>CM038670.1:783857811-785075311 GCA_021605145.1 Aegilops bicornis
GCTAGATTTGGATGTCCATTCCATAAGGTATAGCTGCATCTGACACTGAGTAGAAGTTACTAGCAGGATAGACAGGAAGCTCTGAAAGGTTTCATCAGGTCCTAGTTGGGTTGCGGTGTCCAACTGTCACTAAGAAAGAAAGTAAATTTAAAGGATATCTTTTGCCTGGAAAAGGGAATACCCCGCCTCTTGAAGACTTCAGAGTGATGCACAGAGGTACAAATTTAACAGAGAAATATTCAAGCAAATAACAAATCATATCTACTGTATCTGGTGTGCCCCCAAAAAATAGCAAAATAAATTTCTTTCTAACTTTATGTTTTACAAGTGCAGGCAACTTTTGATTTTGCTGCAGGCTAGTCACAAGTTACTCTTTGTTTTTTCTTTGAATAAATACAAGTTACTCTGGTACGGCTTATGCATAGCCAGGATGTCAGCTCCTTTGCTATTTTATTATCCTCCTGTGGATCAAGCCAAGCTCCTAACGTAACTGAGAATTCCTCCAACACTGCAGCCTTGGAAAGCAGAAAGTTTGCAAGCATCTTTTCGAGAGGCAGTCCTCTGTAGTTGGCAATTTTGATTCTTCTCAGACTGCGATCCAAGCATCTGACGTCCATATGCCACAGACTGGGGGGCATCAAGGTACTATACTTGACGCCATTGTTGATGGTGTTGTCCTTTGGCTCCATATCTAGTTCGCCATCTGGCTCAGTCTCTGGTTCACCATCTGTCTCGTTATCTGGCTCGATCTCTGATTCACCACCTGACTCGGTCTCTCTTTCAGCATCTGGATCGGCATCTTGATCAGTATGTGTTTCGTCATCTACATCGGCATCTGTTTTGCCATATGGAACGGCATCTATTTTGCCATCTGGATAGGGACCATATTCGCCATCTGAATAGGTGTCCGACAGATCAGTCTCTGATTCATCATCAGACAAATCGTATGCCATCTTATCATATGGACCCAGAAGGAACAGCGACAGCACTTGCAGGTTCTTGGCGTTGAGAAGCAAGGCGGTGACCGACCGGACAGCGCGATCAGTGGGCAATCTGCCCTGGAGGCTCAGCTCCGTGAGGTTGTCTAGTCCGCGCAAGACGCTTGTGAGCAGGCTGCTGTAGTAGGCCATGGATGGGAGCAAGGAAAGTTCAAGATATCTCAGGCGTCTGCACCCGCTGATGAGTGCTGTGACCGGAGCAACTTCGGACGGTCCTTTGCTGGAGAGGTCTTCGCAGATTCCAATCCTCAGCGCCGCGACTGCCAATAAGTTTGGGACCATGATAAATGACGACCCGCGAGGAGGGAGGCCGCCTCTGTAGTGCAGCGAGTTCAGGCAGGTGGTGTGCAGCTCGACGCCCGTGGCATTGTGGCAGCAGATCATGGCGAAGCTGCGCAGGCAGGGGCTGGGCACCGTGATCTCCTTGATGCTCGGGCACTCCTCCAGCGTCAGGCTGGCAAGGCGCGGGCAGCTCGAGAGCAGTCGCTGCAGCATCCCGCCTCCGTCCACGATCCTCCCGAGGCAGAGCGTCTCCAGCAACGCCATGTCGATGCTCCCCGGCAGGTCGAGCGTCCAGCTTGTCAGGCGCAGGCGGCGGAGCGTGCCGCAGCGGAAGATCATACGCTGGGTCTTGGGGTACATCTTGCTCTCGCTTCGGTCGAATTCTGCTAGGGCCTTCGGTGATCCGCGTGACGGGCAGAGCGGCTGCGGGCGGGGTTCCCAGTAATTACCCCAGTACCTGAGCTTGACGTCGAGGTCCTCGACGCCGGAGGTGACGGCGGAGCCGATCCACTGGTCGAGCTGGTCGTGCGAGGGGTTTAGGACGCCGCTGAGACGGAGGGCGCGGATCGGCGTCTCCGCTCCCTTGCTGAGGATCGCGCACGCCACCTTTTGGTCGAAGCAGATCTTGAGTCTTTCGTAGTCCCGGTCGCCCGTCTTGGTGTCGACGAGGTCGATGACGGGGACGGCCTCGTGGACGTCGCGCCATCGCCGGGAGAGCGCGCTCGTGCGCACGGCCTCGTCGGACCGGAGGTGGCAGAGGACGCGCTGCAGCGCATTGTCGGGGAGAGCGCTCAGCCTGTCTTGCCCCTCGCTGTGCGACGGCGCCATCGTCGTTATCATCGAGATCAACCAAGAAGATCAGAAGCGGCCCGTGCGCTTTTATGTCACGCTTCCGACTTCCGATCCCTCCTCGACCTCTTAACCGAGTTGTAATCTACTACCTCCGTCCGGGTTTATAGGACCCTTTAGCCACAATGCCGTGTCCGTTCTTATAAGGCCTGCGGGTCCACAGTAGTTGCATGCATGCTTTATTGCTATCGATTCATTGGCTGCATGTAGCCAGGGGAGAGAGCAGCTGGGAATGGACTGCATGCATACTCGAGTGCCTCAATTCTATTGGCTGCATGTAGGAGAAAGAATAATTACTAGACAACTTGCAGTCAATTCAGTCACAAGTCCCGTTGTACCTTGGTCCTAGAGAACTTGTCTATGAGACTTTTAATCCCGGACGGAGGTAGTACTCCGTCGCTGGAGATCATAGTCGGTTCGGTCAAAAGACTAGGGTCCACGCACCTAAACCCTGGAGAAACCGTCGTCAGAGCATCTCCAACAACCGCGCTAAACTAACGCCGCGCCGCAAAATTGCCCGTTTTAGCGCGCGCGCAACAGGTATAGTTGCTCCAGCGGGCGCGCAAAAACAACGCGTGCGGCATATGTAGTTCAGCACGCCGGCTGAAACTCAATCGCGCGCTGCTTATTTGCTGCGTCCGCTCCCGCGCGTTGGACTCTCGTCGCTTCGCTTCAACTCCACCCCCCCTTCGGCCAGCGCCGCCGCCGATCAAGCGCCACCGGTGGCCGTTTGGCGCTTCCCGGCCTATCCCGCCCAGCGGCTTCTCCGGCCCCCTCTAGTCCGCCGCCCCTCGCGCGCGTCCGTCCTCCGACGAACAGCGCCCGCGCGCTCGCTGCCGCTCGGTGCCCGCAAGGTGTTCGACAAAACGCCTAGAAGGTATGTATTGCTCAAAAGCCATGAATTTCGTGCATGTTGCTTGTAGTTTTTTTTAGCATAGTATTGAACATTGTAGATGAGTTCGTCGTATGATTCTTTCGAACAAGAATTTGATATGGAAGAGGAGGAGGATCTTGCAATGATCCTAGCTATGTATATCAATAAAAAACCAAAGCACGGTGGTTCGGTTATGGGTCGGCAGAAAATGCTATTGTGAGAGGACCGGCTAGATTTTGGGATCAGAAAATGCTTTGGTACATCATGCATAACATGATCATCGAGAATGAGCGTGGCTAAGATGTAGACTACTCTCAGTATGAGCTTTTGGGACATCCGGTGCGAGTGCGACGGAGGGCTGAAAGGGTGGTCCGTTTTGTTGCCTCCTGTCATGCCATTCGACGTCCCGCAACGCATAATAATCTTCAGAAGGATCTCATTGAGAAGTGGTGGGCATGGAATGGACGACAAAGAGCATCATGATTTATGCGTTTGATATTGTATTGTTGAACTATTTGTTGTGTTTATTGCATTATTTGTTGAATTGAACGATAAACTGTTTGTTTGAGTTGTAATAATGAAATTGAACTATTTATTTTGATTTATTTTTGTTTGTGTTTGATCTTTTTGCTTCTGTTTTGGAATGCATATGTTGTTTCTGTAGGAGTCGCGTCTGCTGCATTTTTGCGCGCTATTGAAGCGACGCGCGTGCTGCATTTTAGCGCGGCTGCTGGAAGCAGCGTTGCACGCCGCGCCAAACCAGGCGATAAGCGCGCGTCAAATCAGTTTTTTGCGCGCGGCGCGTTCGACGCCTGTTGGAGATGCTCTTATGTATAGTTGGACTGCATGCCGGCCCAGATCGACGGCTAGATTGCCGGATCGGATCCAAACAACCCTGCGGCAAAGATCGATATGGCTTCGTCAACGCCGCCGCCGCCGGGGAGCAGGGATCGCCTGAGCGACCTCCCGGACTTCCTGCTGGGCCACGTCCTCTCCTTCCTCCCAAACAAGGAGGCCGGCCGCGCCGCGGGGCTGTCCTAGCGGTGGCGCGACATCTTCTGCAACGTGAACACCATCTCGTTCGCTGAGAGCCAGGGCGAGAGGGCCAACGACTGGAGCTCCGACTACTACGAGGCCGAGGAGAAGAAGAGCGGCAGCGCGGTGCTCCTCGACGACGTCTGCTCCGCGCTCCTCTGCCGCCGCCGGACCGCCAGGCAGCACGTGCCGCTGCGCAGCTTCCGCTTCGCCTTCGACAGCTGCCACCACTGGGACTTCGTGCACGTCGACCAGTGGCTCTCCTACGTGCTGCGGCATAGCAACCAGGAGCTCCACCTCGACCTGCGCTTCCAGATCGGCGCGATCTGTCGCTGCAAAGATGACGAGGGCGACCACGACGGCCGCGAGGAAGGGGTGGTGGACAGCGGCACCGACAACTCCGACCACGAGGACGAGTGTGACAAGATGAGTAGGCTGTGGACATATGTGCTCCCAAGAAGGCTCTTCACCTGCACGGTCATACGGACGCTATGTGTCGCCTCTTGCCGGCTGAAACTGCCGGCGGCCGTCAACCTCCCGCTCCTCGAGACATTGAGCATCACGGCTCCCCACTACGACGGTGGGAGAAGCATCCAGCGGCTGATCTCCAGCTGCCCCCGCCTCATCGACCTCACGCTGGAAGCTATCTACCGCCTGAAGAGAGTATCCGTCATCGACAAACGCCTCCGCAGATTGGCCGTCCGCTGCTGTCACAACTTGAAGTCTGTTGACATCGACGCGTCGGAGCTGAGGTCGCTGGACTACTGTGGCACGGTGCCCGCAGAGTCGCTCTTGTCCTTGCACAGCTTGCGGGGAGTCCCTTCGTGCACGGTCGACTTCTGCAGAGCGCTCTCCCAGGAGGCGGAGTTTACCAGGTTCAGAGGGTTTATGGAGAAAATATCTGATGCCAGGTACCTGCATTTGCACAACCGAAGCCTAGAGAGCAGGTTCTTCTTGGGGTTCCCCTCGTTCTCTAGCCTGACGCGGCTCGTGCTGCAAGGGCCCCTTGATAGTTGCGGCATTGTCGTCTCAGTGGGTAGAATCCTGGAGCAGACCCCGAACCTGGAGATTCTGTCGCTGTGCATGGAAGAGCGCGTTAAGGACACGGAAGATCAATATGGCACCATGCGCGAGGAATATGAGGATGATGTTGTGGAGAAGGAGAAGGACGCGGTGAGCGATGATTTGTTTGTAGCTCCCGACGAGTTCGTGGTTCCTGATGAGGCAAGCTTCTCGATGCCGTGTCTGCGGCACCGAGTGAAGGAGATCAACATGGTGCACTACGTGGGCGACGAGACACAAAGGATGATGGCCAGGCTGTTGTTCCGCAACGCACTTGTGCTTGAGAGGATGTGCGTCGTCCTCCTGAAGGGGACGTTCGAGTTGCAGTCTAAGCTCAAGAACGATATTGATAGCTGAGTAGTGGCCGATGTAGAAAAGATTTTCCTGTGATCTTCCGTCACGTAATCTCAAAATAATATTGCCGTGACATGATTAGTTTCGTGCCATGTTAGGTTTTGCCAAAAAATTGTACTAGCTTCTACACGCATAGAAGCAATATGCAAAGGAGATGTAAAGAACAGAAGCAATACAAAGGTCACTGTTTATAGATTATAAATGAGTTGGTCTTCTGCTCGAAACTGTGAGCTGTTTTACAGTTTGGCCAGTCAAATGTTCGTAAGTTTGACACAATCACTATGGAAGCATTTTACAAACATTAATTTATTACATGAAATTGGTATTACTGGCTCTATTATAAAATATTTGTGCGATAGTAAAAATATAGATGACCTAACACATTGCTGCGGGGACATCCGCATACAAAATGTTGTAAACATTTATTTCACAATGGAAAATTGAATCATTGAAGTTTGCAATTAATTTATTTCAATTAAGTTTTCATGACTTAAAAGAGAGATGGGCTCAACTGATATTGTATTAATTATTAAAATGGTAAAATGATGGGTGCAATTGCAATACATGAAGAAGTTGATCAACACTGGCAAAAATGTAACCAAAATTGTGTTTATATTTGTTTTTTGTCAAACGAAACAGCTTCCTCGGTCATTCATCACAAAATTTACATATGTACGCACAATGGAAGACATGACACATACATCCTTGATAGAAGAATATGATATTGGCTCATCAGGGTACGATTGTAGGGCATGAGAACCTAAAGTTGTACATCTCCAATTACTATAAGAAACTCTTTGGGGTCCCCGAAGATAATTTTGTGTTGCTTGATGACCTCGCAGTTGGGGACATACCTCAGCTCAACACAGACGAAAATGAGATTTTGTCTGCCCCGTTTACTGAGAAAGAGGTGTTTGACACGGTAACACAAATGAAATAGAATAAGTCTCCTAGACCTAATGGATTTCCAACAGAGTTTTACAAGAAATGTTGGCATATCATTAAGGGAGATCTTATGTCTATGTTCCATAACTTGTTCAACGGACATCTACAGCTTTTTCGCCTAATCTTTGGAACAATAACGTTGTTGCCAAAGAAGGAGGAGGTTGTGCGCATTGAGTAGTTTAGGCCGATATGTCTACTCAATTTGAATTTCAAAATCTTCACCAAGGTTGGCATGAATAGGTTGACGCGGATTGCCCATTCGATAGTGCAACCAACTCAGACCGCTTTCATGCAAGTGAGACACATCCTAGAAGGGGTTGTTGTCTTACATGAAACTCTACACGAAATTCATTCGAAAAAACTGGACGAGGTTATCTTCAAAGCGGATTTCGAAAAAGCGTATTGTAAGGTCAAATGACCCTTCCTCCAACAGGCCTTACTCATGAAGGGGTTCGATGAGGCCTGTACGAAACAAGTGGACTCCTTCATTCAAAAAGGGTGTTGGTGGATGACACGTCTCCAACGTATCTATAATTTTTAATTGTTTCATGTTGTTATATTATCAATCTTGGATGTTTCATATTCATTTACTAGCAACTTTATATCATGTTTTGGGATTAACCTATTGACATAGTGCCCAGTGTCAATTGCTGTTTTCTGCTTGTTTTTTACTTTGCAGAATATTAATACCAAACGAAGTCCAAATGCCATGAAATTTTTTAAAGATTTTTTTTCTAGATAGAAGACACACAGGGAGCCAAGAAAAGTGCATGGGAGGAGGCGAATGGGGCCCACTAGGTAGGCGCGCCAGAAGGCCCCCAGGCACGCCCTGATGGGTAGTGGGGTACAAGAACAACACTATAGAGCTGCTATTGTAGCCGCTACAAAGCTTCGGTTTCAGGATAGAGAAGATATGCCAGGGATATATAATAGAACTAGAAAGTACCCACTTTCCATACAATATTATCCCCAAAATACTCTAGTAGGAATATAATCATTTTCCTTTGTAAATGTATATACATTATAACAGAGCACAAATAAATCATGCAATTTCATATCAAAGCGGAAGATCACTTAAAACTATATTAGTCCAGAGAAGATACATTTAAAACTATATCGAAGCTACCTTTCAAATTTTTATAGAAAGATCCATAATTTTAGGAATAATGTTTTTTAAAAACTGTGTTTTTAATGTTTTCTTATTTTCTTATTACCTTTGTTCCTTTAAATGAATTTTTGAATTAATGAAACTGGCGATGTGGGGCTAAAGTTTCCAGGTTTTTTTAGACTACTTTTTTAGGGGTAAACCAAGTTTTATTGATCAAAATTCATTTTTTTTGAGGAAGTATTGATCAAAATTCATAGACAGTAGAATACATCTCGTGGGTTTGGCCTAGCCACTTTAGAGAAACTACCCAGTGACGGCCCAGGTTATACGTCAAGTTCGGCCCGGTACCCATCGCGCTCCCGTGAACGAGACGGACACGGACCTCGTCTCTCTTCTGCTTCTACCGCGGAAACGCGACGGCCGCCGAGATCCGCGCCGCGAAGCCTCGCCGCCGTGTTCGACGAGGGAGCCAGTGCACGCAAGCATAGCGTGATTCGGGGATGTTTGGGATGCAGGCCAGCGGCGCGGCAACGCTGCGGGTGGTGGGGCGGACGCGCACCTCCACGACGACCCGGACGATGCCGCCGTCCCGGCGCTCCTCGACTCCCGCTTCGACGGCGACAAGATCGTCGCGCCTAAGCACCTTCTCGCCCTCATCACTCCACGCAGGTACGGCTAGCGTTCCCCTCTTCTCCTCTCCTCTCATCTCGTCTCATCTGAGTATCTGACGCGGGCGGATTCCGTCTTAGGTCTTGATTCTTGCTGTGAGTAATACTAGTCGAACACAATCTGATTGTAGCCGCGAGTAATCCTAGTTGAACAGACATGAAGAGTTTGCATTCAGGCATACTATTTTGTGAGGAAGTCTGGAACCTACACAATGCTTCTCCAGTGAAAAACTTTCGTCTGCGACCAGCATAGTGCACGGAGTGAAAAAATCCACAAAATTAAATCATGTCTGTGGGTAATCCTAGTCCTATTCCTTCCTGAACAGACTTGATGTTTTACCCAAAAAGGCTTTCGCCCCGCTTTATAAATAAAACAAACCGCCACAAAACCCGAGTCTCACAACAAAGTACATAGGTTCTGCTGAGGGCACAACTCAACAAGCCCAAAAGAAAGAGAAAAAACAAAGCCCTCCAAGCGCAGGGAGTCTAGTCAGGCTCCGGCGGAGGCGGCGGGGGCGGCGGCGATAGGCGGACGGCCATCGAGCGAAGGTCGGCGATGAAGGCTGAGATGGCGTCCCGATCCGGGGGGCGGCTAAGTGGCCGCCAAAGCTGCAAGAAACCCGAGAGTTTGTAGAGAGCGTCAGTAGCGCGACGAAGAGGAGTACGCTGGATCACGAGCTTATTGCGAACGGTCCAAAGAGTCCAGGCAAGAACCCCAACCTCCAGCCATCTAATGTGGCGAGAGGACGTGGGGGACAGCTGGAGTTCAGCAAATAAGTCCGGGAAATTGTTGTGGCACCAACTTCCACCTACAATCTCGCGAAAGCAGCTTCAGAGAAATGCGGAGACGCAAGCGAAGAAGATGTGGTTGGAGTCTTCCGGGACATCACAGAGGGGGCAGATACGGTTCGGGCCATTGCGCTTGCAAACCTCCACACCGTGACGGGACCCGTCCCACGAATCCACCGCCACATGAAGATGCGAATCTTCGGGGGACAATGGACGGACCACACCATCGATAGGGGAAGGGGGCGGAGGAGGGGCAATGGCCAAGTAGAGCGATTTGGTTGAGAACGGCCCGATGGTTCCAAGCGCCACAAGACAAGGTCCTGATCCCCATCCACCAACGGCTCATGCAGAGCAACGCAGTCGAAAGCAACTCACGCCAGCGGCGGATTCCATGAGCCCAAAGGGCCGACGTAAAGCTAGGCGACCTAAGTCAAGAAGGGCCCTATCAATACAGATCATAGGGTCGACGGAGATAGAGAAGAGGGCGGGGAAGCGGGCCGCAAATGGAGAGTCGCCGGCCCAGTGATCAAACCAGAATAGCGTCGAGAGGCCGGACCCCACCGAGATGGAGGTACCAATGCGGAGAACCGGGAGAAGCTGGACGAGAGACTGCCAGAACTGAGATCCGCCCGATTTCTGGCAGAAGGCTAGGGGTTGACCTCGCAGGTATTTATTCCGGATAATGTCCAGCCAGAGGCCACCATGACCCTGCGCGATGCGCCACAGCCACCGGGATAGAAGGGCAATATTCATCCGTTTAGAGCACATGATACCCAAGCCACCCTGCTCCCTGGGCTTGCAGATGTCAGGCCAGCTGACCATGTGATACTTCTGCTTGCCATGCTCGCCAGCCCAGTAGAATCGGGACTGAATTGTGGCGATCTCCTTATGGAGAGATTCATGGAGGCTGTAGAAACTCATAAGAAACAAGAGGAGGCTGGAGAGGGATGAGTTGATAAGAATAGTCCGGGCCGCCTTAGAAAGCCACCTCCCCTGCCAGGGCTCGCACCGGGACTGGAGCTTGATCACGGAGGGCCGCAGGTCCGCGGCAGAGAGACGCGAGTCACTAATGGGCGTCCCAAGGTAGGTAGTGGGGAAAGAGCCCAGCGGTAATTAAGTCTGCATTGGCAATGGCCACAGACTCAGAGGGGGAATATCCCATCACCATAACGTCGCTCTTGTCGAAGTTGATCTTGAGGCCCGACATCTGTTGGAAGCAAAGAAGGAGGAAGTTGAGGTTGGTGATGTCCATCTCCGAGCCTTCGATCATGATGATCGTGTCGTCAAGATATCTTGGAGGATGGAGATCCCGAGCCCCTGAGAGGTGGGGGTAATCCCTCGGATGTGGCCAGCGGCTTTGCCTTATCCAGAATGGAGGCCAAAGCGCCCACGACCATATTGAAGAGAACGGGAGAAGGGGTCGCCTTGGCGCACCCCACATAGGGTAGGGAAGAAGGGGCCGATCTCGCCGTTGATGTTGACAGCCGTGCGACCGCAAGAGACCATTTGCATGACTCTTGTGATCCATCGGTCGTCAAAGCCCTTTCGAAGAAGAACTTCCCTAAGGAAGGTCCAGCTAACCGTGTCGTAGGCTTTATGGAAATCGATCTTCAAAAAAACCGCCTTCATGCGTTTGACCCGGACCTCATGAAGAACCTCATGAAGCACCAGGACACCATCCAGGATGTACCGCCTTAATGAAGGCCGTTGGTTAGGGTGGGTAATCCGATCGCAAGCAGGGTCACCCTATTGGCGTACCCTTGGCGGGATCCGGAAGATCACGTTAATGACCGTGATTGGGCGGAACTGGCGGATGTCAGCCGCCCCAGGGACCTTGGGGATGAGGGAGATGGTCCCGAAGTTGAGGCGACCTAGGTGGATAGACCCCACAAAGAATTCATCAAAGATGGCCATGACCTCTGGTTTAATCACGTTCCAGAAGGTCTGGAAGAAAATGACCGGAAGACCGTCCGGGCCCGGCGCGGAGGAGGGATTCATACCCTTGATGGCCTCCCAGACCTCCTGCTTAGAGAAGGAGCCGTCAGGGACGCGTTCTCCGCGTCAGAAACTAGTTGGGCGCCAGCCCAACAATCGGGGGCGAGAGAGATGCCGCTCCTAGGGGCGGAAGAGAAGAGGGACCGATAGAAACCGTCGACATGGGTCCGGATGTCACGGGGATCCTGAAGGAGGGTTTCCCCATCCCACAGGCATGGGATGGTGTTGCGTCTACGGCGGCCGTTGGCAATCGCCTGGAAGTAAGCCGTATTCGTGTCCCCCTTCAGGACCCAACGCTGGGCGTCCCGAAGGCGCCAATATGCTTCCTCATCGGTGTAAATCGCGAAGAGCTGGTCCTCGAGGTCATAGCGGGAAAGCCACTCGTCCGGGGAGAGACCCACCGCGTCAGCCCGAAAGTCGAGGGCCTGGATCGCGGTAAGCACCGCCTTCTTACGCCCCTGGCGCCACGGCCCAGGTTGGCCCCAACCCTTCATAAATTGCTCGCCACGCCGCACAAAAGTGCCACGTGTCAATAGCGTAGGGGGCGAGGGTGGGGTGGGCCCGAGCCTCGGTCCACCGGCGCATAAGCGGCGTCGGTAAAACCCGCTGGGATAGCCGTAAAGTCTCAAGCGGAAACGAGGGGATCGGACGCTCGTCATGGAGGAGAGAAGCGAGGGGACATGGTCCGAACCAATCCGGGTGATGGCGCGGAGAGAGGCTAGGGGGCAACGGAGGTCCCATTCCGGGGAAACTAGGACCCTGTCCAAGACGGACTGGGTCGGGGAGGCTTGTCGGTTGGTCCAGGTAAACCGGGCCCCAATCCGATCAATCTCCCGAAGGGCGAGGTCGGCAATGAAGTCATTAAACAATTGCATCCGCAAAGCATACATTGCCATTGCTCTTGTCTTCCGCAACGCCAAAGAAAGTTGAAGTCGCCACCTACTACCACGGGGAGGGAGGCTGCCGAGATCTTCCGGTGGAGCTCCTCCAGGAAGGAGGCCGACCTAGTATGGTCGGCCGGCCCATAGACAATGATGATCTCCCACTTGAAGTTGAGCGACCTCTCGAATAACTCCATGCTGACGAAGAATTCGCCCCTATCCATGCTGCCCACCTCAAAGGTGGCATCCTTCACACCTAAGAGGATGCCACCCGAGTGGCCCGCGCTCCCATTAGAAGGGAGCCAGTGCCACGCAAAGAGGTGAGAGCTCAGCCGGTCAAGCTGGGAAGCCAAATCGCGACGCATGGTCTCTTGCACAGCCACAATGTCGATGTGCTCATCCTCATGTACTCCACTAGCTGGCGGCGACGACCATCATGGCCGAAGCCGCGGATGTTCCAGAAGAGGGCCCGCATTAAGGAGCCATGGGGGGGCTGCTTGACCCCAGAACACGAGAAGCGCGGCGCGGAGGAAGTCAGGAGGAACACGAGAAGCGCTTAACCAACATGGGTAGCAGGTTTTACAGACTTGATGTTTTGCACTCGAAGGTTACAAATTAGAATGTGATGTTGCAGTTTTATTGTCTGAAAAAGTCTAAACCACATGCATTGTTTCTCTAGCGAATAAACTGTGTCTGTCGACAGTATAGTACAGAGAGTAAGGGTCATTTTGGATTGGATCCTCGCTCTGTTATGCCTGGCCTGGAGTCTCCTTGAAAACTGCCTGGGACCTGTTTAGTTGCTGTCCAGACGAGTACAAAGTAGCCTGGCCTGGTGATGTCAGCGCCTTGCTTAGCCTCGCACATGACCCAGGCATGTTGGTTAGCCGGGCCAATAGCTCCCGTGCGACACATTTGAGGTGAATTGGCAAGAGTGCGACGTTGTTCGAGCGAATGGCTATGGTGCGACACTTTTGAGCAGGTAAATAGCCCATGCACGACATGGCTGTTAAATTCAACTGATGCCCTCGTTAGCTGTTGGGGGCTGGACCCACCTCTTATCAACGTAAGCGCGGGACCCATCACTTGTCTATTCGCGGAACCCACCTCCTCGCAGCTAGAAGAGACGAGCGCCTGCCTGGCCCCGCCCGCCGCCCATTCATCCCCTTTCCCCAATCTTTATCTTCTCCGGTGACCTAGCGCAAATGTCTACCTCCTCCGCCACACACTCAAAATGGCGACAGTATGGACCAGTGCTGCTCACAAGGTGCCCTGACTACCCACGCCCAGACCCTTAACGTTTGGTCACTAAGAGGGATGACAATGGCAATCTTGGGCGGGAATTTGTGAAATGCTTGAGCAAGCCAATGGCAGGAAGGGATGGCAAGGTTAGATCTCAGTTCTTAGCCCGTTCTTTCTTTTTGCTCGATTTCTCCATATTTTGTTTTCTCCTAATTTGGGATTTAGGGTTCATGTTGTTCTTTTCAGATCTTGAAGAAATGTTACCATTTCGAGTGGATTTATGAATATGTTGATAGGATTCAGTTTGAGGGCTACGTTGATTCGAGCATGGCCGCAACCTGGGAGCCCAATTTGGGCGTGGTGCTGCCGATTGCTGTGGAGAATACGGGGAGCTCTGGCGGAGGGGCGGGCAGAGTCGTGCCGATGGCGATGTATGTGCGCAATGCTGAACTGCATGCGGAGTCCGAACTGACCGAGGAACTGAAGAAGATCAAGAAACATCTAATGCGGATGATCGATTTGCAGAAGCAAGCAAATATCATGGCAGGGGGGGGGGGTTCTATTGTTGTATCATTGCTCTGTTTTTTTATTTGTTGTTCATCCGTCATTAGAATGGGCATTTAGGCCTGTCAGGGTAGAGGATGTGATCTGTGCGTCATGCCAAGTTATGTATCTGAATTGAAGCAGCAATTTGGAACACAAATTGTTTAGTGTTCATGCTCTGTTTCCTCTGTTTTTGTTCTTCAGTTAACAGAGTACACACCCAAATTCAGTTTCTAGTAAAAAACAAAACTGGGCTGCCGAATAGATGTTAGGCCGTGAGACCAGCCCACCTGCGTAGGGGCACCAGCCCACCTGCGTAGGGGCACCAGCCCACCTCTAATTTTGGCAAATAAAGTGTTACTTGTTTTTACTTTGGCCTTTTTCTTGCGCTAAATTTTGTGATGGATCATTTTTTGATGCACTAAAAATAAATGTTACTTGTTTTTATGCATGTCTACAGTTCCATGAACTAAATGAGTTGCATGCTTGCATGAAGTAAATTAGTTTGCATTTCCTAGTTGCATGTCCATAGTGGGTTTGCATGGGGCTCCTAGTTGCATGTCCATGGTTTGGGTCATGACCCATTATTTGGCCAATATTTTGAAGATGGTGTGTGTGGTGATTGGGGTGTTGCAACCCAGGCCCGTAGCAACCCATAGCAATACACAAATAATACCAAGAACAACTCATAGCAATCTACAAATAATAGCACGAAACACACAATTTATATAGTAGCATAACGATTATATAGAAGCATAACGATTGCAACCCATATTTCCATGATAGCCTTACAACTTAAAATACTAATACAACTTAATAATAGTAGCATAACGGTTACAACTTAAAAAAACTAATACGATAGATATATAGCAAGCTAGATAGATCGGGGGCACCAAACGCGAGTTCTTCTTCGGGTTCTTCTTCTCCTCCTCCTCCGGGTGAACGCCACCTCGCTCCTCCGGGCACCGCCCTTCATTCCTCCCCGTTGTTGATGGGGTACGGGAGCGTGTGCATAACGCCGTTGTTGGGGAATATGATGTTGAAGTCGGTGAAGATATTATAGGTGGTGAAAGCTATGAACTCACAACCAACCCAATACGCTCGCCCGAGGAGGTGGAAAGCATCGAAGGGGTTAGTGAACGTGGCGAGGAGCCCAACCACAACTCCATTGTGGTTGACCTCCTCAAGATGGTACATCCTTGGAGAGCCGCGGGGGAGGTGGCGAAAGCCGGCCGCAAGGAAGAACTCCGTTAACTCCCTTGCGCTCCTCCACCTTGAGATCGCCCACACCCTAAGGGTTCTCTCTACATAGACTCCGGCCGGGTAGAGCCTTTCCGACACGGTTGGGGGGAAGCGGTAGGTGGGGGCGTTGTACTGCATGGTGGCTCGAGGGCTCGATCGGGTTTGATGGAGAAGAAGGAAGAAGGAGGCAGATGATGGGGTATGGATGAGGAGGGATAGGAAGACGATAGTGCCCGGCTTAAATAGCCCAAGTGCGACGTGGTTTTTGATTTCTTCGAGTGGTTTCATCCCGTAGAATTAATGGGCGGGCGGCGTTTGGTGGCGCCCCATCAAAGTGTGTACACGAGCGTGGGAAACGGGCTGACGGCTCGTGCCACCGTCACGCAGGTCAAGGGGACGGGCTCACGCTGCGTGTCTGTCGTAAATCATGGGTCAAGGGACACGCTTTGCCGGGTTCTTTGCGTGTGCCGTCCGTGGATGCATGCATGGCAATGTAGGGGCCCGCAATGTAGCCTGCTTGCTAGGGCCTGGCTAGAGGGCAACATTCGGTCAATGGGAGACGTGACAATAATGGATGCCTTAATTTGCCCATCTTGTAACGAGCAGCACGCCGTTTGAACTGCATCGATACCCATCATGCTAGTATTGTGTCGTTCAAAGAGGAGCACGCCATACACCACACACCATGCACCGTTGGTTTTTTGGTTGTCTTCATCGGGGTCTGGTTGCTGCATTGTGGCCGGGTGCATGCTTTGATGCGACGCTGCATCGGTGCTAATGATAGGCGTCACGAACTGACTTCTTTGCATCGAGAGGGTGGAGGAGGCGAGCAGGGCTACGTTGAGGGTATGCATGCACAGCGCGGTAGCGCAGTTCTGCGGGTGGGCATACATGCTGTGAGCGCCCGGCGTTAACTTGAATAGCTGCGGGCACATTCAGCGATGGAAAGGGCACCGCGTGAAGCTTGGTCCATACGCGAAAAATCAACTTTCGTATCGTTGGATTGAGATGAGCAGTCTGATGCCCCAATGAGAGGCTGATCAAGCCCCATTGATTCAACGAATCAGCGGCGTCTCTATCTTGGATCGAAGGACAACATGTAGCTAACCCTAAGCGCTGATCTCAACCGTCCACGCTTTAGCGATCGGCGACCGGTAGTGTCTGCGGGGTTTTTGGTGATTAGGGTTGAGCATAACTAATTGAAAAAAATCAAAAAAAATATATAACTTAGCACATAGTCTTATTATATGCCATTGTAGTAACGAGAAAAATATATATATATGGTTTACATACATTTTTATGAAAAATCTTTCACTAAATTGTCATTCTCGAACAACGTAGTATGGAGTGCAAGGGAGAGAGTAGTGGGCACCCGAGAGTAGGTGGGGTTTTGAAAATGAAAAGTGTGAAAACCTCACCAAAACTTCATTTTGGATTGACTAAGAAAGATCTTAACTTACTTTCTCATTTCATGTTTTAAACTTGTTTTATATATAATTTTCTATTAAACCTTGTTTTTCAAAAGAAAATAAAATAATAGAAAATTAATTCAATAAATAGTGAGACTTTAGATTTACACTATAGGTAGAATAGATGTGTAGAAAATTATTTGGCTGGTTTTAGACAAGGTGCCAAAAAACTTGCTTAAATATGGGGCCGTTTACCCTACCTTTGGAGGTCATTTGAAACACACTTTTCATGACTATGAGTTCAACTTACCAAAGGGCTCGGATTGATCAGCAAGCAAACATATTTCAATTAAGGTACTTTAGATAGCATAAAAACATCAATAACCCATCCCTAATTCAAATTTTAGCACAAATATGAATCAAAATTTTAATTTAGAACAATTACCAACAGACAAGTTAGAATAGAAATCTTTGGGATACATAGTGACTACCGATTATGCACCAAGTTACAAAATATTATTACATGACACAAATTTTCAAGCAGTTCTACTGTTCTACCTCTTCCTACTGCGTCGTGTGCCCTTCTTAGCCTTAGCACTTCTTGTTTTGGTTCTACTACACAAGTTCACTTTGCGATCATCTTGGTTTTTCTTCATGGTCTTTTCAACACCTACTTAACACCCTGAGATGGTGTCTTGGGTCTAAATGTTGGCTGGCCAGTTTAGGTTTCTTGATTGTGTACCTCAACATGGAGGTTTCTTGATGCGAACCTCAACATGCACATGTTCGGTTTCAACCTCAAGAGCAGTTTCTTGAGTCTGAATGTTGAATACAATTTTAGTTTCTTCGATTATTGCACCTCGACATCAGGTTTCTTGATCCCGAATGTTGGCGCAGGCGAGGGGATTTTCTTGATCTGCTCGAGGCTCGAGACACACTTCTCTTCTTTCTCTGACCATTGACTCTTGCTTTTTTGTTGTGCTTGTTCAACAACAAGGGGTTGACTTGCTTTCGCTTCCTCCTCCTGGTCATTGGGAAAATGTTATAGATATAGTAATTGTAAAAAAGCACCAAATCAAAACCTGAGACAAATAAACAAGAACATACTTTGGCTTGCTCCAGAGTGTAGCGGCATTTGGCGACAGATCAATGCATGCCCAAGTTCTGCATAACTTATGTTTTTATATTACCTTTTGGGCCCTTTTGGCTTTCCATCTTTCTTTCCTTCTTACTACTCCCACCTTTCTCCAAACCATGCCTTGAAACTACTGCAGTTGGGAGGCACCGCTTTCTTTTTTCCCCGTCAGGGGGACACATGGAAAATTCAATCTCCACTTGAGCCCTTTGAGACTGATACGTAAATGCTTTGGAATTGGAGTAGCATATGCATCTTTGAGATTTTGCTGCAGAATAATATTCATGCAAATATGAGTGCATGTTTATCTTGGTTGGGATGCTTTCGAGAGAAAAGAATGGCACTGCTCACATGGTTTACCATTGTGTTGCCACTCGAGGCAAGATGCAATCATACAATTGATGTTAACAACATGTCTCCTTCAGGTTTTGTTATCTCTAACTTCCAGCACCCCAAGTAGGCATGCTAACAAACTTCACCTTGGGGTCTGCGCAGGAAAAACATCAGAGTTGAAAAAAGCTGGAAGAGTATTATTAACAGAGCATCATGAAAAAGATGGACCTCAGTCTTAGCAAAGAGCTCCTTGAACGCATGAACAGATAATTTGAAATTTGGTGTTTGAAAGGAGAAGCTGAGATTCAAGTGGGGTGTGCCATTAAAGCAATACTCTCCCTTGAACTCCATACTTTTCATTTCAAGGAATGACAATTTAGTGAAAATTTCATAAAAATACATAGTACATATTTATCAATTTCGTTATAAATTATTTATTTTTGTTTGGAATTAGTGGTATGCTCAACCTATCATCAAAACCTCAAAACCTCAAAACCCCTCAAAACCCACGCACACTCTTTGGAGTGCGTGTCGTTGTGCATGGGCCCGGTTGAGATCGAGGCGCTAGGGTTAGCTCGGTGTCCATGAATCCGCCATGAGATCGCTGATTGGTTGAATTGGTGGCGTTTGGATCAGCCTCTCGTTGGGGCGCATCGGGACACGTTCATTTGAATCAACGACCACGAGTTTCTGGCGGTGCATGGAACAAACCTCGCGTGCCCTTTCCTTCGTTGCATGTGTGCCGTGCCTATCCCTTGCGTGGCGCCCGTTGCAGGCATGCATGCCCACCCAGCAGAACTACGCTGTGCGTTGCATGCATACCCTCGGCGTAGCCTGCTCGCCCATACCCCTCTTGAGTCACGATAGCTGCATCGCCTACCATTAGCTGCCGATGCAGCGTCACATCTAAGTATGCACCCGGCTTACAATGCAGCAGCCTTGGAGACTCCGACAAGTGAAGACAACCAAAACCAGCGGTGCATGGCGTGCTCCTCTTTGAACGACACAATACTGGCATGATGGGTATCGATGCAGTTCAAACATTGTGCTGCTCGTTACAAGATGGGCAAATTAAGGCGTCCATTATTGTCACGTCTCCCATCGACCGAACGTTGCCTTCTAGCCAGGCCCTAGCAAGCAGGCTACATTGCGGGCCCCTACATTGCCATGCATGCATGCACGGGCGGCACACGCAGAGAACCCGGGGCAGGCGTGTCCCCTTGACCTGACCCACACCATTACGCATGCATGAGCCCGCCCCTTGACCCGCGGACCGGTGGCTGTACAAGCAGCCCATTTCCCACGCTCGTGTACACACTTTGATGGGGCGCCACCAAACGTCGCCCGCCCATTAATTCTACGGGATGAAACCACTCGAAGAAATCAAAAACCACATCGCACTTGGGCTATTTAAGCCGGGCACTATCGCCTTCCTCTCCCTCCTCATCCATACCCCATCCTCTGCCTCCTCTGCCCTCCTTCTTCCTTCTTCTCCATCAAACTCGATCGAGCCCTCGAGCCACCATGCAGTACAACGCCCCCACCTACTGCTTCCCGCCAACTGTCTTGAAAGGCTCTACCCCACGGAGTCTATGTAGAGAGAACCCTTAGGGTGTGGGCGATCTCAAGGTGGAGGGCGCAAGGAGTTAACGGAGTTCTTCCTTGCGTCAAGCCACCTCCCCCGCTGCTCTCCAAGGATGTACCATCTTGAGGAGGTCAACCACAATGGAGTTGTGGTTGGGCTCGCCACGCTCACTAACCCCTTCGATGCTTTCCACCTCCCAAGTAGCGTATTGGGTTGGTTGTGAGTTCATAGCTTTCACCACCTATAATATCTTCACCGACTTCAACAACATCTTCCCCAACAATGGCGTTATGCACACGCTCCCTTACCCCATCAACAATGGGGAGGAGTGAAGGGCGGCGCCCGGAGGAGCGAGGTGGCGTTCACCCAGAGGAGGAGGAGGAGAAGAACCCGAAGAAGAACCCACATTTGGTGCCCCCTGATCTATCGTATTAGTTTTTTTAAGTTGTAATCGTTATGCTACTATTATTAAGTTGTATTAGTATTTTAAGTTGTAAGACTATCGTGGAAATATGGGTTGCAATCGTTACACTTCTATATAATCGTTATGCTACTATATACATTGGGTGTTTCGTGCTATTATTTGTAGATTGCTATGGGTTGTTCTTGCTATTATTTGTGTATTG
Source organism: Aegilops bicornis (assembly GCA_021605145.1). Taxonomy (NCBI): domain Eukaryota; kingdom Viridiplantae; phylum Streptophyta; class Magnoliopsida; order Poales; family Poaceae; genus Aegilops; species Aegilops bicornis. Next base: position 783,877,764 of record CM038670.1, read on the forward strand.
CTATGGGTTGCTACGGGCCCGGGTTGCTACACCCTAATCACCACACACACCATCTTCAAAATATTGGCCAAATAATGGGTCATGACCCAAACCATGGACATGCAACTAGGAGCCCCATGCAAACCCACTATGGACATGCAACTAGGAAATGCAAACTAATTTACTTCATGCAAGAATGCAACTCATTTAGTTCATGAAACCGTAGACATGCATAAAAACAAGTAATATTTATTTTTAGAGCATCAAAAAATGATCCATCACAAAATTTAGTGCAAGAAAAAGGCCAAAGTAAAAACAAGTAACATTTTATTTGCCAAAGTTAGAGGTGGGCTGGTGCCCCTACGCGGGTGGGCTGGTGCCCCTACGCGGGTGGGCTGGTCTCAAGGCCCAACATCTATTCGGCAGCCCAGTTTTGTTTTTACTAGAAACTGAATTTGGGTGTGTACTCTGTTAACTGAAGAACAAAAACAAAGGAAACAGAGCATGAACACTGAAAATTTTTGTTCCAAATTGCTGCTTCAATTTAGATAAATACCTCGTGAAGGAAATATGCCCTAGAGGCAATAATAAAGTTATTACTTATTTTCTTATATCATGATAAATGTTTATTATTCATGCTAGAATTGCATTAACCGGAAACATAATACTTGTGTAAATACATAGACAAACAGAGTGTCACTAGTATGCCTCTACTTGACTAGCTCATTGATCAAAGATGGTTATGTTTCCTAGCCATAGACATGTGTTGTCATTTGATTAATGGGATCACATCATTAGGAGAATGATGTGATTGACTTGACCAATTCCGTTAGCTTAGCACACGATCGTTTAGTATTCTGTTATTGCTTTCTTAATGACTTATACATGTTCCTATGACTATGAGATTATGCAAATCCCGTTTACCGGAGGAACACTTTGTGTGCTACCAAACGTCACAACATAACTGGGTGATTATAAAGGTGCTCTACAGGTGTCTCCAAAGGTACTTGTTGGGTTGGCGTATTTCGAGATTAGGATTTGTCACTCCAATTGTCGGAGAGGTATCTCTGGGCCCACTCAGTAATGCACATCACTTAAGCCTTGCAAGCATTGCAACTAATGAGTTAGTTGCAGGATGATGTATTACGGAACGAGTAAAGAGACTTGCCGGTAACGAGATTGAACTAGGTATTGAGATACCGACTATCGAATCTCGGGCAAGTAACATACCGATGACAAAGGGAACAACGTATGTTGTTATGCGGTTTGACCGATAAAGATCTTCGTAGAATATGTGGGAGCCAATATGAGCATCCAAGTTCCGCTATTGGTTATTGGCCGGAGACGTGTCTCCGTCATGTCTACATAGTTCTTGAACCCGTAGGGTCCGCACGCTTAAAGTTTCGATGACAGTTATATTATGAGTTTATATGTTTTGATGTACCGAAGGTAGTTCGGAGTCCCAGATGTGATCACGGACATGACGAGGAGTCTCGAAATGGTCAAGACATGAAGATTGATATATTGGACGACTATATTCGGACACCGGAATGGTTCCGGCGGTTATCGGATATATACCGGAGTACCGGGGGGTTGCCGGAACCCCCCGGGAGGTTATTGGGCCTCATGGGCCCAATTGGTGGAAGAGGAGAGGAGGTCAAGGGGCAGCCGCGCCCCCTCCCCCCAAGTCCGAATTGGACAAGGAGGGGGGGCGGCGCCCCCCCTTTCCTTTCCCCCTCTCTCTCCTTCCCTCTCCTCTCCTAATCCAACAAGGAAGGGAGGGAGTCCTACTACCGGTGGGAGTAGGACTCCTCCTGGCGCGCCCCTCCTGGCCGGCCGCCTCTCCTCCCTTGCTCCTTTATATACGGGGGCAGGGGGCACCCTAGACACAACAATTGATCATTGATCTTTTAGCCTTGTGCGGTGCCCCCTCCACCATAGTCCACCTCGATAATATCGTAGCGGTGCTTAGGCGAAGCCCTGCGTCGGTAGAACATCATCATCGTCACCACGCCGTCGTGCTGACGAAACCCTCCCTCAACACTCGGCTGGATCGGAGTTCGAGGGACGCCGTCGGGCTGAACGTGTGCTGAACTCGGAGGTGCCGTACGTTCGGTACTTGATCCGTCAGATCATGAAGACGTATGACTACATCAACCGTGTTGTGCTAACGCTTCCTCTTCCGGTCTACGAGGGTACGTGGACACACTCTCCCCTCTCGTTTCTATGCATCACCATGATCTTCCGTGTGCGTAGGATTTTTTTTGAAATTACTACGTTCCCCAACAGTGGCATCCGAGCCTGATTTTATGCGTTGATGTTATATGCACGAGTAGAACACAAATGAGTTGTGGACAATATAAGTCATACTGCTTACCAGCATGTCACACTTTGGTTCGGTGGTATTGTTGGATGAAGCGGCCCGGACCGACATTACGCGTACGCTTACGCGAGACTGGTTCTACCGACGTGCTTTGCACACAGTGGCTGGCGGATGTCAGTTTCTCCAACTTTAGTTGAACTGAAAAGTAGCTACGCCCGGTCCTTGCGAAGGTTAAAACAACACCAACTTGACAAACTATCGTTGTGGTTTTGATGCATAGGTAAGAACCGTTCTTGCTCAGCCCGTAGCAGCCACGTAAAACTTGCAACAACAAAGTAGAGGACGTCTAACTTTTTTTTGCAGGGCATGTTGTGATGTGATATGGTCAAGGCATGATGCTAAATTTTATTGTATGAGATGATCATGTTTTCTAACCAAGTTATCGACAATTGGCAGGAGCCATATGGTTGTTGCTTTATTGTATGAAATGCAAACGCCCTGTAATTGCTTTACTTTATCACTAAGCGGTAGCGATAGTCGTAGAAGCAATAGATGGCGTAAACGACAACGATGCTACGATGGAGATCAAGGTGTCGCGCCGGTGACGATGGTGATCACGATGGTGCTTCGGAGATGGAGATCACAAGCACAAGATGATGATGGCCATATCATATCACTTATATTGATTGCATGTGATGTTTATCTTTTATGCATCTTATCTTGCTTTGATTGACGGTAGCATTATAAGATGATCTCTCACTAAATTATCAAGGTATAAGTGTTCTCCTGAGTATGCACCGCTATGAAAGTTCTTCGTCTTTGAGACACGACGTGATGATCGGGTGTGATAGGCCCTATGTTCAAATACAATGGGTGCAAAACAGTTGCACACGCGGAATACTTAGGTTAAACTTGACGAGCCTAGCATATAACAGATATGGCCCCGGAACACGGAGACCGAAAAGTCGAGCATGAATCATATAGTAGATATGATCAACACAGTGATGTTCACCATTGGAAGTACTCCATCTCACGTGATGATCGGACATGGTTTAGTTGATATGGATCACGTGATCACTTAGAAGATCAGAGGGATGTCTATCTAAGTGGGAGTTCTTAAGTAATATGATTAATTGAACTTAAATTTATCATGAACTTAGTACCTGATAGTATCTTGCTTGTCTATGTTGTTGTAGATAGATGGCCCGTCCTGTTGTTCCGTTGAATTTTAATGTGTTCCTTGAGAAAGCAAAGTTGAAAGATGATGGTAGCAATTACACGGACTGGGTGCGTAACTCGAGAATTATCCTTATTGCTGCACAGAAGAATTACGTCCTCGAAGCACCGCTAGGTGCCAAACCTGCTGCAGGAGCAACACCAGATGTTATGAACGTCTGGCAGAGCAAAGCTGATGACTACTCGATAGTTCAGTGTGCCATGCTTTACGGCCTAGAACCGAGACTTCAACGACGTTTTGAATGTCATGGAGCATATGAGATGTTCCAGGAGTTGAAGTTAATGTTTCAAGCAAATGCCCGGATTGAGAGATATGAGGTCTCCAATAAGTTCTACAGCTGTAAGATGGAGGAGAATAGTTCTGTCAGTGAGCATATACTCAAAATGTCTGGGTATAAAAATAACTTGATTCAACTGGGAGTTAATCTTCTGGATGATAGCATCATTGACAGAATTCTTCAATCACTGCCACCAAGCTACAAGAGCTTCGTGATGAACTATAACATGCAAGGGATGGATAATACAATTCCCGAGCTCTTCGCAATGCTAAAGGCTGCGGAGGTAGAAATCAAGAAGGAGCATCAAGTGTTGATGGTCAACAAGACCACCAGTTTCAAGAAAAAAGGCAAAGGGAAGAAGAAGGGGAACTTCAAGAAGAACAACAAGTAAGTTGCTACTCAAGAGAAGAAACCCAAGTCTGGACCTAAGCCTGAGACCGAGTGCTTCTACTACAAACAGACTGGTCACTAGAAGCGGAACTGCCCCAAGTATTTGGCGGATAAGAAGGATGGCAAGGTGAACAAAGGTATATGTGATATACATGTTATTGATGTGTACCTTACTAATGCTCGTAGTAGCACCTGGGTATTTGATCTTTTGTTACATTGCTAATATTTGCAACTCGAAACAGGGACTACTGATTGCGAAGATTGGCTAAGGACGAGGTGACGATGCGCGTGGGAAATGGTTCCAAAGTCGATGTGATCGCAGTCGGCACACTACGTCTACATCTACCTTCGGGATTAGTTTTAGACCTAAATAATTGTTATTTGGTGCCAGTGTTGAGCATGAACATTACATCTGGATCTTGTTTGATGCGGGACGGTATTCATTTAAATCAGAGAATAATGGTTGTTCTATTTATATGAGTAATATCTTTTATGGTCATGCACCCTTGAAGAGTGGTCTATTTTTGTTGAATCTCGATAGTAGTGATACACATATTCATAATATTGAAGCCAAAAGATGCAGAGTTGATAATGATAGTGCAACTTATTTGTGGCCTTTGTCGTTTAGGTCATATCGGTGTAAAACGCATGAAGAAACTCCATACTGATGGACTTTTGGAACCACTTGATTATGAATCACTTGGTACTTGTGAACCGTGCCTCATGGGCAAGATGACTAAAATGCCGTTCTCTGGAACTATGGAGCGAGCAACAGATTTGTTGGAAATCATACATACAGATGTATGTGGTCCAATGAATGTTGAGGCTCGCGGCGGGTATCGTTATTTTCTCACCTTCACAGATGATCTAAGCAGATATGGGTATATCTACTTAATGAAACATAAGTCTGAAACATTTGAAAAGTTCAAAGAATTTCGGAGTGAAGTTGGAAATCATCGTAACAAGAAAATAAAGTTTCTACGATCTGATCGTGAAGGAGAATATTTGAGTTACGAGTTTGGTCTTCATTTGAAACAATGCGGCATAGTTTCGCAACTCACGCCACCCGGAACACCACAACGAAATGGTGTGTCCGAACATCGTAATCGCACTTCACTAGATATGGTGCGATCTATGATGTCTCTTACTGATTTACCGCTATCGTTTTGGGGATATGCTTTAGAGACGGCTGCATTCATGTTAAATAGGACACCATCGAAATCCGTTGAGACGATGCCTTATGAACCGTGGTTTGGCAAGAAACCAAAGTTGTCGTTTCTTAAAGTTGGGGGCTGCGATGCTTATGTGAAAAAACTTCAACCTGATAAGCTCGAACCCAAATCGGAAAAATGTGTCGTCATAGGATACCCAAAAGAAACTGTTGGGTACACCTTCTATCACAGATCCGAAGGCAAGACTTTTGTTGCTAAATTTGGAATCTTTCTAGAGAAGGAGTTTCTCTCGAAAGAAGTGAGTGGGAGGAAAGTAGAACTTGATGAGGTAATTGTACCTGCTCTCTTATTGGAAAATAGTTCATCACAGAAAGCGGTTGCTGTGACACCTACACCAATTAGTGAGGAAGTTAATGATGATGATCATGAAACTTCAGATCAAGTTGTTACTGAACCTCGTAGATCAACCAGAGTAAGATCCGCACTGAGTGGTACGGTAATCCTGTTCTGGAAGTCATGTTACTAGACCATGATGAACCTACGAACTATGAAGAAGCGATGGTGAGCCCAGATTCCGCAAAATGGCTTGAGGCCATGAAATCTGAGATGGTTTCCATATATGAGAACAAAGTGTGGACTTTGGTTGACTTGCCCGATGATCGGCAAGCCATTGAGAATAAATGGATCTTCAAGAAGAAGACTAACGCTGACGGTAATGTTACTGTCTATAAAGCTCGACTTGTTGCGAAAGGTTTTCGACAAGTTCAAGGGATTGACTACGATGAGACTTTCTCACCCGTAGCGATGCTTAAGTCTTTCCGAATCTTGTTAGCAATTGCCGCATTTTATGATTATGAAATTTCGCAAATGGATGTCAAAACTGCATTCCTAAATGGATTTCTGGAAGAAGAGTTGTATATGATGCAACCGGAAGGTTTTGTCGATCCAAAAGGAGCTAACAAAGTGTGCAAGCTCCAGCGATCCATTTATGGACTGGTGCAAGCCTCTCGGAGTTGGAATAAATGTTTTGATAGTGTGATCAAAGCATTCGGTTTTATACAGACTTTTGGAGAAGCCTGTATTTACAAGAAAGTGAGTGGGCTCTGTAGCATTTCTGATATTATATGTGGATTACATATTACTGATTGGAAATGATATATAATTTCTGGATAGCATAAAGGGATACCTGAATAAGAGTTTTTCAATGAAAGATCTCGGTGAAGCTGCTTATATATTGGGCATCAAGATCTATAGAGATAGATAAAGACGCTTAATTGGACTTTCACAAAGCACATACCTTTACAAAGTTTTGAAGAAGTTCGAAATGGATCAAGCAAAGAAAGGGTTCTTGCCTATGTTACAAGGTGTGAAGTTGAGTAAGACTCAATGCCCGACCACTACAGAAGATAGAGAGAAGATGAAAGATGTTCCCTATGCTTCAGCCATAGGCTCTATCATGTATGCAATGCTGTGTACCAGACCTGATGTGTGCCTTGCTATAAGTTTAGCAGGGAGGTACCAAAGTAATCCAGGAGTGGATCACTGGACAACGGTCAAGAACATCCTGAAATACCTGAAAGGATTAAGGATATGTTTCTCGTTTATGGAGGTGACAAAGAGCTAGTCGTAAATGGTTACGTCGATGCAACCTTTGACACTGATCCGGACGATTCTAAATCGCAAACCGGATACGTGTTTACATTGAACGGTGGAGCTGTCAGTTGGTGCATTTCAAGCGTTGTGGCGGGATCTACGTGTTAAGCGGAGTACATAGCTGCTTTGGAAGCAGCAAATGAAGGAGTCTGGATGAAGGAGTTCATATCCGATCTAGGTGTCATACCTAGTGCATCGGGTCCAATGAAAATCTTTTGTGACAATACTGATGCAATTGCCTTAGTGACGGAATCCAGATTTCACAAGAGAACCAAGCACATCAAGAGACGCTTCAATTCCATCTGGGATCTAGTCCAGGTGGGAGACATAGAAATTTGCAAGATACATACGGATCTGAATGTTGCGCACCGTTGACTAAGCCTCTTCCACGAGCAAAACATGACCCGCACCAAGGCTCCATGGGTGTTAGAATCATTACTATGTAATCTAGATTATTGACTCTAGTGCAAGTGGGAGACTGAAGGAAATATGCCCTAGAAGCAATAATAAAGTTATTATTTATTTCCTTATATCATGATAAATGTTTATTATTCATGCTAGAATTGTATTAACTGAAACATAATACATGTGTAAATACATAGACAAACAGAGTGTCACTAGTATGCCTCTACTTGACTAGCTCGTTGATCAAAGATGGTTATGTTTCCTAGCCATAGACATGAGTTGTCATTTGATTAACGGGATCACATCATTAGGAGAATGATGTGATTGACTTGACCCATTCCGTTAGCTTAGCACACGATCGTTTAGTATTCTGCTATTGCTTTCTTCATGACTTATACATGTTCCTATGACTATGAGATTATGCAACTACCGTTTATCGGAGGACCACTTTGTGTGCTACCAAATGTCACAACGTGAATCGGGTGATTATAAAGGTGCTCTCAGGTGTCTCCAAAGGTACTTGTTGGGTTGGCGTATTTCGAGATTAGGATTTGTCACTCCGATTGTCGGAGAGGTATCTCTGGGCCCACTCGGTAATGCACATCACTTAAGCCTTGCAAGCATTGCAACTAATGAGTTAGTTGTGGGATACCGACGATCGAATCTCGGGCAAGTAACATACCGATGACAAAGGGAACAACGTATGTTGTTATGCGGTTTGATCGATAAAGATCTTCGTAGAATATGTGGGAGCCAATATGAGCATCCAGGTTCCGCTATTGGTTATTGGCCAGAGACTTGTCTACATAGTTCTCGAACCCGTAGGCACTACAAAAAAAATACACTTCCGTGATGATACGTGTTTGTCACAGTAGGTCGCGTTTTTTGTCATGCATGTACATCCATGACAAATTTATGACAGAATCAAGATAGTCATACCTGTCTTTGTCAGAGAAGTGTTCCATGACATTACCAAAATTATCATCACGGAAGTGTCCACTTCCATGACGATAAATCGCGCGTCACATAAGTGCTTTACGTCAAGGGTGATCGACACGTGGCATCCACCGTAACGGAACGCCGTTAAGCTATCGGGTCGGATTTTGGATCCGATAACCCGTTAACAGCCCCGACCAATGGGAAATTTCCACGTGTAAAATTCTGATTGGCCGTTAGTGGGCCAGATGTCGCCCGTCCATTGGAGGAGACATGCCTATGGTACGTCGACACGTGGCTGGGCCCAACAGAGGCCCATATAGGTTAAAAAGGCCGGCCGACCAAAGGCCCGTAGAACTTAATCGGTACTAGTGGCCAGCCCAATAACGGCCTACTTAATAAAGGCCCATTTACGACCAAACCGCACTGGCCCGTTAATTGTTCGCCCAATATTTGGGCCCATTTACGGCTCGAAGCCAGACCTGGCCCGTTAATTGTTCGCCGAATATTCGGGCCCAACTACAGCCCAGTGACTTTCGGCCTGTTAGAGGCTTGATGTAGACATGGGCCCATTTCAATTTGTGACTTTCGCTCAGGAATGGCCCGTCTGCCCATGGGCCATATATGGTCCGACAGGACATCGGCGCACTAACGGCCCGTGCTAAAGGTGGCAACAGTTAAGCCCAACGTGACTTTGGGCCTGTTAAAGGCTGTCGCATAATTCGCCCGTTGATGCTCGTACTAAGCTTTCACCTCTTAAAGGCCCATGATATCATTGGGCCAACTAAGGCCCGAGATATGTTTCGCCCGGTAACGCCCGTGAGCTAATCGGGCCCATAACGCCCGGTCTACATTTCGCCTGTCAAGGCCCGTCGACGACTAGTGAAAATTGAGGCCCAACATGCATTTTGGCTCGCTAAAGGCCCGTGGTTTCATCTCGGCCGTAATGTGCCAGTACAATATTCATCCTGTTAATGGCCCAACGCTACCTGGGCCAAACTAAGCGCTAGGTCGACAAAAGGCCCAACTAAAATATAGGCCGGTGTAAGTTTGGGCCTGGCGCAATGTGTGAAGGCCCAATCATTCGGGCCCAAGAAAGACCTGTGCCGCCCAATTGTGGCCCGCTAAAAACCTGGCCCGTTATCGAATGTTTCGGCCCGGTCGACTACATCTGATTTTTTTCAGATAGCGAATGATGGCAGTAACTAGTAGGAATTAAGAACAAACCTACTCTATACAATAAAGAAATTACGGCATAGTAACTAAGAATAAACCTACACTATACAATAAAGGATTTAAGGTATATTACATCCCCTGGGCCTCGACGTTCGCCACGGTGATCATAAAGCGCAACGAAGAAGCATATTACAAAAACTGGGCACCATTGCGGCGTAAAAATAATATCTTGAACCGAGACCACTTCCAAGACAGTTCAAGAAAGGTTAGCCTTGCGAGGAACTGTCACAAGAAGCCGAAAGAAGGCTGTGAGACCGACCTAGCATGTCGGTCATAGCTTCCAGGTGTAGCTGTTTAGCGATGAGGTTCCCATTGGTGTTCCGTGCAATCTTTCTTAGAGATAGGACTTCAAGTCGAAGTTGAGTTGCAGAATGCCTTTCTGCTAGAACTTGGGACTGAAGAAGTCGAACTGATTCGCATAACGAATTACGTGAGCTTGTCTCGACCGTTAGTCTCAAGTAACTTGAACACGTTTGCATTAAGACAAGACTTTGGGGTTGTCTACGCTATCTTCAAGATGTTTTGCCTTCTTTGCTGCAATATATGTTGGGTTTGTCTCACAACCTTCAAGCAGACTTGTGCATGCCATCGGGCATATCACCTGAAACAAAGCGAGAGATGACAGGTTTTTCACGTGTATAAACAAAGATGATAACTATTCTGTTAATTCTATCCAATTTCAAATTAGAAAATAAAGAGTAAGTTCAAAATATCAATAGCATAATTTGGCATTGTTCATAATGCGGGGAGCTTCACCACACTACTGGATTACCATGTCAACATAACAAGCATAGATGAAGGGCAAAGAAAATCATTGTATCTATTTTGGATAATGTGCATGGCATGTTGTTCTTATCATCATCCACATCAGTAAGATAATACAGGAGATGACAAGGTGCAAACGTGGGCTGCTTCACCACACACTGGATTATACATCCACAAAACCAAGCATACATATAGGGAGTATTAAGTAGTGTGCATGGTATGAATAAGAAATTTGGTTTTACAAGTAAAACTTAGAACTTACGGTTCTTACGAACATGCATTTTGGTAGAAACAACAAACTAAACAGCAGTAAACGATAGGGAGTATGAGCAAATTAAACAGCAGTTCAGGATAAAGGCTTTAGAAGGACTGACTTACATTAACAGTTAACACCGGCTTTATAATGCCCTTCTCCATGTCAAGGGAAGGATAACTCAAGAATTTCAGCATAGAATCTTCTTCATAAGCATTGCGTGTACTCTACATTTTGTAGAGAGTAATTATAGATATGATAATACTGGAAGGGATAGAGGACAATGAAGATAAGATGCAGATTGATGCTACATAATCAACTACCAATCCCTGGAAGTACAAGCATTACAGGACAAAATGTACTGACAAGAGCAATGGGCTACACTTCTGCACTGGCATTGTCTGTGTATTCTACTTGTTGGTAAGATTAAATATAGATCTGATCTTTTTTAGTAAATGGTGGGCGAGGGAGATAAGATGCAAAATGCTACAAAATGAACCAATCCCTCTTCCCATAATACAAGAGTGTTTTGAACACTGGTGTACTGTACAAAACATTCTTATATTATGGGACGGAGGGAGTAGCTGTTAATGTAAGTACAGTGATAGACCACGTTCAGACCTTACAAGAGGACCGCAAAGCTAAACCTCTTCAAAAGCATTGGGTTGATTCTAAATTTGTGTAAGAGTCCATACGGATCATATAATGTCCACAAAATGGACGATTACGAGGCTAACATGTGCAGTGATGCTACATAATCAAACAACTATGAAAGTAAGTATGGTCATACAGGGCAAGAGGTACTCACAAGAGCAATGCGATTATGCAGAGTATAGTTGCGAGATTACGTGGGTCCCTTGAGAACGAATGTTCTTCTGCTAACAGTTTTCATACAAGTGAGGCATTAAGGCAAATGCAGAAATGTAGTTCAAATTGTGGTGTGATATCATAGACAGTACCTTACGCTGCAGCCGAGACCAACGTGTAACAAGATTATTCCAGTCACCGTCGGATAAATGTAGCACCGGAGAATTTACAGAAATTTCGTTCAGAGGCTTTCCATCGAAGTGCGCTTGCCTCAGGTAGGAACGATACTTCATCAACGAGTGCTTGAAAAGCGCAACCAACTCTTGCTCATCATCACAATTCAGTTTGCTCCTCGCCTATTTAAAAGAATGAAATCTTGTGTCTTCTGTCAGCAGAAACATATGCAGTAATGACCATGAATAACATTAGTACATTACTTACGCGTAAGTTGCGGAGGAAGACTGGAAATTGTTCTGTGTGTGCGGTATAATCTTTCCATGAAGGAAAGATGCGCATAAAGTTCCTGACAACAACATAAGCTTCGTCTTCTAAACTGGGAAGAAATGGAACAGGGGTCCTATTTGCTGCAATTGGGGCTCTCTCTGGTTCGAAAAGGGATTTGGCAACTGGATTTGGTGTACTCTTTGTTGGAATGGGGGTTTTGCGTCGTACAACTGGTGCTATGTCAATTGGCATAATCATATTGTTTGCTGCAGTTGGGGTCTACTGAGTTGGGGCATCAGAAATGGCCAGTGTAGTAGGGCTAGAGTCTGCTAGAGCTGGGGTATTTTGTGGGTCGGGTGATATTGCAACTACACCTAATGGGCTATTTGATTCATCAGGTGCCACTACCTTTTTCCAAATACTTTTCTTGTGCTCCTCCACGATCAGAAATCGCCCTCTTCCTTTTGAACGTCTGATACACAAGAACAACATTTGAATGGATAAATATGGTATGATGACAGATGGAATATGTACCGAAAATGGATAGGCAGGGCGTATTCACATACACGATGTGTAAACTAAGCTAATGGCAGTTCAACAAAGTAGAAGCGATGCAAAGCATCAGTTGCAAGATATGTGCGAGCAATGTAACCTTGGAAAGTTAGAGCAAGTACTTGATGGGTGAATAAGATAGGGCATCTTCCTCTGACTCCTCCACTATGAAGCTACATTGACTTAGGTCTCCCTCTAGCTCAGAATCATTGTTAGGATCATATTCTGAGCACGAATCTGTAGGTGGAGAGCATTTGCATTGCATTGCATCCAGACTTGATTTCAGTCCCTTAATGCCAAGTTTGACAGCCATGGCATTTTTCTGCTTTATTCTTTTCATGCGCGCAAGCTCATAATCATTATGATGCTTTTCAGAATCTGAGATTCATGAAAACATAAAAAGTAGTCAGATTATCTATGGAATGCATTGCGGATTCAACTCGGAGAGTGTCTCCTATAAACCCCTGCATATGCAAAGTTCACCTCCCCAACCGTGCTGACCAGACCACACAGAGAAATACAAACCCCTTATGTCTCTATAACAGGCACGCATTTCAAAACTAAAGTAGGAACATTAGAATCATACGAAATTCAGATTTGAACAAATAAACTAAGCAATTATGAGTGGGCGTAATGTTTAGCTTCAAGGGTGGAGTGTTGGTAGTGCGACACAAAGCAAGTAGGCAGATTGTATTCCATGTAAAAGATCGAAACCTATGTAAAAGCTGGAAATGACACTTTCTTTCTATACAATGCAGTATTCGTTACCCACACATGATGGAAGAGATCACATAGATAAATACTATTCACTCGGGTCTACGGTTCCAGTATTTAGAAACACGGTGGTCCACCCTAAAAGAATATTGACAACAAATATGACAAGGCAAGCATAGATGTAGTGAATCAATCATTTACTTGTGAGCTTATTAGGACAAGTATGCAGAATTGTAGCTGCAAAGAAGAGACCGTCCAAAATTTGAATGAAGAAGTTTGTCTAGCACTTATTGTTTGCAACTAATCGACGTGAATAATTGGATATTATATCGGATGAGTAAGAAAGACAAGTAAAATTGTCAACAAACCTGGTTTGCAGTAGTAATCTGGGTCAATGTCACTACGACCAACAATCCAAAATGACTAGTTTCTGTTCCGAGGGCCGGAATTTTGAAAACCCTGTGAACTTTAGAGGTACTAAAGATTGCCGAAATACATCCGAACCATTAAGTGTAGGTAGCACCGAGCACACAACAAACCCTAATGACAGTCCTGCCTAATGAGTAATGAATCAATTAGAAAATGGGTGATGAGGAGTGGTCACGAGTGTTGAGGACGTATCTCGGGATAAATCGGGTTGGCTTGGTGGGTGCTTACGCTGAGCCCTGAACGAATTTGGGAAGGTAGGCACGGCGGCGCACTCCGGCAGCGGTGACGCTGTTGGGCGAAGCGGCTCCTGGCCTCCTGTTAGTCCGCGTCTCCGCTTAGAGTCATGCCGTCCGGGACGGCAAGTCGCCAAGCAGGCAAAGCGGTCAGAAGTAGTAGAGATCGGAAGCACGCAGCAGAACAGATGGGAATCGGGGCCTGGGACGACCCAAAATCCCAGGGTGGGCCGGCCCACCGTGGGCAACCTGTAGAGATACACACCCAAGCGGCAAACATGCATTTTCGAAACTAATTTAGGAACATTTAGCTGACCAATTAAACAACTCTATTTTAATAATATCAGATTCGTATTTGAACATCTAAGCTTGTTTAGCTTGATGCGTGAGCGATGTTATTATGACACGAAGCACGATTACGATCAGATAGTGATCATAAAAGGGGAAACTATAAGCATATTTTTTAGCAAAGAGGGTTTCCTCCGATTTCTATTAAAGAAACCACCACGGAACCAACTTGATCAATTAAACCCTAAGCATGATCAATTAAACAGTATTATGGCTATGCCATGGCAGATTTGAAGTCGCAAACCGGAGAAATGATATTTAGCATCCATTGTTTGCTTCGAACTAAGAACTAAATTCTAAGAGCTGAAAAGAAAGTAGAGTAACCAAGTTAAGATCTATTTTCTGGTTGAGATCAAAAAGTTGAGGAGATATGAAGTACCACCTCTCTTGCGGCGCCGTGTGGGGGTGTGATGGCTGTCGGTGGTGTTGAAGCAGATCTGCGACGATGGACGGGTGCATCGGGGGATAAGCCCCGTTGCGGTGGAAGAGAAGGTCGTGTGAGCGGCCCCGGCAAAGAGGACGACGGCGCCGATGAAGCGAGAGGACCCGATGCAAGGCTATTGGTCCGTCGTTGTGGATGATAAACATCCATCTCTAGCAGTGGACGATGCGGTCTTGGTAGGCGCTCCGGCATGGTGGAGGACGGTGGCGATGGATGTGGTGGAGGACGGCGGCGATGGATGGGGAGGCGGACGGAGGCTGGTGTGGGGATGGGGTGTTCTAGCAGACGGTGTATGAATGGGAAAATGGAGGAGCGGTACGGGAACCATGTTTTCGGACGTGTTCGTGCGAAATATGGGGAAGTTACGAACTTAGCCCCCGTTTAAAATTTGGACGTCTCGTCGGTTGGGGATAGGATGGTAATCTCGCATCTCGCCAATATTTGCCCAGAGCGATTTCGGGCGAGGAGAGGGTGTTTGGCGCCCATGGTTGGCACCCACGTTGTATGAACGGGGCTGACAGGTAGGGCGGTTGTGTCACGTCTGAGTGAAGTTACAAACCTGCCCCTATTGAAAATATTTGCCTACATCGATCTCGGCCGAGTCGAGTTTGTTTTGCCGCCCACCGTGTATGAATGGGGAATGGAGGGAGAAACAGAGGTCTTTCGGACAAGCTTGAATCAAATGTGTTCTGACGCCCATGTTTGACGCCCACCGTGTCGCAATGGGCTCAGAGGCGGTCGTGTCACGTCTAATTGAAGTTACTAACCTACCCCTATTTAGAGCAGTGGAAATCGGGCCGATGGATTGTCCATGTAATGGGTAGACAGTAATTTCCATCTCCCAAACACTAGGCTTCGGGCAGCCGACGTGGGAGTGGACATTTTGCTGCTTCTTTCGAATTTTGGGACAATAAGCATCCACATTTACCCTGGCAACTAAATTCGAATCCATTTTGTATTCCTATATGAATCTTTATAAATCATTCTGTGTTTTTATATATCTTCAAAAGGACGACAAAGATGTATTCCACTGTCATATATGAATATGGGTTACAAATGCCGATACTCAAATTCAGAAACTAGTATCCAGTTTAAGGTGAACTTGAATATTTGGAACACTTCATGTCCAACTCAAATGTCACACGCAACATAATGTGTACTCCCATTTAGATATGTACACAAGCGATGTATCAAGATTCAAATACCGAGTCAATCAACCAAGAATGTACAGAACTAACAGACATATAAACACTTATGGACTATATGGATCAATAATATCAACTAACATACATAAGCCAGTCATTGTACTTTTTTTGGCTACAACAGCATCCTTTTTTTAGCCAGCATCTTGGCCCTTTCCGATGCGTGCCACTTATGGTCCATCTATACTACTACAATTGTTGAATGCACATTCAGCCCGATTGGCATATTTGTAGGTCTGGCACAACAATCTAAATGAAATGTCTCCGAGTCTTATCAATTAATACAGACTTGTGCTCAAATAAAATTACAAACCAAAAAACAAAAAAACAATTATTACATGAGCTCTAAAACAAATGGTTTGATTGATTACATGAACAGACAACACAAAGGTTATTCAACTATGGAAAGAACATTTCACCTATGATTTACCAAGTCGGAATTTAATTTCCTTTTTCCTTCGTGACGTTAACAATCTGGTCGGTCTCAGCTTGCTTCGCTTTTGAAATCCACCAAATATTTAATGGTTGTCTTGAGTACCGCTTGTGATTGTGTTGTTTGCTTCCTCAACATGTCAACTTCATCTCTAAGTGCGTATGTAATCTCTTTCTACCACTAGTTTAGCCTCTAGAGCATTAGCAGTTGGCAATTCATAATGCACGATTGGGCGGTGCCATCATTGTGGGATGATGCCACGTCCCAGGGGACCTCGCACTTTGATCTTGGGCTAACCTGTTTTGCCATTAAAGTTCCGATTGGATTCAGAAAAGTTGAAATTAGCAAAACATCTTAACTGGGAGTTATAACAACAAACCAGTTAAACAAACAAGGAATTAAAGAGTTTCAATTGGATGCTGAAAAGTACTGGTTATTAACATCATTGTAACCCGCAGTTGCAGCAGCAAAGCAGTTAAACAAACAAGTAGATATTAAAGTTAAGGCAAACAGGTAATTCTTAACAGTAAGTATCAAACACATAGATAGGCGCAGTCTACAACATGATTAACAGGCTATGCCATTATGTAATCAGTAGCAAACTAAATTAAGCCAAGCAACGTAATTGAACAATTTTGCAATAAGTGGCTAACTAAAATTCCGAGAAGCAGGTAACTGAACTTACGCTAGTTCTTTGTACAGGCACATTGCAACTTCTTTTTCGCTTACAAGGTTGTACAAAGGAGTCCATGGCATCAGTTGCTTGGATACGCATTCCCAATACTTCTTTCTTCCCACACTGCATGGGTAAGTCGAATGGTTAATCTGGTAAGATGGTGCATCCTTGATATGTTATATGAGGACGTGTAGTCAGACTAGTTGTAGCCAAACACATCACACTGGCTTTTACTGTATATTTCATGCGATTACTTTTGGCATATCGAGATCTAAGCAATCTACAATAGGATTAAAAGACTGGCATCCTTCACATTATTGGCGAACTTAGTTCATAGAAACAAGCAATTCAACCATTTTGTGGGTAAATCAAAAGCGCCCCTGGAATATTTTTCACTATCCAATCATACACACAAAAGGGGCGACGCCACCATAGGGGCTGGTATGGGCGGCCGCCTCAGGTGGCTGGAAAGTGTGCACCTAGTTTGAGTCGTCCAGGTTGGCACACGCTAGTTTTGTTCGTCGCAGCACGAAAGCGAGCAATGTAAAAAATGAAGAAAAATGTTTCAATTTGGATGGGCCAATAACATAAGTGCAAGGCAGGCCCTATAGCAGGCTCACGACCCAAACGAGCGCCTCCATATCGATTGATGAGGAAAAATCCCAATTCATTCGCTCCGACCTCGATGCAGTTCGCTCCTAACCTAGCCGCCGCTGGACAGGACCGACACAGCACTTCCTCGCACCTCGTTGGAGGGCGGTCGCCGGCTTCAAGCGAACAGAAGGACAAGAAGATGAAGATCCAACCACAGGTGTAGCTGCGTGGGAGGCAGCGGCGGCAAAGACGTGCATGGCATCGAGCTTGCGCAAACGGACAGTCACAGCTTGCAAGAGTAGCATGCGCAATGAGCAGGTACATCACATCCCTGATTATATCTAATTCAACTGTTCAATTTCTGGCCAATAGTTAAAGTTGACGGTGTTGTAAAACTGCTTGTATGTAGGGAATCTATGAGAAAATGAAACCAATTTCTACTTATTTTATAACTCCCCCAATCGATACTGAACTGAATGAATCTGATATATCTAATCAAGTTTCCAGTGCAAACATACAAGCTCATGTTGTTCTTGAGCCTGAAGTGTCTAATGAACAGACTGCTAATGAAGGATTTGATGCAAATATTTTACATGCTCCTGGTGATGAACATATAGTGTCTAATAAGGGATCTAATGCAAGCATTTTGCAAGCTCATTGAAGGATTTAGTGTCTAATGATGATCTACTATGTTAATGTTGGGGAACGTAGCGAAAATTCAAAATTTTCTACGCATCACCAAGATCAATCTATGGAGAATCTAGCAACGAGGGAAGGAGAGTGCATCTACATACCCTTGTAGATTGCTAAGCGGAAGCGTTCAAGAGAACGGGGTTGAAGGAGTCGTACTCGTCGTGATCCAAATCACCGGAGATCCTAGTGCCAAACGGACGGCACCTCCGCGTTCAACACACGTACAGCCCGGTGACGTCTCCCACGCCTTGATCCAGCAAGGAGAGAGGAGAGGTTGAGGAAGACTCCATCCAGCAGCAGCACAACGGCGTGGTGGTGATGGAGGAGCGTGGCAATCCCAGCAGGCTTCGCCAAGCACCATGGGAGAGGAGGAGGAGGAGAGGCAGGGCTGCGCCAAGAGGGAGAGAAACTCATGTGTTATGGGCAGCCCCTAGGCCTCATATATATAGGGGAAAGGAGGAGGAGGCGCCTCTAGGGTTCCCACCCCTAGAGGGGCGGCAGCCCCAGATGGGATCAAGGGAGGCGGCCAAGAGGGAGGGAGAGGAGGCGCCCACTAGATGGGCCTTAGGGCCCATCTCGCCTAGGGTTTGCCCTCCCACTCTCCCTTGCGCTTGGGCCTCTTGTGGGCGCACCAGCCCCTTGGGGCTGGTTCCTCCCACACTTGGCCCACGCAACCTTCTCGGGGCAGGTGGCCCCACTTGGTGGACCCTCGGGACCCTCCCGGTGGTCCCAGACATTATCGATATCGCTCAAACTTTTCCGGTGACCAAAACAGGACTTCCCATATATAAATCTTTACCTCCGGACCATTCCGAACTCCTCGTGACGTCCGTGATCTCATCCGGGACTCAACAACATTCGGTAACCACATAAAAACTTCCTTTATAACCCTAGAGTCATCGAACCTTATGTGTAGACCCTACGGGTTCGGGAACCATGCAGACATGACCGAGACGTTCTCCGGTCAATAACCAACAGCGGATCTGGATACCCATGTTAGCTCCCACATATTCCACGATGATCTCATCGGATGAACCACGATGTCAAGGACTCAATCAATCCCGTATACAATTCCCTTTGTCTAGCGGTATTGTACTTGCCCGAGATTCGATCGTCGGTATCCCGATACCTTGTTCAATCTCGTTACGGCAAGTCTCTTTACTCGTTCCGTAACACATCATCCGTGATCAACCCCTTGGTCACATTGTGCACATTATGATGATGTCCTACCGAGTGGGCCCAGAGATACCTCTCCGTCCACACGGAGTGACAAATCGAGTCTCGATTCGTGCCAACCCAATGCACACTTTCGGAGATACCTGTAATGCACCTTTATAGCCACCCGATACGTTGTGGCGCTTTGATACACCCAAAGAATTCCTACGGTATCCGGAGTTGCACAATCTCATGGTCTAAGGAAATGATACTTGACATTAGAAAAGCTTTAGCATACGAACTACACGATCTTTGTGCTAGGCTTAGGATTGGGTCTTGTCCATCACATCATTCTCCTAATGATGTGATCCGTTATCAACGACATCCAATGTCCATGGTCAGAAACCGTAACCATCTATTGATTAACGAGCTAGTCATTTAGAGGCTTACTAGGGACATGGTGTTGTCTATGTATCCACACATGTATCTGAGTTTCCTATCAATACAATTATAGCATGGATAATAAACGATTATCGTGAACAAGGAAATATAATAATAACTAATTTATTATTGCCTCTAGGGCATATTTCCAACAGTCTCCCACTTGCACTAGAGTCAATAATCTAGTTCACATCGTCATGTGATTAACATCGATAGGTCACATCGCCATGTGACCAACACCCAAAGAGTTTACTAGTGTCTAAACTAGTTCACATCATCATGTGATTTAGGCTCAATGAGTTACGAGGTTTGATCATGTTTTGCTTGTGAGAGAGGTTTTAGTCAACGGGTTTTAGTCAACGGGTCTGAACCTTTCAGATCCGTGTGTGCTTTGCAAATTTCTAGGTCATATTATAAATGCTGCTTCCACGCCCCACTTGGAGCTATTCCAAATGGTTGTTCCACTATACGTATCCTGTGAGCTACTTAGAGTCATTCGGATAGGTGTTAAAGCTTGCATTGACGTAACCCTTTACGCCGAACTCTTTATCACCTCCATAATCGAGAAACATGTCCTTATTTACTCCAAGGACAATTTTGACCACTGTCCAATGATCCATTCCTGGATCATTCCTGTACCCTCGACTGACTCATGGCAAGGCATACTTCCTGCGGTACACAAAGATAGCATACTATAGAGCCTATGTCTGAAGCATAGGGGACGACCTTTGTCCTTTCTCTTTTCTGCCGTGGTCGAGCTTTTAACTCTTAACTTCATACCTTACAACTCAGGCAAGAACTCCTTCTTTGACTGATCCATCTTGAACACTTTCAAGATTATGTCAAGGTATGTGCTCATTTGAAAGTATTATTAAACATTTTGATCTATCTTATAGATCTTGATGCTTATTATTCAAGTAGCCTAATCCAGGTTTTCCATTGAAAAACACTTTTCAAACATCCCTATATGCTTTCTAGAAATTCTACATCATTTCTGATCATCAATATGTCAACAACATATTGTTATCAGAAATTCCATAGTGCTCCCACTCACTTCTTTGGAAATACAAGTTTCTCATAAACTTTGTATAAACCCAAAATCTTTGATCATCCTATCAAAGTGCATATTCCAACTCCGAGATGCTTACTCCAGTCCTTAGAAGGATCGCTGGAGCTAGCATACCTTTTAGCATCCTTAGGATCGACAAAACTTTTCTGATTGTATCACATACAACCTTTCCTTATGTAAACTGGTAAGGAAACTCGTCTTGACATCCATCTGCCAGATTTCATAAATGCAGCTAATGCTAACATGATTCCGACGGACTTAAGCATCGCTACGGATGAGAAAATCTCATCGTAGTCAACTCCTTGAACTTGTGAAAAAACTCTTTGCCACAAGTCGAGCTTCATAGACGGTGATATTACCGTCCACGTCCGTCTTCTTCTTAAAGATCCATTTATCTCAATGGCTTGCCGATCATCGGGCAAGTCCACCAAAGTCATGGATCCTCTCTCGGATTTTATGGCCTCTAACCATTTGTCGGAATTTGGGCCCACCATTGCTTCTCCATAGCTCGTAGGTTCATTGTTGTCTAGCAACATGACCTTCAAGACAGGATCACCGTACCACTCGGAAGCAGTACGCGTCCTTGTCGTCCTACGAGGTTCGGTAGTGACTTGATCCGAAGTTTCATGATCACTATCATAGCTTCTACTTCAATTGGTGTAGGTGCCACAGGAACAACTTCCCGTGCCTGCTACACACTTGTTGAAGTGACGGTTCAATAACCTCATCAAGTCTCTACCATCCTCCCACTCAACTTTCCGAGACAAACTTTTCCTCGAGAAAGGACCCGATTCAAGAAACAATCCCTATTGCTTCCGGATCTGGATTAGGAGGTATACCCAACTGTTTTGGGTGTCCTATGAAGATGCATTTGTCCGCTTTGGGTTCGAGCTTATCAACCTGAAACTTTTCCACATAAGCGTCGCAGCCCCAAACTTTTAAGAAATGACAGCTTAGGTTTCTCTAAACCATAGTTCATACGGTGTCATCTCAACGGAATTACGTGGTACCCTATTAAAGTGAGTGCGGTTGTCTCTAATGCCTAACCCATGAACGATAGTGGTAATTCGATAGGAGACATCATGGTACGCACTATATCCAATAGGGTGCAACTATGATGTTCGGACACACCATCACACTATGGTGTTCCAGGCGGTATTAATTGTGAAACAATTTGCACAATGTCTTAATTGTGTGCCAAAACTCGTAACTCAGATATTCATCTCTATGATCATATCATAGACATTCTATCCTCTTGTCATGAAGATCTTAAACTTCACTCTGAAATTACTTGAACCATTCAGACTTGTGTTTCATCAAGTAAATATACTCAACATCTACTCGAATCATCTGTGAAGTAAGAACATAACGATATTCACTGCATGCCTCAAAGACTCATTGGACTGCACATATCAAAATGTGTTACTTCCAACAAGTTGCTATCTTGTTCCATCTTCATCAAACCGAGGCTTTTCAAATATCTTGCCCATGTGGTATGTTTTGCATATCTCAAGTGATTCAAAATCAAGTGAGTCCAAACGATCCATCTGCATGGAGTTTCATCATGCGTATACACCAATAGACATGGTTTGCATGTCTCAAACTTTTCAAAAACGAGTGAGTCCAAAGATCCATCAACATGGAGCTTCTTCATGCGTTTTATACCAATATGACTTACATGGCAGTGCCACAAGTAAGTGGTACTATCATTACTATCTTATACTTTTGGCATGAAAATGTGTATTACTACGATCGAGATTCAATAAACCATTTATTTAGGTGCAAGACCATTGAAGGTATTATTCAAATAAACAGAGTAACCATTATTCTCCTTAGATGAATAACCGTATTGCGATAGACATAACCCAATCATGTCTATGCTCAACGCATAAACACCAAATAACAATTTTAGGCTTAACTCCAATCTCGATGGTAGAGGGAGCGTATGATGCTTGATCACATCAACCTTGGAAATACTTCCAACACATATCGTCGGCTCACCTTTAGCTAGTCTCCGTTTATTCCGTAGCTTTTATTTCGAGTTACTAACACTTAGCAACCGAACCGGTATCTAATACCCTGGTGCTACTAGGAGTACTAGTAAAGTACACATTAACATAATGTATATCAAATATACTTCTATCGACCTTGCCAGCCTTCTCATCTACCAAGTATCTAGGGTAATGCTGCTCCAGTGGCTGTTCCCTTATTACAGAAGCACTTAGTCTCGGGTTTGGGTTCAACCTTGGGTTTCTTCACTAGAGCAGCAGCTGATTTGCCGTTTCATGAAGTATCCCTTCTTGCCCTTGCCCTTCTTGAAACTAGTGGTTTCACCAACCATCAACAATTGATGCTCCTTCTTGACTTCTACTTTCGTGATGTCAAACAACGCGAGTACCTCAAGGATCATCATCTCTATCCTTGATATGTTATAGTTCATCACGAAGCTCTAGCAGCTTGGTGGCAATGACTTTGGAGAAACATCACTATCTCTTTTGGAAGATCAACTCCCACTCGATTCAAGTGATTGTTGCACTCAGACAATCTGAGCACAAGCTCAACGATTGAGCTTTTCTCCCTTAGTTTGCAGGCTAAGAAAATCGTCGGAGGTCTTATACCTCTTGACGTGGGCACGAGCCTGAAATCCTAATTTCAGCCCTCGAAACATCTCATATGTTCTGCGACGTTTCGAAAACGTCTTTGGTGCCTCAACTCTAAACCGTTTAACTGAACTATCATGTAGTTATCAAAAACGTGTATGTCCGATGTTCGCAACATCCACAGACGACGTTTGGGGTTCAGCACTGAGCGGTGCATTAAGGACATAAGCTATCTACTGTCCGCATAATCGCCATTGTCAACTTTCAACTATATTTTCTCTAGGAACATATCTAAACAGTGGAACTTAAGCGCGAGCTATTTACATAATTTGCAAAAGGTCTTTTGACTATGTTCAAGATAATTAAGTTCATCTTATGAACTCCCACTCGAATAGACATCCCTCCGGTCATCTAAGTGATTACATGATCCGAGTCAACTAAGCCGTGTCCGATCATCACGTGAGACGGACTAGTCGACTCGGTGAACATCTTCATGTTGATCGTATCTACCATACGACTCATGCTCGACCTTCGATCTCTGTGTTCCCGAGGCCATGTCCGTACATGCTAGGCTCGTCAAGTTAACCCCAAGTGTTTTTGCTGTGTAAATCTGTCTTACACCCGTTGTATGTGAACGTAAGAATCCATCACACCCGATCATCACGTGGTGCTTAGAAGTTTACGAACTGTAGCAACGATGCACAGTCAGGGGAGAACACTTCTTGAAATTGTTGTAAGGGATCATCTTATTTACTACCATCGTTCTAAGTAAACAAGATGCAGAAACATAATAAACATCACATGCAATTATATAGTAGTGACATGATATGGCCAATATCATATTGCTCCTTTTGATCTCCATCTTCGGGCTCCATGATCATCATCGTCACCGGCATGACACCATGATCTCCATGATCATGATCTCCATCATCGTGTCTCCATGAAGTTGTCTCGCCAACTTATTACTTCTACTACTATGGCTACCGGTTAGCAATAAAGTAAAGTAATTACATGGCGTTGTTCAATGACACGCAGGTCACACAATAAATAAAGACAACTCCTATGGCTTCTGCCGTTGTCATACTCATCGACATGCAAGTCGTGAATCCTATTACAAGAACATGATCAATCTCATACATCACATATCATTCATCACATTCTTCTTGGCCATATCACATCATATAGCATACCCCGCAAAAACAAGTTAGACGTCCTCTAATTGTTGTTTGCATGTTTTACGTGGCTGCTTTGGGTTTCTAGCAAGAACGCTTTCTTACCTACGCAAAACCACAACGTGATATGCCAATTGCTATTTACCCTTCATAAGGACCCTTTTCATCGAATCCGTTCCGACTAAAGTGGGAGAGACAGGCACCCGCTAGCCACCTTATGCACCAAGTGCATGTCAGTCGGTGGAACCTGTCTCACGTAAGAGTACGTGTAAGGTCGGTCCGGGCCGCTTCATCCCACAATACCGTCGAAACAAGATTGGACTAGTAACAGTAAGCATATTGAACATCATCAACGCCCACAACTACTTTGTGTTCTACTCGTGCAAAGAATCTACGCAATAGACCTAGCTCATGATGCCACTGTTGGGGAACGTAGCGGAAATTCAAAATTTTCTACGCATTACCAAGATCAATCTATGGAGAATCTAGCAACGAGGGAAGGAGAGTGGATCTACATACCCTTGTAGATCGCTAAGCGGAAGCGTTCAAGAGAACGGGGTTGAAGGAGTCGCACTGCCGTGGATCCAAATCACCGGAGATCCTAGTGCCAAACGGACGACACCTCCGCTGCTCAACACACGTACAGCCCGGTGACGTCTCCCACGCCTTGATCCAGCAAGGAGAGAGGGAGAGGTTGAGGAAGACTCCATCCAGCAGCAGCACAACGGCATGGGGGTGATGGAGGAGCGTGGCAATCCCGCAGGGCTTCGCCAAGCACCATGGGAGAGGAGGAGGAGGAGAGGCAGGGCTGCGCCAAGAGGGAGAGAAACTCATGTGTTATGGGCAGCCCCTAGGCCTCATATATATAGGGGAAAGGGAGGAGGGTGCGCCTCTAGGGTTCCCACCCCTAGAGGGGCGGCAGCCTAGATGGGATCAAGGGAGGCGGCCAAGAGGGGAGGAGAGGAGGCGCCCACTAGATGGGCCTTAGGGCCCATCTCGCCTAGGGTTTGCCCTCCCACTCTCCCTTGCGCCTTGGGCCTCTTGTGGGCGCACCAGCCCCTTGGGGCTGGTCCCCTCCCACACTTGGCCCACGCAACCTTCTGGGGCAGGTGGCCCCACTTGGTGGACCCCCGGGACCCTCCAGTGGTCCCGGTACATTACCGATATCGCCCGAAACTTTTCCGGTGACCAAAACAGGACTTCCCATATATAAATCTTTACCTCCGGACCATTCCTAACTCCTCGTGACATCCAGGATCTCATCCGGGACTCGAACAACATTCGGTAACCACATAAAAACTTCCTTTATAACCCTAGCGCCATCGAACCTTATGTGTAGACCCTACGGGTTCGGGAACCATGCATACATGACCGAGACGTTCTCCGGTCAATAACCAACAGCGGATCTGGATACCCATGTTGGCTCCCACATATTCCACGATGATCTCATCGGATGAACCACGATGTCAAGGACTCAATCAATCCGTATACAATTCCCTTTGTCTAGCGGTATTGTACTTGCCCGAGATTCGATCGTCGGTATCCCGATACCTTGTTCAATCTCGTTATCGGCAAGTCTCTTTACTCGTTCCGTAACACATCATCCCGTGATCAACCCCTTGGTCACATTGTGCACATTATGATGATGTCCTACCGAGTGGGCCCAGAGATACCTCTCCGTCACACGGAGTGACAAATCCCAGTCTCGATTCGTGCCAACCCAACAAACACTTTCGGAGATACCTGTAATGCACCTTTATAGGGCTGGAATTGGGGCCGCCAGATATTTCAATCCGAAACGTGGAAGCGCGAACTTATATTGTCGTCGTCCTTTTTTTGGGGGGAGGGGGTGGGTGGCTGGGTGCTACGCGTCCGTCCGACACACGCGACCACCCCGACAGGACTATGCTTCGGTGCCTTAAGGCACCTGCCTTTGTGTCCATGACATGTGGGCCCAACAGGTGGATGTCCCACATGTCAGTCACCCAAGGGCAGTTGCCTTTAAGGCATCAAGAAGGCCCACCCCACGACCTTGGTCTGCACAGTGCGCTTACATTTGAGAATGCAAACGAATCTTCTTTCATTTGCAAATGAATCTGTATGTATTACCATGCCCGTGTTTTCCTTGCAATAATTAGTCATTCGAAACGAGATACTCCATCCGTTCACATTTGTAAGTTGTTTCAGACAACTTAAAATGAACTGTTTTGCAAATTGTCTGAAATGTCTTCAAGGTCTTATAAAAGTGAATAGAGGGAGTACTATAAATTAATTAATGAGGAGTTATTTGAAAAAAAATCGAAATGGTACCCACGCTAACGTGGATTAGAGTGTGTCACATAATTAGTTATTTGAATTAGAGTGGGTGTCATGTAGTTAGTTATTTGAATTAGAGTGTGTGTCATGTAGCGATCTCCAATTCTAACGTGGATTTCGCATTTCACTGTATCCATGCTACTTTTTTAATACAAATTCATATGTATATGATGAACACCATGGTAGTGAGAAAACTTTTGGATGGATTCAAACATATGACCTACAAAATAGCACAAGAAATTGAGCCAATGTCAACTTTTCGAAACTTAGTATGGCACGAATTCGAAATAATTACCCGTATGCCCGGTCCTCGGTTCAAATCTTACAATGTACACCGAATTGAAACATCGATATTAAGTCTCGTACTATGTACATTCAAATGTTGTTTTTAGCCCCCCCCCCACGCACAAATGCTACATACTTCCTGTATCGGTCAATCTTCGTCTCCTAACTACCTTAGCAAGCTATCGGTTTCCAACACACGTTCATTCTTTCTCTCCATGTTTCAATCTCTAAGTCTCTCAACTACACAACCCCTTTTTCCACTCCTGTTACCAAATGTATTTACCTCACACACCCTCCATTGCACCCCATGCCGAGCTCTCTCTCTCTCTCTCTCCCCCCTCTCCCTCTCATCCTCTCGCGCTAAATACATGCATTGCCGATCTAGCCCCCCCAACCTCTCGTGGCGCATTTAACGCACGTTGTATATCTAGGTCACTCCATCGAGACTGTCTCACTCTTTCTTCCAAGACGCGGGCCACACTCGCTCAATCTAGCTCTCTTTATCTGAGTCTCGTTTAACCTCGTTTTCTTTCACACACACAAATGATATATGTCCCTGTTCGGGCCTCGATCGACACACTCTATACTCTCTCACGCAGATTGTCTATCTAGGCCAGTCCATCCAAGCCGCCGCCACTCTTTCGACCTCTTTGTGGGCCACTCTCACTCTATCTCTCTCTCTCTCTCTCTCTCTCTCTCTCTCTATATATATATATATATATATATATATATATATATATCTCCGTATGTCTCGATTTACCTCGCTCTTTCTCGGACAAAAACGATATATCACCATGTTTGAGCCCAATTCGACCTATTCACATTGTATACTCTCTCATGCACATCGTCTATCTAGGTCACTCTCTCCAACTCCGTCTCACTCTTTCGATCGACGGCGACCCTATGTGATCGGTTGACCATGCTTCCTCCCACGCACAAAATATATCTACACGCCTGCGGATCGGATCATCTCTCAAGCTCTATCTTACAGCCCTCACCCTTACCAAAAGCTCAATCGGACAATATCTCTCCGGAGCATATATATTTGTTCAATGAATGTCGGACCACACTCACTTTGTCTCTCTATCTATATGTCTCCCAATTGACCTCGCTTTCACATACCGTATCTTCCACGCGTTGAAGCTACTACCTCTCCATCCCTTGCAAAGCCGGGGCTATTTATATTGCGAGGGGCACTCCAACCTTGGATTAATTTGTGTAGGCATTTATTCCGGTCGGTTTAGATTATATTTTCGTAGCATTCGGCCCACAACTACTCCAAACGCCGTTGCAACCCACGCAACTCCCCTAGTTGATTTTCCTCCTGCTCGGTCATTGCTCTCTCGCACGCCCTTTCTCGCCTTCAACGTTGCACCATGGTATTATTGAAAAACTATGTTGTTCTCTTTAATTATTATAAATAAGCTACAAAACTACACACCGATAGTCCACTTGGAATGGAACAAATTTCGATCCACAAATTAAAGTGCTACAAACTACACACCGAGGGGCCCACATGTCATGAAACAAATTTGGACCCATATACAAATTAAAAAATAAAGGACAAGGATCGAACATGCGACTGGGCCTTCAAGCCGCACGTCAATAGGCAACATACGTAGAATAGCAACGTTTGTTGTACCCCCTTTTTTCACATAATGTTTTTATATTACCACAACCTAATTAATGGATAACATGTAATATTATTTTTAGTACTATTCGCCTTCACTTACTGGTGGGTTCCATGTGTGCTCTCTCTCTCCTCGCCTTCCGCGTTTAGACGGACGGGCAAACAGGAAGAACTCGCGGGCGATGTTGCCGTTGACCATATCTAGACGCGTTCACAAGTCACGACACCAGTTTCACGTACTAGCAGCACTAGTCAGTGTGTACATACAATGCACGTTAATTTGGAAGTATATTAAGTGCATGCGGATATTAACCACTAGGATATTATTTGCGTGTTGTCATGTGATTAGCACTATTTTTGGCATGAAATTAACTGCACGCTAAATCGTGTTGAGTGCTCGACATTGAAGCAGTCTAGGTCGTTGGATGACAAAGAATACATGTGGCTTGATGACATTTTATATTTAATTTGATACGGCTCTAACAGAACATTCAATCGATCAAACCATACATTCGTTCAGTCTGACTCCGACTTTAAATTATACAACGATCGATATAAAATAAACGGAAATGATAAACGTTCGGATTTTAATCAATGCAATCCGAACGTTTTTCATGGCAAATTTAGATTACGCGGCGGTGGCGGGGGCGTCTCGCGGTGGGAAGCGGCTCCTCTGCCGTGCTCTGTGTGTCGTCGGCCATCGACCGGCAACGGCA
Organism: Aegilops bicornis; assembly: GCA_021605145.1. NCBI lineage: Eukaryota > Viridiplantae > Streptophyta > Magnoliopsida > Poales > Poaceae > Aegilops > Aegilops bicornis. The sequence goes on from CM038670.1 coordinate 783,907,341, forward strand.
ACGGCGGCGTCTTGCGCCGTTGTTGGCGATTCTCGACGCTGGCCTAGCTTCAAGGAAGGCCAAAATGTTCGACTTCGGAGCGAAGTCAACTGGGCGGGAGGAGGCGATCGGCGTTGGTGCAAGGAAGCGGTCGATGGCGGCCATCCATGCCGCTAAGAACTGGCACCAGCTGGGGACAGGCTTGTCCAACGGCGGCGAAGACATTCGTGTGCACGGGCACCGCATGGGCGCGCGTCGCTGCCAGACGCGCAGCGCATGTTGGCAGTGCACGGCATCGCACGGGCGCGTGCGTCGCTGCACGCAGAGCGCATGCGCTGGCAGTTGCACGAGCGCGTGAAAGTCGGCGGGGACCTCATGGAACCCTGTGGCATCAAGCTCGGTGACAATGTGCGGCTCCCAGCCCATCAATGCCACGGGGATGGGCGCTGGCGCGATCGAGGCGGCAGGAGCCGAACAGAGCGGGAGGCGAACGCGGCGTCTTCCCGCAAGGCCAGTTCAAGCTCGTCCCAAAGCGCCTTATGTTCTTGAGACTCCGGCTGGGTGTCTTCCTCATGAAACTGGAACACTAAGGGCAGACCATCGTGATGCGGCATGGCGTACGTTTAGGTCAGGCTAGTTGGAGGTAGGCGACAGGAGAATCGGAGAGGAAGAGAGAGCATTGTAGCGATACTGGGTAGTGTGGGGTTGATTTTAAACTGCGGCACCGGCGACATTAAAAGTGGGAGCAGTTGGGACGACGGTGGGCGGCGGAGCCTGGTCAAAGGGCTCGCCTCCTGGTGAGTCTGCACAGCGGTCTGCTCGCACGCCTCCCTGATAGCCGGCGCAGCGGTCTGCTCGCACGCCTCCCGTCGACTCACACGCTTGCTGGGATGGCACCTGCCAATGAAAAGCGGGACTCGTGGCGGCACGTAAACGCCGACGGTTTCAATAGTGAAAGCGTCATTTTAACGTGACAGGTCTTTGTTCCAAAATACCTTGGCTCTTCATTTGTGCAACTTGTCATAAGCAGCTTGTCTCGAATTCAAGAAAAAACTTACGAAGTAATATTTGTGCCATATCACATGACCATGCTTAGTTTCAAGAATTTATGCTCACTTTTGGATTTTCTGAAATTTAAGATCCAGGATTCGAAACAATATCATAACCTGCATCTTGCAATAAATTTTCAAGCCGTACATTTGTCCTGTTGTATTTCTTAAGAAAGGATTTGGTCAAACATTTTGCTTAGTTAAGCCTCCTTTCCGGTTTATAGGGCTCAATTCAAAAATCTCACCAACCAAGGTAGATGGTGAGTGGTGGAACAATTGTTGTAGTTTGCAAAACCACTCAATTAATGCGCTTTGTTTTCCTCAAAAATTGTGTTTATTTAATGCATTAATTGCAATGCATGCATGCATAAAGTACATGCATTGGTGAATTTTCTTAATACTTGCATGTAATGATTTATTGCACCTTGAAATCTGAACATGTGATGGGGAACAACCAAATTGAGACTTACAAAATGGGAAAACTAAAATTTTGAGATAAGCCCTATAAACCGGAAAGGAGGGAGTAAAAGGATAATCCCTCCGCATCAAAGGCATTGCCTCGATATATTAACTCAAGTACTAGGCACGAACAAACGGGCTCAATGCAGGGCTCTTCCTGGTGTAGTAGTAGTAGTACTAGGCAATGCAGTTGACGGGTGACCTTGACGAGCGGCATCGAGGGAATTGAACTGCGTTTCAAAGACGGTAGGTAACGTTGTCTAGTTACTAAAGCATCCCTCCGTTGTTCATCGGTAGTCATTATGGACCGGGGACATGAGGGGAATTTCCTAGGGCTGGAATTCTGGCCGCCAGATATTTCGATTTGAAACGATGAGGCTCGACTGGTTGGGGTTGCCTAATGTGCGTACCACGCATGCCACTGAAGGACACGGGCCCGTTTTTTTAGAATCAACACGAGCCAAGGTCTGGCTGGTACGCCGTTGGGTCCTACCATTTGAGGATATGAAAGGAACCTTTTAAATTGCCGAACGAATATATGTGTATTACAATACCCGTATTTTCCTTGCAAATACTAATCTCAACGTGGTAATTGATTTATGACGAGTTGTTGAATTAGAGTGAATTTGTGATATAGTGATCTCAATGTGGATTTCACATTTCATGGTATCCCTAGTAAGTTTTCCAATGCAAATTCAAATTTAAATGATGAACAATATGGAGGTGAGAAAACTTTGTATGTATCAAGCATATGACCACACACACACACACACACACACAGACACACACTCACGAACACAACAACAATCCAATAAGTATAGTGCATCTATTTTTCCAACCCATGCATGTATGACACGAGTTCAAAAATACTCCTTCTATTCCTAAATATTAGTCTTTTAGAGAGTTCAACGAGTGACTACATACGGAGAAAAATGAGTGAATCTAGACTCTAAAATATGTCTATGTACATCCGTATGTGCCAGTCCATTTGAAGCCTCTAAAAAGACTAATATTTAGGAACGAAGGGAGTAAAATGTAAGACATCCATGGTCCTCGGTTCAATATTTAAAATGAACATGAAACTGAAACATGAATATTAAGTCTAGTACTACAGTACATGCAAATGTTGTGTTTAGGCGGAGCTATGATTGTCGGGGGTCAATCCCTCGACCTTAGATAAAATTGTGGAGCTCTGTTTAGGGTTGTTTAGATTATATTTGTCCCCACCCTCCCAACCACCAATTGGTTGTGCACCCCCACCCCTCCTCCCCGGGAGAATATCATGTGCCCCCATACCTTAGATGTTATATGCCGATACGAGTTGCTTGGAGCTTGTAGATCTGAGATATAGCAGCTCACATGATGTGTCTTAATTTTTTTGTAGGAAACCTTGATGAGTTTGAGAATTGCACACAATTTGTACAAAAACTACTTAGATGCCCTTTGATCCCATATCCAACGACCTCGAAGCTCGTATCACCGTAGCATCTAAGATGAAGGACGACATCATATTCTCTTGTATGTAGGAATATCATGTGCTACCACACCTTAGATGCTTTGGTGATACAAGCTCTTCGGAGGCGTTGGATTTGTGACCCAACACCTCCTCGGTGGTTCGAATGGTTTTTTGCAGAAAAGCCCCAAAAGAGTTCGGCCACTGCTTACAAGCACAAAGACTGCTCAGATGCCATTGGATCTCAGATCAAACGACATCCAAGCTGCGATAGCACCTTATGTTTTCTCGCACGGGAGAGTATGAGGTGCTCCCGCATCGTATATTCTATGGTGATACGAGTTCACTGAGATCTAACGGCCCACAATCGGAGGTTTGAATGTTTTTGCAATATACGGCTGATAGAGTTTGGAAAATGCGCAGAAAGTACAAGTACAATGCATGTGCCATCTGATCACTGATCATACGACCTAGATGCTCATATCACCATAGCGGGTAATTAAGCTACGGGGAGCACCTAATATGAGCACCAGGGAGCCGTTGGATCGAAGATGCGGCGGCACACACGAGGCCTGAATGTTTTATTCGCAAAAAAAACATTGGAGAGTTTGGAAATTGCGATAATTACAAAGACTAGTCCCAAGCCATTGGATCTCACTTCCAACGGTGTAAAAACTCGTATCACCATAGTATCTAAGCTGCGGGGTGGATGTGATATTCTATGCCGCTGTCATTTTTGTCCGTAAACTTGCAAAATACGTGTAACTCGTGCCGTTACTTGTCTAACCGCGCAAAGTGTTTGTTCAAAAAACCATCCTACACTGAAATATCAGAACAACACACGGGGGTCCCACTTGTCATTAATCAAATTCGGACCTAAAACAAACAAATCTGAAAGACGAGATTTGAACTGGCAACCTGGAATACAAAGCGTAAGTCGATAGCCTGAAAAAACGAACGGTTGTTGGCTTTGTCCCATAACTTGATTTTATACAGTACTTGCATTGAGTAGAGTAGAGGGAGTGCCTCGTCAACACGTGCATGACCGTTGTCTCACTTACTGGTGGGTCCCAGGTCTGCAATCTCAATCTCTCTTCTCTCCATCGTCTAACCTTTGCACGGGCACACACGAAGAGCGGCGCTAGCTTGCCGTGGTGTTACTACAACTAAAAAAAAGCTCGAAAAATAGAAGAATCGCCTAGAACAAGAGACATTGTGGCTGGTCGAGACGGAGCTAACCATGCCACGTTTGCATGATGACGCTGTGTGGCTAGTGGGGTGTTTTCGACCGACTGGCTGGGTCCCGAGGTCGAACCATAGGTACTACGTCTGATATAGTATATTTTTACACGCACATTTTCCCTCCGTGCCGGGACGTGGCACACCCTACCGCGTGGTTTCTGGGTCCTCCCGGGTGGTGCACGACATATTCTTCTGACGTGGACGCCCTACCGCGTGTTTTCGGGTCCTCCTCGGTCGAAGGCGCTGAAGCAAGTAAATGAGTCGTCAAATCACGAAGACCACCTTTCCCGCCGAGTACATCGGTGAAGCACGGTGGCTAGCTAGTTGGGCTAGTTCGATCGATTAGCTAGGCTGCCGCCACATTTGTTTTTTCACCCCTTTTTTATCTACTTGCCGGTAGGTAAATTTAAATATCCACCGCGGCGTTGCTCTGGTGTTTGGGTGCGGCAGGATTTTTAATTTTTTGATCGACGGGAGCAGGCGCGGCAGGATTTTTAATTTTTTGATTGACGGGAGCAGGCGCAGTAGCAATTAGTCACGACGACTCCGCCTGTAAAAACCCACTGCTCCCTGATGTGAGAAGTCGTCGACTGGTGTTTTACCGTGGTGAAAACCAAAAGATTCCCCGCTCCTCGGCTGGCTCCCTCCGCCTTCCCGTAGATTGCATTGCCTTTCAGCCATTTCGCCCCCTTTGCTTCCTCTCCCCATTGCTTCTACCTGGTGCCATGGCGGCGCAGCAGATCACGGAGTCTGAGGTGAGGCGCCTGACACAAGAGCTCCATGCCAAGGATGCCGAGCTCAGGGCCAAGGACGTGGAGCTCCGTGAGCTCAAGGAGGAGAGGAGTGCCATGCTCCTCCATCATGTGCGAGAGTTCACGGAGCTTCAAAAGCGGCAGGCGTCCACCACAAAGATGCTCGAGGCGTTGGCGGCGTTGCTGCAGAAAGCGGGAGATACGATAGGCCGTCAGGGGAGCCGGCTTGAGCGCGAGCGGGCCGATCGTGACGAGGTCCAGGATCGCCTCAGCCACTTGGTGAACGAAGTTTCCACACACGTGTTGTGGCTGCGCGATGCCTACCGTCGTCCCAGCGCGACGATGCCGGCCGTCGGGCTAAACCCGTTCGACCACCTGGTCGACTTCAACGAGCTACGGCTTCCTGACCTGGTGTCCTTCTTCACCTATATCTCCGAGGAGCTGAGCCGTCTCCGCGCGATGGTGGGGGTTGAGCTGGACAAGGAGGGGTTGCGCACTGCCGTCGCCGTTGTCGGGCGAATCCTTTCAGGGCTCCGTCACCGGAATCAATTCGTGCCATTGGATGCCGTCTTTGACGAGCAGGCTCCCATCGACCTGGAGCGGGCTCTGCGGGCGGTTGAACCCTGCATCACCAACGTCGTGCGCCTCGAGAAGCAGAGGGACTTCGATGGTGTTTAGGCGCCCTCTACATGGGCATGTCCATGTCTCGGTGCAACATGACCGTTGGATCAAACTCAGACGATGCAGATCGATCCACCGTAGCACAAAGCGTGTGGGTGTGTTTGGTTGCATTCTCATCTCAATATAGTTGTTTCCTCTTCGTGTATTTTTGTCAACCAACTAGTGTGGACTCATGCACCCTTCATGCACTCTGAAAAACACCCAAAAGTGGGTCGAGAAGGGAACTTTTGCTCCCATCCCGTGCACCCTTCATACACCCTGTCTAACACTATAGGATGTGCTTCATATGGTTCATGTATCGTGGAGTACTGTAGCACCGTACTCTCCGTGCGCTGTGGACCTAATTCTGTTAACATTGATCTCACCATTCATTCTCGACCGGACAGTCGAAAAAGCGGTACTATGCTACATATAGGAGTAGTTGACATGCGCACAACATCATTTGTTATCGTCATATCGTACTACACTAGCAACAAGATTGTGTAGTACTGACGTATGAACCACTGCACATGCCTAGTGGTAGGAGCACTGTGTATGTTCAAGTGGCTGCCGTGTTTCGCACTCCTCCATCGTAAGAGTGGAAACGCTTGCTGTAATCATTTTTTCTTCAGAATGAAAAACAGTGGACACGCTCTACCGCATGGATCCTCCTCCAGCCATGCACTAAATTACTCACTTCGCCGACGCAGGGACAGCCAAAGACTGGGTCCACCAGCCATGCACTAAATTACTCCGTAGTAGAGTGACGGTAGACTACCCGATCGAACCGCCGCAGTAATGCCCAATGAGCCGTCAAATCACAAAACCCCTCATTTCCAAAGAAGAAGTTGGACGGACAAAGCAACCATCATTTCACTCTTCTCTCTCAGCCTTCCTCTCTTGAAGAAAACCCCACTCGCTTCGCTTCTCCCTCATCTCGCTCCTCCTTTCACTCTTCTCTCTCAGCTTCCTCTCTTGGATGGACGCCGAGCACCGGTGACGTGATGTCTATGGCTCGCCAAAACCATCGAGGCTCATGGTACGAAGAAGCGCAAGCACCCCGCCGAGACTACCACAGACAAGCTCAAAGCCATCGCCTGCCCAAGCCCCCTCTCCGGATCCCTCATTAAGCAAGTCCGTGTAATGTCTCTTGTTGACGATCTTTTTCTCGATCTTGATTGTGTTTTTTCATCTAACACGCAGTACTAGTACTGGTAGTAAAACTTTCTGGGTGATCTTGCATGTGATTTTTGTGTGCCAAATGACGGTTCTAAATTCCTCTTTTGACCAAAACATGCAAGAGGTTGACACTGATTTCTTATAGATTACTTTCAACTACTCCCTCTATCCCAAATTTCTTGTCTTAGATTTGTCTAGATACGAATGTATCTAATACTAAAATGTGACTTGACACATCCGTATCTAGACAAATCTAAGACAAGAATTTTGGGACGGAGGGAGTACTTTATGAACATCAATGCTACCTTTTAAGAGGGTATATTTGCCTCAAGAACTTGTGTTATGGATATTGCATGTAATCCCTCCGCTCTCATGCCTTTGAAGACATGTTCTAGTGTCTTTGTTCACTCATTTCAGACGTATATGTAGTCATATATGGAGTATAATATTGAAAATCATCTTATATTTCTGAACGGAGGTAGTAATGAAATATGGTTTCGCTTGAATTAGAACCAGGTCCGCGGTGGAGATGAAGTTCTCAAAGTCATGCCATGTGAACTGGAAGACCTGATGATGAGTTCTATCGCTGAACTATCCAAATTGTTGTGTCCTTGTCGCCACGTGTCCTGAACTAGTGTTTTCCTGTAACATTGTTGTCAGGCGTGTTCTCGAGGCTGTACTTGACCACAACAATTTCCTGGATGTGCCTTCGATTACGAAGGGTGTGGTTCTTGTAAATATTCCCAACAAATCTGATGCGGCCTGTCTTCATCATCATGTTTATGAGTGGAAAGACCACTCTTTTAGGTTCTCCAAGGTTGACAAGATGGTGATGCTGCATGCAGACATCTCACACGAAGTCCGTGGCCTAGTCAGTTATGCAGGGTTCATCCCGATGGCAAGTAATAGTCTGCAGAGTTTAGTTAGTGCAACTTTGCTTATCTGTAGTAAGTACTATTGTTCAGCACTTGATTTGTGTTTGTGAACCCTGTATTGTTTATTAGTACTGCCGCTTTTGGTGTGTGGTCAGTCCTGAGAACGGTCTATGTTAATGTCTGTCCACTCAATTCAGTCTGTACATTTTGAAGTATCCAGATCATATTTTTTGTGAGGGCGGTTTATCAATTATGGTTACACTCCAATATCTGTATGCATCGCAGGGTTTATCGCACCCACCAGGATTTCCAAATTCCATGGATGTTCGGTCCATACGATTTGTCATGACCTTTGACTGTCCCCGCTTGTGGGAGTAGGGGGGCCCTGCATGCCACGCGTAGTTGGACGATCAATCTTCTGTTTAGTACTTCAACATAGTGATTTCCTGGTAAGGATTGACTCATGTCACATCAAGTAAATCTTATTGATTTACTGTCTAAATTTTATTGATTTAATGTCATGTTTTCTTTCTTTTCCTGCAATTTTACAATGCAGGTTTTGCCATGTGACATTCATCACAGAATAAACCGTTTGGTTTGCTCTACGATGACTATTTTTGCAGGTTTCACTTCTTATGTCGTGGTCGATGCTTGAAGGCACCGCCCATCACTTATATTCTTTGGAAAAATTGGATCACCGTTGTCCGAAAGTACAAGCTGAATCCCTATGATGAACTGCAGTTTGGTTTAACAAAACGCCACAATTAGTCCTTCTCGCGTTTCAAAGAAATGAAGAAAAACTGGATCATGGTCACGGATCCTAGTCAAGTTAGAAAGCTGATCATAGCAGACCGAACCACGATCGTCGTCTCGCAGATCGAGCACCGGCGGTTGCTCTAGCGACAACGGCAGCAGCTACCCCGATCCGGTGAGGATTGGGCACCGACCGCGTCGGGTCGGATCACCGATCTACCGGAGGATCGGGCATCGACACCGGCACTAGCTCTACAAGGAGCACCATCTCCGGCAGCAGCAGCGGCTTCGGCACCTGTACCAACACTTGCACTTGCATTTGGTCTGGCCCGTGCAGTTGCACCGGCAACAGACTGGGCTGTAGTTCGCACTTCATATACCAAAGTCCTTACACAAACCGACATGTCCACCTTCTTGGTAAGCATTGGCCGCCCAAGTGCTTCGTTCTTTTTTCTTTCCATGCTGTTTCACATGATTCACTGTGTTGATCTAACTGTTTGGGTATGTCTTCTTGTTTGCAAACAGAGAATTCCTAGAGCAATGAGGGAGTCGCTCAACTATCCCATGCATCATGCCAAGTTTCTCTTACCATGCGCAGCCTTGGTGTGAATGAACACCGCTCAATATACCGTAAGTACAAAGGATGGTCGCATGATGATTGATGCTAAAGGATGGTCAAGGTTCAAATCTAAATCATATCTTGCGGTAGGGGATGATGTCAAAATCAAACTTTCCCGGCAAGGAGAGCTGGTCCAAATGAACTTTGAAATTCTTCAGTAGCAGCACGCAACTGCCGAACTGATCTATCCTCTGAGAGATTTTGATGTAATAATCTAGCATGGTGAAACAAGTGTCCTGTGTGTATTAGTAGTACGACGGTATTATTTATCACATGGTATATCGTTGATAGAATTGCAACTCTGATTGCTGGTTAGGAACTTGTAACATCCCAAATTTTCAATTTGGAATGTTATACATAGATCATCATTGCATATCATATTTTGGTTGCATTTTTGGCTCGATCCTAGAAATTCTATACAACTCAAGGACCCACGGAGAGAGTTGGGGATTTTGTTATATTCATATTTGAGTTTTCTCAAATTTTGAAAATAGGATCATTTGATTTTAATTATTTTATCTTCAATTGTTTCTATTACAAAAATATGAGAGAGGGAATAAAATGACTTTCCCAAAATAAAGAAATAATGAGGATTTAAAAATAAAATCAAATAAGATTTATTTTGGAGTTTTTCGCCATTTTATTTGAATTTAGGAAAAATGTGCATTTTTCAAAATTGCATTTAGGCCCCAAATAAATGTTCATCTAGTCCGGCTTGATTTTAGAAGTCGAGGAAAATTTATTTCGGGATATTTGGAGTCCGTTTAGTATTTCTTTCGCTCGCTTTTTCAAGAAAATTATTTAAAAAACGAACCGCTTTATCGGGTCAGTACTGAGCGGACTCACCTGGCAGCCTTTAAATACCCCCCGCCTCGATCAGCCCACCAACCTCGCCCCTGCATCACGACCATGAGTCACGGCCATTTACCGCCACCCGCGCTTCTAACCCTAACTCCTAGTTCGATCCGCCACATTGCCCGGACGCCACGATTAGCCGAGCCTGACCACGAGGTCTCGCTGCCTGCTTTTCGCTGTTTTTTATAAAAACCGATCGGTTTTTTTAGTTTTCGTCGGTTTTTTTAATTTCCGTTTTTTTATTAGATCGGGTTTATTATTTTCAGTTGGGTTAATTAGCGAGCGTTCGCTCGTACATTCGTTTTAACAAACGTGTTCGTCAGATTAGTTCTACCTGTTCGTCGTTTTTCTTTTTCTCGGATTTAATCCGCGATTTTTCTGATCGCGATTTCTGATCCGATTTTCGTTTTAGTATAACTTTTCGCTCGTTTATCGGATTCAGGCGATTCAAGCGCCTGGAGTTTCGTATCGAAATCCTCTTTCCGAATAACCAACTTAAACAAGTTTTTGCTTCTGTAAAATTTGACTTAGATCCAGATTAGTAAAACGGAGCTGTTTCCTTTCGTCGTTTGACTTTCGTTGCTTCGTTTGATTTGATTCTTTTTGCAAACCGGAGTTCTTAAGTTGAACTTTCTGGTTAGATCCTTTGTTTGAGTTTTACCTGTGCATTAGATGAGTACTTATTGTATGCTTGTTTGTTTGTCTGCGATAGAATACTTGAGTGCGCTACTGTTACTTCGACTCTCTAGGTTTCGCGGATCATCAGCAAGGCAAGTAACACTTTGATCATACCTTTTCTTCTACCCAGTTTTATGCATTAGATCTATCCTCAAACATTGCATGAATAGGATCTAATTAAATTGTGGGTTTGGAAGTAGATGAGGTAGTACCTATTACTTGTTTATTTTCAAACCCCTGGGAGTTACTTCTATGTTTGCTTATTATGCCATGCTATGCTAGTAGACGTGGATTGGGTGAGTGTATCCATGACAGATGTGAGATTGTTAAATTAATGGTTTATTTAAGGTGGCAACTTGAATACACATCTGGGTAGATTGAGGCACCTGGTTTCCATCAGGACTTGCCTATTTTTCTTCGGACCGCCACCCAGGCTCAAAGGGATCATGAGATTATTCATGCTAGAAACTTCCGTGTGCATCCACATGCTGCTATGGGCTCTAGCATAGTTGACTAAGTTGTGCGAACTCTTACGGGTAGACTAGCTGATGTAGGGGTTGTAGGTTGGTACGGTCTACCCTTTTCGTAAGGTGCTAGTGCTTCTGAAAGACTATGTCTCGGTCATCCGTTTCTCAAACACCATGTAGTGCGAGAAATCAAGCGGAGGAGATCGAGTCTTGTGGGGAAAAGTGCACAAACCTATGCAGAGTGTATAAACTAATCATGGTTAGCCGTGTCCCCGGTTATGGACATCTTGAGTATCTAGTACTTGGATATCATGTGAATCTCATCATGTTACTCTAAATAATATTGTTGGGTTGTTAATGAGTACTTTTAATTGGGATTGAGGACGCTGTCAACCATTCTCAATGTTCAACAACCACCATGATAGGTAAATAAAATTTATTACTTTGCAGTAGGGAAAAATTGGCTTTACGCAAAACTGTAACCATAGAGCTTTCCACCAGCCATATATGCATGTAGTATAGGCTTACTTTTTCATTATTCTCTATGTGTTACTTTGCCAGCATATTCCATGTGCTGACCCATTTTCGGGATGCAACATTTCATGTTGCAGACTTTTCAGATGACGAGTAAGGTGCTTAGGTCGTGGTTCTATACTCAGTGATGCCGTTGGAGTTGATGGACTCGCTTATTCTTCCAAGCCTTCCGCTGTTATCGTTATTAGATGGCCTTAAGCCATATTTATTTTTGTTCAGTTCTCATTTGAGACATTCGATGTAATAAGTGTGTGATTGCTACTCTGTTATAAATCCTTCAAGTACTGTGTGGTGTCAGCATTACTGATCCAGGGATGACACCTGAGCACAGAGATCAGACTGTTTGAGGTCTGGTCGCTACAGAACTGTCGTTCGATTTCATTCCAACAGCTGCCGTGCTTTATTCAATTTTGTCTATTCGCCTTGCGACAGCATCTAAAACCAGCATAGTACCGATCGCTTGTAATATGAAAAGCACTGAGGTAGAAAGGCCCCCAAACATGCAGGGTCGGCCTGCGGCCCAAAGTCCAGAACCGTGAGCCTATCTGAGTAAAAAAAATCTGAGTATTATATTCTCAGCTGAACCCCCATAAAAAAAGGTGAACCCCCATAATGCCCGTATGCGCTATGTAGGGAGTATATTTCTCGGCAAGGTGAGCCTGTGATATAAAGATGTGTATATTTCTTTACAGAGGAGTATCTCCGCCAAAAAAATATATTTATGTGTAACTAGTTACTCCTGTCTTTCTACTTCCTTTCATTGATATGTGGGGCAACCGCAACGGGTCCATGTGCCATATGCACAAATTAGAGTGCACAACTTCATGGTAGACACACCGGTCAGAAGCGCCGCAAAGAATGCCCAATGAGCCGTCAAATCACAACCCCCCTTTCCAGCTTTAGCGAAGCTAGACGGACGAAGCGGCAATATTTCACCGGGCTCAGTATCCCCTTCTCCTCGCTCGTTGTTCAGAGAAAACCCCGCTTCGGCGATTGCATAGGGTTTTCTCATGGAGAATCAGTGCAATTCTTCATCCATCCTCGATAAATCCAAGTCCCTTGGTCGCAGTGTAATCCTAGGATGGCAGCCACGCTTGATGCATTTTTCTTCGATCTTGAATCTAGTGTGTTTCAGATTGCAAAGTGCCCAAAGTGCGAGTACCCTACAGATTTCTGCGCCCTCGGCGAGACGCCACACTTGTTCCTTCTCATCCTACCACAACATTTTGAAACATGCACAATATGTTCCTAGAATCCTCTTCTCTATCCGGGAGGGTGGGGTTTTTTTGAACATGCTGTGTTGTCATATTATTTTTCCTGCAGCGTATTATTTGCTCTGCCAGAACACATGTACTCAAGATGCTCGGCCTTGCCATAACTGAATACACTAGTTTAATGGTCACAGTGAAGACAAGCCATGGATATTACTTTCGAGTTGGGTTCATGAACCAAGAAGATCTCTGCTTTTTATATGGCCGAACTTAGATAAACTTTCTCAAGTGTTACGGACTAAAAGTTGGCGCACGAATGTTGATGGAAATAGCAGAACCTGCTCTCATCTTCACTGCGATCTTCCACCCCAACATCGTTCCAATTGTTCATCCATGTTAGTTTTGTATCTGGTTCTTGCTTGTTGCCTCGATTACTTGTTAATCCACATATTCTGTCTAACTAATCACAATTTAACTTTAGAAGTAGCAACGAATCTCTCACGAAGATGCTACTTCTAACTAATATTTTCTTATAATTGGTGGTACGTGTAGGTTTTTTCAGAGTTAAGAAGTATGCTCGTTTGTTACTCTGTAATAACTCGACTGTTACTAATGGCACTGAAGTAGACTGGATCGACATCCACAAGTTCCTACACTTTATTGATCGTCTTGAGGTCCTTGTGGGGGTATGTGTGCCACAGCTGCACTCGTTGAACAGGTCCAACTGTGTCGAGAAACTTATGGTATGAGCTGTTTTCTGTTATATATGTTGTTCATAAACTATTATGTATACACAGCTTTTGCTGGGGCCAGGATCTTCTTGAAACAGGAACTGCCGAGTTCTATTGTTCCTATACAGATGCGTGACCATGGTCGGGTCAGACTAGCGCTTGGTCACAACATGATGTTTATGTCCACCTACTCAATTCCCCTTGGAGGTGAAAAGATACTTATTCGTGGGTGGTCTCAGATAATGAAGGCCCGTCCATCTTGGAGAATAGGACAGAAGATTATGTTCATGCTTTTCCATGGCTCTAAAGCGAATATCCTGTTTATTGACCACATTGCGAGAGGAAGCCGCTTTCAGAAGGTTGTGGATGCGCGGGGTGGCGCCTGGGCCTTGGCGGCCTACCCTTGGTTAACTGTAGGCAAAGTAGCACTATTCGAGGCGTGCTTTGTACGGTTGAACCTGTATAAGTACTCATACTGCTTTCAGCTTTGGTTGTTAAGTGCCCCTGCTGGTTTGATTAAGGTTGTTAAGTACTCCTGCTGCTTTTACGATCTGTCGTGTTTCTTGATCCTGTCTTCCTCCGGCCAAAAAAACCAAACTTGGCGCCGCCCGCTTCCGCCTCCCACGGCTGCGCCTCGCCAACAAGACGATCGCCGCCCCACCGCCTCCTAAATCGTTCTGACGGCGTCCTCCGGCGCTTTGGTGTGCTGCCACAAGGCGCCGCCTCTCGCATTGTCAACATGGTCAACAAACAACAGGAATCGGCGGAAATACGTGGAGAGGATGACAAGAGGGGCCCACCACGGGCTGTATGGAAAAATAAAATGCTTCCTCCTAGTGTTTTCCTGACATCTGGGACCCACGACATTGTGAGCATATATGGTCAATAGATAAGAGAACAGCACAAGATCGGCTGACACCGGGGACATAGCTACTCGAGCAGTATTTTTTGTTTGGTATTGTTGAGACGGAGCAGGGTTTGAACTGGGCTGTGGCCCGTCTAGCCCAGGCTTATATTTTATGTTCACCATGTGACCAGCCCAGCTATTTTTTCTTTGTGAAAATGAGCCCAGTTTATTTTTTTCTGAAGAATACCCAATCCAGGCCTACTTATTTTTCTACGCCCTGATGGGCTGCAACTCTTTCAAGACGCCTGCAAATCTTGAAAGTAATATGAAATGGGTTGTAAATATAAAAACAAATGACAAATTGGCAATTACATTACAATTTCTGATTTTTTTTCACATTTTCAGATTCCTATTTCACTTGGCATTAACCTAATTCAAATATATCTTCAAAGTACTTTAAATCTGGCTCGACATTTCGGTATTAAAAATAGTTTGGAACCCACAGAAATATGCTAAATTGGCCCCGCCAACTAAAACGATCGCAATAAATTGCATAAGAAGTTGCCATGAGCTATATATAAATTATTAAAAAAGAGGGAGTGGTCTGACTTGTGGGCCTGTTTAGTTGACGCGTATGCAAGATTTTTTTAGTTATTTTATACTACGTCAACAAACGATTCTAGCAGACGTAACCGTTGGATGTCAATCCAACGACCATCGTGTTTCTTCAATCTCTGATCTTCTTGCTCCAGCCGCCAAAGCAACACCGGCGGGACCGCCTGCTCCCGCCTCCCGTGGCCGGCTGTGCTGCTGCGCGGGCCTCAGCGCCCCCTACTACTCCCACCGCTGGACAGGGCATCCCTCTACTCACCCACACCCCCTGTTATTCTGCGGCGACGGCAGCCTCACACCGCAGCCGAACCGGTGAACCCTCGTACTCCTCTCCGCGCGGGCTTCCACTACCGCATCTTCCCCGGCTCCGTGTCGTACCCTTCCTAGGCCTCGCCGTCGTCCACCGCCGTGGTGCTCTCGGCGCGGCGTGGTCAATGTGGTCAACGACCGACTTCCATCGGAACAGTATCAGACGTGGAGAGGTCGATACCGGGTCCACGACAGCCGCAAGGAAGTGCCTCCTTATTACACGGAAAATAATTATTCCTCCACCTGACAGCTGGGACCCACTGGACGGGCCACCAGTATTTCGCGAAAAAAACGTTCCCCCCTGACTGCTAGGACCCATAGGTCGGGCCACCGTATTTCGTGAAAAAAACGTTCACCCGCTGTCAGCTCGGACCCACCGGAAGTGCCTCTTTATTATGCACAAAAAAATGAATACCCCACGCTGGGGACCAACCTTGGTGGGAGGCTGACTTGTGGGCCTACTAAGTTGTTGGGGACGGAGGCCTTTGTCAACTTTAGTCAATATATGAACGATTATAGCTCCAAGGACCGTGACGATGTCCATCCAACGGCCGTAGTGCTTCTTCAACCTCCGGTCTTCTTGCTCCAGCCGCCCAAAGCAGCGCCGGGTTGTGCCGCTTTGCCTCGCCGCCCGTGGCCGGCTATGATGCCGCTGGAGGCCTCACCGCCCTACTACTCCCATCGCTGGCTGTGCCATCCTCTACGCACCCACACCCCCTGTTATTCTGCGGGCGACGGCAGCCTCACACCGCAGCCGAACGAGTGAACCCTCATACTCCTTCACGCTGGCGTGGGCATCCACCGCCGTCTTCCCCGGCTCCGCATCGTCCCCTTCCTAGGCCTCGCCGTCGTCCACCGCCGTGGTGCTCTCGGCGCGGCGTGGTCAATGTGGTCAACGACCGACTTCCATTGGAAGAGTACTGTACGTGGAGAGGCTGACAGCTGGGTCCACGACAGCCGCAAGGAAGTGCCTCCTTATTACGCGCAAAATAATTATTCCTCCACCTGATAGCGGGGACCCACCGGACGAGCCACCGTATTTCACGAAAAAAACGCTTTCCGTCTCCGCTGGGACCCACCAGCTACATCTTCGCACACAAGGAAGTGCGTCCGAAAAAATGATTCGCCCGATCGCTTGGACCCACCAGCTACATCTTCGCACGCAAGGAAGCGGCCAGTGCAAAAACCCAAAATGATTCGCCTCGACTGTTGGGACCCACCAGCTATATCTTCGCAGTAAGGAAGTGCACGATACCGGGACCCACCTGGTCGAAGCGTACGTAGCGTTGTCATTTTGGTCGCGAACATGTACGTACATACTGGTCGTTGTAGAGGCGCGCGCGTGTCGTAGTAGAGGCGCGCATGTAGCATGTAAACGTATGTACAGCGGCCAGGGTGCAAGAAAGAAAATACGGCCACGTATGTGTACATACGGGCGGGGTCTCGAACGCCTACTCGCGCATACGTATGGCGAGGGCTCGTGTACAGGGCTGGGTCAGAACGGAGAAACAGCAGCGTCAGCGTGTTCATGGGGAGCCAAACCGGCTGGGTCGGAACGGAATGCGTGGTCGTGTTCATCGGGAGGGCTTGGACGGAACAGGCGATGGAAACGAGGCCTGGCGTACCACATAACAGAGGAAACGGCCTTGTGTTCGACCGCCACGCTCAAACAGGATCCTGTTCATCGGGAGGGGTCCGCGCATCAAGAAAACGGAGGAAATGGACCTCCTACGGTCGAAACGGGGGTCCTGTTGATCGGGAGGGGTGTGGCATGCCGCAAAACAGAGGAAACGGACCTCCTACGGTTGAAACGGGGGTCCTGTTGATCGGGAGGGGTGTGGCGTACCGCAAAACGGACGAAACGGACTTGTGTTGGAGCGCTACGGTCGAAATGGGGGTCCTGTTCATCGGGAGGGGTGTGGCGTACCGCAAAACGGGACTCCACGGGATATTGTTCATCTCCATCGTCGACCTCCTCCAGCCTCCACGGGCTACCGTCGACCTCCTCCAGCCTCCACGGGCTCCTGTTCATCCAGCCTCCACCGCGCGCTACTCCACCGGCCATCGCTCAACCACCCCTCCACGGGCACCCCTCCACCGCTCATCGCTCATCCAGCCCTCCACACCACGGGTCCTGTTCAACCACCCCTCCACGGCCATCCCTCTACCGCTCATCGCTCATCCAGCCCTCCACACCACGGGTCCTGTTCATCCAGAGGCAACGCCAGCCATCGCTCATCCACCCCGCAACGCCATCGCTCATCCAATCGATCGGCTTCAGTTAGCAGCAGCAGCGAAGGAATCGCTCCATCGGGTTCAGTTAACAGCCATCGATCGATCGCTCGGGTTTAGTAAAGGGTGGCCTGCAGTGCAATCGCTCGGGTTCAGTTAGAGCCCAACGCCTTGCTCGGGTTCAGTTAGAGCGGACGCCGCACACGCTGCAGCGTCGCATAAGAGAAACGCGCATCGCTTCAGCCCCGACCTCCCACCGTAACCGCGACTCTCAAATTTTCCTCCCCTTGCTTCTACCACGTTTTTTCCGTCATGGACGGCCCAAAGAATGTCATGCAGCTGCATCTCCGGCCCGCCCAGGACGAGAAGCCCATATTTTGTCATGATTTTTTGTCATAGAAGTAGGAGCCCACCACATCTATGATGATACCGGGTTTTGTCACAATTATCATCATAGAAGTGTCATCTGTATGACAGAAAAAATTTCGTTCAGCCCAAAATGTCACGGATGTGTCTTTTTTGTAGTGAGGGTCCGCACGCTTAAAGTTTCGATGACAGTTATATTATGAGTTTATATGTTTTGATGTACCTAAGGTAGTTCAGAGTCCCGGATGTGATCACAGACATGACGAGGAGTCTCGAAATGGTCGATACATGAAGACTGATATATTGGACGACTATATTCGGACACCAGAATGGTTCCGGGGGTTATCGGATATATACCGGAGTACCGGGGGCTTACCGGAACCCCCCGGAGGTTATTGCGCCTCATGGGCCCAATTGGTGTAAGAGGAGAGGAGGCCAAGGGGCAGCCGCGCGCCCCTCCCCCCATGTCCGAATTGGACAAGGAGGGGGGCAGTGCCCCCCCCCTTTCCATTCCCCCTCTCTCTCCTTCCCTCTCCTCTCCTAATCCAACCAGGAAGGGAGGAGTCCTACTCGGTGGGAGTAGGACTCTCTGGCGCGCCTCCTGGCCGGCCGTCTCTCCCCTTTGCTCCTTTATATCTGGGGCAGGGGCACCCTAGACACAACAATTGATCATTGATCTTTTAGCCGCAGCGGTGCCCCCTCCACCATAGTCCACCTCAATAATATCGTAGCGGTGCTTAGGCGAAGCCTGCGTCGGTAGAACATCATCATCGCCACCACGCCATCGCGGCCGATTTAAACTCTCCTCAACACTCGGCTGGATAGGAGTTCGAGGAACGTCATCGGGCTGAACGTGTGCTGAACTCGGAGGTGCCGTACGTTCGGTACTTGATCGGTCGGATCGTGAAGACGTACGACTACATCAACCACGTTGTGCTAACGCTTCCGCTTTCGGTCTACGAGGGTATGTGGACACACTCTCCCCTCTTGTTGCTATGTATCACCATGATCTTGCGTGTGCGTAGGATTTTTTTTTGAAATTACTACGTTCCCCAACACTTGGCATGGCGCACAGATCACATCCGCTACCCTGACAGGCCTAAATGCCCATTCTAATGACGGATGAACAACAAATAAAACAAAAACAGAGCAATGATACAACAATAGAACCCCCCCTGCCATGATATTTGCTTGCTTCTACAAATCGATCATCTGCATTAGATGTTTCTTGATCTTCTTCAGTTCCTCGGTCAGTTTGGACTCCGCATGCAGTTCAGCATTGCGCGCATACATCATCATCGGCACGTCTCTGCCCGCCCCTCCGCCCGAGCTCCCCGTATTCTCCACAGCAATCGGCGGCACCACGCCCAAATTGAGCTGCCAGGTTGCGGCCACGCTCGAATCAACGTAGCCCTCAAACTGAATCCTATCAACATATTCATCAATCCACTCGAAATGGTAACATTTCTTCTAGATCTGAAAAGAACAACATGAACCCTAAATCCCAAATTCGAGGAGAAAAAATAAAATATGGAGAAATCAGAGCAAAATACAGCGAAAGAACGGGCTAAGAACTGAGATCTAACCTTGCCATCCCTTCCTCCCATTGGTTTGCTCAAGCATTTCACAAATTCCTGCCCAAGATTGCCATTGTCATCCCTCTTAGTGACTGACCGTTTAAGAGGGTCTCAGGCGCAAGGCAGTCAGGGCACCTTGTGAGCAGCACTGGTCCATACTGTCGCCATTTTGAGTGCGTGGCGGAGGAGGTAGACATTTGCGCTAGGTCACCGGAGAAGAGAAAGATTGGGGAAAGGGGATGAATGGGCGGCGGCAGGCAGACGGGCATGGGCGCTCGTCTCTTCTAGCTGCGAGGAGGTGGGTCCCGCGAATAGACAAGTGGTGGGTCCCGCGCTTACATGGATAAGTGGTTGGTCCAGCCCCCAATAGCTAACGAGGGCATTAGTTGAGTTTAATAGCCATGTCGTGCGTGGGCTATTTACCCGCTCAAAATTGTCGCACCACAGCCATTCGCTCGAACAACGTCGCACTCTTGCCAATTCACCTCAAATGTGTCGCATAGGAGCTATTGGCCCGCTCTTTAGGTACAATGTTTTTTATGCCCATTCCAAAAAATTTCTGGGAAGTATGCTAGATTAACTACTGAACCTGCTTTGCTGTGGGTAAGGCCCATCACCGCACTATATGCCTAGTTACAGACTTGTTCCATGGAGCTGAGAGTTTGATGGAACTATAGTCTACACCAATTCATGCAAGCAATTCAAAAAGTGTGCAGTGTGTTGGTATAGTCAAACATTGTATGTCGAATCTAAACTACAAATCTGGATGGATACAGTAACTTCAATAGAATTCAGTGGTGAAAATGGCCAAATCGTTGATGCTATGCAAAAGTTGATTTAAACTCATTTGTGGCATTAGATTCGCGTCATGGAAATGTGAACCCAAAGTGCAAACCTTCAATAAAGATTGGAATAATTATGCTGCCTTGCTGCAATTTCTGTTCATTAGAAAAGGCTGAGATGCAATCATTGAACTCGAATTTGAATCATATGTTTTATTCTGTTATTCTATGTTAACATGTTTAGCTCTGATTTCTTACAAGTGTGTTTCACATCCCCTTTTGAGCCCACCCGCCATCGAGAGATTATCAAGTGGTTTGTTTCAAGAAGTAATCATCACAAACACTATGCCTTCGAAGAAGCATTAAAGACTTTGTTGAGCGAGGCAAGCAACCTACTTTGATCATATTGAGCCCATATTTGCATTACACACTTAAAATTATTTTGCATGCATAGAGTATTGTTTACTAGTATTTCTATGCTAAATAAATTAGCTAGGGTTTAGCTATGCTCTATGTGCTTGATATTGACACCCCCTTTGACATTCTTAATACCCCTCCTTTCTAACCGGAGGACTACATACCCATTGGTCACAAATAAATGTGGGTCATAGGTGCAAGTTTAATAGTTCTTAGCCGTGCAAGTCATATAAATCCTAGGACTTGGGAAGAATCTTAGCACATTACCCCAATATGGGACGAGGCTGAACTTAGTACCTTGGTCTATCTAGTGTAGAGCCCTCGCTAGGTGGATACCCTGTACACCGTGACGAGAGTGGACAAATATCAATCATAGGAAGCTATGTACCATCAGGTGGATTCTATACTTGCATCGTTCTTGAGAAAAGTTTTGTTCGATTGTTCAAGGCGTATAGACCTATCACCAAGAGACCTTCAAGATGCAAAGGCTTGCATCTTCGATTGTACAAAGTGCACTTAGTCAGAGTTTCTCCTCTCTCAAGCTTAAACCTTTCTCTAAACCAAACCTATCCCAAGAAACCCAACCTAGCTATTAAGGGTGTGATAGCATGGACTTATGGAATTGCAAGAGGACCCATTAAGCACCAACAACTTTTGATTGGAATGAAGCCCTACATGAGATTGTGATTTTGTGAGTCAATCATGTTACATCCTTAAACTCCCAATATGCACCAAGTTGGGTTGCCATATAGAAATGGTTTTCGTCAGTTAGAAGATGTAGTTTGATGGTGATGTAGAAGTGATATTGAGGAGATGATAGTCAAAGACTGTATGGTGGATTATGAGATCTTAGGGCTAGTAGGTGAGCATGACGATTATTATATTGATGGATAACATATCTTTAATTAATCTTGAAACAATTTAGATTTAGTTTGGTGATTGTGATCTTGAAGCAAATTTCAGGGCGGATTATGAGATTTCATGTGGATTTAGTTAGGTGATTGTGATCTTGAGGAGATAGTTAAAAATGTTACGTGCATTAAGAGATTTTAGAGCTAGTAGGTGAGCATGATGATTATTATACTGTTGGATAAACATATATTTAATTAATCTGTGAACAATTTGGCCTTAGTTAGGTGATTGTGATCTTTAACTAAATTTCATGGTGATTATGGGATTTTAGTCTACTACATGAGCATGGTGATTATTATATTGTTGAATAACGAATCTACAATTAATATTACAATAATGTATTTACTCAAGTGATTGTGATTTTGAACCAAATTTTACGGAGCATTATGAGATTTTAGGTGGATTTAGTTACGTGATTGTGCTCCTGAGATAGTCAAAGATGTTTCGTTGATTATGAGATTTTAGGGCTAGTTAGTGAGCATGATGATTATTCTATTTGTGGATACATAAATCTTTTATTAATATTGGAGCAATATAAATTTAGTTCGATGCTTGTGATTTTGATCCAAATTTCATGGTGGATTATGATATTTAGCCTGGATTTAGTTAGGTGACTATCGTCTTGAGAAAATAGTCAAAGATGTTCAGTGGGTTATGAGATTTGTAGTCTAGTATGAGCATGGCTATATTATATTGGTTGATAAACATATCTTCCATTAATCTTGGAACAATTTGGATTTAGTTAGGTGATTGTCATCTTGAAGCAAATTTGACGATGGATTATGAGTTTCTATGGCTCCACTTAATTGATTGTGATCTTGAGGAAATAGTCAAAGTTTTTTGGTGGATTATGAGATTTTAGGTCTAGTATATGAGCATGAGCACTATTATATTGGTGAATAAACATATTTCAGTTAATCTTGGATTAATTTGGATTTTTTATGTGATTTTGATCTTGAAGCAAATTCGACGATGGATTATGAAATTTTGATGCATTTAATTAGGTGCTTGTGATTTTGAGGAGATAGTAAAAAATGTTAGGTGGATTATGAGATTTTAGGTCTAGTACTTGAGAACGGTGATATTTTATTGGTGGACAAACAAATCTTCAATTAATCTTGGAACACTTTAGATTTAGTTAGGTGATTGTGATTTTGAACCAAATTTCACAATGGATTATGATATCTTAGCCTGGATTTAATTAGGTGATTGTCATCTTGAGAAGATAGTCAAATACGTTCCATGGATTATGAGATTTTAGATATAGTTTGACCATTTCTACTACTATATGAATAAATAAACATATCTTCTGTTAATCTTGGAACAATTTGGATTTATTTAGGTGATTGTCATCTTGAAGCAAATTTGATGATGGATTATGAGGTTTTGATGGATTTAGTTGGGTGATTGTGATATTGAGTAGATAGACAGAGATATGGATTATGAGGTTTTAGGTCTAGTATGAGCATGACTACTACTATATTGGTTGATAAACATATTTTTAATTATTCCTGATTTATTTTGGATTTAGTTAGGTGATTGTGATCTTGAAGCAAATTTGACGATGGATTATATGTTTTTGATAGATTTAATTATGTGATTGTGATTTTGAGGACATGTTCAAAAATGTTCGGTGGATTATGAGATTTTAGATCTAGTATGTGAGAATGGTGATTATATTGGTGGATAAACAGATCTTCAATTAATTTTGAAACACTATGGATTTAGTTAAGAGTGTCAGCCAAATAGAAAAGATTCCCAACGAGATGATGATAAAGCATTAGATCAGACAAAGGGTCACCATCAGTAGCACGGAGGTGAACATTGAGCTCCATGGGAGTCTCAACAATGTGCTCATCAGTAAGAGCAACAAGAGCAAGAAGATCCTGGATTATTAATTTTGAACAAGAGACCCGGAACTCAAGAAAGTAACAAAGAGGGCCAAAATCAGACATAAGAAACTCCTTACTAAGACATGTCGTCATCAGAAAGGCAATATACATATAGAAGAAGACTCCTACCAAGAGCAGAAAGGTGGACAAACAATGTAGGATCATGAGAACATCAAATCAAATCAGGCGCAAGGGGCTTGCTTAAAGACATAAAGAGAGTGATGAAGACAACAAAGCATGCTGTCCGGAGCAGAATACCCAGATGGTGACCTCACTATGAGAAGAAATAAAGTATATCCAGGTGTGTCAGGAGAAGTCACTAGTGATGACCTCCTTTCGAGGCAAAGGGAGATGGACCCTCGACATTAGAATGAATAAGGTCGAAAGGACGCTGAGACACTGTCTCGCTATGAGTATAAGGTGATTTGACATGTTTACATAGCCGACAACCTTGACGGTTTAGAGACATCGTCAGAGACGGATCCAAGAATACCACGTCAAACTAAGGATGAGAATCACAAGTGACCCAAGGCGATGATGCCACTACTGAAAATAGTTGCTAGACAAGGCAACAGAGGCAGAGACTGGCGACGGTGGCAACAAAGGGACTTGATCCAGCATCCCATGTGCTTGTGCACTCTCCGTACCCTGTCGATCCGGATTGGTGTTCTTCTCCTGTTTGCAGTTGTGGGTCACGCACTTGATTAAGCACCCTAGGTTCTCCTACTGTGCGCCCTTGGCCCCGGCTTTAGGTAGCGCCTCGTCCTCGGCTCGTCCCGTGCATAATCCAGGTATGCGTCGACTGTCCGAGATACTGCTCACCATTGGTGGTGCTCGAGCGTGTGGTTATGGTGTCGCACAACAAGGGAACACGGGATGTGGGATTGAGACATCGCCCATAGCAACCCGCAACAAGGCAAAGGATGCCCATCCAGACTGGCAAGGAACGAAGCTGGACACAAAGGTGGATGTTGACTATATAGGAGTCTCAATAATGCGCTCATCAGTAAGAGTAGCACGAGCAAGAAGATCTCAAGGAAGTAGGAAAGAGGACCAAGATCATACATAAGAAGTTCACCATGATGAGCCTTCATAGAGGCAATGTACTTAGAGTCATCGCCGGTGATGATCGACATGTAGAAGTGTTTGACCACAAGTTGATTGGTGGACCAAAAGTGAAGGAAATAAAGAAGCCATTAGAGGTAGAAGAAGCCTCAATATCAAGGAAGTAGCGAAGAGGACCAAGATCGTACATAAGAAATTCACTATGACAAGCCTTCACAAAGGCAATGTACTTTGAGTCGTTGCCAGTGATGATCGACATGTAGAAGTGTTCGACCACAAGTTGAATGGTGGACCAAAAATGCAGGATCATGAGCATTTGCCAAAAACCAGCTGCAATCATGATACGTCTCCAACGTATCTATAATTTTTGATTGCTCCATGCTATATTATCTATTGTTTTAGACTATATTGGGCTTTATTTTCCACTTTTATATTACTTTTGGGACTAACCTATTAACCGGAGGCCCAGCCCAGAATTGCTGTTTTTTTTTGCCTATTTCAGTGTTTTAAAGAAACAGAATAT
The DNA here is from genome assembly GCA_021605145.1 of Aegilops bicornis. Taxonomy (NCBI): domain Eukaryota; kingdom Viridiplantae; phylum Streptophyta; class Magnoliopsida; order Poales; family Poaceae; genus Aegilops; species Aegilops bicornis. Next base: position 783,932,371 of record CM038670.1, read on the forward strand.
CAAACGGAGTCCAAACGGAATGAAATCTTCGGAAACGTGATTTTCTCATCAGATAAGATCCAGGAGACTTGGACCCTCCGTCAAGAAAGCCACGAGGCAGTCACGAGGGTGGAGGGCGCCCCCCCTGCCTCGTGGGCCCCTCGAAGCTCCACCGATGTACTCCTTCCTCCTATATATACCTACGTACCCCCAACAGATCAGAGACGGAGCCAAAAACCTAATTCCACCGCCGCAACTTTCTGTATCCACGATATCCCATCTTGGGGCATGTTCCAGAGCTCCACCGGAAGGGGATTCCACCATGGAGGGCTTCTACATCATCACCATAGCCTCTCCGATGAAGTTTGAGTAGTTTACCTCAGACCTTCGGGTCCATAGTTAGTAGCTAGATGGCTTCTTCTCTCTTTCTGGATCTCAATACAATGTTCTCCCCCTCGTGGAAATCTATTCGATGTAATCTTGTTTTTATGTGTGTTTGTTGAGACCGATGAATTGTGGGTTTATGATCAAGATTATCTATGAGCAATATTTGAATCTTCTCTGAATTCTTTTATGTATGATTGAGTTATCTTTGCAAGTCTCTTGAATTATCCGCTTGGTTTGGCCAACTAGATTGGTAGTTCTTGCAATGGGAGAAGTGTTTAGCTTTGGGTTCAATCTTGCGGTGTCCTTACCCAAAGGATGTAAAGGGTTGCAAGGCACGTATTGTATTGTTGCCATCGAGGATAACAAGATGGGGTATTTATCATATTGCATGAATTTATTCCTCTACATCATGTCATCTTGCTTAAGGCCTTACTCTATTTTCATTAACTTAATACTCTAGATGCATCTTTGGATAGCGGTCGATGAGTGGAGTAATAGTAGTAGATGCAGGCAGGAGTCGGTCTACTTGTCACGGACGTGATGCCTATATACATGATCATACCTAGATATTCTCATAACTATGCTCAATTCTGTCAATTGCTCAACAGTTCGTTCACCCGTTGTAAAATACCTATGCTCTTGAGAGAAGCCACTAGTGAAATCTATGGCCCCCGGGTCTATTCTCATCATATTAATCTTCCTACGCTTTATTATTGCTTTGCTTTTTTTACTTTGCCTTTTTATTTTACTTTGCATCTTTTTTCAAAAATACCAAAAATATTATCTATCATTTTTATCAGATCTCACTCTCGTAAGTGACTGTGTGTAACACCCCAAAAATTTAACCAAATTTTTAATAATAAAATTTTGCCAAGAGTTTAAAAATTTTGCGTGCAAGAATATTCCTGTTGATTTCAGGACCTTTCTTTTAATATTAATGATTATCTACCCAAGTGGATCCTTCCAATCATATTGAACTTCTATGCTCTCTCATTAAAACTTTTCTTAATCAGTGGAATTGTTTATTAAATTATTTCACCCTGAGCTATATTCATTAAAATGACTTGTTTTAAGTTTTGGAGCTCTTTTTGAACTACATCCAATTGATAACTTTGACTAAAAATCCAATCAAAATTTGGAGATGTCATGTGATGTCTCTAAATCACTTTTGTGCAATAATATAGTTATTTCATTGCATATTTTGAGTTTTACACCTGTTTTTCAACTCTGGTCCAGTGGACACTTTTGCACTATAGCCTAATTAAATATTTCCCTAGAGCCTCCACCAAAATTATGGGATGTCTGAGGTAGCATGCCATCCAACTTTATGCAAAAACATAGTGTTGTCCTTTGGAAAAATTGAGTGAATCAACCTCTTTTTCATTCTGGACTAGACTTGTGTTTTCTACTACAACCCCATTATTTCTTGCTCAAGTGACCTTGTGCTTTCTCATGCTTGTAGTCAACCCTGCAAAACCCCTAAGTCCAGGAGCATGCACTCTTTGGAACACTTTGGTCCATGTAATGATGCCATTTACTCCGTGTCCAGAAGTGTAGTTTTGCAAAACTTGCGGTAGCAAGTTTCTCCTTTTTGCAAACTAACTTCACCACCCTCTCATTCATCCACAGAGACACTGATCTGGAGAATTTGGCCACCCCAAGTACTGCCTAGGTGCCTTTGGCATTTTGTCAAACACCCTGAGTGCATATCCAGATTTGGCATGATTTCAAGTTTACATTGTGAACTTGAGCCCTGACCTATCCACCATGTCCCTTGATCCCTTGCTAACCCTAAACTAGCCTGTTACTTGCCGGCCCGCTCAAGCACGCTTAGGCTACCCTGGCTTTTCATCGAACACGTCCGGGCGTGCTCTGGTAGCGCCAGAGCGTGCGTTTGGCCAAGACGTGCGCCCGAGCCGACGCTGTCGCCTGGTTCGCCACCGCTCTCTGAGCCGCGCCACGCTCCTCCTCACCGCAAAACGCCAAGCAGACCCTCGCCGCGTCTCCGGCAGGCCAAGGACTAGCCGCCACCGCCGCCCGACAGCTCCTGCACTAGCCAGCGCCGCCCAAGCCATCTCCGCTCGCCAGCTCGCCCTTGGAGCAGTAGCTGCTCGTCCGCTAGTTCCTGCCGCCATCCCCAGCCTCGCCACGTTGCCCTGCAGCTACAGAAGACGGTCGTCGGCGACCTTATCCGCGGCCACCGCCGAACCGCCTCGACTCGCCTATTTAAGGAAGCCCCGAGCCCATCCCCACACACAGGAAACCTCAGGCCACCTCAATGGCGCTTCACTAGTTTGCGCGCGGTATAAATTTTGTGATCCCATGTTACGTCGAGGTTGTAGCCTCCCCACTTAGAGTTTTGCTTAACAGGTGTCGTGGGTGATTCCAGACACATGTGAGTTAAGCTGGTGTGTGCAAGTTAGGTGTGTTTTCAACTAAAAGACCGTAGATGGAATTAGTCTTGAGGACTAAAGGAATCCGTTACTTGTGGGTAAAGAGTACACCCTCTGCAGAGATTAAACCTATTCGAATAGCCGTGTCCATGGTTAAGGCTTACATTCTGGGATGGGTCAAGTGTCGGTCTTAGTGTCGTCTTCGGAGGTGAAACTGTTAAACCGTAATCGAAATCATGACTTGTGGCTTGTGATAATGATGATTATTATTTTCGTTGTGAACTAACCCGTGATATTTTTGGTATTATCGTATATCCCTGGAATGGTTTTACCTCCGGGATATTCAGTATGATTGTTTCTTTTAAAGCCCTTTATGTGGTGTCGCTAAGACGCCCGAGTGTGGCATTACTTTTAAAGCCCTTTATGTGGTGTTGCTAAGACGCCCGACTGTGGCATTTATTTTAAAGCCCTTTATGCGGTGTCGCTAAGACGCCCGACTATGGCATTTATTTTAAAGCCCTTTATGCGGTGTCGCTAAGACGCCCGATTGTGGCATTTATTTTAAAGCCCTTTATGTGGTGTCCCGAAGACGCCCGACTGTGGCATTTCTTTTAAAGCCCTTTATGTGGTGTCGCTAAGACGGCCGACTGTGGCATTTATTTTAAAGCCCTTTATGCGGTCTCGCTAAGACGCCCGACTGTGGCATTTCTTTTAAAGCCCTTTATGTGGTGTCGCTAAGATGCCCGACTGTGGCATTTCTTTTAAAACCCTTTATGCGGTGTCGCTAAGACGCCCGACTGTGGCATTTCTTTTAAAGCCCTTTATGTTATTTATTTCATAATTTCAATACTACCATGTTATTGCATATTCACAAATAACATGCTTGCACGCATCAGAGTTTTTTTGTGACTGACGTCATGAGCATAAGATATTTTCAGCATATCATTGTTATATTATACCTGTGTTCATAATGTTTGCGAGCACATTCAAAGTACTCACTGGCTTGTCCCTGGCTATTGTCTTGGCCAGATTTCCTTGCTCGGAGGGGAGCGACCGTGCCGACAGTCCCGGAACCTAAGCAACGGTGACAGCAGCCTCGCGAAGATAGGAGTTAACCTGGTCAGCTGTTCCTGTGGGAATTGTAGTCCTATAGACACTGATGATCCACAAACCGCTTCCGCCATCAACCACTAGAAACCATATTGTTGTACACATAGGCCAGAATGGTCTTGTACTACATATTTTGTATTTTGCTTGGAATTCCTGTATCAAGTTGGTGCCTCATCAGCTAACAGTTATCCTGGGGCTGGTGAGCACAAGGGCCATTTTCTGCAAATTAATACCCGGAGAATCGGTCCCCACAAACTTGGTATCAGAGCCAGGCTGACCATTGGCTGATCCTACCTTAGCCAGGTTAATAAACCTCGGCAAACCAACCCACCAGACCCTAACCAAAAAAACCTCAGCCAAGCTTCTCGCACAAGATAGCCACACAGTGACCCGATGCTTTTGGCAGTCGGTGCCCAACCTATCAACCCAGCCCGTCTATCACGCACCAGTGACCAGCACCCAAGGTGTCTCATTCGCAAGCGTGCGAAGGAAGACTCCATCCCCTTTTTCTATAAAAAGGGCACGCTAGCCCCAACCCAGCACAACACAGCATTTTCCCCAAACCAAGCCACAATGCTCGGACCCATCGTGCACAACGAGACCACAGCAACCAACCTTGGAGGCTCTGTGACCATACTCGCAAACCTCACCAGTCGTGCCTATGCGTTAGAAGAGCCACCCAAATATGTTGTGTACCAAGGGTCCATGAGCGAGTAGAGCCGTCAATGGGGCCTTGTGCACATCTACGGTAGGGGTCTGCATGGTAACGCCCTCTGAGTTCACCGGAAGGACAACTTCCTTCGAGCCACAAGCCATCCAGCTAGCTGCTCGAGAGGCTATAGTTCATCTCAGGCACTGTCGCCCGAGTTAATCGTCGCTCGTTCCACTACTACCCAGTGCGTGAAGGGTGCAGTGAGACCACCCCAAGTAGCCAACGGAGATCACGAGACGGACCCTGCATTGCTGCACCTAGTGCGCTATGTAGGTGCGCTGGAGGAACTGTTCGATCAAATCACCATTGATCTTATCGCAGCTCGTGGAGAGCTGGCTTGTCAAGCTCCGGCGAGAGAAGAGATCGAGCCCAACGCCGACAATCCAGGCGTGCTGTTCGGACACCCGATCGAGACCCTGAGGTCAGCCCCAGCCGTTAGCTAAGGTGCTTTGATGACCCCAGAAGTGCTTCGTCGCCTCCTGGGAGCACACTCCATCGGGGTTGTGGTCAACAATCCCCGCGATGGTCATCATCACTACCCCGAGCCTGCAGCCCCTCGGCCCTCTCCAGCTAATTCTGACGGTGAGAACCGTGGAGAAGCCTCGACATCCACAAGGAACGCCCGCTTGGATGTAAACGAAGTAGACTAAGTCACTCGAGTAGTGTCGAGTCCCAGTGTATCCTCGCTTTATAATCCTGTGATCCCTTAAATTAACGCCCTGTCATCGTGCCTCTGTTTTATATAGTAGTCTTGCATGGATATATTAGCATGCAGTGTGATTTCTCTATCCTTGGCGCAGCTACCAAAAACCGCTCCGACAACCCCCACAGTGATACGTCACTTTAGTGAGATGTGTGTATCTGTGGCTTGACCCCAAGCTGAGCCGGCAAATTCTTTACCTTTCACCACGGTAGAATGACCCAGTTCCAATGCTATAAAAGGCCACCTTGTGACCTTACCCAGCCCCCCTCACCTCATGCACCACTCTCACAACCATTTATTGCCATGCCGAGCCCTAGTATTTATCGGAGGACCCCAGATGCAACCCCAGGTAGCTTTGTCAAAATATTGTGGGACTTTACCTGCAGTACCATGGGTTCTACCCAGCCACCCCAGTACGAGCTGTTCAAATCGAGAATCACCCCTTCCACCTCGGAATATTGGGCAGCAGTACACATCCCTCCCATAGACCCCAACCAAGATCCAACGAAGGTTTCCTTCGTGGGGAAATCTATGCCAACCCCACGCCTGGCCATAGAAGCTGTTGCGAACGAAGCGACTGCTCGTCTTTGATTCTCGGTACCCTATGCCCGCGAACAAGGATATTATTATTTTCCGAGCCGTGCAGCACCCGGAGGAGTAACATCTTTTCCCGGTGGACGGATTGAGAGAAACCCAGTACTGGCCAACCTTATCCAGTACATCATCGCTCAAGAGCATTTGAACCAGCGAGTGATGGATTATCTCTAGAGTCTCGCTGATTTGAATCCTCAGATTGCAATCGGCAGACAACTGAGGCCCGACCCAGAGAGACACATACATCGACTGGTCAATCCACTTCCTCCGATAGAAGAGGAGTGTATTCCTTTGCCAGAGACTTTTTCTCGAGACCCTGTCCAGTTACCATTCTCATTTTAGACGTCACTGTTGTGTTTGTTATTTCAGCATTTATCATTACGTTGTAACTTATGCATGGTACCTCGAATTTGTGCGACGAGTCGAGTGTTTAGTTCCTGCTTATATGAGTGGTTTTCCCTGTGATTAACATGTGTAACCGCGAAAAGAATCCTGGAGCGAGATTTCTTTTCTCTGAGTTGCTGCATCGTATATCTCCTCACGCCGTGGATTATTCTTATTCACACAGCACCACGGCAACAGACCCACAACCACTCGGACTCTTACACTGCTTGCAAAGACACGCAACCATGTCGCATCTCACCAACCACCCCTCTAAGCACTCCACATGCCTCCAAGGGAGAGATTAGTGGATAATCATCCGAATACTAATCACCTCCGGCACGCCGATAACAGTTAACACCCGGGATTATGCCTAATCCCCGTGATCACCGCCACCGTGGAGAGCCAGCACCCGAGCGGCAGCATCACGGCGATCATCATAGATCATCGCGCACAGGAGCACAGAGAGCCCCAGCACTGCCGCCAGCCCTCCACACACCAGGATCATGTACCAGTCCGGCACCGTCTCCGCCATTGGAGCCTCGTCTCGAGCTCCGATAAGCAGTAATGGAGGAGAAGGAGGAGGAGAAACGAGGCCAGGTGCGAAGATGAAGAAGGAGCACCGCGGTCGTTTTATAGCTCGAGATCGGTGTACGGTGGGCGAAGTCCACCAGCGCCGCTCGTCGCCCGATCGCCGGTGTTCGGAGGCGAATCCGCGAGCAGTGCCGACAGCGCACTGGCCCGCGAGGTGAGTGCACACTGCACCGGCAGCAAGCACGCTGCGCACTACTGCAGTACGGCCTAGATGACCTACCCGCTAGACATTGCCGGTGGAGAAAGCCGGGAAAGCGCGCGGGAGAGAGGAAGAAGAGAGAGCCAGAGGAAGAAGGAGGCGGCGGTGGGCACTTTGGTCCTACACTGTCGACCAAAGGGAGCACTTGTGCTCTGGTGCGACCAACAGATCGTAGAATTTAGAATTTATTCTAAATTCACTGCGTTCAGCGTAGAAATCGCTCGTTTTTTCTTAGCATGGAATTTCTCCACACAACGCTAGTATCCCACACTGTAGTTGCTCACCACTTATTGCCCTCTCACTGTAGTCACCTTTTACCGCTTGAGTAAAATGATCTTTTGATCAAGTAAAAGTAATTTTATTTTAACAACCCTTAACAAATCTCGAGGACGAGATTTTTCTTAAGGGGGGTAGTAATTGTAACACCCCAAAAATTTAACCAAATTTTTGATAATAAAATTTTGCCAAGAGTTTAAAATTTTTGCCTGCAAGAATATTCCTATTGATTTCAGGACCTTTCTTTTAATATTAATGAGTATCTACCCAAGTGGATCCTTCCAATCATATTGAACTTCTATGCTCTCTCATTAAAACTTTTCTTAATCAGTGGAATTGTTTATTAAATTATTTCACCCTGAGCTATATTCATTAAAATGACTTGTTTTAAGTTTTGGAGCTCTTTTTGAACTACATCCAATTGATAACTTTGACTAAAAATCCAATCAAAGTTTGGAGATGTCATGTGATGTCTCTAAATCACTTTTGTGCAATAATATAGTTATTTCATTGCATATTTTGATTTTTACACCTGTTTTTCAACTCTGGTCCAGTGGACACTTTTGCACTATAGCCTAATTAAATATTTCCCTAGAGCCTCCACCAAAATTATGGGATGTTTGAGGTAGCATGCCATCCAACTTTATGCAAAACCATAGTGTTGTCCTTTGGAAAAATTGAGTGAATCAACCTCTTTTTCATTCTGGACCAGACTTGTGTTTTCTACTGCAACCCCATTCTTTCTTGCTCAAGTGACCTTGTGCTTTCTCATCCTTGTAGTCAACCCTGCAAAACCCCTAAGTCCAGGAGCATGCACTCTTTGGAACACTTATGGTCCATATAATGATGCCATTTACTCCCTGTCCAGAAGTGTAGTTTTGCAAAACTTGCGCTAGCAAGTTTCTCCTTTTTGCAAACTAACTTCACCACCCTCTCATTCATCCACAGAGACACTGATCTGGAGAATTTGGCCACCCCAAGTACTGCCTAGGTGCCTTTGGCATTTTGTCAAACACCACGAGTGCATATCCAGATTTGGCATGATTTCAAGTTTACATTGTGAACTTGAGCCCTGACCTATCCACCATGTCCCTTGATCCCCTTGCTAACCCTAAACTAGCCCTATTACTTGCCAGCCCCGCTCAAGCAGGCTAGGCTACCCTGGCTTTTCATCGAACACGTCTCGGGCGTGCTCTGGGCGCGCCCAGAGCGTGCGTTTGGCCCGCACGTGCGCCCGAGCCGACGCGTCGCCCCCTGGTTCGCCACCGCTCTGCAGAGCCGCGCCACACGCTCCCCTCCTCACCACAAAATGCCAAGCAGACCCTCGCCGCGTCTCCGGCAGGCCAAGGACTAGCCGCCACCGCCGCCCGATAGCTCCTGCACTAGCCAGCGCCGCCCAAGCCATCTCCATTTCGCCCGGCTCGCCCTTGGAGCAGTAGCCGCTCGTCCGCTAGCTCCTGCCGCCATCCCCAGCCTCGCCACGTTGCCCTGCAGCTACAGAAGACGGTCGCCGGCGACCTTATCCGCGGCCGCCGCCGAACCGCCTCGACTCGCCTATTTAAGGAAGCCCCGAGCCCGTCCCCGCACACAGGCAACCTCAGGCCACCTCAATGGCGCTTCACTAGCTCGCAATCGACCCGGGGAGGTTCTCTTCCCCGTCTCCGGCAACTCCTGCCGCCGCCACTGCCCCAGCCACTCCGGCACCACCAGGGCCTCCCCCTCTCCACTCTCTCCACCAGAAGCCCTCTTTTCCTCCCGTGAACCTTTCCCCCTACTCGATTTTGACCGGGAACCACCACAGCCCCAAAAGCACTTTGCTCCCGAGGCCTCCTCCGCCGCGAAGCTCACCGTCGGCGACTCCCTCCACCCCCGCCGACCCAACAACCACCGGGAGGACCACTCCGGTCTTGCGGATCCATCTCGACTCTCTGGAGCCCGCGGGGAGCAGCCGTTCGCCGGCGTTGATCGCCGTCGCCCCGCCTCCGTTCGGGCAAAGGAAGAGGAGGGAGGAATGGAATGGTCAAACCTGACCAGTGGGCCCCCGGGACCCACTGTCAGTGACCCCGCCCAGTCCACGTGGGTTAAGTGGAAGCGCATTTCCAAATTACGCCTTCGACGTGTACTATATATTCGAAACGTTTTCTTTTCTGTTTTATTTTTAAATAAAACATTTTTGACCAAACTTTGACCGGCTGTATCTTTTTAAATACAGCTCCAAATAAATTAATTCCTTTTCCTACCTCTCTCAAATATTGTCTAGTTTATTTTAAGATTTATTTGAGAATTTTTCAAAACAACTTTTTGTGCTGCTTTGATTTTGTGTGTTAATTCATATATATTCTTTTAAATAGGATTTTGAAGATTTCAAGATGTGTTGGAATGCACCCTGCCTTCCCATGACCTGAAGGCAAGCATTACGAACCACAGTGAAATTTTTGTGTGTGTTGCTTGGCACGGTGACAACACCACCCGACACGAGCATACGTCATTTTATGTGAGTATGTGTTCGTACACATGAGTGCATGCTAATTAATTTCATGCAAATGGAGTTGATATGATTGAGATATAAATCAACGTCATATGCATTTCATGCATACCGGGAGGAAAGCCGGGAAGGCCTCTGTCTTGGGTAGACACGGTCTTTTCCCTAGTCCTCCGTCGAGACGGTCGTGTCCGGTATGGCATGAGGGGGTATGTCGCGTGATGTTTCTATCTGTTGGTTGAAGTATATGTATTGTTATGCTAATCTTGCAGGAAATATTTGAACCTCCCGAGTCGACTATAGATCGAGTCTTGTGCCGGTAACCCCCATACTTGCTTCGTACTACCACCCGTCTCTACAACAAGTAGGGTACGGTTCAGTTAGTCGTCAACCCCTTTCCTAGCACACACCGTACAGAGAGGCCATGGTGGAAGATACTGGAGGCATCCGGTAGTCACGCCACCGGGTCCGGGAGCATGGGTGTTTCGGTTATAGCCGAAGGGGGTAGCTCCCGGTTCTTGTGCCAGTATAAATTTTGTGATCCCATGTTACGTCGAGGTTGTAGCCTCCCACTTAGAGTTTTGCTTAACAGTGTGTCGTGGGTGATTCGGACACATGTGAGTTAAGCTTGGTGTGCAAGTTAGGTGTGTTTTCAACTAAAAGACCGTAGATGGAATTAGTCTTGAGGACTAAAGGAATCCGTTACTTGTGGGTAAAGAGTACACCCTCTGCAGAGATTAAACCTATTCGAATAGCCGTGTCCATGGTTAAGGATTACAGTCTGGGATGGGTCAAGTGTCGGTCTTAGTGTCGTCTTCGGAGGTGAAACTGTTAAACCAGAACTGGAAATCACGACTTGTGGCTTGTGATAATGATGATTATTATTTTCGTTGTGAACTAACCCGTGATATTTTTGGTATTATCGAATATCCCTGGAATGGTTTTACCTCCGGGATATTCACTATGATTGTTTCTTTTAAAGCCCTTTATGTGGTGTCGCTAAGACGCCCGACTGTGGCATTTCTTTTAAAGCCCTTTATGTGGTGTCGCTAAGACGCTCCGATCGTAACATTTATTTTAAAGCCCTTTATGCGGTGTCGCTAAGACGCCCGACTGTGGCATTTATTTTAAAGCCCTTTATGCGGTGTCGCTAAGACGCCCGACTGTGGCATTTATTTTAAAGCCCTTTATGTGGTGTCGCGAAGACGCCCGACTGTGGCATTTCTTTTATAGCCCTTTATGTGGTGTCGCTAAGACGCCCGACTGTGGCATTTATTTTAAAGCCCTTTATGTGGTGTCGCTAAGAAGCCCGACTGTGGCATTTCTTTTAAAGCCCTTTATGTGGTGTCGCTAAGACGCCCGACTGTGGCATTTCTTTTAAAGCCCTTTATGTTATTTATTTCATAATTTCAATACTACCATGTTATTGCATATTCACAAATAACATGCTTGCATGCATCAGAGTTTTTTTGTGACTGACGTCATGAGCATAAGATATTTTCAGCATATCATTGTTATATTATACCTGTGTTCATAATGTTTGCGAGTACATTCAAAGTACTCACTGGCTTGTCCCTGGCTATTGTCTTGGCCAGATTTCCTTGTTCGGAGGGGAGCGACCGTGCCGACAGTCCCGGAACCTAAGCAACGGTGACAGCAGCCTCGCGAAGATAGGAGTTAACCTGGTTAGCTGTTCCTGTGGGAATTGGAGTCCTATAGACACTGATGATCCACAAACCGCTTCCGCCATCAACCACTAGAAACCATATTGTTGTACACATAGGCCAGAATGGTCTTGTACTACATATTTTGTATTTTGCTTGGAATTTCTGTATCAAGTTGGTGCCTCATCAGCTAACAGTTATCCTGGGGCTGGTGAGCACAAGGGCCATTTTCTGGAAATTAATACCCAGAGAATCGGTCCCCACACTGTGAAGGGATTGACAACCCCTATTCGCGTTGGTTGCGAGGAGTTATTTGCTTTGTGTAGGTACGAGGGACTTGCGTGTGGCCTCCTATTGGATTGATACCTTGGTTCTCAAAAACTGAGGGAAATACTTACGCTACTCTGCTGCATCATCCTCTTCTCTTCGGGGAAAACCAACGCAAGCTCAAGACGTAGCAAATCATCATATTGGTGGGTAAACATATATTTTGTTAATTTTAGAACAATTTCGATTTCGTTAGGTGATTGTCACCTTGATGTAAATTTGACGATGTATTATGAGTTTTTGGTGGATCTACTTAGGTGATTGTGATCATGTGAGATAGTCAAAGATGTTCGATAGATTATGAAGTTTTGGGTCTAGTATGAGCATGACTACTATTATATTGGTGGATAATCATATTTTCAGTTAATCTTGAAATAATTTGAATTTAGGTAGGTGATTGTGATCTTGAAGCAATTCTGTCGGTGGATTTAGTTAGGCGATTGTGATCTTGAGGAGATAGTCAAATATGTTTGGTGGATTATGAGATTTTTGGTCTAGTATGAGCATGCCTACTATTATGTTGGTGGATAAACATATCTTAATTAATGTTGAAAGAACGTCAACTTAGTTAGGTGATTATCATCTTGAAACAAATTTGACGATGGTTTATCAGTATTTTAGTGGATTTAGTTAGGTCGCTATGATTTTGAGGAGATAGTCAAAGATGTTCAGTGGATTATGAGATTTTAGGTTTTGTATGAGCATGACTACTTTTATGTTGGTGTAGAAACATATCTTCAATTAATCTTGGAACAACTTGGATTTAGTTAGGTGATTGTCATCTTGAAGCAAATTTGACGATGGTTTATGAGTTTTTGGTGGATTTAGTTAGGTCATTGTGGTTTTGAGAAGATATTCAAAGAGCTTCGGTGGATTATCTGTTTTTGGTGGATTTAGTTTGGTGATTGTGATCTTTAGAAGATAGTTAAAGATGTTCGATGGATTTGAGATTTTAAGTAAATTATGAGTATGGCTATATTATATTGGTTGATTAACATATCTTCCGTTAATCTTGGAACAATCTGGATTTAGTTAGCTGATTGTCATCTTGAAGAAAATTTGGCGATGGATTATCAGTTTTTGATGGATCTACTTAGGTGATTATGATCTTGAGGAGATAGTCAAAGATGTTCTGTGGATTATGAGATTTTAGGTTTAGTGAGCATGACTACTATTATGAGCCTGTTTGGGACTGCTCTGCTCCTCAGAAATCAGCTCCGCTCCAGAAAACATAAGCCAAACGGGGTAGCTCCATGATATGCGGCTCCGCAAAAAACTAGAATATGGAGTACAACTCCTAGTTTTTTATGAAGCTCTTCACGGGGTGCTCCAAAAAACTCTAGAAGCTAGAGTTGGGTGGAAATTACCCACCACTGCCACTAGTAAGTGGATACCCCTTCATTTCTCCCCCCTCAACCAATTAAAGAGATCCTTTCCACCAAATTTCCCATTCTTGAAGCTGGAGCTAGATGGAAGCCAAACATTCTCTCTGGTAGTGCTACAACTTCGGGATGAAAATGCTCCAAAGTGAATTTAGTGGAGCAAAACTGATTTTAGTGAAGTGGAGCAGTCCCAAACAGGCGCTATATTGGTGGATAAACATATTTTCATGTGATTTTGATCTTGAAACAAATTTGACGATGTATTATGACTTTTTGATGGATTTAATTAGGTGATTGTGATCTTGAGGAGATATTCAAAAATGTTCGACGGATTATGAGATTTTAGGTCTAGTATGCGAGAATGGTGATTATTGTATTGGTGGATAAACATATCTTCAATTAATCTTGGAACACTTTGGATTTAGTTAGCTGATTGTGATTTTTAAACCAAATTTCATGATAGATTATGATATCTTAGCCTGGATTTAGTTAGGTGATTCTCATCTTGAGAAGATAATCAAAGTTGTAACATGAATTATGTGATTTTAGTTAAAATATAAGCATGTCTAATATTATATGAATAAGCAAACATGTCTTTAGTTAATCTTGGAACAATTTGGATTTATTTAGGTGATTGTCATCTTGAAGCAAATTTGATGATGGATTATGAGGTTTTGATGTATTTAGTTAGGTGATTGTGATCTCGAGTAGATAGACAAAGATGTTCGATGGATTATGAGGTTTTAGGAGTAGTATGAGCTTGACTACTACTATTGGTTGATAAACATATTTTCAATTAATCTTGGATTTTTTGGATTTAGTAAGGTGATTGTGATCTTGAAGCAAATTTGACGATGGATTATGAGTTTTTGATGGATTTAGGTGATTATGATTTTGAGGAGATGGTCAAAAATGTTCGTTGGATTATGTTATTTTAGGTCTAGTACATGAGCATGGTGATTATGTTGGTGGATAAACATATTTTCAATTAATTGTAAAACACTTTGGATTTAGTTAAGATATAATCAAAGATATTTGGTGGATTATGAGTTTTTGGTGGATTTAGTTTGGTGATTGTGATCTTTAGGAGATAAAGATGTCTGATGGATTGTGAGATTATAAGTCTAGTATTGGTTGATAAACATATCTTTCATTATTCTTGGAACAATTTTGATTTAGTTAAGTGATTGTCATCTTTAAGCAAATTTGACAATGGATTATGGGTTTTTGGTGGATCTACTTAGGTGATTGTGATCCTGAGGAGATAGTCAAAGATGTTAGGTGGATTAGGAGATTTTAGGTCTAGTATGAGCATGACTACTACTATATTGGTGGATAAACATATTTTTAATTAATCTTAAAATAATTTGGATTTAGTTATGTAATTTTGGTCCTGAAGCAAATTTGACGATAGATTATGAGTTTTTGATGGATTTAATTAGGTGATTGTGATCTTGAGGAGATAGTAAAAAAGGTTCGGTGGATTATGAGATTTGACTATTCTGTTGGAGGATAAACAGTTTTTGAGATTTGATTTAATTAGTCTTGAAACAATTTGAATTTAGTAAGGTGATTGTGATCTTGAACCCAATTTCATGGTGGATTATGGGATTTTAGATTTAATATGTGAGAATGGTGATTATTATATTGGTGGATAAACATATCTCCGGTTAATCTTGAACACTTTGATTTAGTTAGGACATTGTGATCTTTAAGCAAATTTGTTAGTGAATTATGATATTTTAGGTGGATTTAGTTACGTGATTGTGATCTTGGGGAGATAGTCAAAGATGGTCCATGGATTATGACATTTTGGGTCTAGTATGAGCATGACTACTATTATATTGGTCGATAAACATATATTCAAATAATTTTGATCATTTTGGATTTAGTTAGGTGATTGATCTTGAAGCAAATTTCATGATGGATTATAAGTTTTTGGTGGATTTAGTTAGGTGATTGTGGTCTTGAGGACATGTCTAAAATATTCGGTGGACTATGAGATTGTAGGTCTAGTACGTGAGCATTGTGATTATTATATTGATGGATAAACAGATCTTCAATTAATCTTGGAACACTTTGGATTTAGGTAGGTGATTGTGTTTGGTGGATTATGAGATTTTAGGTCTAGTACTTGAGCATGGTGATCATTACATTGGTGGATAGACAGATCTTCAATTAATTTTGGAACACATTGGGTTTAGTTACGTTATTGTGATCTTGAAGCAGATTTATCGGTGAATGAGATTTTAGGTGGATTTAGTTAGGTGATTGTGATCATGAGAAGATAGTCAAAGATGTTCGGTAGATTATGAGATTTTAAGCCTATTATATGAGCATGGTGATTATTATATTGCCGAATAAACAGATCTTCAAACAATTTTGCAACAATTTATATTCAGCTAGGTGCTTGTGATTTTGAAAAAAAATGCATGATGAATTACAAAATATTAGGTTGATTTAGGTAGGTGATTATAATCTTGAGAAGATGTTAGGTGGATTATGAGTTTTTAGGGCTAATAGGTGAGCATGATGATTATTATATTATTAGATAAACAAATATTTAGTTAATCTTGGAATAGTTTAGATTTTATTAGGCGATTGTGATCTTCAACTAAATTTCAGTGTGGATTATAAGATTCTAGGTGGATTTAGTTAGGTGATTGTGCTATTGAGAAGACAACCAAAGTTGTTTGGTGTATTATGTGATTTTAGGTTAGTGTGGGCACGCCTACTTTTATATTGGTAGATTAACATATCTTCAATTAATCTTGGAAGAATTTGGATTTACTTATGTGATTGTGATCTTGAAGCAAATTTGATGATGGATTACGAGTTTTTGGTGGTTTAGTTTGTAGATTGTGATCTTGAGGAGATAGTTAAAGATCTTCGGTGGATTATGAGATTTTATGTCTAGTATAAGCATGGCTACTATTATATTGGTGGATAAACATATTTTTAGTTAATCTTGAAATAATTTAGATTTAGTTGGGTGATTTTGATCTTGAAGCAAATTTTATAATGGATTATGAGTTTTTGATCAATTTAATTAGTTGATTGTGATGTTGAGGAGATAGTAAAAATGTTTGGTGGATTATGAGATTTGAGTACTTATTGGTGGATAAACATAATTTTAATTAATTTTTGAGGAATTTGGATTTAGTTAGGTGATTATGATATTGGACCCAATTTCATGATGGATTATGAGATTTTAGCTGGATTCAGTTAGGTTATTGTGGTCTTGAGGAGATAGTCAAATATATTTGGTGGATATGCTGGCGACCGTAGGCATCGCCTCCGGCTTATGCTAACGTCCTACTTGTGAGATTCTGAGCACTTCAAAGCCGCCTTGGCAAATCACCATCGTTGTGGAAGGGCATACTTCGAAACCAATGAATCTCACTGCCAAGGTGAATTCCGAAGTACCTCGTTTTGGCCTAAACCTCTAGAACAGAATCTGTAGTGACCATATAGAGTGAAGAGCCTACTTTCAAGTTCTGCACGGCTGGTTTCGAATGCGCCGAGGGCTTGGAGTATCACAACAGATTCTTGTACATTCTTACTACAGATACGATTAACATGAGAGATAAAACAACTCCGAATTTGAAGAGCAATGGAAGTCAAATCACCAATTAGCTGCGGCATGTAGCTTGTTCAGCACCATCAGACAATCTGACGCGAGAATCATCACTCGCCAGTAGCCTTCTGGTAGAGCAAAATGCAGAGTCAGAGGGCATCAAGCAAAACAAAGCCTGGAGTATATACTGTAGCATCCTAGTGAAGCATGACGCTGCTGGAAGGTCCCGTATTGAGAACACGATACAACGTTATGTGAAGTCCAAGGCTGGTTGGTGGACAAATGTCATGAGCGTATCTGGCGTGGTGCTACAGTTGGCAAGTTTGTCTGCCGCCAAAATCTTGGAAGGTTAACTCATTTGTGGCTGAAGGCAGAACAAGAGAGGCAACACAACTACTTGAAAGATGGACCATCTGTGACACCTGAAGAAGCAGTTGCTTTTTATCCAACTATTTCCCATGCACATCTTTGGCACAAGGTCCTTGAAAGTGTTGCTATGGATCTTTGCCAACTTCTGGGTTAGGAGTTGGATGCGTTGGAGATTGAGACAGTATAGAAGGAGACAATACATCCAAGGAAGAGTTGCAAAATGAACAATTCATGTGCAGATGTCCTTTTTGCTGCACATAGGTGGGAGATGTCCAAACCAAGCTTAGTTTCTGAGTCTAAGGATGTCTTCGATCAGGAAGCCAGTAACAAGCACTGGATTGATGTGCAACCATGATGGGGAGACTATGATTCACACGACATAGAACGTTACGCAAGAGCAAAATTTATGGACTACACGACAGATAAATTTTCCATCTACCATTCTCCGACTGGTATGATTTTGAGTGTCCATTGACTATCAATTTCTTGCCTTGTCTGAGTTTTCTGTGCTTAATGTTGATTAATATTTCTTGCAGAGGTGATGATTGGACTTGATCTAGCTTATAATTTGCACTCTGCTTTTGGTAATTGGTTCCCCGGGTCAAAGCCCCTCCTTCGCAAGCAATGAACAAGATCATGAAGGTAATAACCATGCTAACTGTAACAAATTTAGATATCTCCATTGTAGTAAAAAAATGTCTTATTTAATACAGTAAATGACATGCTTGTTTATTTTCTCTTGACAGTCAAATCCTGCTCTGTATGTGCCGAGGGAGAGAATAGGAAAGGGTCTTCAGTTGTATTCATCTGAACCCACCGCCCACCAAGCCATATATGTCTTCACAGAACTACGGTACGGAGAGATATTCAGCGATCAAATCATATGGTTTGTGGATGACACAAATGTCTATCGAATTACCATTCACAAAACCGAGGGTACCCTGACAGCCGAACCAATCAATCGTGCTATCTTTATTTTTAATCCAAGAACTGGTCAACCAACTACTCCCTCCGTCCGAAAATACTTGTCATCTAAATAGATGTATCTAGATGTATTTTAGTTCTAGATACATCCATTTTCATCGATTTTGATGACAAGTAATTCCGGACAGAGGGAGTATTTATGAAGGTTTGTTCCCTTTGCTCTAGTTTTCTTGCAATTGTGGCATACTACATAGTAACTTGCAAGAGTTGAATGAAAATGCATTATAATCTGCAGGTCATCCACACAAGTGTATGGGCAGGACAAAAGCGTCTAGGGCAGGACAAAGAAAATTATTGTGACAAGGAAGGGTATGTTGAATCCCTTGGAAGTCAAAGAAAATTATTGTGACAAAGAAGGGTACGAGCAAGCAGCATTTGCATCAAAGACAGATTTCTATGTCAGTGCCATCTCTGCTATGAACCTGTAGTTCCATGTCAACCACATTTATGATAACTCGGATGATATAAAGGTCAGAGGAGCAATTTGTTGGGGAACGTAGTAATTTCAAAAAAATTCCTACGTACACGCAAGATCATGGTGATGCATAGCAACGAGAGGGGAGAGTGTTGTCCATATTCCCTTGTAGACTGAAAGCGGAAGCGTTATAACAACGTGGTTGATGTAGTCGTACGTCTTCACGGCCCGACCGATCAAGCACCGAAACTACGACACCTCCGAGTTCTAGCACACGTTCAGCTCGATGACGATCCCCGGACTCCGATCCAGCAGAATGTCGGGGAAGAGTTTCGTCAGCACGACAGCGTGGTGACGATCTTGATGTTCTACCATCGCAGGGCTTTGCCTAAGCACCGCTACAATATTATCGAGGACTATAGTGGAGGGGGGCACCACACACGGCTAAGAGATCGAGAGATCAATTGTTGTGTCCTTGGGGTGCCCCCTGCCCCCGTATATAAAGGAGCAAGGGGGAGGCCGGCCTGCCCTCTATGGCGTGCCCCCAAGAGGGGAATCCTACTAGGACTCCAAGTCCTAGTAGGTTTCCACCTAAAGGAGAGAGGGGGAAGGAAGGAGAGGGAGAGGGAGAAGGAACGGGGCCCCCCCCCCTCTCCTAGTCCAATTTGAACCAGAGGGGGAGGGGCGCGCGGCCTGCCCTAGGCCGCCCCTCTCTCTCTCCACTAAGGCCCATCGAGGCCCATTAGTTCCCCCGGGGTTTCCGATAACCCTCCGGCACTCCGGTTTTATCCGAAACTTCTCCGGAACACTTCCGGTGTCCGAATATAGTCGTCCAATATATCAATCTTCATGTCTTGACCATTTCGAGACTCCTCGTCATGTCCGTAATCACATTCGGGACTCCGAACAAACTTCGGTACATCAAAACTAATAAACTCATAATATAACTGTCATCGAAACCTTAAGCGTGCGGACCCTACGGGTTCGAGAACTATGTAGACATGACCGAGAACCATTGCGGGTCAATAAACAATAGCGGAACCTGGATGCTCATATTGGCTCCTACATGTTCTACGAAGATCTTTATCGGTCAAACCGCACAACAACATACATTGTTCCCTTTGTCATCGGTATGTTAATTGCCCGAGATTCGATCGTCGGTATCTCAATACCTAGTTCAATCTCGTTACCGGCAAGTCTCTTTACTCGTTACATAATGCATCATTCCGTAACTAACTCATTAGCTACATTGCTTGCAAGGCTTATAGTGATGTGCATTACCGAGAGGGCCCAGAGATACCTCTCCGACAATTGGAGTGACAAAACCTAATCTCGAAATACGCCAACTCAACATGTACCTTTGGAGACACATGTAGAGCTCCTTTATAATCACTCAGTTACGTTGTGACGTTTGGTAGCACACAAAGTGTTCCTCCGGTAAACGGGAGTTGCATAATCTCATAGTTATAGGAACTTGTATAAGTCATGAAGAAAGCAATAGCAACATACTAAACGATCAAGTGCTAAGCTAGCGGAATGGGTCAAGTCAATCACATCATTCTCCTAATGATGTGACCCCGTTAATCAAATGACAACACATGTCTATGGTTAGCAAACATAACCATCTTTGATTAATGAGCTAGTCAAGTAGAGGCATAGTAGTGACATTAAGTTTGTCTATGTATTCACACATGTATCATGTTTCCGGTTAATACAATTCTAGCATGAATAATAAACATTTATCATGATATGAGAAAATAAATAATAACTTTATTATTGCCTCTAGGGCATATTTCCTTCAGTCTCCCACTTGCACTAGAGTCAATAATCTAGATTACACAAGAATGATTATAACACCCATGGAGTCTTGGTGCTGATCATGTTTTTCTCATGGAAGAGGCTTAGTCAACGGGTGCGCAACATTCAGATCCGTATGTATCTTGCAAATCTCTATGTCTCCCACGGACTTGGTCTCGGATGGAATTGAAGCGTCTCTTGATGTGCTTGGTCCTCTTGTGAAATCTGGATTCCTTTGCTAAGGCAATTGCACCAAGATTGTCACAGAAGATCTTCATTGGTCCCGATGCACTAGGTATGACACCTAGATCGAAATGAACTCTTTCATCCAGACTCCTTCATTTGTCGCTCAAGCAGCCATGTACTCCGCTCGCATGTAGATCCCGCCACGACGCTTTGTTTAGAACTTGCACCAATGACAGCTCCACCGTTCAATATAAACAAGTATCCGGTTTGCGATTTAGAATCGTCCGGATCAGTGTCAAAGCTTGCATCGACGTAACTATTTACTACTAGCTCTTTGTCACCTCCATAAACGAGAAACATATCCATAGTCCTTTTCGTATTTCAGGATATTCTTAACCGTTGTCCAAGTGATCCACCTGGATTACTTTGGTACCTCCTGCCAAACTTATCGCTAAGCATACGCCGTGTCCGGTACACAGATTGCATTCATGATAGAGCCTATGGCTGAAGCATAGGGAACATCTTTCATTTTCTCTCTATCTTCTCATTGTGGTCGGGCATTGAGTCGACTCAACTTCACACCTTGTAATACAGGCAAGAACCCTTTCTTTTCCTGATCCATTTTGAATCTTTTCAAAACTTTATCAAGGTATGTGCTTTGTGAAAGTCCAATTAAGCGTCTTGATCTATCTCTATAGATCTGGATGCCCAATATGTAAGCAGCTTCACCGAGGTCTTTCATCGAAAAACTTTTATTCAAATATCCCTTTATGCTATCCAGAAATTCTATATCATTTCCAATTAATAATATGGCATCTACATATAATATCAGAAATGCTACAGAGCTCCCACTCACTTTCTTGTAAATACAGGCTTCTCCAAAAGTCTGTATAAAACCATATTCTTTGATCACACTATCAAAGCGTTTATTCCAACTCCGAGAGGCTTGCACCAATCCATAAATGGATCGCTGGAGCTTGCACACTTTGTTAGCACCTTTTGGATCGACAAAACATTCCGGTTGCATCATATACAACTCTTCTTCTAGAAATCCATACAGGAATGCAGTTTTGACATCCATTTGCCATATTTCATAATCATAAAATGCGGCAATTGCTAACATGATTCAGACAGACTTAAGCATCGCTACGGGTGAGAAAGTCTCATCGTAGTCAACCCCTTGAACTTGTCGAAAACCTTTCGCAACAAGTAGAGCTTTGTAGACAGTTATATTACCATGAGCGTCAGTCTTCTTCTTGAAGATCCATTTATTCTCGATATCTTGCCGATCATCGGGCAAGTCAACCAAAGTCCATACTTCGTTCTCATACATGGATCCCATCTCAGATTTCATGGCCTCAAGCCATTCTGCGGAATCTGGGCTCATCATCGCTTCCTCATAGTTTGTAGGTTCGCCATGGTCAAGTAACATGACTTCCAGAATAGGATTACCGTACCACTCTGGTGCGGATCTCACTCTGGTTGACCTACGAGGTTCGGTAGTAACTTGATCTAAAGTTTCATGATCATTATCATTAGCTTCCTCACTGATTGGTGTAGTCGTCACAAGAACCGGTTCTTGTGAGGAACTACTTTCCAAGGGAGTAGGTATAGTTACCTCATCAAGTTCTACTTTCCTCCCACTCACTTCTTTCGAGAGAAACTCCTTCTCTAGAAAGGATCCGAAATTAGCAACAAAAATCTTGCCCTACGATCTGTGATAGAAGGTGTACCCAATAGTCTCTTTTGGGTATCCTATGAAGACACATTTCTCGATTTGGGTTCGAGCTTATCTGGTTGAAGTTTCTTCACATAAGCATCGCAGCCCCAAACTTTAAGAAATGACAACTTTGGCTTCTTGCCAAACCACAGTTCATAAGGCGTCGTCTCAACGGATTTTGATGGTGCCCTATTTAACATGAATGCGGCCGTCTCTAAAGCATAACCCCAAAACAATAGTGGTAAATCAGTAAGAGACATCATAGATCGCACCATATCTAGTAAAGTACGATTACGACGTTCGGACACACCACTTCGTTGTAGTGTTCCGGGTGGCGTGAGTTGCGAAACTATTCCGCATTTCTTCAAATGTAAACCAAACTCGTAACTCAAATATTCTCCTCCACGATCAGATCGTAGAAATTTTATTTTCTTGTTACGATGATTTTCCACTTCACTATGAAATTCTTTGAACTTTTCAAATGTTTCAGACTTGTGTTTCATCAAGTAGATATACCCATATCTGCTTAAATCATCTGTGAAGGTGAGAAAATAATGATACCCGCCGCGAGCCTCAATATTCATTGGACCACATACATCAGTATGTATGATTTCCAACAAATCAGTTGCTCGCTCCATAGTTCCGGAGAACGGCGTTTTAGTCATCTTGCCCATGAGGCACGGTTCGCAAGTACCAAGTGATTCTAGAAGTCCATCAGTATGGAGTTTCTTCATGCGCTTTACACCAATATGACCCAAACGGCAGTGCCACAAATAAGTTGCACTATCATTATCAACTCTGCATCTTTTGGCTTCAACATTATGAATATGTGTATCACTACTATCGAGATTTAATAAAAAATAGACCACTCCTCAAGGGTGCATGACCATAAAAGATATTACTCATATAAATAGAACAACCATTATTATCTAATTTAAATGAATAACCGTCTCGCATCAAACAAGATCCAGATATAATGTTCATACTAAATGCTGGCACCAAATAACAATTATTTAGGTCTAAAACTAATCCCAATGGTAGATGTAGAGGTAGCGTGCCGACCGCGATCACATCGACTTTGGAACCATTTCCCACGCGCATCGTCACCTCGTCCTTAGCCAATCTTCGCTTAATCCGTAGTCCCTGTTTCGAGTTGCAAATATTAGCAATGTAACCCGATTATCAAATACCAGTGCTATCATGCGAGCATTAGTAAGGTACACATCAATGACATGTATATCACATATACCTTTGTTCACCTTGCCATCCTTCTTATCCGCCAAATACTTGGGGCAGTTCTTCTTCCAAAGGTCGGTCGCTTGCGGTAGAAGCACTCAATCTCAGGCTTAGGTCCAGATTTGGGTTTCTTCTCTTGAGCAGCAACTTGCTTGCTGTTCTTCTTGAAGTTCCCCTTCTTCTTCTCTTTACCCTTTTTCTTGAAACTGGTGGTCTTATTGACCATCGACACTTGATGCTCCTTCTTGATTTCTACCTCCGCAGCCTTTAGCATTGCGAAGAGCTCGGGAATAGTCTTGTCCATCCCTTGCATATTATAGTTCATCACGAAGCTCTTGTAGCTTGGTGGCAGTGATTGAAGAATTCTGTCAATGACACTATCATCAGGAACATTAACTCCCAGTTGAATCAAGTGATTATTATACCCCAGACATTTTGAGTATATGTTCATTGACAGAACTATTCTCCTCCATCTTACAGCTATAGAACTTATTGGAGACTTCATATCTCTCAATCCGGGCATTTGCTTGAAATATTAACTTCAACTCCTGGAACATCTCATATGCTCCATGACGTTCAAAACATCGTTGAAGACCCGGTTCTAAGCCGTAAAGCATGGCACACTGAACTATCGAGTAGTCATCAGCTTTGCTCTGCCAGACGTTCTTCACGTCGTCAGTTGCATCTGCAGCAGGCCTGACACCCAGCGGTACTTCCAGGACGTAATTCTTTTGTGCAGCAATGAGGATAATCCTCAAGTTATGGACCCAGTCCGTGTAATTGCTACCATCATCTTTCAACTTAGCTTTCTCAAGGAACGCATTAAAATTCAACGGAACAACAGCACGAGCCATCTATCTACAACAAACATAGACAAGCAAAATACTATCGGTACTAAGTTCATGATAAATTTAAGTTCAATTAATCATATTACTTAAGAACTCCCACTTAGACAGACATCTCTCTAGTCATCTAAGTGATCACGTGATCCAAATCAACTAAACCATGTCCGATCATCACGTGAGATGGAGTAGTTTCAATGGTGAACATCACTATGTTGATCATATCTACTATATGATTCACGTTCGACCTTTCGGTCTCCGTGTTCCGAGGCCATATCTGTATATGCTAGGCTCGTCAAGTTTAACCTGAGTATTCCGCGTGTGCAATTGTTTTGCACCCGTTGTATTTGAACGTAGAGCCTATCACACCCAATCATCACATGGTGTCTCAGCACGAAGAACTTTCGCAATGGTGCATACTCAGGGAGAACACTTCTTGATAATTAGTGAGAGATCATCTTAAAATGCTACCGTCAATCAAAGCAAGATAAGATGCATAAAGGATAAACATCACATGCAATCAATATAAGTGATATGATATGGCCATCATCATCTTGTGCTTGTGATCTCCATCTCCAAAGCACCGTCGTGATCACCATCGTCACCGGCGTGACACCTTGATCTCCATCGTAGCATCGTTGTCGTTTACGCCATCTATTGCTTCTACGACTATCGCTACCGCTTAGTGATAAAGTAAAGCAATTACAGGGCGTTTGCATTTCATACAATAAAGCGACATGCCAGTTTTGCAGGAGGATGGTGCTCCCAATAGCAGCATCACCACCACAGTTTCTCTGTCTGATGGTATTTGGTCTAACACTCACACTGCCAGTGATGAGGTTAATCAAGCTGCTCAAGTCAACCCTCTAGGCATGGGTTTGCAGAACATTTTTCTTGCTTATCAAGCAGTTGGAGAAGAGGATGATCCTGTACATCACAATGAGAATCTGGCTGGCTTGGAACAACAGCTAGTTGTGGGGGGCCCTATGCCTGATCAGGAGGCTTTGCATGTGGCCCATGCTGTGGACATTGTTGGACAAGCTGCAGTCCCCATTGCTGCAGAAACCCTTGCAGTTGATGATGAAAATCCAGGGCCAGATGGGCCTTTTGCTCAGAGTGTCCCTTTTGCTGCTTCTGTTGCAGAAGAAACCCATGTTCAGATTCATGAGGATAATGCTACATCTGATTCCCAGGTCATGGCTGGTATTATAAGCAGGGACAATGTGACTGTACAAGATATGCAAGGTGAACCACAGGGCTTTGTGCCCACAGTTGACTTAAAGGGCAAAGCAGATGTTCCCATTGTTCAGGTTGGCACTTCCAAAGCTGGGCAAAGTAAAGGTATGGAGAGATTCTCTCTAGTTAACTCTCCCACTTTACTTGATATTCATGAATTAGTTCAAAATCATGCCTTGGATATTATTGATGGTGCCCATTTGATTTCTGAGGAAGGTTTGGGCCTGTGGATTCACCACTTTGCTCCAGCAACTCAGGGAGAAGCAAATACATTCAAAATTGACATACCTGTAAGTTGGTTTAACTTCATAATCCATCTTCTCCTCACTCCTGACAAATTTGGTTGGGTCATGCATCTGCTGAAATCAGAACTGTGGAAACTGCTTACTGCCAATTGTGATACTAAAGAGACCATCTTATTTCATATTCCTGATGCACCTCCTTCTTCACAGGCCCCTAGTTGCAAGGAAATAATGCTGGGTTTGTGGAAGGAAAATGAGGGTATAAGCCCTGCTGCTCACTCCTCTAGTGGAGCTGGAAGCCCACTCCAGCAAGTGTCCCCCAACAAGGTCATACACTTGTCTCTAGGAGAAGCTGTCTCAAGGAAGAGAGAAAAAGAGCCTCTTGTGGAGACTCAGGTAAGAAGAAGTGATCGAATTAATAAAGACAACAATGGTTATAGAAGGAAAACATGTGATGTCAGCTCTTGCTTACCTTGTAATGCCATTCCTCCCATCACTGCATAATAAAGTGGTCAAAACCCGACAAAAGCTTTTTGCAAGGTTTCTGAGGATGAGGCATAGGACAAGCTCTCAAAAAGGCCCAAGAAGAAGGGCCAGGAGGATGTGACCAAGGTTTTCAAGGTCACTGGTGCTACAACTCCTTAGGATGTGCCATGATGATCTGCCACATTAATATTAGCACCAGGGTTACTCTGAGAAAAACTAGTTTGATGGTTGTATGCATGATTTTTGCTGTTATGAGTGTTATGGACGTAAGCAGAACATGTTTGGTGTCTGTCTTCAGAACTTGGAATGTGGGGTTTAATCTGTATCTCTTGTTATTGATGAGATGTCATGCCTTTTGTCATTGCTTGTATAAGCTCTCAAACATTACTGGGTCTCAGCTTACACATGTCTATATTTTTCATGAGTATGTTATTATACCAGGAGATGGGGCCTGGTATCAACTTCACAAACAGATAGTAAACCATGAGTAGGAACAGATCCTGAAATATTTTGAATTGGAACATAAGGGGTTTGAATTCTCCTGATAAATGGATGGCCATTAGGCAAAAAATTGAGGAAAGTGTCTTTGGCATTTTGTGTTTACAAGAAACAAAGAGACAAGACTTTGATTTGGCCTACATTCAAAACTTCTGCCCTCAAAGATTCAACAAATTTGAATATCTACCTTCTATTGGAGCTTCTGGTGGAATTTTGACTGCTTGGAATGGGGCTCTCTTCACTGGACATTTGCTCTTCCAAAACAAGTTCTCTTTAACAATGCAGTTCACTTGCACTTCCTCCCTTAAACCCTGGATCTTAACAAATATTTATGGACCTTGTAACATTCAGGAGAAATTGGAATTTATTGAATGGTTCACAAATATACAAATGCCTGATGATGTTGATTGGATTGTTATGGGGGATTTTAATTTCATCAGATCACTGAAGACAGAAATAAACCTGGTGGAGATGTTAATCAGATGCTACTATTCAATGAAGCTATCAGTAACCTGGGATTAATTGAATTACCACTCAAAGGAAGGCAGTTCAGTTGGAGCAACATGCAAGACAGCCCTTTGCTTGAAAAATTAGACTGGTTCTTCACTTCTGCTGCATGGATGACTTCTTACCACGACACCACTGCTTCTGCCTTGCAAAGCCAATTTCAGACCATTTGCCTTGTGTTATAAAAATTGGTACAGCAATACCCAAGTCAAGAGTTTTCAGATTTGAGAATTACTGGTTGAAACACAGCTCTTTCAAAGATATTGTGCAAAATGCATGGAATATTCATGTTGGTCATACTGATCCTGCAAAAACAATTAATGCTAAATTCAAAAACTTGAGGAGAGCCCTCAAACTTTGGGCAAAGAATCTGTCTTCTATCAAAAAACACATTAATGAGTTGAATGAATGTATATTCTTATGGGACTTCTTGGAGGAATTCAGAGATTTAACTTTATTTGAGCATAATTGCAGAGAGCTATTGAAAGAAACCCTCCTAACTGCCCTCAGTAATCAGAAGGTTTATTGGAAACAGCGGAAAAATCAAAGGGGTCAAGTTTGGTGATGAAAATACAAAATTCTTCCATACAAAGGCTTCTATTAATCACAGGCATAATAAAATTGCAATGCTCATAAATGAAGACCAAGTGGAAATTACTGATCATGAGGGCAAGGCTGCAATATTATGGGAAGCTTTTAAGAAAAGACTAGTTCACTCCAATGGTCATAACATGCATTTCAACTTACAAGACCTGTATGATAGCAGAGTGGATCCACACATTTTTCAAGATCTTGAGAAACCTTTCACTCAGGAAGAAATTGATGAAGTTGTCAAAAATTTGCCAACAGACAAATCCCTGTGTCCCGATGGTTTTAATAATGAATTCCTAAAAGCTTGCTAGGAAATTATAAAACTGGATGTAACTGAGCTTATCATTGCCTTCCATCTTTGGAACTGTGAATTTGGAAAGCATCAATACCTCTTATATCACACTCATTCCAAAAAGGAGGTACCAATGTCCCTAATGATTTCAGACCAATTTCACCGCTTAATGGGGTACTCAAAATCATTACTAAATTGCTGGCAAACAGATTACAAAAAGTGATCCTCCAATTGGTACACATCAATCAATATGGATTCTTAAAGAACAGAGTGATTCAGGATTGTTTGGGATGGGCCTATGAATACATACATTAGTGCCACACGTCAAATGAGGAAATGCTTGTAATAAAATTGGATTTTGAAAAGGCCTTTGACGCCATTGAACATCAGGCTATAATTGACATACTTAGAGCTAAGGGATTTGGTGAAAGGTGGATAACTTGGATGCAAATGCTCTTCAATTCTGCATCTTCTGCTGTGATGTTAAATGGGGTACCTGGGAAGAAATTTTACTGCAAAAGAGAAGTCAGACAAGGAGACCCCCTTTCTCCACTACATTCCTTCTAGCGGTGACTTATCGCAATCAATCTTGAATAAATCCATGACAAGGGATTTAGTCAAACCTCCTTGCAAGTGAACTCCTGCCTGACTTCCCTATTGTGCGGTATGCAGATGATACTCTTGTCATCATGCAAGCAAGTGCAAGACATCTAGTTTGCCTCAAAGCTTTACTAAACACATTTGCAACTGCCATCGCCTCAAAGTAAACTATGGGAAATCTATCATGGTACCAATTAACATTTCGAGAAAGGCAGTGGATATCTTCACAAACACTTTGCAATGTGCCGGAGGGCAATTCCCATTTACATACACAGGGCTACCTTTGGGAATTTATAAGCCATAGCTGTGGAGCAATGCTTGCCTCTAGTCAATGTAATTGCTAAGAGGATTACTTGGCATTTCCACTTTCATGACTCAAGCGGGAAGGTATTGTTGGTCAAATCTGTGTTGGCCTCTCTAGCAGTTTACTTCATGTGTTGCCTGGATGTTCCCATCACAATTAAACAACAGATCATTAAATACTTAAGACACTGCCTTTGGAGGAGTCTTGATATGGGGATAGGAGGCCAGCACTAGTGGCTTGGCACACAGTTTGCAGACCAAAAGATCAGGGTGGCTTGGGTGTCCTGGATATCTTCACACAAAATAAAACCCTGCTCATGAAAAAACTTAATAAATTCTACAATGACATATGATATCCCTTGGGTCAATTTAATTTGGGAATCATACTACAGCAATGGACAACTCCCGGGGGATCAAAAAGTGGGCTCATTTTGGTGGAAATCCAACCTAGCACTCATTGACCAATTCAAAGCTATAGCCAGATGCAATGTGGGAGATGGAAAAAGTGCTCTGTTCTAGGATGATATGTGGAACCAATTTATCCTAAAACACAGGTTTGATCACTTATATTCCTTTGTTAAAGATCCTCACAAAAGTGTTCAACAAGTGATGAACACTGAATATCTTCAAGATTTATTCCACCTGCCTCTTACTACACAAGCATATGAGGAGTTCATACAAATGGAGGACATGTGCACTGCTCTAAGACACTCTGAATATTTAGATGCACTGGATACTTGGAGTTACATCTGGGGAAATGAATATTATTCCTCAATGAAAGCATATAAAGTGCTAATTGGACACAAACAAACTCCACCTCACTTCTCATGGATTTGGAAAAGTTCCTCATCAACCCAAGCACAAAGTTTTCTTACGGATCTTTGTTACATGACAGAATCAACACCCGGAATCTTTTAAGAAGGAAAAACTTTGAATTGGAAGTCTACAATTGTGCAGTGAGAAATTGTCAGCAGGAAGAAACTCTACACCATCTCTTTTGGGGATGCCCTTTTGTTGTCAGATGTTGGGACTTCATCTGCCCTTCAAGAACACCTAACTTGTCAGTCCTGGAAGCTTACCAAGATCTCAAGGACAAACTCAATTACCCTTTCTTTATGGAGATTACAATATTGGGTTCATGGGCAATCTGGATTTCAAGAAACAACAAGATTTTTGAAAATATAACCCCCTCATTTGATGGCTGGAAGCACATATTCTTTCAGGAGTTAAAGCTACTCAAATACAGGATCAAAAAGAAATATGAAGCTCAATTCTCTGCTTGGCTGTAATTTTTTTGTTTAGTTCCCTTTGTTTTTTGTTTTTTTTAGTCTTTTCTTCTTCTTAGCTGTAGGTTAGACTCCTTTTCTTGTAGTTTCTCTCTTGTTCTTTTTTTCTTTCCTTTTGTTTGGGCTTACCTCAAGCCCACAAGACTTCTGTTGTTTGTTTCTTTATTTTAATAAAAGTTGCAGTGGGGTGTTTACCCTACTGTTTATAGTCAAAAAAAAGCGACAACCATATGGCTCCTGCCAGTTGCCAATAACTTCGGTTACAAAACATGATCATCTCATACAATAAAATATAGCATCACGTCTTGACCATATCACATCACAACATGCCCTGCAAAAACAAGTTAGACGTCCTCTACTTTGTTCTTGCAAATTTTACGTGGCTGCTACGGGCTGAGCAAGAACCGTTCTTACCTACGCATCAAAACCACAACGATAGTTCGTCAAGTTAGTGTTGTTTTAACCTTCGCAAGGACTGGGCGTAGCCATACTCAGTTCAACTAAAGTTGGAGAAAGCAGACACCCGCTTGACTACATGTGCAAAGCACGTCGGTAGAACCAGTCTCGCGTAAGCGTACGCGTAATGTCGGTCCGGGCCGCTTCATCCAACAATACCGCTGAACCTAAGTATGGCATGCTGGTAAGTAGTATGACTTGTATCGCCCACAACTCACTTGTGTCCTACTCGTGCATATAACATCTACGCATAAAACCAGGCTCTGATACCACTGTTGGGGAACGTAGTAATTTCAAAAAAATTCCTATGTACACGCAAGATGATGGTGATGCATAGCAACAAGAGGAGATAGTGTTGTCCACGTACCCTTGTAGACCAAAAGCGTAAGCGTTATAACAACGCGGTTGATGTAGTCGTACGTCTTCACGGCCCGACCGATCAAGCACCGAAACTACGGCACCTCCGAGTTCTAGCACACGTTCAGCTCGATGACAATCCCCGGACTCCGATCCAGCAGAATGTCGGGGAAGAGTTCCGTCAGCACGGCGTGGTGATGATCTTGATGTTCTACCGTCGCAGGGCTTCGCCTAAGCACCGCTACAATATTACCGAGGACTATAGTGGAGGGGGGCACCACACACGGCTAAGAGATCGAGAGATCAATTATTGTGTCCCTGGGGTGCCCCCTGCCCCCGTATATAAAGGAGCAAGGGGGAGGCCGGCCGGCCCTCTATGGCGCGCCCCCAAGAGGGGAATCCTACTAGGACTCCAAGTCCTAGTAGGTTTCCACCTAAAGGAGAGAGGGGAAGGAAGGAGAGGGAGAGGGAGAAGGAAGGGGCGCCCCCCTCTCCTAGTCCAATTCGGACCAGAGGGGAGGCGCGCCTGCCCTAGGTCGCCCCTCTCTCTCTCCACTAAGGCCCATCGAGGCCCATTAGTTCCCCCGGGGTTTCCGATAACCCTCCCGCACTCCGTTTTTATCCTAAACTTCTCCGGAACACTTCCGGTGTCCGAATTGTTGGAAATATTCCCTAGAGGCAATAATAAATTAGTTATTATTATATTTCCTTGTTCACGATAATCGTTTATTATCCATGCTATAATTGTATTGATAGGAAACTCAGATACATGTGTGGATACATAGACAACACCATGTCCCTAGTAAGCCTCTATTGACTAGCTCGTTGATCAACAGATGGTTACGGTTTCCTAACCATGGACATTGGATGTCATTGATAACGGGATCACATCATTAGTAGAATGATGTGATGGACAAGACCCAATCCTAAGCCTAGCACAAAGATCGTAGTTCAGTATGCTAAAGCTTTTCTAATGTCAAGTATCTTTTCCTTAGACCATGAGATTGTGCAACTCCCGGATACCGTAGGAATGCTTTGGGTGTACCAAACGCCACAACGTAACTGGGTGACTATAAAGGTGCACTACAGGTATCTCCGAAAGTGTCTGTTGGGTTGTACGAATCGAGACTGGATTTGTCACTCCGTGCGGACGGAGAGGTATCTCTGGGCCCACTCGGTAGGACATCATCATAATGTGCACAATGTGACCAAGGGGTTGATCACGGGATGATGTGTTACGGAACGAGTAAAGAGACTTGCCGGTAACGAGATTGAACAAGGTATCGGTATACCGACGATCGAATCTCGGGCAAGTACAATACCGCTAGACAAAGGGAATTGTATACGGGATTGATTGAGTCCTTGACATCGTGGTTCATCCGATGAGATCATCGTGGAACATGTGGGAGCCAACATGGGTATCCAGATCCCGCTATTGGTTATTGACCGGAGAACGTCTCGGTCATATGCGCATGGTTCCCGAACCCGTAGGGTCTACACACTTAAGGTTCGATGGCGCTAGGGTTATAAAGGAAGCTTGTATGTGGTTACCGAATGTTGTTCGAGTCCGGATGAGATCCCGGACGTCACGAGGAGTTCCAGAATGGTTCGGAGGTAAAGATTTATATATGGGAAGTCTTATTTTGGTCGCCGGAAAAGTTTCGCACTTTATCGGTATTGTACCGGGAGTGCCGAAAGGGGTCCGAGGGTCCACCGGGGGGGTCCACCTGCCCCGGGGGGCCACATGGGCTGTAGGGGGTGCGCCTTGTCCTATATGGGCCAAGGGCACCAGCCCCAAGAGGCCCATGCGCCAAGGAAACTTGGGGAGGGAAGAGTCCTCAAGGGGGAAGGCACCTCCGAGGTGCCTTGGGGAGGATGGACTCCTCCCACCTCTTGGCCGCACCCCTTCCTTGGAGGAAGGGGCAAGGCTGCGCCTCCCCCTCTCCCTTGCCCCTATATATAGTGGAGGGAGGGAGGGCATCCACACCTGAGGCCTGGCGCCTCCCTCCCTCCGTGACACCTCCTCCTCTCCCGTAGGTGCTTGGCGGCCCTGCAGGATGCCACGCTCCTCCACCACCACCACGCCCGTTGTGCTGCTGTTGGATGGAGTCTTCCTCAACCTCTCCCTCTCTCCTTGCTGGATCAAGGCATGGGAGACGTCACCGGGCTGTACGTGTGTTGAACAGCGGAGGTGCCGTCTGCTCGGCACTAGGATCTCCGGTGATTTGGATCACGACGAGTACGACTCCTTCAACCCCGTTCTCTTGAACGCTTCCGCTTAGCGATCTACAAGTGTATGTAGATGCACTCTCCTTCCCTCGTTGCTAGTTTCTCCATATATAGATCTTGGTGACACGTAGGAAAATTTTGAATTTCTGCTACGTTTCCCCAACAAAGGGCATCATGAGCTAGGTCTATTGCGTAGATTCTTTGCACGAGTAGAACACAAAGTAGTTGTGGGCGTTGATTTTGTTCAATATGCTTACCGTTACTAGTCCAATCTAGTTTCGACGGTATTGTGGGATGAAGCGGCCCGGACCGACCTTACGTACTCTTCACGTGAGACAGGTTCCATCGACCGACATGCACTTGGTGCATATGGTTGCTAGCGGGTGCCGGTCTCTCCCACTTTAGTCGGAACGGATTCGATGAAAAGGGTCCTTATGAAGGGTAAATAGCAATTGGCATATCACGTTGTGGTTTTGCGTAGGTAAGAAACGTTCTTGCTAGAAACCCATAGCAGCCACGTAAAACATGCAAACAACAATTAGAGGACGTCTAACTTGTTTTTGCAGGGTATGCTATGTGATGTGATATGGCCAAGAAGAATGTGATGAATGATATGTGATGTACGAGATTGATCATGTTCTTGTAATAGGATTCACGACTTGCATGTCGATGAGTATGACAACCGGCAGGAGCCATAGGAGTTGTCTTTATTTATTGTATGACCTGCGTGTCATTGAACAACGCCATTTAATTACTTTACTTTATTGCTAACCGGTAGCCATAGTAGTAGAAGTAATAAGTTGGCGAGACAACTTCATGGAGACACGATGATGGAGATCATGATGATGGAGATCATGGTGTCATGCGGTGACAATAATGATCATGGAGCCCTCAAGATGGAGATCAAAAGGAGCAATATGATATTGGCCATATCATGTCACTACTATATAATTGCATGTGATGTTTATTATGTTTATGCATCTTGTTTACTTAGAACGACGGTAGTAAATAAGATGATCCCTTACACAAATTTCAAGAAGTGTTCTCCTGATCGTGCACCGTTGCTACAGTTCGTCGCTTCTAAGCACCACATGATGATCGGGTGTGATGGATTCTTACGTTCACATACAACGGGTGTAAGACAGATTTACAGCAAAGAAAACACTTGGGGTTAACTTGACGAGCCTAGCATGTACGGACATGGCCTCGGGAACACAGAGACCGAAAGGTCGAGCATGAGTCGTATAGTAGATACGATCAACATGAAGATGTTCACCGATGTTGACTAGTCCGTCTCACGTGATGATCGGACACGGCTTAGTTGACTCGGATCATGTAATCACTTAGATGACCAGAGGGATGTCTATCGAGTGGGAGTTCATAAGATGAACTTAATTATCTTGAACATAGTCAAAGACCTTTTGCAAATTATGTCGTAAGCTCGCGCTTTAGTTCCACTTTGTTTAGATATGTTCCTAGAGAAAATATAGTTGAAAGTTGAAAGTAGCAATTATGCGATCGTTAGAAAGCTTATGTCCTTAATGCACCGCCACAGTCTTTGAACCCCAAACGTCGTTTGTGGATGTTGCGAACATCGGACATACACGTTTTGATAACTACATGATAGTTCAGTTAAACGGTTTAGAGTTGAGGCACCAAAGACGCTTTTCGAAATGTCACGGAACATGAGATGTTTTGAGGGATGAAATTGGATTTCAGGCTCGTGCCCACGTCAAGAGGTATGAGACCTCCGACGAGTTTTCTTAGCCTGCAAACTAAGGGAGAAAAGCTCAATCGTTGAGCTTGTGCTTAGATTGTCTGAGTGCAACAATCACTTGAATCGAGTGGGAGTTGATCTTCCAGATGAGAAAGTGATGTTTCTCCAAAGTCATTACCACCAAGCTGCTAGAGCTTCGTGATGAACTATAACATATCGTGGATAGATATAATGATCCCTTGAGGTATTCGCGTTGTTTGACATCACGAAAGTAGAAGTCAAGAAGGAGCATCAATTGTTGATGGTTGGTGAAACCACTAGTTTCAAGAAGGGCAAGGGCAAGAAGGGATACTTCATGAAACGGCAAATCAGCTGCCGCTATAGTGAAGAAACCCAAGGTTGAACCCAAACCCGAGACTAAGTGCTTACGTAATAAGGGGAACAGCCATCGGAGCAGAATTACCCTAGATACTTGGTAGATGAGAAGGTTGGCAAGGTCGATAGAAGTATATTGGATATGCATTATGTTAATGTGTACTTTACTAGCACTCCTAGTAGCACCGGGGTATTGGATACCGGTTCGGTTGCTAAGTGTTAGTAACTCGAAATAAAAACTACGGAATAAACGGAGACTAGCTAAAGGTGAGCTGACGATATGTGTTGGAAGTTTTTCCAAGGTTGATGTGATCAAGCATCGCACGCTCCCTCTACCATCGAGATTGGAGTTAAACCTAAAATTATTATTTGGTGTTTGCGTTGAGCATAGACATGATTGGATTATGTCTATCGCAATACAGTTATTCATTTAAGGAGAATAATGGTTACTCTATTTATTTGAATAATACCTTCAATGGTCTTGCACCTAAAGGAATGGTTTATTGAATCTCGATCGTAGTGATACACATTTTCATGCCAAAGGTATAAGATAGTAATGATAGTACCACTTAC
The DNA here is from genome assembly GCA_021605145.1 of Aegilops bicornis. NCBI lineage: Eukaryota > Viridiplantae > Streptophyta > Magnoliopsida > Poales > Poaceae > Aegilops > Aegilops bicornis. The sequence goes on from CM038670.1 coordinate 783,968,428, forward strand.
TTGTGGCACTGCCATGATAGTCATATTGGTATAAAACGCATGAAGAAGCTCCATGTTGATGGATCGTTTGGACTCACTTGATTTTGAATCACTTGAGATATGCAAATCATACCACATGGGCAAGATGACTGAAAAGCCTCGGTTTCAAAGAAGATGGAACAAGATAGCAACTTGTTGGAAGTAACACATTTTGATGTGTGCAGTCCAATGAGTGTTGAGGCATGCAGTGAATATCGTTATGTTCTTACTTCACAGATGATTTGAGTAGATGTTGAGTATATTTACTTGATGAAACACAAGTTTGAATTATTGAATGGTTCAAGTAATTTCAGAGTGAAGTTTAAGATCTTCGTGACAAGAGGATAAAATATCTATGATATGATCATAGAGATGAATATCTGAGTTATGAGTTTTGGCACACAATTAAGACATTGTGCAAATTGTTTCACAATTAATACCGCCTGGAACACCATAGTGTGATGGTGTGTCCGAACATCATAGTTTCACCCTATTGGATATGGTGCGCACCATGATATCTCTTATCGAATTACCACTATCGTTCATGGGTTAGGCATTAGAGACAACCGCACTCACTTTAATGGGGCACCATGTAATTCCGTTGAGACGACACCGCTTTGGAGAAACCTAAGTTGTCGTTTCTTGAAAGTTTGGGGCTGCGACGCTTATGTGAAAAAGTTTCAGGTTGATAAGCTCGAACCCAAAGCGGATAAAATGCATCTTCATAGGACACCCAAAAACAGTTGGGTATACCTCCTAATTCAGATCCGAAAGCAATAGGGGTTGTTTCTTGAATCGGGTCCTTTCTCGAGGAAAAGTTCGTCTCGAAAAGTTGAGTGGGAGGATGGTGGAGACTTGATGAGGTTATTGAACCGTCACTTCAACTAGTGTGTAGCAGGGCACAGGAAGTTGTTCCCGTGGCACCCACACCAATTGAAGTAGAAGCTTATGACAGTAATCATGAAGTTTCGGATCAAGTCACTACCGAACCTCGTAGGACGACAAGGACGCGTACTGCTTCAAAGTGGTACGGTGATCCTGTCTTGAAGGTCATGTTGCTAGACAACAATGAACCTACGAGCTATGGAGAAGCGATGGTGGGCCCAAATTCCGACAAATGGTTAGAAGCCATGAAATCCGAGATAGGATCCATATATCAGAACAAAGCATGGACATTGGTGGACTTGCCCGATGATCGGCAAGCCATTGAGATGAATGGATCTTTAAGAAAAAGACGGACAAGGACGGTAATGTCACCGTCTATGAAGCTATACTTGTGGCAAAAAAAAAGTTTTTCACAAGTTCAAGGAGTTGACTACGATGAGATTTTCTCATCCGTAGCGATGCTTAAGTCCGTCGGAATCATGTTAGCATAAGCTGCATTTATGAAATCTGGCAGATGGATGTCAAAATGAGTTTCCTTACCAGTTTTCGTAAGGAAAGGTTGTATGTGATACAATCATAAAGTTTTGTCGATCCTAAGGATGCAAGAAGGTATGCAGGCTCCAGCGATCCTTACAAAGGACAGGAGAAAGCATCTAGGAGATGGAATGTGCGCTTTGAAGAGATGATCAAAGATTTTGGGTTTATACAAAGTTTATGAGAAACTTGTATTTCCAAAGAAGTGAGTAGGAGCACTATAGAATTTCGATGAGTATATGTTGTTGACATATTGATGATCGTAAATGATGTAGAATTTCGGAAAGCATATAGGGTTATTTGAAAGATGATTTTCAATAGAAAACCTGGATTAGGCTACTTGAACAATAAGCATCAAGATCTATAAGATAGATCAAAATGTTTAATAATACTTTCAAATGAGCACATACCTTGACATAATCTTGAAGGTGTTCAAGATGGATCACCAAAGAAGGAGTTCTTGCACGAGATGTAAGGTATGAAGTTAAGACTTAAAGCTCGACCACGCAGTAAGCAGAGAGAAAGGGCGAAGATCGTCCCCTATGCCTTAGACATAGGCTCTACAAGATGCTATCTTGTGTGTACCGCACCGGAAGTGTGCCATGCCATGAGTCGACTAAGGGTACAAGAATGATCCAGGAATGGATCATTGGACAGCGGTCAAAATTGTCCTTGGAGTAAATAAGGACATGTTTCTCGATTATGGAGGTGATAAAGAGTTGGTGAAAGCGTTACGTCGATGCAAGCTTTAACACCTATCCGAGTGACTCCGAGTAGCAAACCGGATACGTATAGTGGAGCAACCATTTGGAATAGTTTCAAATGGAGCATTTATAATATGACCTAAAAAAATTTGCAAGGCACACACGATCTGAAAGGTTCAGACCCGTTGACTAAAACCCGTTGACTAAAACCTCTCTCACAAGCAAAACATGATCAAACCTCAGAACTCATTGAGTCTAAATCACATGATGATGTGAACTAGTTTACAGACACTAGTAAACTCTTTGGGTGTTGGTCACATGGCGATGTGACCTATCAATGTTAATCACATGACGATGTGAACTAGATTATTGACTCTAGTGCAAGTGGGAGACTGTTGGAAATATGCCCTAGAGGCAATAATAAATTAGTTATTATTATATTTCCTTGTTCACGATAATCGTTTATTATCCATGCTATAATTGTATTGATAGGAAACTCAGATACATGTGTGGATACATAGACAACACCATGTCCCTAGTAAGCCTCTATTGACTAGCTCGTTGATCAACAGATGGTTACGGTTTCCTAACCATGGACATTGGATGTCATTGATAACGGATCACATCATTAGTAGAATGATGTGATGGACAAGACCCAATCCTAAGCCTAGCACAAAGATGCGTAGTTCGTATGCTAAAGCTTTTCTAATGTCAAGTATCATTTCCTTAGACCATGAGATTGTGCAACTCCGGATACCGTAGGAATGCTTTGGGTGTACCAAAGCGTCACAACGTAACTGGGTGACTATAAAGGTGCACTACAGGTATCTCCGAAAGTGTACATTGGGTTGTACGAATCGAGATCGGATTTGTCACTCCGTGTGACGGAGAGGTATCTCTGGGCCCACTCGGTAGGACATCATCATAATGTGCACAATGTGACCAAGGGGTTGATCACGGGATGATGTGTTACGGAACGAGTAAAGAGACTTGCCGGTAACGAGATTGAACAAGGTATCGGTATACCGACGATCGAATCTCGGGCAAGTACAATACCGCTAGACAAAGGGAATTGTATACGGGATTGATTGAGTCCTTGACATCGTGGTTCATCCGATGAGATCATCGTGGAACATGTGGGAGCCAACATGGGTATCCAGATCCCGCTGTTGGTTATTGACCGGAGAACGTCTCGGTCATGTACGCATGGTTCCCGAACCCGTAGGGTCTACACACTTAAGGTCTGGCGACGCTAGGGTTATAAAGGAAGCTTGTATGTGGTTACCGAATGTTGTTCGAGTCCCGGATGAGATCCCGGACGTCACGAGGAGTTCCAGAATGGTTCGGAGGTAAAGATTTATATATGGGAAGTCCTATTTTGGTCGCGGAAAAGTTTCAGACTTTATCGGTATTGTACCGGAGTGCCGAAGGGGTCCGAGGGTCCACCGGGGTCCACCTGCCTGGGGGCCACATGGGCTGTAGGGGGTGCGCCTTGTCCTATATGGGCCAAGGGCACCAGCCCCAAGAGGCCCATGCGCCAAGGAAACTTGGGAGGGAAGAGTCCTCAAGGGGAAGGCACCTCAGGGTGCCTTGGGGAGGATGGACTCCTCCCCCTCTTGGCCGCACCCCTTCCTTGGAGGAAGGGGCAAGGCTGCCTCCCCTCTCCCTTGCCCCTATATATAGTGGAGGGGAGGGAGGGCATCCACACCTGAGCCCCTGGCGCCTCCCTCCCTCCCGTGACACCTCCTCCTCTCCCGTAGGTGCTTGGCGAAGCCCTGCAGGATTGCCATGCTCCTCCACCACCACGCCGCCGTTGTGCTGCTGTTGGATGGAGTCTTCCTCAACCTCTCCCTCTCTCCTTGCTGGATCAAGGCATGGGAGACGTCACCGGGCTGTACGTGTGTTGAACGCGGAGGTGCCGTCCGTTCGGCACTAGGATCTCCGGTGATTTGGATCACGATGAGTACGACTCCTTCAACCCCGTTCTCTTGAACGCTTCCGCTTAGCGATCTACAAGGGTATGTAGATGCACTCTCCTTCCCTCGTTGCTAGTTTCTCCATAGATAGATCTTGGTGACACGTAGGAAAATTTTGAATTTCTGCTACGTTCCCCAACACGAATATAGTCGTCCAATATATCAATCTTCATGTCTCGACCATTTCAAGACTCCTCGTCATGTCCGTAATCACATTCGGGACTCCAAACAAACTTCAGTACATCAAAACTCATAAACTCATAATATAACTGTAAACGAAACCTTAAGCGTGCGGACCCTACGGGTTCGAGAACTATGTAGACATGACCGAGAACCATTCCGGGTCAATAACCAATAGCGGAACCTGGATGCTCATATTGGCTCCTACATGTTCTACGAAGATCTTTATCGGTCAAACCGCACAACAACATACGTTGTTCCCTTTGTCATCGGTATGTTACTTGCCCGAGATTCGATCGTCGGTATCTCAATACCTAGTTCAATCTCGTTACCGGCAAGTCTCTTTACTCGTTACGTAATGCATCATTCCGTAACTAACTCATTAGCTACATTGCTTGCAAGGCTTATAGTGATGTGCATTACCGAGAGGGCCCAGAGATACCTCTCCGACAATCGGAGTGACAAAACCTAATCTCGAAATACGCCAACTCAACATGTACCTTTGGAGACACCTGTAGAGCTCCTTTATAATCACCCAGTTACGTTGTGACGTTTGGTAGCACACAAAGTGTTTCTCCGATAAACGGGAGTTGCATAATCTCATAGTTATAGGAACTTGTATAAGTCATCAAGAAAGCAATAGCAACATACTAAACGATCAAGTGCTAAGCTAACGGAATGGGTCAAGTCAATCACATCATTCTCCTAATGATGTGATCCCGTTAATCAAATGACAACACATGTCTATGGTTAGGAAACATAACTATCTTTGATTAATGAGCTAGTCAAGTAGAGGCATACTAGTGACATTAAGTTTGTCTATGTATTCACACATGTATCATGTTTCCGGTTAATACAATTCTAGCATGAATAATAAACATTTATCATGATACGAGGAAATAAATAATAACTTTATTATTGCCTCTAGGGCATATTTCCTTCACAATTTATGTTCTTCGATTTACCCATAAAATTGCCAAATAACAATGGTCAAATGGCTACTGACTGTATGTATATTCTGTGTACAGGAGACTGGCTATACTTACATCATGCCAAAGAATATATTGAAGAATTTGATATGCATAGCAGATCTACGGACACAGGTTGCAGGTTTCCTGTATGGGCTGAGTCCACGGGATAATCCTCAAGTCAAGGAGATGAGATGCATATCCGTTCCGCCACAGCATGGAAGTCACCAAATGGTTCCTTGCTAACTTGGAGCCGTTGGGACCCAGCCGAATGAAGCTCCTCAGCTATCACCTCAGGTTTTGTCTCCTACCATTTGTATTTTCAAATGTAACCTTGTGATTCTGATCCAAAATCAAAATCAAGTACTCCCTCCAATCCATATCAATTATCGGTGATTTAGTTCAAATGTCCAAGGAGTAGCTGAATTTGAGTGCACAAGAGTATAATTCCTGATCAAGCAGATTGATGTCTTTCCATGAGTGGCTAATTGTCTCTCCTTGGACATTTGAAATCTGAATGTGGATATTAAAATGCATGTTATACAAAATTTAATCTTTTCAATTCACACTGCACTGTACATACAAATTTATTATTGTTGGTTCTTTTGGTTCTTGCACATTTTACAAGTGCTTTTTTTTGCCTGGGATAGTTTCAGTGCCGAATTGCTGGTTCTGTTGTTTTTGGCACATTCTGGTAGTGTAGTCCATTTTTTCCTGTGAGCCAGTGTCTCTACTGAACCGTATTCTGTAGTTTCTTTCTTGCACATTCTGTTGTTTCTTTCTTGCACAGAGTCTCATATACTGAACTGTTCGTTCTGTTGTGCCTTGCAGGATTTGGCATGACATGCTAAAATTTTGGAGAAGAACAAGGCGTGGCATGGTGAAAAGTCCATCATTTTGACCTGCCGGTGAACATCATGGGTCAGTGGTTATGTTTGCGAGAAGAAAAAAACCTATTGTGGTCAGTGGTTATCACTTGTCAAACTGAATCGTTATTGTCAAGTGGATGTTTTGCTTGGTGTTATCATCCTTGTCTGGTTGATTCTTTATGATTTGTGCTGCTTTGTTGAAGCTTGATGTGTTATGTTCATCTGGTTTCTCTTCTTCTTAAGATTGGAGCACTTGCAGATTTCTGTTGCTAGATTAAGTTTACTATGTCGATCAGTGTTTGGTTATATATGTTTTTGTCAGTCAGTTTTGTGCCTGAGAGCAAATCAGTTGTTCTGGACCTGGTCAAACCTCAGCTATTGCTTGAGCCAGTTCTGGGATGGTGATCCCTTGAAGAGTCTGGTCAAAGCAAGCCAGTACTGCAGCATAAACATTACTACTGTAACCATCTTGGTACTGACGATGATGGCTCACACCTGTTGGATCATATCAATATGAGCCTCCTGATCTTATGCACAACCCTTCACGACACAGGACTGGCTTTGCTGTTCCTAGTCTCGTTGGGTGCGTCCGTCCCATGGAAACCAACACCTGACAGCAATAGCAGTGGATGTTTCTTCATCTTTGTGACTAGAGTTGTTTTGACAGTAACTCCGATTATGAGGTAATGAATGGTTTCACATCATTATATATCTTGCGGATACTTTGAGCGCCTCAAAGCATTGGTTTAATATATTACTATTAGGCATGCAAATGTACCAGATTAAGTAAGGGAAAGGAAGGCAACATACCTCAAAATTATGCTGAAAATTCTGTGTTGGTCCCAAGCAAAACGTTGTACAAAAATGCAGTAGAAGTTGCGGGCATGTCAAACAAATGATTTTATTTGATTTGCAGCAAAAGACTAGAAGGAATTGTTCCTGGAGAACTTGGAATAAGTGATGGTAACTAAGAATTATATCACGATAAAAAAACAAATAATTATATCAGTAGCTGTAATTGTCCTGGGATGATAAGCAGTTGCACTGTCGCCTCAGCTATTGTTTCTGTTTCCGTGAAGCATTTTAATATTCACATTCAGAATTCAGATATATAATTACGCTGCAGAGACTGTCTTCTCAGTTTCGGAATACAAGCAGTGTAGCTAGCCCACTGAAATCTAGAGGCAGCCAATCTGCTACTTTTATAATTTGTGTCTATTAATACTGAGTGACTGCTATATCAATGTAGCTTTTTTTTGTGTGTGTTGTACTAGTGCACTGTGACTTAAAAAGAATTTGGGGAAATATCGTTACGCTCCCAGTAAACTTGTGTATTTTCTGTTAATAATCTCGAGAAAGTTCGTATGTTTTCTTTTTTTTTTGCGACTGAAGTTCGTATGTTTTCTGGTTAATCATGGCAGCGTCGTGCATGTTCACCATCAGTTTGCTCGCAACTGTGTCATACTACATCCATTTTAACGGCAAGTAATCCCGAGAGGAGGAAGTAGTTAATTTTTCGCCCACATCTACTAGAAGATCCATGCCCCATGCTGGCCATCCGAGTATTTTTTTGGAGTCTGCTATTTTTCCATGTTCCTGCTCCATGCTGGCAAGAATTGGATCACGTTGCCTTGTTTTCTGAAATTTTCCCAATGACACGAGTTTCTTGTTGGTAATTCAATAAAACAATCCGTTATTATGTGACCTGATTTCATAGAGGGAATGAGGATCGCTTTATTTCCTAACAAATAGTAACAATTACAGTGAGTTTTTTGTGTGTCGTCCAGGCGCAGGCATCATTGGGCCAGCAGTCTGAAGGTAGAGGAAGGTGCATAGCTGCATATGGTCCATCCTGTACCAGCAATGGGGAGGAAATCTATAGCAATGGAAGGTATCCCACTAAACCCACATATCCCACTTAATAATATGTTGGTTTTGACAGGCATCCCACGGCAGAGACCTAATGTCGCCGACACATCACCTTTACCTCGTGATCGAATATTCCCATGGCCGTGGCGGAGAGACGGCGAGCGGAGAAGGCCGAGGAGGGGCTGAGGACGGTCATGTAGCTTAGCTGCCGGGGCCCACATTAGGAGTACTAGTAGCTAGGGGTGTTGAGTTCGTTGCAGCTTGTGCTTATGTTATGTGACAATCCCCACATAATCGGTTGTAAAGATACCATGATGATGACGATGATGAAAATTTGAGCTATGAGTTTACATCACCCTCCTTGTCCATGTGCTTCTGTGACTAGTTTCCGAACAAAAGGCCAAAGGCCAATCTTTATCAAGAGAGGCAGAAAAAAGATCTGAGTTAGAGAGGGAGAGTAACTCAGCAAAGCAAGCAGAGAGGCATAAAGAGAAAACAGAGAAGCTTCGGCTACCTGCACAAAACAGCCCAACTAACTCTGAACAAAGGATGGAGCAGGGGAAAACAGAAGAGGTGTCTGATCTCTATACATCCGGCTGCCCTCCAACATCTCACTCACATCTTCTCCGATCATTTCGAACACCTCCAGGTCACTGCAAACGGTGGCCTTCCAGCCAAATTCTTCTTGTCTGATTACTTTCATGGGGTCGACCTGCTGGATGTACTTTCTGTGGCTCGAGTCGGCCGTCTGTGCATGTGATGATATCGTTGGTGGCAAACATGTTCTGAATTTCGTTGATCTGCACTCTGCTGAACGGACGACACGACAGCGATGCCAAGTTTTTTTTAAGATAAACTTCCGATCTATTCATCTTCAATCATAGTAGCACAACAAACAATAAAAATAATAAAAATTGCATCCAGATCCGTAGACCACCTAGCGACGACTACAAGCATTGAAGCGAGCCGAAGGCGTGCCGCTGTCATTGTCCCTCCCTCGCCGGAGCCGGACAAACCTTGTTGTAGTTGACAGTCGGGAAGTTGTCGTGCTAAGGCCCCGTAAAAACCACCGCTGATAAAGAGTGTAGATAAGAAGGATCAAACACGAAGACACACGAACAAAGACGAACGACGAACAGATCCGAGCAAATCCACCAAAGACAGATCCACCGGAGACACACCTTCACACGCCCACCGACGATACTAGACGCATCACCGAAACGGAGACTTGGCGGTGAGACCTTTATTCCATCTTCAAGGAGTCGCCGCCGTCTCACCTTCCTGAATAGGACACAAACTCTAACAAACCTCAAAAAGGAATTTAAAAACGAAGCCCTCCCATCGGCAAGGACCGGGATCCATTCCGTCTCCATGGCCCTAAGGCCACGGTAGACGGCGTGGACCGACGCCGGCACCGGCGGGAGGCAGAGAAACACTAATTTTTTGTGTAGGCGGCGGCTGGCTAGGCGTCGTACGCGACGCGAGTGTTTGACAGCGATACCAAGTTCAACTAAAAGCTTGATCAGAGTGATGTCGTTTACTAAGACAACATTCATAAGTTATGTTTTTTTTTCTGATCATTGTGATGACCGGCAGAGTGGGACACAGCGCAGACCCGTTTGCAGCCGTGGGTGCTCCTCGTGGAACGCTGACACGAAGAAGCAGACCGTCATGGCCGGCTGGTATCGTGGAAATAGTTAGCTGACTAAACTTCGCTGCCGAAAGGAGGGTTGTTGGTTTAATCATCACTTGCCAATCCATCCCACAACAGGGAGAAGATTCGGGGAGGCTGCATGCGTGGCTGGACTGAATGAACAACTCTAGGTTGGCAGATATGCATGATGCAGAGAGTATCTTTATCTTGCTGTGTGCTACCACCAAGCATATTAGTGCAAGTGCTACTACTCCCATCAAGCACGGTGACAAGCTGACAGCAGCACACAACTTGTGGCACAAGCGGCACGCCGCAATTCCCAGCCTCGGCGTGCGTCCGACAGCAATCTGAGGCGCCACCCGGTTTCCGCCCACAAACCATGCGCGCGCCCGACATCGGCATCTCCTTATAAAACTACCACTAGATCATTGATGGCGCGCGTTGTCGCGCCTGTCTATTTTAGCTTTATAAACATTGGGTTGCAATGTTTTAAACTTGAATCTAGCAGATTTGTCAGTTTGAGTTGTGGTATTAAGCATATGGATTTTAATTAGAAATGTTGATGGATGCATGTTATATGATTGATCATGGCCACTTTTTAGCTACTAAAACACTATCGCAAGGCTTGCATCACAACGTCCAAAAATAGAAATATTAATGAATGAAATTAGGAAAATTTGGGAAAATTATAATTAAAATAGGCATTACAAATATTGCAGCAATTATAGACAAAATTTATTATCTAGACAATCTAGGTTCATTTCTTACACATTCGAAGTAATATTGCAAAAAGGAAAAGACAAATATGTGCTCAAACTTAAAGGACCATTTACAAATTACCAACCCGTCAAAAGTTTCTCAACATCTAACAGACATATGCATGTCATTCTCTGAAACTTGAAGGACCGCTATACATTAGAAACCTGATCTCTAGTGGTGAATGTGTTATATACTTATATTATAGCTAGAAATAATGTACATCATGATTGAAAAATAGCCCTTCCATGATGAATAAGAAGTCATTCCTTGTTACATTCAGCGGGTGAACCAATGATACCAAATAGGGTACAAACTGGCAAAATTTATGGTTCATGCATGATTGCTTGGAGGTGGATTATAGAAATTCATAAGTCGATGTAGTAATGTGGAGGTCCCAAGCTCTTCATGAGGTATACATGAACATATGGACCAGTGAGGATGAGATAAATTAACGAACGGTAATTTAATTGAACTAGAGCAGTGCCCGTGCGTTGCACCGGGGTATAAATATTCTAGTACCGGTTTGTGATTTAACTGTCTATAATAATACGATTGTGTAAATAAATAATCATTAAATTCTGCCCATGAATTACCATATATTTTGATCCAAAGTTCTGTAAGTAAATTAAAGCGGAATTGGTTCAGAAGGTAAGTAAATTAAGTTGATTTATTATCATATAAGAAAGGTTGGACGAAGGGATGGTGGGAAGAAAGGTGAAATGGGAACCTTACCTTCTTTTTAAGTAGTAGAGAAGTGACTTGCGCACTACATAATGTGGAGGTCCCAAGCTCTTCTTGCATCAATCTTAATAATTTCGTCTAAATTACCTTCCGCAAGATGCGAACATTCTCCAGGTTATCTATGTATTCGAGACAACATGTAAAATAATCTAGATAGAAGAATCACCAAGATAATTAACAAATAGTATATATCCTCTTGCCAACCGTTGATCCCTCTTCCTTTGTATGTATTGATTAGAAACATTGCTATCAGGGTGGATGCACTTTATCTAACAAGATAAATTTAACAAAAAACAAGAGATCTACAAGCATCCTAGCTACATAAAGATGGACGATAAAATACAAGTCGTCTCAATATTCTATATTTGAAATTAGTATGAAGATGCAGTCTATTCTCAACTAATTGAACTGTAAAGTATTTTTGTGTGGCACGACAGCATGGCTGGACAAATTTAGATACACATAGGATATATTCCGAATAACAACAACACGGTTGGTTAAATAAGATCTGCATAGCAAAATTAGCTAACAAATACAGTAGGAAGCACCGAAGGTGACAAAATGTTATCCTGTTCTTTTCCTTGATATGACCAAGACTACATGAATTTAAAGTACGGAAAGAAATAAATCACATAGGGTTATGAAGGAAGCGCCGTCGCTGCTAGAGGAGGATTTGATCTAGAGTTCGGCGCGTGCAGCAGAGAAGGGGGACCAAGTCTATTTGCATGACTCAAAAAACTATTTGATGACTACTGTGATACGATAAATCTTGAAGTGGTAATATTTTAGTCATCCAACTTAACTTGGAGGAAAAATGTCTGACCATGCTGCATAACCTCAACCCTGGAACAATTTTACTAATGATGATTAAAATCTGGCTACGACACGAACATATTATTTATAAGAGGAAATTCTGCTCTATGTACTCATCAATGCAAATTAAGCTTACTATCTGGTCTGGATTATCTTCTTGTTTAGCCTCTCATTAAAACTATAAGCACGCCACATGCTACTCAACTGAATGCTAACGAATTGCTTCAGAAGCTATCCCCACAATAAGAAACTTAGTTACGTAGTAGTTGTATTAGTCGCAATTTCTTATCTTAAAAAACTGGTACGATTAGCCACCAACTGATATAAAACTATATTCAGAACAAATTAGGCATTGTTATTTCCTTCCTATATCTGCTAAAACACACTTTGCATATATCTGCACAAATCAACAATTAGTAAAGCACACATCAGCAGTAGCACACAATAAAAAATAAACACCATGGTTATGAGCAGGGGGAGGGGCACTTACCAAAGCCCCACCAGACTGTAAACAATTTGTTCAAGGAATTGTATTTTAGATACTTAATGATAAAAATATAACCATGAACAAATCTGGAGTAATATGACAAAAAATAGATTGATACCATTGTATTGCTACCACAGGTTAGTTTCCAGGATGCTTTCATATGCTTGTCATCTGAACTTCCTTTGCACATCATCTGCAGTTTTGATATGCCTGTCAAAAGACTGAAAATGGTTATATATAGAAAGCAACTATGATTAGGATGACATTATGCCTGAAAGCCAGCAGCCGTCTTTCTGTGTCATCTGGAGGTAGTCTGCGTCGTGGTGGAGGGAATAAGGCCTTGTGCAATGGAAGGTGCTTAGGGGAGGTGCTTAAAGAAATAAACCGGGCTTTTCTTAAGCATCGGTGCTTATTTGTACAGGATAGACGCTTAACTAAGCATCTCTTCTGTAGAAATAGGCACCGGTGCTTCAGAAAAAACCAATTTATTTTTCTAACACTGGTGGAAAAACAGGCTTCCGTCCAGCCCCATAAGTCGCGAAGCTGTAGGAACCGCGACTAATGTGACCTTTAGTCGCGGTTCTGGAGGTGAACCGCGACCAAAGGCCTGGGCCTGTGGCGCTCGGTGGCCAGTGGCGCCGACGTGAGGTCTTTAGTTGCGGTTTGCCGGGACAACCGCGACTAAAGGCCTTTCGGCACCTTTTAGTCACGGTTTGCCGTGCCAACCGCAACTAAAGCCCTCCCCTATATATACCCATCCAGCAGCCAACACTTAGCCATTTGGAGCCATTCTCTTCACAAGTGGGTGTAGGTTTGCTTTTGGTTCCTCTTATGCACATAAGGTGTTTGATGAAATGCCCCAAGAGCATGAAACAAACATGACATGAAGTGTTGGAGCCACACTCCTCGATCATGTTAGCAACTTGATGAACCTTTGATGTGTCATTGATAAAATATGCATGTGTGTAGTTCATTGTTTAATTTATGTTGTTTGTAGCTAGTTAGTTTAACAAATGCATGATGGTTAATTATATATTTTATATTATAATAATGCAGATGAATCGGCAATGGATGTACGGTAACCGACTCTCCGGCGAGTTCACTACGGGTTTGAAAGATTTCCTCGTAGTGGCTAATGCGAACAAGCCGGGGGTTTTGTTATCTGTCCATGTGTTATCTGTAAGAATCGGAAGGGTTACTCTTCCTCAAGAGATGTTCACATGCATCTGCTTCGGCACGGTTTCATGCCAAGCTATAATTGTTGGACCAAGCATGGAGAAAGAGGGGTTATAATGGAAGAAGATGAAGAAGGGGATGATTTCATCGATGAAAGCTATCTTGCTCATTTCGGTGATACTTTCATGGAGGATCTTTGAAGGTGAAGGGAAGGTGAAGAAGAGGCACGTGATGATCCCGTTGATGATCTTGGTCGGACCATTGCTGATGCACGGAGACGCTGCGAAACTGACAAGGAGAGTAAGACATTGGATCGAATGTTAGAGGAACACAGAAAGGCGCTGTACACCGGATGCGATGATGGTCTGAAAAAGCTGGGCTGCATAATCGGATTTGCTGAAATGGAAGGCAGAGGCAGGTGTAGCTGACTCGGCATTTGAAAACTTGCTGAAAATGTTGAAGAATATGTTTCCAAAGGATAACGAGTTGCCCGCCAAGACGCACTGAAGCAAAGAAGGTTGTCTGCCCTCTAGGTTTAGAGGTTACGAAGATACATGCATGCATCAACGATCGCATCCTCTACCGCGGTGAATACGAGAATTTGAATGAATGCCGGTATGCACTTTGCATTGCGTTATAAGATCGAGGCGATGACCACGGTGACGATGTTGAGGGCCGTAAACCCGTGAAGAGGGTTCCCGCCAAGGTGATGTGGTATGCTCCTATAATACCACGGTTGAAACGTCTGCTCAGAACAAAGAGCATGCCAAGTTGTTGCGATGGCACAAAGAGGACCATAAGTCGGACGGGAGTTGAGACACACCGCAGATGGAACGCAATGGAGAAAGATCGACAGATGGTTCAAAGATTTTGCAAATGACGCAAGGAACATAAGATTTGCTCTAAATGCGGATGGCATGAATCCTTTTGGCGAGCAGTAGCTCCAGCCATAGCACCTGGCCCGTGACTCTATGCATCTACAACCTTCCTCCTTGGTTGTGCATGAAGCGGAAGTTCATTATGATGCCGGTGCTCATCCAAGGTCCGAAGCAACCCGCAACGACATCGATGTGTACCTAAGGCCATTAGTTGATGAACTTTTACAGCTGTGGGGTGGTGTCCGTGTGTGGGATGAGCACAAACAAGAGGAATTTGACCTCTGGCGTTGCTTTTCGTAACCATCAACGATTGGCCTGCTCTTAGTAACCTTCGGGACTGTCAAATAAGGGATACAATGCATGCACGCACTGCTTACATGAGACCGAAAGTGTACATTTGCCAAATTGTAAGAAGAACGTGTACCTTGGGCATCGTCGATTTCTTCCGAAAATTCATCCAAAGAAGAAAGAAAGGCAAGCATTACAACGGCAAGGCAGATCACCGGCGAAGCTCGCGGAACGACCGGTGCTTTGAGGTATTTGATATGGTCAAGGATTTGAAAGTCATCTTTGGAAAGGTCCCGGCGGACAATCAGTTCGAAGGGAGGCGACGGCACGCAGCCATGTGGAAGAAGAAATCTATATTCGGGAGCTAGAATATTGGAAAGTCCTAGATGTCCGCTCGCAATCGGCGTGATGCACGTTCTGAAGAATATTTGCGTGAACCTCCTAAGCTTCTTGGGCGTGTATGGGAAGACAAATGATACAAAGGAAGCACGGCAGGACCAGAACGCGTTTGAAAGACCACGATGACCGGCATCCGGAATGGTTTCAAGGTCGTGCCAGCTACGCTCGACCAAAGAAGAGAAGGTCATCTTTTTGAATGCCCGAGCAAGTATGAAGGTCCCGTCTGGATTCTCGTCCAATATAAAGGGAATAATAAACATGGCGGAGAAAAAGTTCCAAAACCTGAAGTCTCACGACCGCCACGTGATTATGACGCAATTGCTTCCGATTGCTTTGAGGGCTCTGCCGGAAAATGTTCGAGTAGCCATTGTGAAGCTATGTGCATTCCTCAATGCAATCTCTCGAAGGTAATCAATCCGGAAGTTCTACCACGGTTCTGAGCGATGTGATCCAATGTCTTGTCAATTTCGAGTTGGTGTTCCCGCCATCCTTCTTCAATATTATGACACACCTCCTGGTTCACCTAGTCGAAGAGATTTTCGTTCTCGGTCCTGTATTTCTACACAATATGTTTCCCCTTCGAGAGGTTCATGGGAGTATTAAAGAAATATGTTCGTAACCGTGCACAGGCGAGAAGGAAGCATCGCCAAGGGCTATGGAAATGAGGAGGTAATTGAGTTTTGTGTTGACTTTGTTCCTGACCTTAAGCCGATTGGTCTTCCTCGATCGCACGAGGGGAGACTAAGTGGAAAAGGCACGATCGGAATGAAATCAACGATATGTATGGAATGACCATTCTCACTGAAGCACACCACACTATCTTGACCAATTCCAGCTTGGTGGCTCCGTACTTTGAGAAACACAAGAATATTTTACGTTCGACAACCCGGGAAGCCTGAATCCTGGATTAGGAAGGCCCACATGGAGACTTTCGGCAGTTGGTTGAGAAAACATTTAATGAATGACAATGATGTTGTAGATCAGCTGTACATGTTGGCCAAGACACCATCTTCGACTATAACGACTTTCCAAGGGTACGAGATAAATGGGAATACATTTTACACGATCGCCCAAGATAAAAAGAGCACCAACCAAAACAGTGGTGTCCGCTTTGATGCAGCAACCGAGAATGGGCAAGAGGTCACATATTATGGTTACATAGAGGAGATATGGGAACTTGACTATGGACCCTCCTTTAAGGTCCCTTTGTTCCGGTGCAAATGGTTCAAGCTAACAGGAGGTGGGGTAAAGGTGGACCAGCAATACGGAATGACAATGGTGGATTTCAACAATCTTGGTTACCTTGACGAACCATTCGTCCTAGCGAAAGATGTCGCTCAGGTTTTCTATGTGAAGGACATGAGTAGCAAACCGAGGAAAGCGGAAAGATAAGAAAGCGATCGGTACATCATGCGATGATTCAAAGCGCCACATTGTTCTTTCAGGAAAAGAAACATCGTGGGAGTGGAGGACAAGACAGACATGTCAAGATTATAATATGTTTGCTGAAATTCCGCCCTTCAAAGTGAACACCGACCCAAGCATTAAGTTAAATGATGAGGATGCTCCATGGATACGGCACAATCGTAAGCAAGCAGGGACACAAGGGAAGAAATGATGTGTAATAATTTATTGTATCAAACTTTGTTGAATGGATCATGTGAATTATATTACCCGTGATGTGTTTGGTGTCCATTTGAATGATTCGAGATACCACCGATGATACATGAAATTTGGAGTGATTTAGTCATACTCCTGCCTAGGCGTATAATATGCATACTCGTAGTCTTCATAGCCGCCGTCGTCGTTGTCTTGGTAGTCGCCGCTTCTAAGTTGCCGCCGTCGTAAATGCCGTCTTTGTCGTCATTGTCGTCAAGGCGCCGTGGCTCGAATCGAGGGTAGCGCAGCGGGGATATCGCCGCCGTGATGTAGTCCATGACGCTCTGCAGAGTCCGCCATACCACCATAGCCGACGGCCGCCTCGTGGAAGTTCCCAGGAGGCAGACCGTCCTCCTCATACCGGCGGCGCCCTCTCACGCCGATTGATGAAGAAGGCGTCCCAAGTATGCTGGTTATCGGGATGCGGCGAGGATTCATCCGCTGCTCGGCGTGAGGTCGAGGTAGTAGTGGTTCGTGATGGCCGCCCGGCGCAGTACCACGAGGGACGGAGGGACTGCACGCCGCCGGCGCTTAGGCTCCAGCCGGTGGGGACGCGGTAGCCCGGTGGACAAGGGTAGTTCGAGGCGCAAAGCTCCTCCACCTGCTGGTAGGTTAGAGTGGGTGCGGTGGAAGCCATGAGAGTGATGAGAGATTGTAGAGATGTGATAATGCTGGCCAAGCCGGGCTACATATATGTAGTGCAGAAATGGCGGGAAAAATGGGAGCGGGAAGACAGGAGGCGGGAAGAAAGTGGCCGGGGAAGAAAGAGGCGGGAAGACAGGGAAGAAATGGCGGGAAGAAGAGGAATCCAGAGCTGGTCATCTAACCTTTAGTCCCGGTGGTTGGTGCAACCGGACTAAAGGTTAGACAGACGCATGGGTAGCGCCACGCCTGGCCGGAGGAACAAGACAAAGCGAGAAGCGGCGCCATGCCTATAAAAGGAGCATCGATACGCGAAGATAGAGGCGTGAAGAAATGGCGGAAGACATAGGCGGGGAAAGAAGCTGGCGGGAAGAGGCCGGGAAGAACTTGTGGGAAGACAGAGGCGGCCGAAGAACTTCTCTGAATTTTTGATATATTATTTGTATTTTTAGAATTTTGAAATGAATTAGTTCTATTTTTCTGAATTTTTTGATATATTTTTGTATTTTTAACATATTGAATTGAATTAGTTTTATCTTTGACATATTATTTGTATTTGCCTCGTAGGGTTTGGAGACGGTTCGTAGATACAAAGGACGTAGAACTTTATATGCATTAAATTATGTATGGAAACTTGTTCAAAATTGTATATGGTCATCCGATGATATTGAATATATATTGTATATTCCTCTTGAATTCTTTTTGGTTCTAATTTCAAATTTGTTTGAAATTGTACATTCATATGCATGTATGTAGTACCGTAGAATATGTGAAACTCCTTCAAAATTAAAATAAAGCACAAAAGAAATAAAACAATACAAATTAAACAGAAAACAATACAAAATAAAAAGAAAACAATACAAATTAAACATAAAACAGGTTTGGGGGGGCTAAAACCCTAAACTGCGGCTGACCTTTAGTCGCGGTTGGCCAGACCAACCGCGACTAAAGGTGAAAATGAGAGCATAAAAAACCATAAAAACCCTTTAGTCGCGGTTGGGCAGGCGACCCGCGACTAAAGGGTACCTTTAATCATGGTCTCGCCGCCAACCGCGACTAAAGGTGGAAGCGGAACGCAAAAAACCGCCAAAACCACAGTAGTCGCGGTTGGGCACGCGACCAGCGACTAAAGGTACCTTTAGTCGCGGGTCTAAATGCCGCCAACCGCGACTAAAGGGGGGCTATAAATACAAGGCTCCGATTCTCGTCTTCTCCGATTCCGATTCTCGCTTTGTTCGTCTCTGCGCGCCCTCGGCGCCGCCCGCCGTCGCCCTCGCCCTCGGCGCCGCCCGCCGTCGCCCTCGCCTACAGCGCGCGCCGCCCGGCCGACCTCGGTCTGCCCGGCTACTTCACATCTACGCGCCTCGCCCTTGTCGCGGGCTGCGCTCGGCGCTGACCCGCTCGCGCGCCAGACGCCGACCATTGCCTCTTGGCGCTCACGGCTGCCCATGCGCCCCAAGCCGTCCTTGTTGTGCCGCGGCATCCCTCCGCCGTCCGCCGTGGCTACCCTCCCAAGACCGGCCGCATATCCCTGAATCGCTAGCTCCGGCCACGGTGTCGCTTGCCATGTGCAAGCACGCGTGCCTCGGCGGTGGCGGCTCGTGCTAACGACAATGGCCCCCACCCGTAATTACTTTGGTTTAATTAAGACTGCATAGTTAATTAACCTAATTGGACACTTGTCGGTGGGTCCCCACCACTTAGTCAACCCCCTGTTGAATGAGGCCACTAGTTAAAAATTGTTGACTATGACATGTGGCCCCACTCTAATAAAATGTTTTTATAAATAGTTAATTTGTTAATAAAACTGTTAACTAAGTTGTGTCAATGACAGCAGGACCCACCAGTAAGCTTGACCCAGTCAACGGCCCTGTTGACTGCTGACATCATGCTGATGTCATAACCCTGCTTTTCCTTTTATTTAAATCTGTTAATTCCAAATAAGCTGTTTAAAACTTTGAAAAATCATATTAAATAAACCGTAGGTCGGATCAAAAAACTTTATACATGAAAGTTGCTCGTAACGACGAGACGAACCCGAATACGCTACCCACATACATGTCGATGCCTCTAACTATCTGAACATGGAACTTTCCCCCTCCAGTCTTCTATCTGACACAGGTCCGGAACCGGGAAAACATTCCCGGTTGAATCCCCCTTCACCTTTATCGTGTAGCCATATGTTAGGTCACTCCCGGCACATCATATTGCCACGTTCTGCTTTGTGATGATATGCTTGCTGTATATTTACTGTTTTTCCCCCTCTTCTCTCCGGTAGACCCCCTTCCTTGCCAGAGCAACCAGGCAAGCCCCCCTTTGACCATCCCGATATCGCCCATTCCGTGAAGACGTGGTTGTCTGTTGTCCTCGCCTCCCTCTCCGTGTGTGTTGTCCTCGCCTCCCTCTCCGTGACGTAAATGTGCCGCCCGATCTCGCGCTCTACCGCGACACCCTCTCCCACCCCTTCCTCGCCCCTCCTTTTGCCACCGCCCTTTCGCCACCGCCACCGCCACCGCCTTCTTCACTTAATTAATTTGTTTTACTACATGTTTTCGGGGTGACATAATGGCGGACGATAGAGCTGACCCGATTATGGACAACTATGATCCGGACGGTGAAGCACATATGTTCGGCATCATAAACGGCGATATTCTATATGTGCCGACCGGAGAAGAAGAAGATGATATCTCTTCTTATCTGAACCTTGACGGTGAAGATGAAGGGCGCCGTCGGCAAGATGATGCCGAACAAGCGTCGATAAACGACGATCTTCAAATGGAAGTAGCAACCACCTCCGCGCCGAGGTATATATATACATTGAGCCTCGGTGATACAAACTAACTGATTTGAATAAATATGTGTGTACTAACGCAGCGACTCTCTTTCTTATTTTAGCCCTCGGCGGATCGTCGAAACAATCGAGTACGTCGTCAAAGCGTGGCGCAACCAAGACGATGAAACAAGGAGAAACATGCACCATCGAGGTTGTCGACGGTGCAACCGGCAGTCACTGGAGCCCCGCAAGAACGCCACCAAGTTTGTCGACCAATGCGGAGCCATTGTTAGAGACAACGTCTCGATCACCGCCCGAGTGGAATGAGCCAAAGAAGGCACGAATTGATGGTTTCACTTTTGTCGATAAGAGAACAAAAAAAGATTGCTTCAAGAAGCTTATGGAACATTTTGTTCTACCTCCGGAATACAACAAATTCGATGAGGAGGGTAACAAGATTGAGGAAAACAAGGAGAGGAGGAGGCTAGTCAAACAGTTCGCTCTTCATAAGATGGCCGACGCATTCCGGAAATTCAAGCAAAATCTAGCCCATGACTTTGTCAAGCAGAACAAGACTCGGATTTCAAAGGACAATATGAGAAAGTGAAACATGATTGGCCAGAATTTGTGAAGCAAAAGAAATCGGAGCAGTTCATTCAAATATCGAAAAAAATAAGGAAAATGCGGCTAAGAAGGAGTACAATCATGTTATGGGGCCAGGAGGGTATCGCATTTGGGTGCCTAGGTTGGAGAAGATGGAGAACGAGCTGAGGGCGCGAGGAATCCGTCCAGTGCACGGAGGATGGGACCCAAGGGCCAAAAGCTGGTGGTACGGGCATGGGGAACGCTGAACCCGGAGATGGGGAGTGTGTTTACCGGGGCAAATTAATTAAACCCACCCAAGCCCTTATTGACGCAATGAAGGATGCTCAACAGGGGAAGATCAAGTTCAACAGAGAGAACGAGCGGCGACAAAAGCCCTCGGGAATCCTGAACACGGAGGGCGTGTACGAGGCATGGGGCACATTCCGTGGAAAATAGGGTTCCCCGAGCGATGACCCGTCACGGTTCTGAAGCCGTAAGAGAAAGATGGATCGGGAATCAGATGTTGTGGCGCGGTTGGCATCGGAAATGGATGTGATGAAGAAAACCATGAGTGTACTAGTAGCGAAAGAGATGCAGCTCGGGTGCAGCATGAAGATCATCCAGCGGATCTCGGAAGCCAAGCGGAGAAGCGGCGTGGCTTCCACGGAGGCCCACCGGCTGGTGCAGATGCACCGACGATCGAAATTACTGCACGGAGCCTCTGGTGGTCGAAATTACTGCACCGGAGCCTCACGGTGGTCGAAATTACTGCACCGGAGCCTCCTCGCTACCCGTGGACGATATAAAGGAGATGAAAGAATGTCATCTGTATTATCCTATCGGGAACATGTCCATGAAGGTAGCCATCGGCGGTGCTTTACCATGTTTACGGAGCACTCCACCACAACAACCCCATTCAAGATGGCTATGCTCGTGTCACGGTGGAGGACATAGTCCAAGGGTTTGAGGACACGGAGATTGACATTGCTACACACGAAGGGGAGAAAAGACTTGGAGATGTCAAGCGCCATTTCATTCTATGGCAAAAGAAGTTTATCAAGTTTCTGTGCGAGGCGCCAAGGACAACAAGTCCACCCCTACGGTGGTGGTGGTGGCGGTGGCGGTGGTGGTGGTGGTGGTGGTGGTGGCGGTTCACCTACACCTCCGTCACGTCGGCCGACGCCGCCCCGATCCCACAACGTCCGGCTGGTGATCACCGCCCCCCAGCCTCCTCGTCCGTGGGTGATCGACGCCGCCCCAATCCACCTCGGCAAAGAAGCGTATAGTCCTGGATTATTAACCCGGACCCTTATGTACCTAAGACCACAAAGGTACGGAGCCATCATCAAGCCTCTCCCCACAAGGCCTTGGGAACGTAGTGCCGAGGAAGTCGACGCGGCTGCTGCTGATTTGGAGAAATGGAAGGCGGACTGCAAGAAGAAAAGAGAGCCCGAGCCCAAGCCAAGATTTTACGATGAGCAAAAGAAGTGGGCTAAGTCATTTTGAGCACACCGTCCCAAGCCGCGAAGAATCTGCCTAACGACTATGCACGTGAACTTCGCAGGCAGGCACTCATGTTCAAGGAGAACAAAGAGCGGGAGAAGGCGAAAGTAAAATAAGCGGAAACAAGTTGCCCAGCTCGGGGAACAAAGTAAACAATCGATTGCCCCGCTTATAGTGGAAGCCTTCTGTCCGGATGCCCCGAGATCATACAAGCTGCGGCAAAGACAGGGATTGTATAACGAGTGCCGAGAACAAGCGGCCAACTTAGGTATTACTCTTCGTGAACTGTTAGGCCTTGATGAGGCGCCGATGAAGGAGGTAGTAATTACATATGTCAAGA
The DNA here is from genome assembly GCA_021605145.1 of Aegilops bicornis. NCBI lineage: Eukaryota > Viridiplantae > Streptophyta > Magnoliopsida > Poales > Poaceae > Aegilops > Aegilops bicornis. Next base: position 783,991,128 of record CM038670.1, read on the forward strand.
ATGGGCCTCTCGTCGAGCCTGCGCAGAAAAGGATCTACCTCCACAAATGAAAGGTCTGCTGAAATGGTACAAGGGTTACATAAAAAATAAAACGCCAAAGAATATATTTATGCGGAAGTTAGACATGAGCATCACTTTAAACATTACTATGTACAAATTGAACTGAGTGAATTGTTCCAGCTTTTCAATCTGCATGAGCTCGACAAATCTATCATCGGTTGCTACGTTACGTAAGTGATTTATTAATTTCTACCCCATCTCGTTCATATTGCCTGCACTATATATATGTCCTAACTATATTGTTGTGTCCGCTATTATACATGCAGAATGAAGATTAAGGAATGCAGAGTAAGGAACATCCATGATGTTGGGTTCATTGACCCACACATCGTTAATGGACATGTGTTGGAGCGTCACCCCGCCGACGTGGAGGCAGACCTGTGGCAGTTTCTTACAAAGCAGGAACTCAAAAGTGATATTCTATTTCCTTACCATTTTGGGTGAGTGTTTTACATCTTGAGCACATTCTCTTTTGTTTACTCCATGCTTGGTATGTGGCGGCTAATCGATGAGTTATGCATGACGTCTTGTGCATGTATCGTGTCCGCAGGTTCCTTTGGATTACGCTAGTAATTAAAGTTAACACCTCGTAATGTCTCGTCCACGACTCTCTGAATATGGATCCAAAGCTTTGGGGCGGCATGAGAAGAATGCTGCAGAAGTAATTATTTTCATTCATTTGCGCTCTATATCGATCGGCCTATTTCGTTCATTTCCTAATATCAAGTAACTAATAACTCTCTTGTTCATTTAATTTTCTTTGCCTCGTAGGGTTTGGAGACGGTTCGTAGATACAAAGGTCGGTGAATTCAAAAAGAGCTAGAATTCAAAAGGTCAAAGCCTAAGAATGCAGGGGATATTCAGCCACCGGAGACCAATCTATGTGGATACTATATGCGTGAGATGATCCGGAGATACACCTCTGGCGGGTTCCGAGTGATACCAATGCTCAGACGAATAACCTCCGGATGATGCTTAGTCCGTAAGCTCGCTTCCGACCACTTCAAGAGGAACTAGCTGGATGGTTCAGCAGGAAGTCCTCCATCCTAAAGGAGAACACTATTACGAGGACGTAGAACTTTATATGCATTAAATCATGTATGGAAACTTGTTCAAAATTGTATATGGTCATCCGATGATATTGAATATATATTGTATATTCCTCTTGAATTCTTTTTGGTTCTAAATTCAAATTTATTTGAAATTGTACATTCATATGCATATATGTAGTACCGTAGAATATATGAAACTCCTTCAAAATTAAAATAAAGCACAAAAGAAATAAAACAATACAAATTAAACAGAAAACAGGTTTAGGGGGGCTAAAACCCTAAACACATGGCGGCCTTTAATCGCGGTTGGCGAGAAGAACCGCGACTAAAGGTCCTCCGCCAACGGCCGCTGGCGCCCACGTGGACGGGCCGTTAGTCGCGGTTCTTAAGCAGCCGCGACTAAAGGTGGGGGGCATTAGTCGCGCTTATTTGGTCGCGGTTGCCCAACCGCGACTAATGGCAGTTGCGAACCGCGACCAAAGGCCTTTTTTCCACCAGTGTAAGCATCTCTCTAAGCACCTCCCATTGTACAAAGCCTAAGGGACGTGAAGGGTAGGGCGCTCACTCGTGGAAGGAGGCAGGATCCCACCGGCGTGGGCGTGGAGGGGCGGCAACGGCGACCACCGTTCGCCTCCCGCTAGAGAGAGGTCAGGGAGGAGGTCTCTTGATGGAAGGAAGCGGCTCAACCGCCCGCGCCTCACGCCCGTCGTCACCGCGTCAACGTAAGCGTGGGGGACGGCACCAACGCCCACGCACGGGCGATGATGGAGATGAGCAAAGGGACCCGGAGGTGGTGGAATTGCGGCGGCGCACGATCTCCCACTTCGTGAGAGAGAGAGAGAGAGAGAAAGAGAGAGAGAGAGAGAGAGAGAGAGAGAGAGAGAGAGAGAGAGGCTGCTTCTGCCTGGATCGCCTCGCGTGCCTCGTCTGGATCCACTGAGAAGACCAGCGGACGCCGGATCCCATGACGGACCGCCCGCGTCGCCGGCATCCAGTGCCCCACCGATCTGTTTCCTCCCGGCCGCCCCTTTGCATCCCTCGTCGATGGAACCGTAGCACTTTTTATTTGAGTGGTATGGAACCGTAGCACTGACCTCCTTGACCGAAGCGCAGCTGGTGAATGGGCCGGCCGGCGGCCCAGTTAACCAGAAGGCTTTCTTTCGGCTTGTGGAGCAGCAACCCCAGGACAGCCGGGCCAGATTAAAAGCAGTGCGAGGCAAATCACTTTCTAGAGTAGATCTGATGGCGGCCAAGAACATCCAGATTGTGAAAACGGACAGCCGAAAATCCGAATCACTGTGAGGGCTCAATTTAGGTGCAGTTATACTGTCCTTAATGAGGAGCACCGCCATTTGGCAGGCAGCTCAGCACACACAGCTCATACACACAGCAACGAACGAAGCACTACTTACTCACTAGAGCACATCGATATCTATACGATCCTTTAATTAGTCTGATGGCAAACGGCAGCGGGAAGGCGACAGCCTCGTCCTGGGCGGCGGCGATGAGCGTGGGTGCGGGCACGGTGGAGGCGCGCCTGGCTGTGCCGCTGGAATCACCACGGGCTCTCTCGTGCGTCCAGCAGCGCACCGGTAGTACCGTAGCCGCGCCCCCATCCAGCAGCGCCCTGTATCGGCGAAAGACGAGTTAACAATGACTTTCTGAAGATGGAATAAGGTTTTTCGTTCATCTTTATACCAGTGATGTCGTGTGATGATGTGTCTCCGGCGCATCTTATGGGATTAGGTTAGCGTTTGTCGAAGATGGATACGCTTGGATCCGGTCTTCGTTCATCTGCGTCTGTGTGTTTGCAGGTTGAATCCTTCCGATTTGTGCTTCTTTTCATTGGCGATGGTTAATGTTCTGTTGCGCTGGTCTACAGGGCCTTAGCATGAAGACTTCCGAACTGTCTTCTACAACAAGATTTGCCCGGCTTCAATGAGGAAGGGGCGATGATACGACGCGCCTTCAGCTCGCTTAAGTGTTTATAATCGTCAATAGGTGGTCTACTGACCTGGATGTAATTTTTACTTCTGATGTTCTTTTTACCGACAGTTGATGAATAGGTGTTGATGTTTTCTTCTATATATTTGATCAAATAATATTTTTTTATAAAACATTGATTTTTTGATTAAATTTATACGCCATGCATTTGGGACAGAGGGAGTACTAGTGTATCGCGGGAAACCATGCTGGTAGACGTTCGTTCTGCCGTCCAAAATTCATCAAACCCCGTCCGGTGAACGTCTTTATTTTACCCCGTCCGGTACTTCGCACTCCCGTGTGGCCGTGCCCCTTTCCTGCACACCGGTGGAAATGCTTGTGCTCCCGCCGGCCCGCCGTCCGGCGTCGCGTCGCCAGGCGGCACCGGCTCGCTCCTCCGCGCCAAGCCCCTCCTCCCCGTCCCCATCCCACCCAACCGATCTCCAACGAGCGCCACCTCCCCCCGGCCGAGACCCGCTCCACCCTGCTGAGGGCCGACTCCCCCGCGGCCTTCCGCCGTGAGCATCTGCGCTGCTCCCCCGCAGACATGCGCCCACTGAACGCCCTGTGACGCGCGCGCTGCTCTTCAATTCGCTGGCCCGGCGACGCTAGGTTCCTTTGGTGCCCCGTCTGCGTGGGCTCGTCGGCGGCAAATGAAGTCGTGAAGGTGAGGACCGGTACGTGCTCGACCAAATGCTCCAATGGATGTATTCCCCTTTCTCTTATTTTTCCAACTTTACAATTACGTCGATTAAAGTATGATCCCGATCACCAAATAACGTAGCAGTTACTCGTGGACCTGCTGCTGCCCCCATTGAGACCGACGTGCATCAAAATTCGAGTGCTCTTGATCTCAATTTTTGTAAGTCTGCACTAAGTTAGAGGGTTTGTCACTGGATTCTGCATTAATCTCATTCAACCTGACACAAGGGCTGCGGTTGATGTCCATTCCACGACTAGATTTAAAGGTTGCAGGCGTTGTTGATTCCAGAAGTTGATAATCCTCAGTAGGGGGAAGCTTACAGTACATTGTACAGATATAATTTTATGCGTAAGTAGTTTCTGCATATTTGCTAAATTAGGAGAAACTGTATGGTTATGATACACAGTCGATGGTTTTTCTGAAAAAAGCATACATGTCCTATATTTCCTTTCTTATACTGTTTTTTTTATAAACAACAAGCCTCCTTGTCGAGTTTCATTAAAGAGACTGCCACAAAGTTTACAAGATAGCAAGAAAAAACCCAAAAGAAAACAAACCAGTCTAAACAGGCAAACAGACTGACAGCAAGCATGGTCTCGCAGGACCCCAAAATAAGGTCAGAAAAGCTAACATCCAGCAAACATGCTTTGGCCACAACAACCAAAACAGCTGCAGAGCATAAGTTTGAAGCCTTATATTACAAAATAACCACTACGCTCCAGCTTCTACCATCATCAAGCCAAAAGCAGTCACCGGTGGCCGGTGGGGAAGGGGGGAGGGGATGATGTTCTCAATTCATTTCAACTCTTCTACTAAGAGGATTCCTGCCATAGCTTCTAGCATGAACCTCCAGCACCTTCTTATCATCTCCACACCTAGCTCAGTTTTTTCTGTGTCTTGGTTTTTCTGCAAAATACTCAATCTCAGGATCATTAAGAAATTTCCTATCGAAACAAGCACTATTTCTAGTTTTCCAGAGAGTCCAGCAAATGGTGACTCCTCCACAGAGAAGCAGCTCTTTGATTGTCGGGAAAGGATTTGATCCAGTCACCCACCACATCATTAAGTCTCTCTGGAGCTCTTGGCAAAGCAAAAGCACATGCCACCACTTGTCAGATCAACTTAGCTAAACTACACTAAAAAGACAAATGATGAATGTTTTCTTTGCAACCACAAAAATGGTATTGGTCATATTCCCAGTCCACCCCCTCTTCAACACATTATCCTTGTTCAAAATGTTATTTCTAAGCATCAGCCAGAGAAAAATATTGATTTTATGAGGAAGTTTTAATTTCCAAATGGATCTGTATCCACCCACAACCTGGCAGCCTTCAAATGCAGATATATATATCACTAACCACAAGTTTATTATTACTATTCAAAGTCCAGATCACTCTATCCTTGCAATTTCTCAAATATCTCTCAGCAACCATCATCTTCAATTCTTCCCACTGAACTGCAGTCTCATCATGCAGCAATCTTCTAAATTCAATCACTCAAAACCCCCTTTCTTTCACAAACTGTACAGTCACCGTTTTGGTGAAGGTCAAGTTATATAATCTGGGAAAGAGCTCAGCAAAAGATTTACCACCCCCCACCCCCCAGAATAAAGTTTTAGCTCCATCTCCCACTTCTCTCTTAGCCAAGGTTTGAAATGTATGGTTAACATTCATTAGCCTTTGCCAAAGTGAGAACCTCCTGTACCAGCTCTCCGCCTAGATAAAGTCTGCTTGCAATCTCATGCCACAGTCCTTCAGTGGTTTCCAATTTCCAGAGCCAGTGGTCAACAGACACTGGTTCATGACCTCCAAGTCCAAAACACCAAGTCCTCCACAACTTTTAGGCATACAAACAGTACGCCAATTAACCAGATGATATTTCCTTCTATCGCTGGATTCTTGCCAAACCATCGTAGCCGTACTAGAATTCAGACTCTTAAGAACCCCTTTTGGTGCTTCATGGAAGAGTTCACCAAAGTGACTCTGTCCCCTATAGAAAGCAAATTTCCTTTCCACCCAGCCATCTCTTTGCCAACCTTCTCTTCCACTGGGACCCACTGAGAGTTGCCAAATCTTTTAGCATCTACAGGCATACCCAAATATTTTAGAGGTAACCTTGCAACATTACTAGTGAGTATCTCTCAATAATCCTTCTCTCTCTCAACAACCTCTCCCAAGTAATAAATTCCACTCTTGTGAAAATTAATCTCCAACCCAGATACTTGCTCAAAAACACAAAGGATAAACTTCAGATTCCTAGCATTGTCTTGTCTTCCAGCAAGAAAATTATGTCATCTGCATATTGTAATAATGCAAGACCGCCATCAGCCAAATTAGGAACCAGACTAGCAATAAACCTTGTTGCTGAGCTTTCTTTCATCAAGGCCAGCTCATTAGCAATAATGTTGGGAAGCAGAGGAGAAAGAGGTTCTCCTTGCCTCACCCCTTTGAAAGTGGGAAAGTAGGGGCCTCCTTGGTCATTGACCTTGATAGCCACCCTCCCTCCTTTAACAATTATCATGATCCAGTCACACCCTTTTGGGTAAACCTCGCAAAGAAACTGTTGACTTCTCACATCTCTTCACCAGATCCGGCGCCGGTGCCGGTGCTCCCGGCGATCAGTATAACCACCAGTTCCTCACGCTCTCCGGGCCGGGCTTCGGCAACCCTCCCGACAACCTTTCGCAGACCCTGCCCCATGATCTGAGAAACGCATGCCAACCTCCGTGTTGTGCCCAGGAAGCAAAATCTACCCCCAATCTGAATTTTCTCACTGTCGATTAAGCACCAAGCATCCACCACCGCTCCTCCATAATCACATCACCACCCTTTGAACGTTCTCTCGTAAAATCATGGAACCGCACATCACCGGGATCGGTGTGGTGACAGTTGAAATGTATTCCACCTTCCACCTCGGATCCAGTGTGCCTCCCAAACTCGGCCACCTCTCACCATGACCGGGAGCCCGTGGACTCACGTGCCCCTTTCAGGTCCGTGTCGTTCCTCCCGTAATGCTCGTGTTGGCTCCCACCTTATCTCCACCATGGTGGGGAATCAGGTGGTCACCATTCACGCAGCGAATCGGGGTACAACAGACGCGATGGGCACATGCCGTTCGCTCAACACCGCGGCACCGCTCTCCTGGAATCCAACCACCTTTGGCGCTGGGACGGTAACGGAGAATCCGCTTCCGCATCCGCCCACAACACCACCTCGTCCAACGTACTGAAAAAGGCTTCTCGTCCCACTTTATAAATAAAGCCACAACATGATATAGCCACACCGAAACAGAGGTCCACAGGAAAAGCAAATAGGTTAAAAAAAAGATAGTACTAGATGGGGGCATCAGCATAACAAGCCCGCAAAAGGAACACAACAAAGTCTCAAGGAGGACAAGTGATCATAAGTAATCTGGACGCCACCTCCTCCAACGCAGGCTGGCCTCCGGCTAAAACCCGGTCCATCTTCGTCAGGGAAGCATGGCTTTTTTTTAGATCAAAGCCAAAGCTTTATTACTTAACTAATCTTAGGCATATCGCCCAAGACAGAGACGCCCACTTGGGCTGGTACATCCGACTCCCATTCCATGAAATGGAGAGGGTCACACACACGGCCAATATTGGCAAGTTCATGGGCTACAGAGTTCGCAGTACGTCTACAAACAGATATAGTAAACTTGGAGAACCAAAGTTTAAGCTGGTACTTCATGTCTTCGATGACCACTGCATACGCGGAGGAGTCCACTCTTTGCAAGTCTAGTGCTCCGGCCAACAGCTGCGAATCCGTTTCAAGCACCACACGGACAATGCCCAGGTCCGCTGCCGTGTTGATAGCATGCGACATGGCCGCTGCTTCCGCGGCAAACGCGTCCGTAACATGCTCCTGTCTGCCAGCTCGAGCACACACAAGTGCACCATCTGCAGTTCGCACCGCGACTCCCCAACCTGCATGGTTCTGTCCTGGCACAAAGGATCCATCAACATTGATCTTGTAGTCTTCTCCCCCCGGTGGCTGCCACTTGTCCGCTGGCAGTTTGGCAGCCGGCTGACGGAAGATCTCTAGGTACTCAAGCACATTGGCTCTCGTTTGTCGAGCTACAACAGAGGCCGACAGCGGCAGCTTTCCTTCCCTGAGTTTGTTTCTATTGGACCACCATAGCCACCAAGAAGTTAAGATATGTAGGCGCTTTTTCTCATCTAGCCCCCAAAGATAGTCTAGCATTGCATGCACAGACCCAATCCTTTCCAGCTGAATGCGGTGACTCTCGAGTGCAAGCTCCCTCCACACTTCTTTAACATCTTTGCACTTGATGAAGAGGTGAGCCCCGTCCTCATCAGCTCTCGCACAGAAGAGGCACTTCGTGTCTACAATGGGGATGCCCCTCCTTGCAACATTTGTCCGCAGCGCAAGAGAGTCATGCTTCAGCCTCCACGTGAACATCTGAATGTTTCTCGGACAGGGCATTTTCCACAGCCTTTTCCACGAGTCATCTTTGATCTCATTCAAGTTCCCTGCAGCACTTGAACTCCCTCCACTCCTCCATCCTTCTTCGTCTTCTCCAGCTGAACTTGGAGTTTGTATGCACTCTTAACCGAGTGGTTGCCTTTCGTCTCATAGTGCCATGCAATGAAGTCTTGGACACCTTCTGGCAAGGGGATCCGCAGGATGTGCGACGCATCATCGAGCCAGAAAGTCTCACGAACGAGCTGTTCATCCCAGTTACCCGTAGCAGGGTCGATGAGGTCACTAACCCACTCCAAAAGGCTATGACCGCGAGGTGTAATGACTCCCCGAGACCACGGTCGTGGCAGCCATGGGTCAGACCAGATTTTGACTTGCGTACCATCCCCGATCCTCCAAATATAACCTTCTCGGAACAGTTGTAGACCGTGTAGGAGGCTGCGCCATGAGTATGAAATCCCCTCCCTTGGGTTTGCATCAAGAAGACAACCATCAGGGTAATAACGGGCTTTTAGGACCCTTGCACACAAGGACTCCGGTGATTGGATAAGCCTCCATATCTGTCTCGACAGCATGGCCAGGTTGAAACCATGCATATCACGGAACCCTAGCCCCCCTGAGCCTTGGGCAGAGTGAGCTTCTGCCATTGGATCCAATGAGTGGTGTTTTCTTTGTCCTGCTGGCTCCACCAGTAGTTGCCAATCAGTGAACTCAACTCTTCGCAAAAAGACTTGGTTAAGTAAAAACAAGACATGGCAAACGTAGGTATGGCCTGTGCAACCGAGGTAACCAGCGCTTCTTTCCCTGGTTTAGCAATAAGTTTCTCTTTCCATCCATACACTCTTCCCGACATGGCCCCTTTCACAAATGCAAAGGCCTTTTTCCTTGATTTACCGACATGAACCGGCAAGCCCAAATACTTTTCATTCCATGTTTCGCTTTGGATTTGCAGAGCACCCTTGACAGCATCTTTCGCCTCACTCCTTGTGTTCAGACTAAACATGATTGCCGACTTCTCCAGATTGATACACTGCCCAGAACAGTTTTCATAGAGGTCCAAAATCTCTTGCAGTGCTTGAGCTTCCTCTTGTTTGGCCTTAAGCAGAAGCATGGAGTAGTTGGCAAACAAAAGGTGCGAGACAACTGGTGCCGTCCGGCAAATCTTGACGCCACTCACCCTGCCGGATGCTTTAGCTTCATGCAGCAGCGCCGAAAGCCCTTCAGCACAGATGACAAATAAGTAAGGCGAGATTGGATCACCTTGTCTGAAACCCCTTGAGGGAGTAAACTGTGCCGTAAGTCCTCTGTTGATCTTGATCTGGTATCTTACTGTAGTGACACAATTCATTACCAAATCAATCCATCGAGGCCCGAAACCCAGCTTGGTAAGCATGGCCCGCAAGAAGTCCCACTCTACTCGATCATAGGCTTTGCTCATGTCCGCTTTCACTGCTGCTATCCCTTCATTTCCCTTCTTTTTATTCAGCAAAAAATGAGACAACTCGTAGGCAATAAGGACATTGTCCGTGATCAGCCTACCGGGAACGAAAGCGCTTTGGTTATCCGAAATGATGTCTGGAAGAACAAACTTGAGACGATTAGAGATCACCTTGGACACCAACTTGTACACAACATTGCACAAGCTAATCGGCCGCAAATCTTTGATCCTGCTAGGGTTTTTCACTTTCGGAATCAGGACGACCACAGTGTCATTCCAACCCTCTGGCATTGCTCCTCCGTTTAGTACCGCTAGCACTTCGTCCACCACCTTATCCCCCATGAAATGCCAGTGTTTCTTGTAGACAATGGAGCGCATGCCGTCCGGACCAGGTGCCTTGAGATCGCCAATGTGGTCAAGAGCCGCCTTAATTTCCTCGCGTGTCACTTCCGCTTCAAGGATCGCTCTCATAGCACTGGTGACACGGGGTTGGACTTTATCAATGAGTTCCGCGGTACGGTTCCCTTGGGCTGAGGAAAAAAGGTCCTGAAAATAAGAACAAACATAGTTATTAAGCTCCTCTCCTTCCTTCACCTCTGCTCCATCCTCCCTCCTCAACTTCTTCACCCTATTTGCTTTTCTCCTCGAAGAAGCCACAGCCATGAAGTATCTAGTGCTTCTATTGCCGTCCTTTAACCACGAGACGTGAGATCTTTGTTCGGCCTTGATGTTCTTCTTCTCCTCCAACTTCTCTACTTGGCATCTCAATTTTGCTTCTTCTCTAACTTTCTCTTCACTCACCGGAGCCCTCATACAGGTTTCTAGAGCACGGCGAGCTTGCTTCAATCGCTCCTCCAACTCCCCAGCCACCTCTTTCCCCCATTTCGTCATCCTCCCTGCTACACATTGTAAACCAGCCGATACATCACCTCCTCCCCCCATACAGCCCTCCTCCCAAGCCGCTTGAACTTGCTCGCTACACCCCTCCTCCTTCAGCCACCACGCCTCGAATCGAAAGCCCCGATCGCCCCCCGGCCTTCTGCCAATATTTCCTTGAGTACATACAATGACCGGTCTGTGATCCGAGTGACGAGGGGTGCCATTAAGGACTGTGAACTTGGGAAACCACTCGCCCCATTGAGCATTTGCCACTGCTCTATCCAGCCGCTCACAAATATACGTGTCCACCTCCTTGCTATGATTTCTCCATGTAAACTTATCGCCTTCATATCCTAAATCAGAAAGCTCACAGGATTCCAGTGCTTCACGGAAGTTGTCTAGGAGACGTTGTGGACGATCAGCCCCTCCAATCTTCTCATCCCATGGCAGGATCTCGTTGAAGTCCCCCAAACATAACCAGGGCCGACCACTTTGATGTTGTTGACCCAGGATTCGCAGCATACACCATGTCTCCACCTTCCTTTCGGTAGCAGATTCCCCATAGACTCCCGTCAGCCTCCACACCCTACCATCCTCCTCCCTCACGTCCACGTCTACATGCCACCTGTCGTACGACCTCAGCGACACATCCACTTCCCTTCTCCAGAACAATGATATCCCCCTACTCCTCCCTTCCGAGCCCCACGCTGTCATGTGCGCCATCCCTAGCATCCACCTAAACCTCACATCTTCGTCTCCGCAAGAAAAAGAACATCGGGCTCCTCCACCCTCCCCAGTTCGAGGAGGCTACGAACTGCCGGGCCATTTCCCAAACCCCGGCAGTTCCAACCGATTAGTTTCATTGTGCGCGGCGGGGCTGCATGGACAGCCCGGCCGATCCTACATTAAGTGTCGCCACCGCATCACTTCCTTCTTCCTCTATCTTACCCTTCTTGCTATCCTTCCCTGCCTCCTCTTCCATCCTCCCCCTCTTCAACCCTAACACCGCATCCCTCTCCTTGTTGCTCTCCACCACCGGCCTGTCCCTCCCTTTTTTCTTATAGCGTTTCCCCTCCGGGCCCTTGATCGTACCATCTTGTCCCTTGTGCTCAACCTTTTGGTTTTCCTGATTCTTTGCTTCATTGCATTGGAGTGAGTTTTCCACTTCTGCCCCTGTTATCGCTGCATCTTTGCTGCCGGCCTCGACACGGACACCAGTGTTCTCACCCTTCCCCAACTCCTCTGCTGCCTTCTGCACCTTACCTTCCTCCAACTCGAGCCTCCTATGATTGCCCGTATTTTTAGGGTTTATCTTCTGTTTATGAGGGCTATTGACCTCCTCTCCTCCCTCATATTTACCCCGACTGCCATCGCTGGACCTAGAATCACTCTTCTTCCAAGTCAGACTGTCACTCCCGCTTCCTGAACGCCCACCTGAGCGACTGTATCCATAGTTCCTGGCTCCTCCACCACTTCTATCCCCAACCCTCCACACCCCTTCGTCTAACGCACCTCTCCTATGGCCCAAATCAGCTTTCAGCCATCTTCCATATTGTTGTTTATCCCCCTTTTTCGCCTTGATCGAACAGTCTTTCTCTCCATGCCCTATGATCCCACAAATATAGCAAAAGTCCGGGAGATACTCATACTCGAATCTGCACCAGTCTCGTCCTTCCTCCCCCTCCCCCTTCCCATTTTCTCCCTGCTCCATCCGATCCCCATCCTTCTGTTTCTCCTCATCCTCTAAAGCGAAGCCTCTCATGAGTGGTTTATCAATCCTCATACGGATTTTAACCCGGAGGAACCTCCCTATAGCACTCCCATCAGCTCCTGTGTCCGCCTCAACAAACTTTCCAATGATATTGCCAATATCCTCCGCAGAGTCCACATTCATCATACCCAGGGGCAAATTGTAAACCCTAACCCAGATTGGGATATCATTGAACACATAGTCTTCGGGCCTCTTCTTTGGAACGTACTCTTCCACCACCATCAGGCCCTTATCGAACATCCATGGCCCGTTCTCAAGTGCCTTCCGCTTCCCCGACTCCTGATGGAACGTGAACAGGAATTGATTCACCCCAATCTCCTTGCAGTCGATACCCTTGATCAGGCACCAAATTTTTCCTAGGGCAAGGCAGATGGCGTCCGGATGAGCCAGCTTCTCCGACATCACTTTTCCCACCGCCTGCAGCAGCCACTCCTTCCCCTTCTCCTTCGTCGAGCATCTGACTCTGACTCCCTTCCTTTCCGCCCCTGCCTCCTCCTAGGGTTGGTGGTGGTGTACGACCCTGCGCCCTAGGGAGCACGAGGAAGGCTTATGGTGGGATGGGATGGGAACAGTACGAACGATCGGACGGGAACGAGAGATCAAGGCTTCGCCTGACGGGAACGTGGAACCCTAATGCACAGGACGCCAGATCTCGATCGCCTCGCAATCGCCCCCGCAATCACCGGACCAGACGCTAACCGTCACCACACGGGACAGACAGTTCAGGGAAGCATGGCTTGGCACATTATAATCCCTCTTTCACCTCTCCTTGGCCACACGCTTCACCTCCAACACCCTCGCCGCTTGATATCAGGCGAAGTCGCATCGAAAGGGGGATCCGATCCGCGGCATTCATCCCTCCGCCCCTCTCGCTTCTCCGAGAGAACGCAAGTAGGCTTCAAAAGTTCTCCTGCAATGGATCCTCCCTCGACGACCCGCCTCGGACCAACGAGCTCATCGGTGGCGGGGCTCGAGGTGGGGCGGCAGCCAGCTATGTGTGGCGTGAGAGCATGGGCCGTGGAGGGAGAGCTTTCGCATGGGATTGCTCTGCATCATGTGTGATGCAAATAGAAGCAGGGGTGGGAAGCTTCGAAATATGCGTGCTTATTATACTGTTATTGATGTCAAATTTGCTTGAGGAAATATTTCTGCAATGTAGAGTAAATACAAAGATATGCTGCATAAGTTTAAATGATTATCAGGCATTGGATAATCAATTTTCAAGGAATATGGTAACATATTTTAGTTCAGAATAATTCTTATTGGATGAACATATTGGAAAATGATGGGTTGCGCACTATGTATTATTCGGTTGTATTCTATCATATTAAACTGTCCAAACTAAGAGGGAACCGTTCAAAACTAGAAGAAACATGCATGCTTGATTATGTTTACGATATGTTTTCTCCATTTACAGTCTACGATATTGTGAATGGTACATATATGCTATTTTCAGTTTTGAGTAACTTGTTGAAAATTTGTCTGCAGTAGAGACTTTGTTTTTGCCTGACATAAATAATGTAAATCTGAACTCAAAATTATTACATAGAGATAGAATATGATTGAAATTAAGATATTTTTTTTTGCAGTTAAATAACCAACCTGAATGGAATGCAGAGTTTGCATAGTATGCACTATGCAAAGATGTAGCGTGTGTCAGGGGAATTGCCTTCTGGGTGGGACAATGCTCTTCCAGTTAGTGTTCCCTGCATCTCTTGCCTTTTCAATCATCAGGTTTCAGATTGACATATATATGCTTTGTTTCCATTGTTTTGTTCCTTTTGTACTTGCATATGTAGATAGCCCCTTCGGATGCTTCTGGGAACTGATCTCAATAGTATGCAACTGTTCTTGCTGAAGTAACCAGGATTTCTTTGAGGTAGTTGCAACATCAAATACAATATTGGCAAGTACATATTCTAGAGTTGTTTCAAGCAGCTTAAATAATGCATTGCCTGCATAATAACAGTTTGTTTGTTCCAACTCAGCTTAATAATGTATAGATTGTTGTGTCAATGCCAGTGCAAGTCATGTAGAATTGTTCGGCAATGTACGGACATGCTTGTCTGACATTAATTGCATATCAGGTCCTAGCTGAGTTAATTTTGCTCGAATATAGTATCGGGGAAAAAGAAGCACATTTAACAGAGAAATATTCAACTAAGCAAATGATATGTATTTTATCCTGGTGTTTCTCAAAAGTAACAAAATAAACAAAATTCTTTCTAATGTTTGATCTTAAAGTGCAAGCAACTGTCGCTGCAATCTACTTGCATATTACTCTAGTACGGCGGTTTTGTCGCCAGGATAGTAACTCCTTTGTAATCTCATCCTTCTGCGGATGAACTTCAGCTGCTAAGGTGACAGAGAATTGCTCCAACGCTGCAGCCATGGAGAGCAGAAACCTTGCAAGCATCTTTTCGAGAGGCTGCCCTTGGAAGTTTGCAATGTAGATTCTTCTCACCTTGTAAGCCAAGCACCTGACCTGCACCTTCCACAGAGTCTTGGGCATTCGGTACTGGATTTAGTCAAGTGTAGTGTAGATTTTAAGTGCAACCTTTAGTTGTAGTTAGGTGGAATTTTAGGTGTAATTTTATTCTGGTTTGTAAATAAGTGTGGTTTATCATTTAGTTAAGTGCAACATGGGAGGAGATGATGAGATAAAGAATGCTATGGAGGCTATTGTGAAGTCAAGAAAGGAAGCAAACAAGGAGAGGAGGGTGTCGAGGAGCCAAGAGTCGGCGGCCGAGGAGAGGAGGTCGTGGCCGAGGACAGGAGGTTGGCGGCCGAGGAGAGGAAGGTGGCATTGAAGGAGAAGAACGTCATGGAGGAGCGAGCTAGATTATTGGAATGGGAGAAGTACTTGCTCTTCATAGACATCTCTAACTTCAATGATAGGCAAAGGAGTTCATCAACCTTTCCCGTGATGAAGTCTTGGTCCAAAAAAGAGTGATGGCCATGGGAGGCATAGGAGCTACCATGGGAGGCTTGGGAGGCATGGGAGCTACCATGGGAGGCTTGGAAGGCATGGGAGCTACACATGAAAGGCTTGGGAGGTATGGGAGCTACCATGCGAGGCTTGGGAAGAAGTGTGGGAGCCATGGACGCCATGTGTTGCATGAGAGGCATGGGTGGCTTCAGAGCTACCACGAAAGCAAATTTAAAACTCTTCATTATTTCTATCAAACCTGCCACTTGAGACGGTCCATGCCCTTCATCACTGATCTCACGAAGCACGCCGCTGCTGGTCCCGCTAGTGCCGACGGTCACGACCCAACGTCCGATCGAGCCGGAGTTGAATTCCCACTGGTGGCACCGGAGGATTCAGCGCCTTGGCGCCCGCGGTTGCGCTTTCGATCTTGACCATCACCCGCCGGAGTCATAGCCGAGGCCTGGCCACGTGTCATCTTTGATCTTTTTGCAGTCTTGCCAGCCAACGTTGATCTGGCTACCGGATTCCGACCGTCGACAGTCTGCCTTGCGTCCTCGTCGCCTCGGAGGCGCAGCTGCGCAGCAGATGGTGAGTCGCGACTCCGTCTCGCGTTCCTGTGCACGCAGACGAACAGACATCGATCGATTCTCCTTCATGGATGAAACAAGGCCTACTGGCTGTTGTGGCCCATATGATTGCTTAGATGATACGAGTAAGGCCCAAACTGCAGAAAAACACCCAGAGTGGCCAGTTAGAGAAGTTTGTGATTTCTCAGAAAAAAAGTTAGAGAAGTTTGTGTATTTTCCATCGTATTTTTGTGTTTTTGAGGCATACGATATCTAGGAAGGTTCGCTATAGTTCAAAAAAATCAACGGGTCGAGCCGGGCACATGCCCAGGGTGCCTGTACGGTAAATTTGCCCATACCGATACCGGTGATGGCGGTGAGGGATCTAGTATTGACATACTTTGAGTATCGGCCAATTCCAGGTCCCGGCGTAGCTACTTAACAAAGAGGATGGGTTCTTCTTTTGAGAAGGGTAAATCCACGTCTTCTCCTGCGACTTTTCTTGGAAGGGTTGGCGAGGCGATCAGCCAGGCGAATAGGTTTCTTTGAGCCCGCGTCGTCCGCCTCGGCGGCGGCGCTTGGTACCGGCGTGTTTGTCCCGAAGCGGTGTCCTTGCGACCGCCGTGTCTGGTTTTCAGGTCTCTACTGCAGGATCGGCTGCTCTTTGCATCTGGGCACGGGAGTAGATCCGTTTTCTCTGCTTCCTAGTCTCCGGCCGTGGAGTACGTTGTGTAGCAGATTTTGTTTGAATCGTGAAGAAACTGTGATCTTGCCTTGTATAGGCTGGATGTGGTGATTGTGTTTGGTGTTTGTTGAACCAGATTCTTGAGGGCTCGGATCTAGAGGTTGACCGGAGCAATGAAGATATTAAGCTTAAAGTGTCGGGGGCTCTCGAGGAACCCAGCAATTAGGGCACTGCTGGATGTACAAAATCAGCATGGTGCGGATGTGGTGTTCTTGTCGAAACACATCTGGATGTTTGGGCAGCGGAAGTTCTCAGGAGAAGGATGCACATGGATTTTAAAGAGGCCGTTAGGAGTGATGGCAGAAGTGGTGGCCTGCTGATGTTATGGAAGAAGGAGGCAAATATTTCGCTTCATTTCAAATCAAATAATTTCATTGATGTCTATGTGGGCTTGGGACAAACAGATGTGTGGCGATTGACTGGTTTGTACGGTGAACCACGTTGGGAAAAGAAACATGAAACTTGGCGCTGTTTGAGAGATCTTGCTGCAGTTAGCAATTTACCATGGATGGTGATAGGTGATATAAATGAAATTCTGTATGCTTTTGAGAAGGAAAGGGTAGTCCAAGGCCAGCACACTACATGCAGGCTTTTAGGGATGCTCTTATGGATTGTGACCTTTCTGATTTTGGAGTGCAGGCGGATCTGGGCCCCAGGCCCCAGGCCCGGGGCGTGGCTGTTTTCTTTAGTTATTGGCTAGGCATATTTTTGAATGGGCCCGGGGCTTAGCCCAACACACAGCCACGGTCCAGGCCAGCCTCTCCATTGCGGCCACCAATTTCTGGATTTGCATGTGCACAGCCTAGGTCGCCCCGACAGTGGATGCAGAGACCTAGCCACGCACGCTGAGTTCCAGTCGCCAACGGAGCCGCCGCCGCCCGTCGTTATCACTCCCCTCCGTCCGGCACTCCCGGTCGTCCCTCCGCCGGCTCGCGGCTCGCCTGCCAGTTCCTCCGTGGCTCCTCCATACGTCTGCTGCCCTGCTCCGCCGCTTCGCCAACTTGCTTGCTCGCTTTGCTGCCCAGCTCCACCGCTCTTTGCTGACCTCATCCTCCCGCAGTCCTGCTCGACACGCCCGTCACGCTGCCCAGGATTGGTAATGGCTACTGCTGTATTGAACAACTTTTATGCTAATTAGCTACTGCCTACTGCCCCTCTCCCTGATCTTCTAAAAAAGAGCTACTCCTACTGGTAATGGCTGCTAATGGTAATGGCGGGTGCACGATGGATTGGGTCGTTGGGGGGAGAGAACGAGTGGTTTGGGTGGTGTATCGCTGCGGTTACCTCGAGGCGTAGACACTGATTTTTAATTTGCTACTGCATTACTGCTTATGGTTGTTGCTGCAGTCAAAAATTCAATTGATTTGGTACTTTATTTTTTATCAGGTTATGGAAGACACTAATGAAGCATATCATTGATTTGGTACTTTTTTATCACGTACTGTTCGTAGGTTTTGTCATGTTTCTTTTATATATTTTGTTGTATCTTAAAGCATTGTGTTTAAATATTAAATTTTTGGTGCAATTGAGTCATATTTAAGGCATTTTTCTAAGGTAGCTATAGATGACATTGAGGTTTTCTCTCCCGATGAAAAAAAATTTTGGGCCCGGGGCTTGCTTCAATCCTGGCTCCGCCACTGCCTGGAGGCTCAGGTGCGTGAGGCTATGCAGGCCGCGTATGACACTGGCGAACAGGCTGCTGTTGTATGCCATCGATGGCCGCAAGGAAAGGTGAAGATACGTCAGCTTGGTGCACTGTCCGATGAGCCTTGTGACCGGAGCAATGTCGTCGCGATCAGTCCCGTTGAGTTTTCCGCAGATTTCAATCTTCACAGCCATGATTCCTTCATAGTCTGCGACGGCGATGAAGGGTGCATCACGAGCAGGGAGGCCGCCTTTGTAGTGCAGCGACTCCAGGCAGGTGGTGCGAAGATCGACGCTGGTGGCGTTGTGGCAGCAGATCATGGCGAAGCTCCGCAGGCGGGCGGGCGTCACGGCTATCTCCTTGATGGTCGGGCACTCCTCCAGCGTCAGTTTGGTGATGAGGGGGCAGGCGGAGATGAGCTGCTGCAGCTCCCCGTAGGGGTCCATGATCCTCGCGAGGCAGAGCGTGTCCAGCAACGCCATGTCCACGCTTCCCGGCAGGTCGAGCGTCCAGTTGGCCAGCCGCAGCTGCCGGAGCGTGGGGCAGCCGAAGATGTGGGGTTGCGTCGTGGTGAACCTGCCCCTGCTGTGTTCGTCGAAGTCCGCTGAGTGCCTGTCTCCGCTGTACGGGCAACGGAGGAAGGGGCAGAGCGTGTTCATGGCCTCGTCCCAGTACCTGAGCTTGACGTCGAGGTCCTCGACGCCGGATTTCACGGCGGTAGCGATCCACTGGTCGAGCAGGTCGTACGGGGGGTGGAGCACCGTGACGCGGAAGGTGCGGATCTGCGTCTCCGCGGCCTTGCCCACGATCGTGCTCGTCACCTGGTGGTCGAAGCAGACCTTGCGGCCACCGCCGCCGCCATGCCGTGCGCCTGACTTGGTGTCGACGAGGTGGACGACGGGGACGCCTTCGTAGACGTGGTGCCATCGCCGGGCGAGCCCGCTGGTGCGCACGGCCTCGTCGGACATTAGGTGGGAGAGGACGCGCGCTAGCGCATTGTCGGGGAGAGCGCTCAGGCGGTCTCCTCCGTTCCTGTGCGGCGGCGCCATCTTCGGCCGTCGGCGTCGCGGTGACCGATCAGATCAGATGCATGGATGCAGGCGGTATTTATGTTAACAGAATCTGCAAATCTCCTGATTTTAGTCGGTTGCCAACAAACTTGGTCCGAAAGATCCGTGCGTGATAGTCGGTCACGTCAGGAAACGCTAGAGAAAACCCTTCCCTTGCCTTATATCAGTCGTTGCATATGGCAGCCTTCTTTCCCAGATCGGATCGGCATGGCTTCGCCGTCGGGGAGCAAAGATCGGCTGAGAGTGCTCCCGGACTTCCTGCTGGGCCACGTCCTCTCCTACCTCCCAACCAAGGCGGCCGGCCGCGCGGCGGGGCTGTCCCGGCGGTGGCGCGACATCTTCTCCAACGTCCAGACCATTTCCTTCGGGGAGCGCGAGGGCGCGAGGGCCAGCCACTGGACCACCTTCTACTACGAGGCCAATGAGCGGAAGAGCTGCAGCGCCGTCCTCCTGGACGACGTCTGGTCCGCCATCCTCTGCCGCCGCCGGTGCGCCGGCGCCAACGTGCCGCTGCGCAGCCTCCGCGTCGCCTTCTACAGCTGCAGCGGATGGGACCGCTGCCATGTCGACCAGTGGATCTCCTGCGTGCTGCGGCACAGCAGCCAGGAGCTGCACCTCGACCTGACCTTCCGCCTCGGCCCGATCTGCCCGCACGCCGACGATGGCGATAGGTTCGGGCGCGGCAGAGTGGGCGGCTGGTATGACCTGCCCAGAAAGCTCCTCTCCTGCACCGCCATGCGCTCGCTGTGCCTCGGCTATTGCACTGAATCTACCGGAGGTCATCAACCTGCGGTCCCTCGAGACGCTGCGCCTGACCGGCGTGCGCTGCAGTTCGGAGGCCGGCGTCCAGCGGTTGATCGCGTGCTGCCCCCGTCTGCTGGACCTGACGCTAGAGGCCAACGCAGGGGTAGACAAAGTCTCCGATAGGCGCCTCCGCCGGTTCGCCCTCCGGTGCTGCCACAACGTGGACTCTGTTGACATCGATGCGTCGGAGCTCGTGGCGCTGGACTACTGCGGCCCGGTTCCAGCGGAGGCGCTTCTGTGTCTGCACGGCTCGCCGGGGATCATCCAGTCGTGCACGGCTGATTTCTGCCAAGTCCTTTCCGAGGTGGCGGAGTTCGCCGGGTTCAAGAGGTTTATGGAGAAAATTTCCGGCGTGAAGCACCTTCGCCTGCACCATCGACGCCTTCCGGCGAGATCCTTCGAGGTTCCCCACGTTTTCCAACCTGACGCGGCTGGTGTTGCAGGGTCCGCTTCAGAGTCTCGACGTGGTGCGTCAGATCCTGGAGCAAATGCCAAACCTGGAGATCCTCTCGCTGTTCATGGAGTGCTCCGTGGTTACCGACAAGTTCAACACTCATGATGAGTTGAATCCCAGCGAGTTCATTGCTCCTGATGAGTCGAGCTTCTCGATCCCATGCTTGCAGAATCGTGTGAGGGAGATCAACATGGTTCATTACGAAGGTAACAAGCTGCAGAGGGCCATGGCCAAGCTTTTGTTCCGGAACGCGCTGCTGCTTGAAAGGTACTGCGTCGTGCTCGTCAAGGGACCATTCGCGTTGCAGGATGGACTCAAGAAGGAGATCCAAAGCTGGGTGGTGGCTGCCAATGCAGAACCCATTTTCCTGTGATTCGTTAGTTGGTTTTCTTCCATGGGCCAACTGAACTCCCTTCACAGATTATACATTTTCCTAGAGTAACTCAGAATAAATTTGCATGTAAGATGACGATCAAATAATTTTAATTTTCAACACAATTCTGCATGTAAGATCATTCATTAGTTTGTCATCTCTCTCTCTCTCTCTGTGGTGGTTTGAATTTTGAATTCATTTTTTATAATATATAAGCAAGTTTTCAAGAGTTCTATAATTTGGGCTGGCCAAAAAAAACCCAACTCCTCATCCCCTCTTGTACACAACATCTCTCTCACTCACCCCCACTGCCCGCCCGTCCTGTCGTCACCCGGCTAGATCCACCTGCCTCCGCCCATGCCATCGGCCGGCCTCCGTTCCCATGCTAATCGGCCGCCTCATTTTTTCATTGTAGTTTTTAGTCAAGTGTAGTGTAGATTTTAAGTGCAACCTTTAGTTGTAGTTAGGTGGAATTTTAGGTGTAATTTTATTCTGGTTTGTAAATAAGTGTGGTTTATCATTTAGTTAAGTGCAACATGGGAGGAGATGATGAGATAAAGAATGCTATGGAGGCTATTGTGAAGTCAAGAAAGGAAGCAAACAAGGAGAGGAGGGTGTCGAGGAGCCAAGAGTCGGCCGAGGAGAGGAGGTCGGCCGAGGAAAGGAGGTTGGCGGCCGAGGAGAGGAAGGTGGCATTGAAGGAGAAGAACGTCATGGAGGAGCGAGCTAGATTATTGGAATGGGAGAAGTACTTGCTCTTCATAGACATATCTAACTTCAATGATAGGCAAAAGGGAGTTCATCAACCTTTCCCGTGATGAAGTCTTGGTCCAAAAAAGAGTGATGGCCATGGGAGGCATAGGAGCTACCATGGGAGGCTTGGGAGGCATGGGAGCTACCATGGGAGGCTTGGAAGGCATGGGAGCTACACATGAAAGGCTTGGGAGGTATGGGAGCTACCATGCGAGGCTTGGGAAGAAGTGTGGGAGCCATGGACGCCATGTGTTGCATGAGAGGCATGGGTGGCTTCAGAGCTACCACGAAAGCAAATTTAAAACTCTTCATTATTTCTATCAAACCTGCCACTTGAGACGGTCCATGCCCTTCATCACTGATCTCACGAAGCACGCCGCTGCTGGTCCCGCTAGTGCCGACGGTCACGACCCAACGTCCGATCGAGCCGGAGTTGAATTCCCACTGGTGGCACCGGAGGATTCAGCGCCTTGGCGCCCGCGGTTGCGCTTTCGATCTTGACCATCACCCGCCGGAGTCATAGCCGAGGCCTGGCCACGTGTCATCTTTGATCTTTTTGCAGTCTTGCCAGCCAACGTTGATCTGGCTACCGGATTCCGACCGTCGACAGTCTGCCTTGCGTCCTCGTCGCCTCGGAGGCGCAGCTGCGCAGCAGATGGTAGGTCGCGACTCCGTCTCGCGTTCCTGTGCACGCAGACGAACAGACATCGATCGATTCTCCTTCATGGATGAAACAAGGCCTACTGGCTGTTGTGGCCCATATGATTGCTTAGATGATACGAGTAAGGCCCAAACTGCAGAAAAACACCCAGAGTGGCCAGTTAGAGAAGTTTGTGATTTCTCAGAAAAAAAGTTAGAGAAGTTTGTGTATTTTACATAGTATTTTTTTGTTTTTTAGGCATACGATATAAAGGAAGGTTAGCTATATTTCAAAAAAATCAACGGGGTCGAGCCCAGGCACATGCCCAGGGTGCACAGACGGTAAATTTGCCCATACCGATACCGGTGATGGCGGTGAGGGATCTAGTATTGACATACTTTGAGTATCGGCCAATTCCAGGTCCCGGCGTAGCTACTTAACAAAGAGGATGGGTTCTTCTTTTGAGAAGGGTAAATCCACGTCTTCTCCTGCGACTTTTCTTGGAAGGGTTGACGTAGGCGATCAGCCAGGCGAATAGGTTTTGCTGGGCCACGTCGTCCGCCTCCCGGCGGCGGCGCTGGTACCGGCGTATTTGTCCCAGGCGGTGTCCTTGCGACCGCCGTGTCTGGTTTTCCAGTCTCTACTGCAGGATCCCGGCTGCTCTTTGCATCTGGGCACAGGGAGTAGATCCGCTTTCTCTGCTTCCTAGTCTCCGGCCGTGGAGTACGTTGTGTAGCAGATTTTGTTTGAATCGTGAAGAAACTGTGATCTTGCCTTGTATAGGCTGGATGTGGTGATTGTGTTTGGTGTTTGTTGAACCAGATTCTTGAGGGCTCGGATCTAGAGGTTGACCGGAGCAATGAAGATATTAAGCTTAAAGTGTCGGGGGCTCTCGAGGAACCCAGCAATTAGGGCACTGCTGGATGTACAAAATCAGCATGGTGCGGATGTGGTGTTCTTGTCAGAAACACATCTGGATGTTTGGGCAGCGGAAGTTCTCAGGAGAAGGATGCACATGGATTTTAAAGAGGCCGTTAGGAGTGATGGCAGAAGTGGTGGCCTGCTGATGTTATGGAAGAAGGAGGCAAATATTTCGCTTCATTTCAAATCAAATAATTTCATTGATGTCTATGTGGGCTTGGGACAAACAGATGTGTGGCGATTGACTGGTTTGTACGGTGAACCACGTTGGGAAAAGAAACATGAAACTTGGCGCTGTTTGAGAGATCTTGCTGCAGTTAGCAATTTACCATGGATGGTGATAGGTGATATAAATGAAATTCTGTATGCTTTTGAGAAGGAAAGGGTAGTCCAAGGCCAGCACACTACATGCAGGCTTTTAGGGATGCTCTTATGGATTGTGACCTTTCTGATTTTGGGTGCAGGGCGGATCTGGGCCCCAGGCCCCCCAGGGCCCAGGCCCGGGGCGTGGCTCTTTTCTTTAGTTATTGGCTAGGCATTTTTTTGAATGGGCCCGGGGCTTAGCCCAACACACAGCCATGGCCCAGGCCAGCCTCTCCATTGCGGCCACCAATTTCTGGAGTTGCATGTGCACAGCCAGTCGCCCGACAGTGGATGCAGAGACCTAGCCACGCTGGTTCCAGTCGCCAACGGAGCCGCCGCCGCCCGTCGTTATCACTCCTCCGGTCCGCACTCCCGGTCGTCCCTCCGCCCGGCTCATGGCTCGCCTGCCAGTTCCTCCGTGGCTCCTCCATACGTCTGCTGCCTGCTCCGCCCGCCAACTTGCTTGCTACTTTGCTGCCCAGCTCCACCGCTTCTGCTGACCTCATCCTCCCGCAGTCCTGCTCGACACGCCCGTCACGCTGCCCAGGATTGGTAATGGCTACTGCTGTATTGAACAACTTTTTATGCTAATTAGCTACTGCCTACTGCCCCTCTCCCTGATCTTCTAAAAAGAGCTACTCCTACTGGTAATGGCTGCTAATGGTAATGGCGGGTGCACGATGGATTGGAGTCGTTGGGGGAGAGAACGAGTGGTTTGGGTGGTGTATCGCTGCGGTTACCTCGGCGTAGACACTGATTTTAATTTGCTACTGCATTACTGCTTATGGTTGTTGCTGCAGTCAAAATTCAATTGATTTGGTACTTTATTTTTTATCAGGTTATGGAAGACACTAATGAAGCATATCATTGATTTGGTACTTTTTATCACGTACTGTTCGTAGGTTTTGTCATGTTTCTTTTATATATTTTGTTGTATCTTAAAGCATTGTGTTTAAATATTAAATTTTTGGTGCAATTGAGTCATATTTAAGGCATTTTTCTAAGGTAGCTATAGATGACGTTGAGGTTTTCTCTCCCGATGAAAAAAAATTTTGGGCCCGGGGCTTGCTTCAATCCTGGCTCCGCCACTGCCTGGAGGCTCAGGTGCGTGAGGCTATGCAGGCCGCGTATGACACTGGCGAACAGGCTGCTGTTGTATGCCATCGATGGCCGCAAGGAAAGGTGAAGATACGTCAGCTTGGTGCACTGTCCGATGAGCCTTGTGACCGGAGCAATGTCGTCGCGATCAGTCCCGTTGAGTTTTCCGCAGATTTCAATCTTCACAGCCATGATTCCTTCATAGTCTGCGACGGCGATGAAGGGTGCATCACGAGCAGGGAGGCCGCCTTTGTAGTGCAGCGACTCCAGGCAGGTGGTGCGAAGATCGACGCTGGTGGCGTTGTGGCAGCAGATCATGGCGAAGCTCCGCAGGCGGGCGGGCGTCACGGCTATCTCCTTGATGGTCGGGCACTCCTCCAGCGTCAGTTTGGTGATGAGGGGGCAGGCGGAGATGAGCTGCTGCAGCTCCCCGTAGGGGTCCATGATCCTCGCGAGGCAGAGCGTGTCCAGCAACGCCATGTCCACGCTTCCCGGCAGGTCGAGCGTCCAGTTGGCCAGCCGCAGCTGCCGGAGCGTGGGGCAGCCGAAGATGTGGGGTTGCGTCGTGGTGAACCTGCCCCTGCTGTGTTCGTCGAAGTCCGCTGAGTGCCTGTCTCCGCTGTACGGGCAACGGAGGAAGGGGCAGAGCGTGTTCATGGCCTCGTCCCAGTACCTGAGCTTGACGTCGAGGTCCTCGACGCCGGATTTCACGGCGGTAGCGATCCACTGGTCGAGCAGGTCGTACGGGGGGTGGAGCACCGTGACGCGGAAGGTGCGGATCTGCGTCTCCGCGGCCTTGCCCACGATCGTGCTCGTCACCTGGTGGTCGAAGCAGACCTTGCGGCCACCGCCGCCGCCATGCCGTGCGCCTGACTTGGTGTCGACGAGGTGGACGACGGGGACGCCTTCGTAGACGTGGTGCCATCGCCGGGCGAGCCCGCTGGTGCGCACGGCCTCGTCGGACATTAGGTGGGAGAGGACGCGCGCTAGCGCATTGTCGGGGAGAGCGCTCAGGCGGTCTCCTCCGTTCCTGTGCGGCGGCGCCATCTTCGGCCGTCGGCGTCGCGGTGACCGATCAGATCAGATGCATGGATGCAGGCGGTATTTATGTTAACAGAATCTGCAAATCTCCTGATTTTAGTCGGTTGCCAACAAACTTGGTCCGAAAGATCCGTGCGTGATAGTCGGTCACGTCAGGAAACGCTAGAGAAAACCCTTCCCTTGCCTTATATCAGTCGTTGCATATGGCAGCCTTCTTTCCCAGATCGGATCGGCATGGCTTCGCCGTCGGGGAGCAAAGATCGGCTGAGAGTGCTCCCGGACTTCCTGCTGGGCCACGTCCTCTCCTACCTCCCAACCAAGGCGGCCGGCCGCGCGGCGGGGCTGTCCCGGCGGTGGCGCGACATCTTCTCCAACGTCCAGACCATTTCCTTCGGGGAGCGCGAGGGCGCGAGGGCCAGCCACTGGACCACCTTCTACTACGAGGCCAATGAGCGGAAGAGCTGCAGCGCCGTCCTCCTGGACGACGTCTGGTCCGCCATCCTCTGCCGCCGCCGGTGCGCCGGCGCCAACGTGCCGCTGCGCAGCCTCCGCGTCGCCTTCTACAGCTGCAGCGGATGGGACCGCTGCCATGTCGACCAGTGGATCTCCTGCGTGCTGCGGCACAGCAGCCAGGAGCTGCACCTCGACCTGACCTTCCGCCTCGGCCCGATCTGCCCGCACGCCGACGATGGCGATAGGTTCCGGGCGCGGCAGAGTGGGCGGCTGGTATGACCTGCCCAGAAAGCTCCTCTCCTGCACCGCCATGCGCTCGCTGTGCCTCGGCTATTGCACTGAATCTACCGGAGGTCATCAACCTGCGGTCCCTCGAGACGCTGCGCCTGACCGGCGTGCGCTGCAGTTCGGAGGCCGGCGTCCAGCGGTTGATCGCGTGCTGCCCCCGTCTGCTGGACCTGACGCTAGAGGCCGACGCAGGGGTAGACAAAGTCTCCGTCCTCGATAGGCGCCTCCGCCTGTTCGCCCTCCGGTGCTGCCACAACGTGGACTCTGTTGACATCGATGCCTCGGAGCTCGTGGCGCTGGACTACTGCGGCCCGGTTCCAGCGGAGGCGCTTCTGTGTCTGCACGGCTCGCCGGGGATCATCCAGTCGTGCACGGCTGATTTCTGCCAAGTCCTTTCCGAGGTGGCGGAGTTCGCCGGGTTCAAGAGGTTTATGGAGAAAATTTCCGGCGTGAAGCACCTTCGTCTGCACCATCGACGCCTTCCGGCGAGATCCTTCGAGGGGTTCCCCACGTTTTCCAACCTGACGCGGCTGGTGTTGCAGGGTCCGCTTCAGAGTCTCGACGTGGTGCGTCAGATCCTGGAGCAAATGCCAAACCTGGAGATCCTCTCGCTGTTCATGGAGTGCTCCGTGGTTACCGACAAGTTCAACACTCATGATGAGTTGAATCCCAGCGAGTTCATTGCTCCTGATGAGTCGAGCTTCTCGATCCCATGCTTGCAGAATCGTGTGAGGGAGATCAACATGGTTCATTACGAAGGTAACAAGCTGCAGAGGGCCATGGCCAAGCTTTTGTTCCGGAACGCGCTGCTGCTTGAAAGGTACTGCGTCGTGCTCGTCAAGGGACCATTCGCGTTGCAGGATGGACTCAAGAAGGAGATCCAAAGCTGGGTGGTGGCTGCCAATGCAGAACCCATTTTCCTGTGATTCGTTAGTTGGTTTTCTTCCATGGGCCAACTGAACTCCCTTCACAGATTATACATTTTCCTAGAGTAACTCAGAATAAATTTGCATGTAAGATGACGATCAAATAATTTTAATTTTCAACACAATTCTGCATGTAAGATCATTCATTAGTTTGTCATCTCTCTCTCTCTCTCTGTGGTGGTTTGAATTTTGAATTCATTTTTATAATATATAAGCAAGTTTTCAAGAGTTCTATAATTTGGGCTGGCCAAAAAAAACCCAACTCCTCATCCCCTCTTGTACACAACATCTCTCTCACTCACCCCCCCCCCCCCCCACTCGCCGCCCGTCCTGTCGTCACCCGGCTAGATCCACCCTGCCTCCGCCCATGCCATCGGCCGGCCTCCGTTCCCATGCTAATCGGCCGCCTCATTTTTTTCATTGTAGTTTTTAGTCAAGTGTAGTGTAGATTTTAAGTGCAACCTTTAGTTGTAGTTAGGTGGAATTTTAGGTGTAATTTTATTCTGGTTTGTAAATAAGTGTGGTTTATCATTTAGTTAAGTGCAACATGGGAGGAGATGATGAGATAAAGAATGCTATGGAGGCTATTGTGAAGTCAAGAAAGGAAGCAAACAAGGAGAGGAGGGTGTCGAGGAGCCAAGAGTCGGCGGCCGAGGAGAGGAGGTCGGCGGCCGAGGAAAGGAGGTTGGCGGCCGAGGAGAGGAAGGTGGCATTGAAGGAGAAGAACGTCATGGAGGAGCGAGCTAGATTATTGGAATGGGAGAAGTACTTGCTCTTCATAGACATATCTAACTTCAATGATAGGCAAAAGGGAGTTCATCAACCTTTCCCGTGATGAAGTCTTGGTCCAAAAAAGAGTGATGGCCATGGGAGGCATAGGAGCTACCATGGGAGGCTTGGGAGGCATGGGAGCTACCATGGGAGGCTTGGAAGGCATGGGAGCTACACATGAAAGGCTTGGGAGGTATGGGAGCTACCATGCGAGGCTTGGGAAGAAGTGTGGGAGCCATGGACGCCATGTGTTGCATGAGAGGCATGGGTGGCTTCAGAGCTACCACGAAAGCAAATTTAAAACTCTTCATTATTTCTATCAAACCTGCCACTTGAGACGGTCCATGCCCTTCATCACTGATCTCACGAAGCACGCCGCTGCTGGTCCCGCTAGTGCCGACGGTCACGACCCAACGTCCGATCGAGCCGGAGTTGAATTCCCACTGGTGGCACCGGAGGATTCAGCGCCTTGGCGCCCGCGGTTGCGCTTTCGATCTTGACCATCACCCGCCGGAGTCATAGCCGAGGCCTGGCCACGTGTCATCTTTGATCTTTTTTGCAGTCTTGCCAGCCAACGTTGATCTGGCTACCGGATTCCGACCGTCGACAGTCTGCCTTGCGTCCTCGTCGCCTCGGAGGCGCAGCTGCGCAGCAGATGGTAGGTCGCGACTCCGTCTCGCGTTCCTGTGCACGCAGACGAACAGACATCGATCGATTCTCCTTCATGGATGAAACAAGGCCTACTGGCTGTTGTGGCCCATATGATTGCTTAGATGATACGAGTAAGGCCCAAACTGCAGAAAAACACCCAGAGTGGCCAGTTAGAGAAGTTTGTGATTTCTCAGAAAAAAAGTTAGAGAAGTTTGTGTATTTTCCATCGTATTTTTGTGTTTTTGAGGCATACGATATCTAGGAAGGTTCGCTATAGTTCAAAAAAATCAACGGGGTCGAGCCCAGGCACATGCCTGTGGTGCTCAGACGGTAAATTTGCCCATACCGATACCGGTGATGGCGGTGAGGATCTAGTATTGACATACTTTGAGTATCGGCCAATTCCAGGTCGGCGTAGCTACTTAACAAAGAGGATGGGTTCTTCTTTTGAGAAGGGTAAATCCACGTCTTCTCCTGCGACTTTTCTTGGAAGGGTTGACGAGGCGATCAGCCAGCGAATAGGTTTTGGTCACGCCGTCGTCCGCCTCCCGGCGGCGGCGCTGGTACCGGCGTATTTGTCCCAGGCGGTGTCCTTGCGACCGCCGTGTCTGGTTTTCCAGTCTCTACTGCAGGATCCCGGCTGCTCTTTGCATCTGGGCCTGGGAGTAGATCCGTTTTCTCTGCTTCCTAGTCTCCGGCCGTGGAGTACGTTGTGTAGCAGATTTTGTTTGAATCGTGAAGAAACTGTGATCTTGCCTTGTATAGGCTGGATGTGGTGATTGTGTTTGGTGTTTGTTGAACCAGATTCTTGAGGGCTCGGATCTAGAGGTTGACCGGAGCAATGAAGATATTAAGCTTAAAGTGTCGGGGGCTCTCGAGGAACCCAGCAATTAGGGCACTGCTGGATGTACAAAATCAGCATGGTGCGGATGTGGTGTTCTTGTCGAAACACATCTGGATGTTTGGGCAGCGGAAGTTCTCGTGGAGAAGGATGCACATGGATTTTAAAGAGGCCGTTAGGAGTGATGGCAGAAGTGGTGGCCTGCTGATGTTATGGAAGAAGGAGGCAAATATTTCGCTTCATTTCAAATCAAATAATTTCATTGATGTCTATGTGGGCTTGGGACAAACAGATGTGTGGCGATTGACTGGTTTGTACGGTGAACCACGTTGGGAAAAGAAACATGAAACTTGGCGCTGTTTGAGAGATCTTGCTGCAGTTAGCAATTTACCATGGATGGTGATAGGTGATATAAATGAAATTCTGTATGCTTTTGAGAAGGAAAGGGGTAGTCCAAGGCCAGCACACTACATGCAGGCTTTTAGGGATGCTCTTATGGATTGTGACCTTTCTGATTTTGGGTACAGGGGCGGATCTGGGCCCCAGGCCCCCAGGGCCCAGGCCCGGGGCGTGGCTGTTTTCTTTAGTTATTGGCTAGGCATATTTTTGAATGGGCCCGGGGCTTAGCCCAACACACAGCCACGGTCCAGGCCAGCCTCTCCATTGCGGCCACCAATTTCTGGATTTGCATGTGCACAGCCCAGTCGCCTGACAGTGGATGCAGAGACCTAGCCACGCACGCTTGAGTTCCAGTCGCAACGGAGCCGCCGCCGCCCGTCGTTATCACTCCCCTCCGTCCGGCACTCCCGGTCGTCCCTCCGCCCGGCTCATGGCTCGCTTGCCAGTTCCTCCGTGGCTCCTCCGACGTCCTGGCCTGCCTGCTCCGCTCGCCAACTTGCTTGCTCGCCTGCTGCCCAGCTCCACCGCTCGCCTGCTGACCTCATCCTCCCGCAGTCCTGCTCGACACGCCGTCACGCTGCCCAGGATTGGTAATGGCTACTGCTGTATTGAACAACTTTTTATGCTAATTAGCTACTGCCTACTGCCCCTCTCCCCTGATCTTCTAAAAAAGAGCTACTCCTACTGGTAATGGCTGCTAATGGTAATGGCGGGTGCACGATGGATTGGGTCGTTGGGGGGAGAGAACGAGTGGTTTGGGTGGTGTATCGCTGCGGTTACCTCGAGGCGTAGACACTGATTTTTAATTTGCTACTGCATTACTGCTTATGGTTGTTGCTGCAGTCAAAAATTCAATTGATTTGGTACTTTATTTATTATCAGGTTATGGAAGACACTAATGAAGCATATCATTGATTTGGTACTTTTTATCACGTACTGTTCGTAGGTTTTGTCATGTTTCTTTTATATATTTTGTTGTATCTTAAAGCATTGTGTTTAAATATTAAATTTTTGGTGCAATTGAGTCATATTTAAGGCATTTTTCTAAGGTAGCTATAGATGACGTTGAGGTTTTCTCTCCCGATGAAAAAAAATTTTGGGCCCGGGGCTTGCTTCAATCCTGGCTCCGCCACTGTTTGGGTAGACTGTGACAAGTTTACGTGGCATAGGGGTGCAATCAGAGAGAGGCTAGATAGGGCTTTGGTAAATGATTCGTGGAGTTTGAAGTTTGAAGGGGCTATGCTCAAGCATCTCGGCTATGCCCGTTCTGGCCATAGGCCAATTCTGATGGATACAGAAACCCTTGAAACACACGAGGGGAAAGAGTGCTTCGCTTTGAAGCGAAATGGCTAAAAGAATCAAACTTCTGCGATGTAGCTCATGGAGCGTGGGATTTGGCAAGTAGTGAAGAGCAGTTGAGGAATCTTGCGAGTAAACTTGCGTTTGTTCATACCAAATTGCACCAATGGGACCGTTCGGTCTTGAGAAGCACAAGGAAAAAAATATGAAGTGCGCAAAGAGAGCTAGAACAGATAACAAGAGCTGATGTCAGTGAATCAAACTTGGCTAGACAAAGGGAGTTAGCGGAAGAAATTGATAAACTGTTAGAACAAAAAGAGCTCCATTGGTTCCAGCGGAGTAGGATCAATTGGCTCCTGTTTGGAGACAAGAATACATCATTTTTTTCAAAAATCGGCATCCCATAGGAAGCAACGAAATAGAATTAAGAAGCTAAAGTATGGTAATGGGAATTGGCATGAAGGAACAGCATATCTAAACCCATTAGTTTCAGATTTTTTTTGCGGATCTTTTCACTATAGAGATAGAGGAGATTGACCCCGGCCTTTTAGAGAAGGTAATTCCTCGTATTTCTGCGGAGATGAATGATTCCCTAGTTAAACCGTATACGGCCGAGGAGGTTAAAAAGGCTTTGTTTTCAATTGGGGATATGAAGGCACCAGGAGTTGATGGGTTACATGCTATTTTCTTTAAAAAATGTTGGCACTTCATGGGAGATGCTATCACGGCTGAAGTTTTGGAGGCTTTAAATTCAAAGAAAATCCCACAAGGCTGGAATGATACGATCATCGTCCTAATCCCCAAGGTAGATGATCCCGAGGTCATTTCCCAATACAGACCAATTAGCCTTTGCACCGTCCTATATAAAGTAATATGAAAAATGAACGCCTTTAGATTAAAGCTTGTTCTTGATGATGTTATTTCCCCAGTGCAAAGTGCTTTTGTTCCTGAAAGGTCTATCACAGATAACATCTTGCTTGCATATGAGTGCATCCATACTATAAAAAACAAAAAATCGGGTAAGACTGGTTGATGTGCTGTGAAGTTGGATATGCATAAAGCCTATGATAGAGTCGAATGGACGTTTTTGGAAAAAATTATGAGGAGATTGGGTTTTGATGAGGAATTTATCAAGATGATTATGGCGTGTGTAAACTCTGTGAAATACAGAGTTCGGTTTAACGATCAAGAGACTGAGAATTCATTCCTACTAGAGGGATCCGTCAAGGAGATCCCTTATCACCATATTTATTCTTATTGTGTGCAGAGGGGCTATCAAGCTTACTAGCTCATAAAGAGGAGGTTCGTGGTATTGAAGGAGTACGGGTTTGCAGAAATGCGCCATCGGTGTCACACCTTTTATTTGCCGATGATTCCCTTATCCTTATGAAAGCTGATATGATTAATGCAACCTGATTGAGACAAGTGCTTGACGATTACTGTGCAAATTCAGGCCAGTTGGTGAGTGAAGCTAAATGCAGTATTTTCTTCAGTCCAAACATTGGGGTAGATGCCAAGGCAGAAATTTGCTCGGAGCTTAATATTATGACCGAAGCTCTCTCAGATAAATATTTGGGTCTTCCAGCGATGGTAGGGGTTGATCGTTCCGATTTTTTTGCATCTGATTGAAAGAGTGGTTGTTCTTCTTAAAGGGTGGAAGGAGAATATTTTATCTATGGGAGGGAAAGAATTTTTATTGAAAGCAGTGATTCAATCCATTCCTGTTTTTGCCATGGGGTTTTTTAAAATCACGAAGAAAATTTGCAAAGAGATAACTGATGCCATGGCTGCGTTTTGGTTGGGGGGGGGGGTGATGATAATGGTAAATGGATGCATTGGTTTGCATGGTGGCGTATGTGTATCCCGAAGAAGAATGGGGGTATGGGGTTCCGTGATCTCCATGCTTTCAATTTGGCAATGTTAGCAAAGCAAGTGTGGGGGTTAATCACAAACCCCAATACTTTGTGTGCGAGAGTTCTGAAAGCTAAGTACTTCCCAATGGAGATTTATTATCAGTAGGTCCAAGAAAGGGTTCCTCCTTTACTTGGCAGAGTATTGTTGCAGGGTTACATACTTTTAAAAGAGGTCATATTTGGAGAGTCGGCATTAGAAAAAACATTAAAATGTGGGAGGATCATTGGATCCCCTCAAGCCCATCGAGTAAAGTCATAACACCAAGGAATAATATTGTTCTAAGTACTGTTGATCAACTTATCAACCCTATCACCGGCAGATGGGATGAAGAGTTGAATTTGGATATTTTCAGTCTGGTCGACTCAGTAAGAATCTTGCAAATCCCTGTTATACCTGGTACAGTTGATGATTTCGTAGCTTGGCAGATGACAAGAAATGGAGCTCTCTCAGTTCGTTCTGCGTATTATACTGAATGGAATCATCAATTTGGGGATAAGATACGCAGGCTGGATGATCAAAGTGGATCAAGTCTGAAACCTGTTTGGAAGGTGGTGTGGAAATTGGAAGTTCCTAGCAAAGTAAAAAATTTCTTGTGGCGCGTACTTCATGGGACGATTCCAGGGCTGTCCATTCT
Organism: Aegilops bicornis; assembly: GCA_021605145.1. Taxonomy (NCBI): domain Eukaryota; kingdom Viridiplantae; phylum Streptophyta; class Magnoliopsida; order Poales; family Poaceae; genus Aegilops; species Aegilops bicornis. Next base: position 784,025,055 of record CM038670.1, read on the forward strand.
TGCAAATCGCCACATAAAAACCACAAGTCAATGGGGTGCGAAAGATATTCAACATCTAATGTTCACTTGCAAACGTGCAAAGGAAGTGTGGAAATCACTCGGTTTATTTGAAATGATAACTTCAATGGTGCAGGTTGATAAGTCAGGCTCTGAAAATCTTGTACAAATTTTGACCGATCCAAGTATTCGGTATCTGGCGTTTGGTCAAATTGGTTTGAAAGAAATTATTGCTGTAGGTGTGTGGTACGACATTTGGTGGCAGAGGAGAGAGGCTGTAAAAGGAGTAAAAGTTGCCCTGGCCATGAATACAACATTTGCAATACAGGCGCTGACCTCAAACTATGCAAAAGCATCACAACGTCCAGTAGCTGTTGATGCAAAGTGGACTAGACCTTCAATGTCTTTTTACAAGTTAAACGTTGATGCTTCCTATTACCCTAATGGGTCAGGTGCAGCCTCGACCATACTGCGTGATCATCAAGGGCGAGCTGTAGCTGGTTCCTCCTGTGCGTTAAATAACTTGTTGAGCGCGGCAACAGCGGAGGCAACAACAGTTCAGAAGGGATTTGATCTTGTTGAATGCCTTGGTTGCAGCAAAGTAATTGTTGAATCTGATTCACTTGAGGTAATCCAATCATGCACTGGGGTTGTTGAAACATGGACACCGTATACTGTTATTTTAGTGGATATTTTTCAGAAAGCTTTCAGAATTGGTCTCTTTTAGTCATTGTCCTCGGAATGTAAACAAAGTGGCACACAATTTAGCTAAGTTAATGTATGAATCAAAAGTAGCAATGTACTGGGACGATGATTCCCCTACTATTTTACTTCCAGACTTTGTTAACGATGTGACAGTCAGGTGATGAAATAAAGTGCGCCGAATGGCATTCCCTCAAAAAAAAAGGATAGGTTCTTATTGTCGTCATCCTAGGCCAGTGGCGTAGCTGCAGGGTGGACAGCAGTGGCGTAGCCAGGAATTTGGGTGAGGATGGTCTAACTGATATAAAAATTGTTTACACCACAGATACAACATACCAATATACGAGTAGAGGGAAATCTATTTAACTGAGGGGGCCAATGCCCCCTCCCCCAAATTTGAACCAATAAATATTTTCTATCTAAGTTTTTGTTCTAGGGCAACGCCGACATGCGCCGAAATTCCAGCGCGGTTGATCTCAAATTTTGTAAGTCTGCACAAAGAGGGAATGCTGCAGTGTTATGACCGGCGTCACTTATAGCCGGAGAAGGCCCAATGGACGCGTCTAGTTAGGGGCTTAGCCCAACTTATCTTATTTTTATTAGCAGCAAAGATTATATAAACAGTTGTAAGGCCACCTTTTGGAATTAAGCAATAAGTCATAACTATTGCGTGACTCCCCTTAGGAGCCGGAACCCTAAACCCTAGCCGCCTCTCTCACCGCTGCCTCCTCCTCCTCGCGTGAACACGGCCCCGTCACGCCGCCGGCCGCGCCCAAGCCCTCGTCATCCGACCTTCCACCCCTACAACCTACGGTCTAGGCCTAGTAGGATCCTAGCTCCTATCAATCTGGTATCAGGTAGCTCCAGTTCGATCATGTCCACGCCGCAGCCCACCCCGTCCCTCCCGCTACTGACCACCTCGTCGCCCCTGATATCCACCACCACCGCCGCTCTGCTCCTGCCCGCACCGGCTTCCTCCGTCGCGCCCGCCCCCGCCGTCATCACCCCGGACACTACTAGGAAAATGGCTATAGATAGGATAGGATTGATACTAATGGTACACCATGGAAGTAGTGCGCCAGTACTATATACTAATGGCGCACCTGTTGGTGATGCGCCATTAGTGTGGAAGACACTAATGGCGCACCAGAAACAGGGTGCGCCACTAGTATTAATTTTTTCCATTTTCCATACATACTAATGGCGCATCAGGTGAAGTGCGCCATTACTGGTTCTAACTAGTAATGGCGCACTGTGCGAACGATGCGCCATTACTGTAATTTTTTTATTCTTTTTTTGCAAAACTACTAATGGCGCACCGTTTCACGGTGCACCATTACTAGTTTAAACTAGTAATGGCGCACTATTGCCCGGTGCGCCATTAGTATATATATTTATTTTTTTACTTTTTTGCAAACTACTAATGGCGCACCACCTGCAGGTGCGCCATTAGTAACCAGGGTTACTAATGGCGCATTTGTGGGTGGTGCGCCATTACTAACCTGGGATCCCAACAAGATATTTTGGACAGCCCCACACCTACCCACTCACTTTCCTCACTTCATTCCCTCCACCTCCTTCTCCAAGCTTTCGGCTGCCTCCTCCTCCTTACCTCATTTCCACCATAGATTCATCAAAATTAAGTGGTGAAATTACCTTTTTTTGATAGGTAAGTAAGGGGAAAGCTATCTTCATGATGTAGATCTACTTTTTTTCTCCCTAGCTCGCTCCAACAACGTGCACATGCACTTTTATGGCCTAGCTAGATCTATGTATGTTTGTGGTGTTGCATGTGTTTGTGGTGTTGCATATATGTTTGTGTTTGCAGGTACCGGTATTTGAAATGCGATAGTTGCCAATATTTTGCCGGAATGTTTTGATTCATTTCCGTTTCGGCGAAAATTTTGGCACTATGCATTCTTTTTGGTCCTATTTTTAGGGAAGGTCATGCCAAATTTTTCTTGGTTCTAAAATATCCTTTTGCTCTACCTCATGACGACCATATGGTCCGCACGATGACCCGAAGGCATCGTGAATAGGTTTTTGAGCTCCCAAGGCCGAGATGCTTCAAAAGAACGAGACGGAGATAAGATGTCCGTGTCGAAGATGCAAGCTGAAGAGCCTTATTGCGGACCGGATTCGGGCAGGTGCGGGACCACCTGCTCTTGCGTGGTTTCATGGATGGCTATCGGTGGCAAGGTGATGAAGATGACTATGAAGTCGTCCATGGGGGCCGGGCAAGAAATGAGGAAGGGCAACAAGACAAGTACCACCGCGACGAGGGCGGGCGAGAAGACGAAGAATCTCCAGGACATGATCACGACGGTGATGCTGTACACAGTCATCATGTAGAAGATGTCGTACATGATGATGAGGAAGATCAAGACGAAGGGCATGATCATGAAGATGAAGATGCCGGAGCAGCATTTACGATGGAGGCTGGGTGCAGGACCCTCATATTCAAGAGCTGCTTCTCAAGTAGACAGATAACGCAAGAGCTGCCGCCCGAGAGAAAGCCAAGCTGGATCAACTGGAGATAGACACGGTTACTCCATTGTATGAAGGATGCAGGCCCGAGGATACCCGCCTGAAAGTAACGCTCATGGCTCGAGATGAAGGTAAAACACAAAATGACCGGCGCATGCTTCGACGAGAACATGTCATTCGCACGAACGTCTTCCCAAGGGGAACAAGTGCTCGACCAGTTTCGAGGAGGCGAAGAAAATCGTGTGTCCTCTAGATTTACCGCGACGTGAAATACCATGTGTGCATGAACAATTGCATCATTTATTGGGACGAGCACGCTGAGTCTACCATATGTCCGTGTGCGGCGTCACTCGATACAAGAAGAGGAAGAAAGCTCCTCGAAAATCGGTGTGGTACTTTCCGATCACTCCTCGTCTGCAGCGGTATTTCGTGGACCCTAAGGTAGCAAAGCCAGTGGCAAGCGTTGAACTTCGAATAGGGAGGAGAAGAAGCGGGAAGATGACGAAAATGATCCAGAGATAAATAAAAAAGACAAAATGCTGAGTCACCCTAAGGATGCGAGCCAGTGGCAAGCGTTGAACTTCGAATACCCAGAATTTGGGAAGGATCCAAGGAACATCGTCTTTGGGCGCGAGCACCGATGGAGTCAATCCGTTTGGCAGCGGAGAAGCACACATAGCACCTGGCCTGTGTTTGTGTGGATGTACAACCTTCCCCTGGTTGTACATGAAGAGGAAGTACATTCACATTAGTATGCTAATTGAAGGGCGAAACAACCAGGGAACGACATCAATCTGTATGGGGCTGCTGAAAGAGGAGCTAGACACGCCATGGAAAACGCCAGCCAATACGTGGGACGCCGCAGAGAAAGAATATTCCCTATGAGAGCCGCACTGCTCACGACGGTGCACGACTATATCGGTTACGGATATCTCATGGGCAAGGTAGTCCATGGATTTTACGGATGCGTAAGGTGCATGGATGACACAACGTATCGCCAACTAGATAGAGATCCCCGGTCTTCAAAAACCGTGTTCATGGGACATCGAAGGTGGCTTCGCGACGATGACCCATGGAGGAAACGCAAGGATCTGTTCGATGGTGAAACCGAACCCCGAAAACGCCCGTGTACGAGGAGCGGCGAGGAAAGAGACGAGCTGTTGAAAATTGGAAAGACCGCCTTGCCGGGAAAAGAAGCAAAAGGCGCGAGCCGGAAAGAAGCGAAAGGCGCCAGAGCCGCTGCTGAAGATATGGAAAACGAGGTCTGCATTTTACGGGACTTGTCGTCTTTGGAAGATCCACCGTGTGCCTCACAGCCTTGATGTCATGCATATCACGAAGAACGTGTGCGAGAGTCTGCTTGGTACCCTGCTCAACATGCCAGAGAGGACCAAAGATGGGCCGAAAGTAAGGGCAGACTTGAAATCAATGGGCATCAGGCAGGAGCTTCACGCTAATGATGATGATGATGATGATGACGCGAAGCAGGACACAGAAAGTCGTCGCAAAGGCGAAAAGGCCAAGAAGAGCGGAAATGACTACCCTCCCGCGTGCTTCACTCTAAGTCAGGAGGAGATCGAGCAGTTTTTCACCTGCCTCCTAGGAGTAAAACTTCCTTACTGTTACGCGGGGAAGATAAGCAGATACCTAGACCCAGTGAAGCGAAGTTCAGCGGATGAAGTCTCACGACCGTCACGCGTCGATGACGCAAATACTTCGATTGCAATCCGTGGGATCATGGACGCGCACGTCTGCGTGAAACGCTATTTGGCCTATGCAACTTTTTCGACGTCATCTCTCGAAGTCGATTGGCGTGAGGCAACTCGAGAAGGCTACAGGAAGAGATCGTGGTGATACTATGCGAGCTTGAGATGTACTTCCCGCCCGCATTCTTCGACGTTATGGTGCATCTGCTGGTCCATATCGTGGAGGATATCATCCAACTCGGGCCGATGTTCCTGCACAGCATGATGCCGTTCGAAGGGATGAATGGTGTCATCAAAGGATACGTTCGCAACATGTCACGTCCAGAGGGAAGTATAGCCAGGGGCTTTTCGAATCAAGAGTGCATCTCCTACTGCACGAATTATCTAGGCATCGAGAACCCCGTTGGTCTGCCCGTCAACAGGCACCTCGGCAGGCTCGCTGGATGGGGTCACCGTGACGGTCGCCGCGAAATGCATGTCGACTTCGAGGGTCGACTCGCCGACTTTGAAAGAGCAAACCTAGTCGCGCTACAACACATAGACGTGGTCGATCCTTGGGTGGTAGAGCACAAAACCTTTATTGAGAAGACGTACAATGACCGAGGCCAACAGAGGGCGGACGGAGATATAATCAAAGAGCACAACTCATGTTTCACGCGTTGGTTCAAGCAGAAGCTTCTGCCGTACCCTTTACATGAGGATTCTTCCGCAGAAGAACAACTCATATTCGCCTTGTCACAGGGCGCGGCACAACCTGATGACCTATGAGGCGTACGATATCAACGGCTACACATTCTACACCGAGAACAAGGACATGAAGAGCGATGATTATCAGTACTCCGGGGTAACGATGGAATCCTACACCGGCAACAACAAGGACGGATACTACAGAAGGATCGAGGAGATCTGGGAGCTGAGCTACGCTGGAGAGAAGGTCCCGATGTTCCGTGTCAGATGGGCCAAGAGCGTCCTAAAAGAAGACCGGTATTTCACCACCATGGTTATACCCGAAGCCAAATCCAAGACCGCGGGCGAAAACGTCACCGCGAAAAATGAGCCATGGGTACTGGCTTCCCAAGTGGACCAATTCTTCATCATTAACGACCACAAAGCCCGGTCGTGTTGTCGTGAGGAGAGGCAAAAGGAAGATCATCGGAATGGATGGAGTAGCCAATGAGCAAGACTTCGACAAGTACGGCGACACGAAGATCGAACATGACGATTGACGATGAAGTAGCAGCACACACCACAAGAAGAAGCAGGACCACCCTACCTAAAGGATGTCCGCTCCACGTAAGAACTCCATTTGCGAAAAAGAAGGGCAAGAAGATTGTGAACAGATAGCTAGCTAAGATCGATTGTATTTAAATCGTAGTCTTCATTTCTCGATTGTATTTCATGGGCACTTTTTGATATCATGAATATTTTTAAATTTCATGGGCACTTTTGAATTCATGAGGACACTTGATCTCGATCCCCCTCCATCTCGATCTCGATCCCCCACCATCTCGATCACGATTCCCCCACCATATCGATCTCGATCCCCTCCATCTCGATCCCACCCAAGCACCTCCCCGCTTAGCTCCACCGCCGATGACCCATCGCAACCTCCCCGCTCCATCGCCGACGAGCAGCACCCCGGCACCTCCCCGCTCCACCACGCCAACGGGCACCCCCGCACCTCCCCCGCTCCACCGCCGCCGCCGATGATATTTTCAAGTAACAAATTTGAACATATTTTTAAAAAAAAATTATTACTGTTTTTATAAAAAAATATTACTGTTATGATTTAAACAAGTTTGAACATATTTAAACACAAATAAATATAAAAAACAGCATTTAAAATAAATAAAATAATATTGGGGAGCCTCAGAATCGAACCCAGGACCTCCCGGTGTGTGTGCTGCGTGCTGACCAGTCGGGCTAGTGGGTGGGTTCTGTTATAGATAGGGTTAGGTTGTAGATAGGGCTAGTGGGCTAGATTAAAACAAAATTCTAATGGCGCACCGAGGGGTGGTGCGCCATTAGAATAGTCGTACTTATGGCAAGACGAGGGTGGTGCGCCATTAGAAAGCTTCCCCACCCCACTAAATCCCCAATCTCTCTAATCTCTCCCTGCCTCATCGATCTCACCCGCTGCCCCTGTTCGCCGTCCCCTCGCCGCCTCGCCTCCTTCGCCATCCCAGGCAGCCGCGCCTCCCTCGCCGCCTCCCTCGCCGTCCCCGAGCCGAGTGCCCTCGACGTCCTCCCGCCCAAGCGCCCCCTCCCCCCGCGGCCCCGCCTGCGCCCTCGACGTGCTCGCCGTCCAACACCGCGCGGCCTGCCCAGGAGGACCGCCGCCGTCTTCCTCTTCGACTACGAGGACCCGGACGAGCTCGGACGCCCAGGAGGACCGCCACCGCTCGACGCCCTCGATCGCACGGCCTGTCCAGGAGGACCGCCACCGCTCGGCCTTGGTCGCGCCGCCTCGACTAGCTCCGGCTGCCCGAGTCGCCCTCGACCTCCCAAGTGAGCACCGAGCCGCTTCCCCTCTTCCCCTCTTTATTTCCTTCGATGTGTTCTAGGGTTGGGGTTGGAGAAATTTGGACAAGGAAAGGGGGTTGGAGAATTAAGTAGCTAGGGTTTTCCAAATGTTCAAATCTCTGAGCTTGCATTTAGATGCATTTTAGAGGATACTAGTCTCAACTAAGCATCCGCCTAGAGATTCTTTCTTTAAGTAGCTAGGCTCAATTAGTGAATTTCCAGTGAGTTTGGATTCATGCAACAATATGAAACATTAATTACTATTCTTTCTGGCCACTAATGATAGATGTAACATGTAAGAAGTCCATAATTGATTAACGGATCTATTAGTTTGATAGTTTTTTTAGTGTTGCACCTTTTCCTTCTACAACTTGCAGATGTGCACACAATTTTTAGTGTTCAGTTAAGGAGTTGGTCCTTGGGAAGCATAATGTGACGCCCGGATAATCAAACTACAGTAATCCCCTCTTAATGATGCCATGCCATTGCAGTAATTTGCTAAACCTCACTTTGATCCAAACCTGATTCAGATTAAATTTAAAATAAAGTCAAACTTTTATTTCTTCAAACGGTAAAACAAAAAGTTTGGCGGGTTGCAAATATTCACTAACAATTTGTCATGAAATAATTAATATTTTTCAAAATATAAAGTTGCCCCTGGATATTAAAACAGTGGACCAACAACACCTTTTTATCCCATTTAAAAATAAACTCGAACTTAATAAATTATTTTGAACCCAAACGTGTTGTGGCAGTGCACAATAATGCATAGTAATTATATGGCAAGGTTTAATATTTTACAAAACTATTTTGATGCTAAAAGAAAATACAAAACAATAGCTAAATAAATAAACAAAAAGTAAATGGAAAAATACTAGTAAACAGAAAAGAAACCTAATCTCATCGGGCCCCTTGGCCCATTTAGCAACAAAGGGCCCAACCAGCTAAAAGGCCCAACCGGCACCCCCACTTCCCTTATCTCCCCATCCCCGAAACCCTAGCCCCACTCGCCCATCCCACTCCCCACACACTCCCCCCATTCCCCGATCCCCTTCTGGATCGGGGCACGACCGCGTCGACCACGCCCCACGGCGCCCCAACGCCGGCGCCACCGCAACGGCGCCGCCCGGTCACCACCGCCTACCGCCATCGCCCCCCCCCCCAGATCTGGATCGGGGCTCAACACAACCCGCTCCACTGCCGACGTCGTTGCCGCTGTGGATCCCGCCCCCGCCGCTCGACGACGTCGCCGAAGCCACCTCACCGGAGCTGCCTCCCCGTCTCCGCCTTCGACGCCCTCGTCCCCGTCCTCCTCCACAGTGGACCTCCCCGAACTCCCCCGCGCCCACTGCCCGTGCCCTACTCCTCCCCTGTGAGCACGCGTCCTCCTCCTCTCCCCTCTTCCCCTGTCACCTTGCGCCCGAGCACGTTCCCCGTCGTCGCCGTTGCTCGCTCACCGCATGGCGCTGCCTAAGAGCCGCCTATGCCCGACCACCATCGCCTCCGTCCATGGCGCTGGCGCGCCCCTTGGCGCGCCGTCGTCTGAGGGCGGCCCACCTTCGCGCCTCTGCTCGACCCCCCCACCGTGCGCGCCCTCCACAGTCGCTTCGCTTGTGCCGCCGTCACTAAATCGCCCTAATCGCGTGCCCGCCGCCCTGCACCACCTCCGGCCTCCTCCCTTTGCCCGCAGCTATCTTTGCCCGCCTCGCCGTGGTCTCGCCGTTGCTCACATCCGTGGCCCGGCCTCGCCAGCGCCCATGGCGGGCGCCCCCAGCGACACAGGGGCGGTGGCGCTTCGTCGCCCGTAACGTAACCAGCGCCATAGCGCCCTCTGGGCCTATGACAGTGGGCCCCTGCCCAAGAACGTTTGTAAAATGAAAAGGTTAAAATAATAATAATAATAAGAAGAAGAAATAAAAAATATATATATTAATTAATTAATTAATTATTTATTTAACTTAATTAATCTAGTTTAATTAAACATAACTAATCTGGCTTAATTAAACCCTAATTAACATGTTTAGTCTATGACAGGTGGGTCCCACGGGACCCACACGTCGGTTGACCAGTCAACACCTCTGTTGACTGCTGACGTCATGATGACATCAGCAAACACTATTCTAGATAATGTTAGAATTAAATAGTTAAATAAATCCTAAAAATGATTTAAATTTTTTAAAATTAATATAAAATAAACCGTAGCTCAGATGAAAATACTTTCTACATGAAAATTGCTTAGAACGACGAGACGAATCCGGATACGCATCCCGTTCATCTGCCACACCTCCCTAACCTATCGAACTCGTAACTTTCCCCCTCCGGTTCATCTGTCCGAAAACGTGAAACACCGGGGATACTTTCCCGGTTGTTTCCCCCCTTCACCGGTATAACCTCATACCGCGTTAGGGCACGCCTAGCATCACGCTTTGCTTTGACATGCATCGTTACGCATCTGTTTGCATTATATTCATTGTTTCTTCCCCCCTCTTCTCTCGCTAGACACCGAGACAGACGCCGCTGCTACCCAGTACGACTACGAAGTTGACGACCCCTCTCTATTGCCAGATCAACCAGGCAAGCCCCCCCCCCCTTGATCACCAGATATCTCCTATTCTACTCTATACTGCTTGCATTAGAGTAGTGTAGCATGTTACTGATTTTCGTTATACCTATCCTGATGCATAGCCTGTCCTTGCTACTACTGTTGTTATCTTTACCTGCAATCCTACATGCTTAGTATAGGATGCTAGTATTCCATCTGTGGCCCTACATTCTTGTCCGTATGCTGTGCTATACTATCGGGCCGTGATCACTCGGAAGGTGATCACGGGTATATACTTATACTTATACATGATACATGTGGTGACTAAAGTCGGGTCGGCTTGTGGAGCACCCGCGAGTGATTCACGGATTGGGGGCTGAAAGGACCTTTGTCCCGACGGCTCTCTGGATGGATCTTTGTGGCGGAGCGACATGGCAGGTTAAGACCGCCTAGGAGAGCGGTGGGCCTGGGCCTGTTCGGCGTTCGCGGATACTTAACACGCTTAACGAGATCTTGGTATTTGATCTGAATCTGGCCATTTGGTCTATACGCACTAACCAACTACGTGGGAAAGATATGGGCACTCGGCGTCGTGGTATCAGCCGAAGCACTTCGTGACGTCGATGATCGAGCGGCGCGCCGGATTGGAACGTAGCCCTGCTCTTGTATTAAGGGGGCTAGTTACGCTTCCGTCACAGACGCAACGTGCAGGTGTGCTAAGGGCGATGGGCCCAGACCCCTGTGCGCTTAGGTTTAGACCGGCGTGCTGACCTCTCTGTTGTGCCTAGGTGGGGCTGCGATGTGTTGATCTTCCGCGGCTGGGCATGACCCAGAAAAGTGTGTCCGGCCAAATGGGATCAAGCGTGTTGGGTTATGTGCTGCACCCCTGCAGGGAAGTTAATCTATTCGAATAGCCGTGATCTTCGGTAACAGGACGACTTGGAGTTGTACCTTGACCTTATGACAACTAGAATCGGATACTTAATAAAACACACCCTTCCAAGTGCCAGATACAACCCGGTGGTCGCTCTCTCTCAAGGTTACGAGGAGGGGATCGCCGTGTAGGATTATGCTATGCGATGCTACTTGGAGGACTTCAGTCTACTCTCTTCTACATGTTGCAAGGCGGAGGCTGCCAGAAACGTAGTCTTCGACATGATTAGCTACCCCCCTCTTATTCTGGCATTCTGCAGTTCAGTCCACTGATATGGCCCTTGACACATATATCCATGCATATGTAGTGTAGCTCCTTGCTTGCGACTACTTTGGATGAGTACTCACGGTTGCCTTGTTCCCCCTTTTCCCCCTTTCTTTACCCGGTTGCTGCGACTGCAGACGATGGAGCCTGTGGAGCGACGCCACCGTCGATGGCGACTACTACACCGGAGGTGCCTACTACTACGTGCAGCCCGCCGACGACGACCGTGAGTAGTTTAGGAGGATCTCAGTGCAGGAGGCCCGCGCTTCTTTTGATCTCAGATCCTGGGCTTTGTGCTAGCCATCTTATGGCAACTTGTTTAACTTATGTACGTACTCAGATATTGTTGCTTTCGCTGACTCGTCTATGATCGAGCACTTGTATTCGAGCCCTCGAGGCCCTCGGCTTGTATTATGATGCTTGTATGACTTATTTATGTTTTAGAGTTGTGTTGTGATATCTTCCCGTGAGTCCTTGATCTTGATCGTACACATTTGCGTGCATGATTAGTGTATGATTGAATCGGGGGCGTCACACATAAATAAAACATTATTGGCAAGTGCAGTCTTGTTACTCCTAGGTATCTACAAATGAGTAGATGAATATTTGTTACCAGGAGGGGTTACAATATCTTTCAAACTGATGTTGTTCTCATGATCATGCTTTCTAATGGTTTGATATCACCCAAAGTTTGGCATGGAAACTACAGAGGTACTATGTAGTGTTGTATTACTTCTTCGGATTCGGGGTGTTTAAATGTGCATTAGTTCTTATGATAATTAATGGTTAAAGTCCTTTGACAAGAATGTGAACAATAAGAGATGTAACCAATCCCAGAAGTAGAACCATGTATCTTTTCTCTCTACAATTCTCATGCAACAATATGGAACTAATTCTTTAAGTAGTTAATGAGAACACTTGGTCCATATTCATTTGCGGTGAACATACATTTTCACTGTTCTTATAATATTTGCTTGATGTCGATTATGCTATGAGGATATTAGTCTAAGCCCAGTCTTGGATGCATTGTTTTATCCTGCGGTGGTTAAACCGGTTCTGAAAATTATCTAGTTTGACCTGTACTTGTCCAGCTATCATAATCTATTCTTTGACCATGGCAGTAGCTGGCATTTTGTTATGATAATTTCAGTATATATCTTACTGTCCTTTGCTGATCTCGTTGTATTTTCAATTCATAGGCAACTCTGCGACGAAGTCTCCTCCAGGTAATATATGTCTCATGCTTTCTAAAGAGTACTAGTATCTTGACTAAACTATCCACTTGCTATGCTTAGCTGCTCTGTTGTCTGAATCGTGACACTTTGCTGTCATAATGCAACTAAACATACTAGTCTCAACTAAGCATACTAGTTTTTTGTAGTGAGACAGTAAGAAGGAAACTTCCCAGATTATGTAGAAAGAAAATACTTGGTTTGACAGCAAGTACCATGACATGAATCAAAAAACATATACGGTGGGAAAATAAAATGGCGTAAACACAGGAGGTTACGGTTTGTTGTATCTCCACCAGTTTGGGTTGGTGAATGTGGATGATTTTTTTATCCTGTGAACTCATTGTCCGCTAAAAGAATTTGGTATCATCATGGTGTAATTTTGTTAACATTCTGGTTTTGTTAGATAGTGGCTACACTAATCTAGAGTGATGCAAATTTCCTTCCCATTTGGTATCATCATGTTCAGTGTATACAGTTATAACATCATGTGGGTTTTTTAAGTCTGTTTACAGCTCTAGTACACTTCTCTTACACTTCTTTGAGGACTTGTATTTGCTACTGTTGTGTTGTTGTTCCTATATTGTAATTGCTTCAACGCACACTACCATGACTTAATGTTTACAATAGATGTTTTCTTTGTGTCCAATAGTCAGCGATATTTTTTCTTGAGGTAACTGGTCAAATGTTCGGTGTGTATGTCTGAACTTGAATGTTGCAATGCTGTTTTCTTGAGGCTACATCAAAAACTTGAGCTACTGTCTTGCAAAGATGATGATCATCTTGCTAGTTTGCTGGGTTTTGTCTCGACCATTGTGTCATGATGAATTTGCAGGTACCCGAGAGGCCCTTGAGTTTGCGGAATGTCGATTAACTTCCGTTCCGGCAAATTGGTACTCCATATGTCCTATTTTCAACAAAGGTCATGCTAAAATTTTCCGTGAATTTTAGCATGACTTTGCTAAAAATAGGACATATAGAATACTGCGACTAATGCATGGGCCGGGGTATCTTAGTACTTAGTTAAGTAGGATCAACTGCCCTGCCATTCTTGCTGCATTAAACCATAGGTGGCAATAGAGCCAAGTGATTAGGCCCAACTTAGAATTCTCCTTAGCATCGATAAACCCTAGATGATAAACCCAAGATAGGTGGCAATAGTGCCAAGTGATTAGTGCCAAGTGATTAGGCCCAACCTAGGGTGCCTCGGCATCGATAAACCCTAAATGATGAAAACTTAACTTGGCTGCCCCGGATGCCTCGGTGTCGATGAGAACCTAAATGATGTATGCTTAGGCTTTTAGGGTGCCTCAAGGCCGACAAACCCTAAATGATGAAAGCTTAGGCTTTTAGAGTGCCTCGGTGTCGACAAACCCTAAGTGATGAGACCATGATCTTGTTCCTTGACAATAACCAACTTTTTGACCAAACTTTTTTCCTATTTAGAGCGAAACATGGACCACAACAATGAGGCCGGTGGTTCGGGCGGCAAGCAATTCTGGGAGCTGTCCCAGGAGATGGAGGATCAACCTCACCACTATGAGGACGCCGCGGAAGACACCGATCCTGATTACACAACCCCTAGTGGCGTCGGGGATGACACCACTGATGGTGCCGCCGAGGATGCCACCACTGATGATGGCGGCGCACACACAGATGGCAGCCAACCGAAGAAGCAAAGGAAGGACTGCGCCCGAATGCGCTCCGCACCCTCAAGGAGGAATTCACTCAACTGGACTCCGACGGGAATCCAACGAAGCCCAAACATATAGTCAAGGGGTACTCGGTTCAGCTCGGGTGCATTCTCCGGAGCACCGTCTCGATCAACACCGAGAACCTTAGGCATAAGGACCGAGGGAATTTGGCGCAACCTCCTCTTCACGAAGCTGCACGAACGATACAAGTTCCCTTGAATTTGAAAACACATGCCTCTCGGGGAATAAAGTGAACAGTGCCGCCCTCACGAAGATGAGCACGGCCTGTCTACTTGGAGAAGCGGGTGAAGAGAATGATTGATAAAGGTGATAGTTATGAGAAGATCAAGGCGAAATATCCTTTGATGAGCGAAGATGAGTACAAGGAGTTCAAGATCAAGTGTGAGAGCGTGCAACCTCGAATCAAGTCGGTGGGGAAAGAAATGCGGGAGTTGAACTTAGGGGAACACAAACTCGGTCCCGGCGGTTACAGAGTGGCGGAGCCTATATGGGACAAGGAGGACGCGGAGCGTGCCGAGCAAGGCCTACCGCCCCGCTTCGAGAAATACAGCGGTGACAAGCAGACCAGGAACTATGTCAGGGCCCAGTACAAGGAGGACCCGATAACAAAGGAGCTTACCACGGATCCGAAGACCAGGGTGCTTGAGCTTGTTCTGGTAAGGAATACACCCCCGCGTAATTAGCTCCATATGGTTGCACTCTAATTAATCCCCAATATTTCTAAATGGTTCACGTTCCTTTCGCAGGACACTGAAAGCAGTAGCGCGGGGTCGTCTCAGAGCTCCCCTGTTGACACCCCTTTAAATAGGGCGTTGAACGTAATCAAAAACAAGGATAAGCTCACTAAGCCGACGTCAGCTGGTCGTGTGGCCGGCAAAGGCTTGTCCACAAAATGGGGGTCATACTATACTGCTGGTGTGCGGAAGGAGAAAAAGACCAGCTCGCAAAGCCAGACGCGCGAGGTTGAAGAACTCAAGGCACAAGTGGCGCGGATTCCGGAGCTTGTCCAAGAGCAAGTGGAACAACAACTGGGAACGAAGCTCAACGCCATGGTGCCTACGTTGATTCATGGGTCGACGACGTGGATCGTGGCCAACAGGGCCTCCCGGTTCCCGGCTTCACGGCCCGACCTTCGCGACGTCTGGCGGGCGCCATTGGTGTCTCCGGCGGCGGCGCCATTGGTGTCTTCGGCGGAGGCGGTATTCGTGTCTCCGGCGCCGGCATGGGCATTGGAGCTTAATGAACCTGGGTGTACGCCGGCCGGCACCTCGCCAAAGAAGCGCCCCTCCGTCGATTACGCCCGCCGTTGGCGGTGCCTCGACATTAGCCGAGCTCGACGGCATCATCAGAATTAAGCCTCTCGGCCGATGACTTCATCTCCTTGCCTTTTGATTTGGGCATCCTCGACGCCTGTACATGTTTTCGCAGGGCACCGCCGACGTTCCTTGCACTCTTCTGCACTTCGTGGGCGCCGAGTTGGTCGATGTCGCCAAGGGCAGAATCGTTCAACCGGGCAACCCCATGTTCCACGGTAATCCGATGCCACCCACAGTGTATAGGGTTGAAGTGGTTCGGGTGCTGCCAGGCTGCGACGAGCTGTTACCTCCGATTCGACCCACTGGGCCGACGAAGAAGATGAGGCGACCCTCGGCGCTGCGTAATCGGCCCCTGCTTTGGCGAAGAGCCAGATTCGTTTGGGGCGGGGAGACCACCCACGAACAAGACCGCCCGGTCGTGCCGGCGCCAAGCCATGGCAAGAACACCGCAACGCTACCGGACCTGCCGGACATCCCTATGGCACAGGATCCGGACAGCCCTGTGGCATAGGATCCGGACAGCGACGACAACGACGACGGTACATTTACCAAAGTTGATAAGTACTTTGCCGAACATGGGTACGCTTGAAGGAAATATGCCCTAGAGGCAATAATAAAGTTATTATTTATTTCCTTATTTCATGATAAATGTTTATTATTCATGCTAGAATTGTATTAACCGGAAACATAATACATGTGTGAATACATAGACAAACATAGTGTCACTAGTGTGCCTCTACTTGACTAGCTCGTTGAATCAAAGATGGTTAAGTTTCCTAGCCATAGACATGAGTTGTCATTTGATTAACGGGATCACATCATTAGGAGAATGATGTGATTGACATGACCCATTCCGTTAGCTTAGCACATGATCGCTTTAGTATGTTGCTATTGCTTTCTTCATGACTTATACATGTTCCTGTAACTATGAGATTATGCAACTCCCGTTTACGGGAGGAACACTTTAGGTGCTACCAAACGTCACAACGTAATCGGGTGATTATAAAGGAGTACTACAGGTGTCTCCAAAGGTACATGTTGGGTTGGCGATTTCGAGATTAGGTTTTGTCACTCCGATTGTCGGAGAGGTATCTCTGGGCCCTCTCGGTAATGCACATCACTATAAGCCTTGCAAGCATTGCAACTAATAAGTTAGTTGCAAGATGATGTATTACGTAACGAGTAAAGAGACTTGCCGGTAACGAGATTGAACTAGGTATTGGATACCGACGATCGAATCTCGGGCAAGTAACATACCGATGACAAAGGGAACAACGTATGTTGTTATGCGGTTTGACCGATAAAGATCTTCAGTAGAATATGTAGGAGCCAATATGGGCATCCAGGTTCCGCTATTGGTTATTGACCAAGAATAGTTCTAGGTCATGTCTACATAGTTCTCGAACCCGTAGGGTCCGCACGCTTAAGGTTTCGGCGATGACAGTTATATTATGAGTTTATGAGTTTTGATGTACCGAAGGAGTTCGGAGTCCCGGATGAGATCGGGGACATGACGAGGAGTCTCGAAATGGTCGAGACGTAAAAATCGATATATTGGACGACTATATTCGGAGTTCGGAAAGGTTCCGAATGATTCGAGTATTTTTCGGAGTACCGGGTAGTTACGGGAGAAGCAATGGGCCTTGATGGGCTTTAGTGGGAAGAGGAGAAAGGGCCAAGGGGCTGCTGCGCCCCCCCCCCTCCCCTCTAGTCCGAATTGGACTAGGGAAAAGGGGGCGCCACCTGTCCTACTCCTCCACTTCCTTCTCCCTTCCTCCCCTCTTGGTGGACTCCTACTAGGACTTGGAGTCCTAGTAGGACTCCACACCCTGGCCGCACCTATGCCTTGGCCGGCCTCCTCCTCCTCCATCCTTTATATACTGGAGCAAGGGGGCACCCCAGGACACACAAGTTGATCTACGGATCTTTCCTTAGCCGTGTGCGGTGCCCCCTTCCACCATATTCCACTTTGGTCATATCGTCGCGGAGCTTAGGCGAAGCCCTGCGCCGGAGAAGTCATATCGTCGCGGAGCTTAGGCGAAGCCCTGCGTCGGTGGAGCATCATCATCGTCACCACGCCGTCGTGCTGACGGAACTCATCCCCGACACTTTGCTGGATCGGAGTCCGGGGATCATCATCGAGCTGAACGTGTGCAGAACTCGGAGGTGCCGTACGTTCGGTGCTTGGATCGGTCGGATCGTGAAGACGTACGACTACATCAACCGTTGTTATAACGCTTCCGCTTTCGGTCTCACGAGTGCGTGGGCGGACACTCTCCCCTCTCGTTGCTATGCCATCACCATGGTCTTGCGTGATCGTAGGAAATTTTTGAAATTACTACGTTCCCAACGATGGCATCCGAGCCTGGTTTTATGCGTAGATGTCATATGCACGAGTAGAACACAAGTGAGTTGTGGACGATACAAGTCATACTGCCTACCGCATGTCATACTTTGGTTCAGCGGTATTGTTGGACAGACGATCCAGACCAACCTTACGCTGCATTTCCACGCGAGACCGGTTCCCTCGGCGTGCTTTGCACATAGATGGCTTGTGGAAGACTGTCTCTCCAACTTTAGTTGAACCGAGTGTAGCTACGCCCGGTCCTTGAGAAGGTTAAACGGAGTCTATTTGACAAACTATCGTTGTGGTTTTGATGCGTAGGTAAGAACGGTTCTTGCTCAGCCCGTAGCAGCCACGTAAAACTTGCAACAACAAAGTAGAGGACGTCTAACTTGTTTTTGCAGGGCATGTTGTGATGTGATATGGTCAAGACGTGATGCTATATTTTATTGTATGAGATGATCATGTTTTGTAACCGAAGTTATCGGCAATCGGCAGGAGCCATATGGTTGTCGCTTATTGTATGCAATGCAATCGCGATGTAATGCTTTACTTTATTACAACGCGGTCGTGATAGTCGTGGAAGCATAAGATTGGCGATCCGACAACGAAGCTACGATGGAGATCAAGGTGTCGCGCCGGTGCCGATGGTGATCATGACGGTGCTACGACGATGGAGATCACAAGCACGAGATGATGATGGCCATATCATATCACTTATATTGATTGCATGTGATGTTTATCCTTTATGCATCTTATCTTGCTTTGTTTGACGGTAGCATTATAAGATGATCTCTCACTAAAAATTATCAAGAAGTGTTCTCCTCGAGTATGCACCGTTGCCAAAGTTCGTAGTACCCAGACACCACGTGATGATCGGGTGTGATAAGTTCTACGTCCATCTACAACGGGTGCAAAACAGTTGCACACGCGGAATACTCAGGTTAAACTTGGCGAGCCTAGCATATAACAGATATGGCCTCGGAACACGAGACCGAAAGGTCGAACGTGAATCATATAGTAGATATGATCAACATAGTGATGTTCACCATTGAAACTACTCCGTCTCACGTGATGATCGGACATGGTTTAGTTGATTTGGATCACGTGATCACTTAGACGACTAGAGAGATGTCTGTCTAAGTGGGAGTTTAGTAATATGATTAATTGAACTTTAATTTATCATGAACTTAGTCCTGGTAGTATCTTGCAAATTATGTTGTAGATCAATAAGCTCGCATTGTTGCTTCCCTATGTTTTATGTGTTCCTAGAGAAAATTGTATTGAAAAATGTTAGTAGCAATGATGCGGATTGGATCTGTGATCTGAGGTTTATCCTCATTGCTGCACAGAAGAATTATGTCCTTAATGCACCGCTAGGTGACAGACCTATTGCAGGAGCAGATGCATACGTCATGAACGTTTGGCTAGCTCAATATGATGACTACTTGATAGTTTAGTGCACCATGCTTAACGGCTTAGAATCGGGACTTCAAAGACGTTTTGAGCGTCATGGACCATATGAGATGTTCCAGGAGTTGAAGTTAATATTTCAAGCAAATACCGAGTTGAGAGATATGAAGTCTCCAACAAGTTCTATGGCTAAAAGATGGAGGAGAATCGCTCAACTAGTGAGCATGTGCTCGAGATAGTGCAGGTACTTCAATCACTTGAATCAAGTGGGAGTTAATCTTCGAGATAAGGCGTTGATTGACAGAATTCTCTAGTCACCATCACTAAGTTACTAGAACTTCGTGATGAACTATAGTATGCAAGGGATGACGAAAACGATTCCCGAGCTCTTCATGATGTTGAAATCGACGAAGGTAGAAATCAAGAAAGAGCATCAAGTGTTGATGATTGACAAGACCACTAGTCTCAAAGAAAAAGGCAAAGGGAAGAAGGGGAACTTCAAGAAGAACGGCAAGCAAGTTGCTACTCGAGTGAAGAAGCCCAAGTCTGGACCTAAGCCTGAGACTAAGTGCTTTTTCTGCAATAGAACTGGTCACTAGAAGCGGAACTACCCCAAGTATTTGGCGGATAAGAAGGATGGCAAAGTGAACAAGGGTATATTTGATATACAGGTTATTGATGTGTGCTTTACTAATGTTTATAGTAGCCCCTGAGTATTTGATACTTGTTCGGTTGCTAAGATTAGTAACTCAAACAGGAGTTTCTGAGAATAAAAACTAGTTGAAGGGAAGTGGCGATGAGTGTTGGAAGTAGTTCCAAGATTGATATGATCATCATCGCATACTCCCTATACTTTCGGGATTAGTGTGGAACCTAAATAAGTGTTATTTGGTGTTGAGCATAAATATGATTTGATCATGTTTATTGCAATACGGTTATTCATTTAAGTAAGAGAATAAATTGTTGTTACATTTACATGAATAAAACCTTATATGGTTACACACACAACGAAAATGGTTCATTGGATCTCGATAATAGTGATAAACATATTCATAATATTGAAACAAAAAGATGCAAAGTTAATAATGATAGTGCAACTTATATGTAGCACTGCCGTTTAGGTCATATTGGTGTAAAGCGCATGAAGAAAACTCCATGCTAATGGACTTTTGGAATCACTTGATTATGAATCATTTGATGCTTGCGAACCGTGCCTTTTGGGCAAGATGACTAAAACTCCGTTCTCCGGAACAATGGAACAAGCTACTGACTTATTGGAAATAATACATACCGATGTATGCGATTCAATGAGTGTTGATGCTCGTGGCAAGTATCATTATTTTCGGACCTTCACAGATGATTTGAGCAGATATGCGTATATCTTCTTGATGAAACATAAGTCTGAAATAGTTGAAAAGTTCAAAGAATTTCAGAGTGAAGTAGAAAATCATCGTAACAAGAAAATAAAGTTTCTGCGATCTGATCATGGAGATAAATATTTGAGTTACGAGTTTGGTCTTCAATTAAAACAATGTGAAATAGTTTCACAACTCACGCCACCTGGAACACCACAGTGTAATGGTGTGTCCAAACGTCATAACCGTGCTTTATTAGATATGGTGCGATCAATGATGTCTATTTCCGATTTACCGCTATCGTTTTGGGGTTATGCTTTAGAGACGGCAACATTCACGTTAAATAGAACACCGTCAAAATCCGTTGAGACGACGCCTTATGAACTGTGGTTTAGCAAGAAACCAAAGTTGTCGTTTCTTAAAGTTTGGGGCTGCGATGCTTATGTAAAGAAACTTCAACCAGATAAGCTCGAACCCAAATCGGAAAAATGTGTCTTCATAGGATACCCAAAGGAGACTGTTGGGTACACCTTCTATCACAGAATCTGAAGGCAAGATTTTCGTTGCTAAATTTGGATCCTTTCTAGAGGAAGAGTTTCTCTCGAAAGAAGTGAGTGGGAGGAAAGTAGAACTTGATGAGATAACTGTATCTGCTCCCTTATTGGAAAGTAGTTCATCACAAGAAATGGTTCCTGTGACAACTACACCAATTAGTGAGGAAACTAATGATGATGATCATGAAGTTTCAGATCAAGTTACTATTGAACCTCGTAGGTCAACCAGAATAAAATACGCACTCAGAGTGGTACGGTAATCCTATTACGGAAGTCATGTTACTTGACCATGGCGAACCTACAAACTATGAAGAAGCGATGGTGAGCCCAGATTCATGAAATGGCTTGAGGCCATAAAATCTGAGATAGGATCCATATATGAGAACAAAGTGTGGACTTTGGTTGACTTGCTCGATGATCAGCAAGTCAAGTTAAATAAATGGATCTTCAAGAGGAAGACAGATGATGATAGTAGTGTTACTATCTACAAAGCTCGACTTGTCGTAAAAAGGTTTTCGACAAGTTCAAAGTGTTGACTACAATGAGATTTTCTCAAACTGTAGCGATTCTTAAGTCTGTCCGAATCATGTTAGCAATTGTCACATTTTATGAAATCTAGCAAATGGATGTCAAAGCTACATTCTTTAATGGATTTATTAAAGAAGAGTTGTATATGATGCAACCAGAAGGTTTTGTCAATCCTAAAGGAGCTAACAAAATGTGCAAGCTCCAGTGATCCATCTATGGACTGGTGCAAGCATCTCGGAGTTGGAATAAACGCTTTGATAGTGTGATCAAAGCATATGGTTTTATACAGACTTTTGGAGAAGCCTGTATTTACAAGAAAGTGAGTGGGAGCACTACAACATTTCTGATAAGTATATGTGAATAACATATTGTTGATCGGAAATAATGTAGAATTATTATGCAAAGCATAAAGGAGTATTTGAAAGGAGTTTTTCAAAGAAGGACCTCAGTGAAGCTGCTTACATATTGAGCATCAAGATCTATAGAGATGGATCAAGACGCTTGATAAGTTTTTCAATAAATACATACCTTGTCAAGATTTTGAAGTAGTTCAAAATGGAACAGTCAAAGAAAAGTTCTTGCCTGTGTTACAAAGGTGTAAAATTGAATAAGACTCAAAACCCGACCACGGCAGAAGATAGAAAGAGAATGAAAGTCATTCCCTATGCCTCAGCCATAGGTTCTATAAAGTATGCTATGCTATGTACCAGACCTATTGTATACCTTGCTCTGAATTTGGCAAGGGAGTACAATAGTGATCTAGGAGTAGATCCTTTGGACATTGGTCAAGAACATCCTTAGTGAGGACTAAGGAAATATTTCTCGATTATGGAGGTGATAAAAGAGCCCGTCGTAAAGAGTTACATCGGTGCAAGCTTTTACACTGATCCAGATGACTCTAAGTCTCAATCTGGATACATATTGAAAGTGGGAGCAATTAGCTAGAGTAGCTCCGTGCAAAGCATTGTAGACATAGAATATTTGCAAAATACATACGGCTCTGAATGTAGCCAGACCCGTTGACTAAGCTTCTCTCACGAGCAAAACATGATCATCCCTTAGTACTCTTTGGGTGTTAATCACATAGCGATGTGAACTAGATTATTGACTCTAGTAAACCCTTTCGGGTGTTGGTCACATGACGATGTGAACTATGGGTGTTAATCACATACATATGTGACTATGGGTGTTGAAACACATGATGATGTGAACTAGATTATTGACTCTAGTGCAAGTGGGAGACTGAAGGAAATATGCCCTAGAGGCAATAATAAAGTTATTATTTATTTCCTTATTTCATGATAAATGTTTATTATTCATGCTAGAATTGTATTAACCGGAAACATAATACATGTGTGAATACATAGACAAACATAGTGTCACTAGTGTGCCTCTACTTGACTAGCTCGTTGAATCAAAGATGGTTAAGTTTCCTAGCCATAGACATGAGTTGTCATTTGATTAACGGGATCACATCATTAGGAGAATGATGTGATTGACATGACCCATTCCGTTAGCTTAGCACATGATCGTTTAGTATGTTGCTATTGCT
The DNA here is from genome assembly GCA_021605145.1 of Aegilops bicornis. Taxonomy (NCBI): domain Eukaryota; kingdom Viridiplantae; phylum Streptophyta; class Magnoliopsida; order Poales; family Poaceae; genus Aegilops; species Aegilops bicornis. The sequence goes on from CM038670.1 coordinate 784,048,219, forward strand.
TTCTTCATGACTTATACATGTTCCTGTAACTATGAGATTATGCAACTCCGTTTACGGAGGAACACTTTGGGTGCTACCAACCGTCACAACGTAACTGGGTGATTATAAAGGAGTACTACAGGTGTCTCCAAAGGTACATGTTGGGTTGGCGTATTTCGAGATTAGGTTTTGTCACTCCGATTGTCGGAGAGGTATCTCTGGGCCCTCTCGGTAATGCACATCACTATAAGCCTTGCAAGCATTGCAACTAATAAGTTAGTTGCAAGATGATGTATTACGTGTGAGTAAAGAGACTTGCCGTAACGAGATTGAACTAGGTATTGGATACCGACGATCGAATCTCGGGCAAGTAACATACCGATGACAAAGGGAACAACGTATGTTGTTATGCGGTTTGACCGATAAAGATCTTCGTAGAATATGTAGGAGCCAATATGGGCATCCAGGTTCCGCTATTGGTTATTGACCAAGAATAGTTCTAGGTCATGTCTACATAGTTCTCGAACCCGTAGGGTCCATGCAACTTAAGGTTTCGATGGCGGTTATATTATGAGTTTATGAGTTTTGATGTACCGAAGGAGTTCGGAGTCCCGGATGAGATCGGGGACATGACGAGGAGTCTCGAAATGGTCGAGACGTAAAAATCGATATATTGGACGACTATATTCGGAGTTCGGAAAGGTTCCGAATGATTCGAGTATTTTTCGAGTACGGGTAGTTACGGGAGAAGCAATGGGCCTTGATGGGCTTTAGTGGGAAGAGGAGAAAGGGCCAAGGGGCTGCTGCGCCCCCCTCCCTCTAGTCCGAATTGGACTAGGGAAAGGGGCCGCCACCTTTCCTACTCCTCCACTTCCTTCTCCCTTCCTCCCTCTTGGTGGACTCCTACTAGGACTTGGAGTCCTAGTAGGACTCCACACCCTGGCCGCACCTATGCCTTGGCGGCCTCCTCCTCCTCCATCCTTTATATCTGGAGCAAGGGGCACCCCAGGACACACAAGTTGATCTACGGATCTTTCCTTAGCCGTGTGCGGTGCCCCTTCCACCATATTCCACTTGGTCATATCGTGGAGCTTAGGCGAAGCCCTCGCTACGGAGAAGTCATATCGTCGCGGAGCTTAGGCGAAGCCCTGCGTCGGTGGAGCATCATCATCGTCACCACGCCGTCGTCTTGTGGAACTCATCCCGACACTTTGCTGGATCGGAGTCCGGGATCATCATCGAGCTGAGCGTGTGCAGAACTCGGAGGTGCCGTCGTTCGGTGCTTGGATCGGTCGGATCGTGAAGACGACGACTACATCAACAGCGTTGTTATAACGCTTCCGCTTTCGGTCTACGAGGGTACGTGGACGGACACTCTCCCCTCTCGTTGCTATGCCATCACCATGGTCTTGCGTGATCGTAGGAAAATTTTTGAAATTACTACGTTCCCCAACAACGCTGACGAGTTCTGTGGGCCTCTTTCTCAAGAACCCAACCAAGACGACCGCGATCTAGCTGGTACGGCGGAGAAATCCAATTGCAACAGGCGTCGTCTGGCGTTCAGTTCTCAGGACACGCCTCCAGCTCCCGCCTTCACCGAGCCTCAGATAGCTGAGGTGCGAAATATTATCAGCCCCAACACGCTCAAGAAGTCGGTCTGTGAGCAGAACTCGGTCCCATTACAGGAGATCAAGAAGAAGGGACGGAAACGAAAGACTAACAAGGGCGCCGGTGCGAGCCAGCGGCATCGAAGTTCGATCCGTGCTCGGGACGGGCCACCTTCACCTAAGGATATCTCGAGGAGGTGCATGTGGCGGGTAGGGCGATGCTACCGCCAAATATGCTGAATGCTGCAACCGGTGCTATCCAGAGTCTGCACGACAGTGTACTTTCTTTGGAGAAGCGGCGTCTCAGAGAGAATGATGTGGCATACCCGGTTTTCATGGCCAAGGTGCCAGAGGGCAAGGGCTTTGTGGATGGCGACATTGGGGGTACGATCGTCCTGCGGTTTGATGACATCTTTGCTATGTTTAACCTTCATCCGCTGCACTACACCTTCGTTCGGCTGTTTTCGCTGAGTATGGAGATGCGGATCATTAGAGACAAGACCCGGACATCGTGATAGTCGACCCCTTCTACATGCATGCCAAGCACTTGAGCAGCGCTGGGACCGCCAAGTTGCGAGTTCACACCTCGAAGGCATCATTCTGGCAAACCCAGATAAGGATAACTTCCTTGTGGCTTACTTTCCCGTGTAAGTCATCCCTTAACCGCCCCGTAACATATGATTTCTTAGATTTCGATCGTTCTTTTTTTTCTAACATTCCGTGTTCTGTGCAGTGACACAGATTGCACTCTCATCCTCTTAAGCCCGAAATATTCCATGGCCACGTATTTTGACCCGAACCGTAACTCCAAGATAGACTACACAAATGTCAAGAAAGTTCTTGATGATGTTCTCCCTGGCTACGCCAAAATTGGAGGCACCTTCACCAGGGCAGTTCTAAGTACGGCAAGCACATGTTCTCACACTGTCTGAAGTTCTGCTGCGTCAAGCAGCCGCTTTGCGGTCGAAGGATGCCTACTACGCCCTCCATCACATGCGGGCGATCATAAGGGACCATCATCAACTTCTGCTACCAGATAATCTCAAAGATTGGGCCGCGAGCTTGTCGGCAGTCCAGGAGGCGGACCTTAGACAAGAATTCTTTCGCATCCAGCCAGAGTTTGCGGACATCATCCATCAAGATGTCCTTCATACCTCGGGGCACTTCTTCCTCAGATATCAACCGTCCAACAGTGAGATAGATGAAACGCTACAAATGCAGGGTGACAACGACCGCGATTTCATGACCATCACGACAGACGACGACTTCATCCACGCTCCTGTCCGATGAGTCGAGTCGAAAGTAGTGATGTGTAGTTCTGAAACATTGATTGGCTCATGTTGTAATTATACTTTAATGAATTCGTATGTCTCTTTGGTTTGGACAGTCGTTCAACTTAGATGTAATCGATGCTATTTATTAGTAGGACCATGAATCGTGCTATTAATGTCTTGCTTTTTCTCTTCTGATCTTTTGTTACATACTTACATATTGCTTATGTATTGTCTGCATTGTTTGGCTTGTGCATAGAGATGCCGTCGTATGTCGTGGTACAAGGGTAAGGTTCCCGGAGTCTCTGACGATCGGGAGGAGTGTCGGAGACAGGTTCACCGTTTCAGCGGTAACAGTTACAAAGGGTACACCACTAGGGCGGAGGCGAATCTAGATACGCCCGCTATCTAGCGGGAGAGAGGAGGAGCGTTGGAGGAACCGGATGAAGACCAGTTTGATCGCGATAATGCTCATCGTGATGACCACAACTCTCTTCTATGTGATGGTAGTTTAGATGATCGATATCGACTTGTAATGTGAAGACAAACTTGATACTCGCGGTCTTGAGACTTGTAATGTTTTATCTTTGTTCGATCTTTTGAATTCAGAGACTAATATGATGAATTGTATTCGGAGACTAATCTTCTATTGTATTCGATGAATCTGATGTTGCTGTGTGCCGCTGTTTATATTTTGTCCAATAATATATTTTGTAACCTGTGCAAAAATCAGAAAAGCAAAAAAAAAACCAAATATTCATACTAATGGCGCATCACCACCAGGTGCGCCATTAGTATGCCAAAGGATACTAATGGCGCATCAGCACAGAATGCGCCATTAGTATGACAAAGCACATGCTTACATATGGCCCCCCGGGAGGCACACTAATGGCGCATGATTTTACATACTAATGGCGCACTGCTTGATGCGCCATTAGTACACCAGATACTAATGGCGCACCAGTGGTGCGCCATTAGTAAAGAATTCTAGTGGCGTGCTACTAATGGCGCACTGGTAATGCGCCATTAGTAGGCAAAACCAGTGCGCCATTAGTAGGCCTTTTCCTAGTAGTGGGAGGAGGTGTCCTGGGCGCTGCGGGATCTCACCCAGGCGGTCCAGGGCATCTGGTTGTTCCTGGCCGGGACCGGCGTCACTTATAGCCAGAGAAGGCCCAATGGGTGCGTTAGTTAGGAGCTTAGTCCAACTTATCTTATTTTTTATTAGCAGCAAGAATTATATAAACAGTTGTAAGGTCACCTTTTGGAATTAAGCAATAAGTCATAACTATTGCCCGGCTCCCTTTAGTAGCTGGAACCCTAAACCCTAGCCGCCTCTCTCACCGCCGCCTCCTCCTCGCGCGAACACGGCGCCGTCACACCGCCGGCCGCACCCAAGCCCTCGTCATCCGACCTTCCACCCCTACAACCTACGGTCTAGGCCTGGTAGGACCCTAGCTCCTATCATGCAGAGTGCAGGGACAATTGAAGGGTTGCTCACCGAATTCTACATTAATGACCTGATTTGATTCAAGGGCTGCCGGTGATGTTGGTTCCATGACTTAAATTTAAGAGTTCCACGTGTTGTCGATTCCAGAACTTGCTAATCCTCAGTGCGGGTGGAAACTTACAGTACAGTGCACAGGTAATTTTACGCTCTTGTGCATAAGTAGTTATGCATTTTGGTAAATTAGGAGAAGCAATAGCAGTCGATAGTTTTTATGAGAAATTCATACAAGACCTATGTTTCCTTTCGTGTACTGCTATACATGTCAAATTTGTTCGACGAAATATTTCTGCCATATATAAATGCTAAGATATGTCCGCATAAGTTTAAATAATTATCGGGCATTGGATGATCAATTTTGAGGAAAATTTGGTAACCTATTCTGAAGAAAATATTTTTATTTTGTGAGCATACTGGAAAAAAGATGGGTTATGCATTATCTATTATTCTAAACTCTTAAGTCTCAAGTTGGTTCGTTAGATGATCTAATAATTTGTGTATTTTACATTAGCTTGATCCTTTTATATTATCAAAATTCACTTTCAGCTATAAATTCATAACTGATATCCTTTTATATTGAAGTAGTTAGTCATCGACCCATATGGCTAGTGTGATAGATACTGAGTTACTGACAAGGGGCAGCAGCACCCAATGAGAATTCTTATCTATATTTCTGATGCCTGTTGTGCTCAGTAAATAAGTATAAAGTGTAAAATACAATAACAATAACATGTATTCACTATAATACCACATAGTAAAGATAGAAAAAAAAACAGCACCTATGATTTTGCTTTCTATTGTATGGTACAATATTAAACGTTTGAAACTTGCATGCTTGATTATGTCTAGGAATATATATTTTCCATTTCCAGTCTGCATTTTTGTGAATGGTACATATATGGTAATATCGTGTCTCTAAAAATGGCGCTTGCAAGAAAGAATAGTACTATTTGGAGAATGCTTTTTCTGCAGTAGAGACTTTACTTTTGTCTGACATCAACAACGTAAATCTGAACTCAAAATTATTACATAAGGATAGAGTATGATTGAAATTAAGGAAAAAAATCCTCATAAGTTCAGTTAAATAATCAACCCTACAGGCATTGGCAAGTCACCATACTGATCAGGGTGCATCTTTTGAAGCTGAATGGAATGCAGAGTTTGCAGAGTATGGGCAATGCAAAGACTTGGCGCCATAGCATAATTTCAGGGGAACTGCCTTCTGCGTGGGACAATGATCTTCCGGTTAGTGCTTCCCTGCATCTCTTGCCCTTTCAATCATCATCAAGGTGTCCGAATGATATATATGCTTTGTTTTCAGTCTTGTTATTTTTGTACATCGCAGATGTAGAATTGTGGATAACCTTTCTGATGCTTCTGGAACTTATCTCAATAGTATGTGAATGTTCTTGCTAAATTTACCAGGATTTCTTGGGAGGTACTGCTGGTCTTGCAACATCAAATACCACATTGCTAAGTGCATATCCTAGAGTTTTTCAAGGATCTTAAATAATGAATTTTTTTCACAATAACCATTTGTTTGTTCCACCTCATCAGCTTAATAATGTATAGATTGTTTTGTCAATCCTAGTGCAAGTCATGTACTCCCTCCGATCCATATTAACTGACGCTGGTTTGGTACAAAGTTGTAGAATTGTTCTGCAACGTATAACATGCTTGTCCGACAATAATTGCATAACAAGACATACCTGAGTTAATTTTGATCGAATATAGTATTATCGGTGAAAAAAAAGTATATAACAGAGAAATACTCAACTAAGCAAATGATATCTAGTATATCCTGGCGTTTCTCAAAGATAACAAAAGAAAAATTCTTCCTAATGTTTAATCTTATTACAGGTGCAAGCAAATGTTGCCTCAGTCTAAGTTACTCCCTTCGTAAACTAATATAAGATCGTTTAGAATACTAAAATAATGATCTAAACGCTCTTATATTAGTTTACAGAGGGAGTACAAGTGACTCTGGCACGGCGATTCTGTCGCCAGGATTTTAACTCCTTTGTAATCTCAGCCTTCCGCGGATGAACTCCAGCTGCTAAGGTAACAGAGAATTCTTCCAACGCTACAGCCCTGGAGAGCAAAAACCTTACAAGCATCTTTTCAAGAGGCCGCCCTTCGAAGTTTGCAATGCTGATTCGCCTCACCTTGTGAGCCAAGCACCTGACATACGTCTGCCGAAGACGCTCGGGCATCTGGATGCTGTACTTGACGCCTTCGTCGACGGGGCCGTCTTCTGGGCCACTGTCTGAATCTGTGTCATCGTCATGGTCCCTGTGCATCCTCTTCCTCTTCTTCTTTGGAGGCTCTGGACCTAGAGGATGCAGCGAGAGTACTTCCAGGTTCTTGGCCTCGGCAAGCAAGGTGGAGACCGACAGGACGGCGTCATCCGTGGGCAGGCAGCCCTGGAGGCTCAGGTGGGTGAGGCTGTCCAGGCCACGCAGGGCGCCGGTGAACAGGTTGTAGGCCATGGATGGGCGCAAGGAGAGGTGAAGATACGCCCGCCTGGTGCACCGGCGGATGAGGTTTGTGACCGGAGCAACGTCGTTTGGTCGCTCACAGCCATGGTTCCCGGTGAGTTTTTCGCAGATTTCGATCGTCACCGCCTTGACCCCGTCGTAGTTTGCGACGGTGATGAAGGACGAGCCCCGGGGAGGAAGGCCGCCCTTGTAGAGCAGCGACTCTAGGCAGGTGGTCTGTAGCTGGACGCCGGTGGCATGGTGGCAGCAGATCATGGCGAAGCTCCGCAGGCGGGCGGGCGTCACGACTATCTCCTTGACGCTCGGGCACTCCTCAAGCGTCAGGTTGGCGAGGCCCGGGCAGGCGGAGATGAGCTGCTGCAGCTCCCGGTGGGGGTCCATGATCCTGGCGTGGTAGAGCGTCTCCAGCGACGCCATGTCCACGCTCCCCGGCAGGTCGAGCGTCCAGTTGGTGAGGCGCAGCCGGCGGAGCGTGGGGCAGCCGAAGATGTGGGGGTGCGTCCCGGTGTACCTGTTGGTGACGTGTCTGTCGAAGTCCGCCGAGAGCTTCGTTCCGAGGATGGGGCAGCGCAGGAGGGGGCAGAGCGTGCCCATGGAGTCGGCGTCGTACCCGAGCTTGACGTCGAGGTCCTCCACGCCGGAGTGGACGACGGTGGCGATCCACTGGTCGAGCAGGTCGTACGGGGGGTGCACCGCGCTGACACGGAAGGCGCGGATCGGCGTCGCTATGCCCTTGCCCATGATCGCGCTCGTCACCTGGTGGTCGAAGCAGACCTTGAGCTCGCCCCCGGAACGGCCGTACCGCTCGCCTGACTTGGTGTCGACGAGGTGCACGACGGGGACGTCCTCGTGGACGTGGCGCCATCGCCGGGAGAGCCCGCTGGTGCGCACGGCCTCGTCGGACATCAGGTGGGAGAGGACGCGCTCTAGCGCCTTGTCGGGCAGTGCGCTCAGCCGGTCTCCTCCGTTCCTGTGCGACGGCGCCATCTTCGGTCGTCGGCGATCAGGTCAGATCCATCAGATGGATGGATGATCTGCAAATCTCCTCTTATATCGCCTATGAATTTTAGTCGGTTGACCAGAAAGTCCCGTGCGTGATTAGTCGGTAACTTCACGAGTCGGTTGGTTCTTTTTTTTTTTTGAACCGGGCGTACCCCTTCCATTTACATTAAACGGAAATACAACAGTTCCAGGAATCTAGAGAGGAGGGAAAGTAGGTAGCGAGTTCAAAGTACTGACAGGAAACCCACCGTATCCGCCCGCCATCGCGACGAGCACTATGGGACGAAAACCTGACAGCACCATATAGTTTAACAAATCCATGACCACCAGCTAAACACGAGACCAAAAGGGACTCAGAAAGCTAAAACAACGAACAGCATGCAAGCTGAGGAGCATCGCATCCAGGCTTATCACCAAGCCAGCACTTCTCCATCATCATCCTTTGCATTCCTGGCCTTCTCACATAACGCCATCAGTCTGGTTGTGCTTGAGCGAATCATCTCTACACCTTGGCGTAGGTCCTCCGCGTCTCCCTGATTTTGAAGTCCTGCCCAATACAAAAGAAAGGAACATGCCGAAAACACAATCTCCAACAGAGATTTAATCAATTTCTTCTCAAAGGTAGCTCTGTTACGAGCCAGCCAGATGGCCCAAGTCACAGCCGCCAGGCCAACAGTGAAGAACTTAGTTCTATCTGGCAAAAACATATTACACCACACATAATATTGCCAAACATTATTAGGACAAGTGTCAGTCCCCAGGACCACACCAATAGATCTCCAGGCCACACGAGCCACGTGGCAGGAGAAAAACAAATGCGAGCTCGTTTCCAGCTGGCCACAGAAGGAACACACAGGGTTCCCTGGCTATTTTTTTCTTTTCATCACTGATCTGGTTAGAACTGCATCTTGTGCCATTTGCCATAGGAAAATCTGGATTTTAAGAGGAAGTTTAGCTTCCCAGATCCATCTATGGTTGCAGCCACTAATCGGCTTCTCCAGCCATTTATACATAGACTTAGTAGTATATTTGGCATTCTTATTAAGCCCCCAATAGACCGAGTCTCTATTAGCAGAGAGGTTTAAACCCCCAACCAACTCACGCATTTTATCCCATTGATCTCTCAGATTAGGGTCAAGGCGGCGTCTAAAGAACGAAAACACCACCGAAACTTTCCACTGTGCAATCTTGGTCAGTGCAAATTGCAAACAGCTGTGGGAAGGATAATTCGAGTGGTGGGAGCCCATTCAGGGAATCTTTCCACACCCTGGTCAAATTACCAGCCCCCAAGGCAATTCGCCTCCCCGCCATGTATAAGTCTTTAACCTTCAGAAGAGCTTTCCAGCAAGGCGAATCAGAATATCTCGAGGACACTGTAGCCACAGATTTGTTATACAAATATCTCGCTTTTACCAGATCTTGCCACACCCCTTTCTGGGTTTCAAGTTTCCACCACCACTTCACCATAAGGCTGATATTTTGCTTCCTGAGATCTTTGACCCCCAGACCCCCTTTCTCTTTCGATCTACATACCCTTTTCCATTTTACCAGGTAGTAACGATTCTTCTTGTTGCAGCCTTGCCAGAAGAACTTTCTCCTGTGCTTATCTAGTTTATCTATAAAGGTCTTACTCATGAGCCACATCGACATGTGGTACAGAGACAGTTGCGACAACACTAAAGTAAGCAGAGTAAGCCTGCCCCCTATGGAGGCAACATGCCCAATCCAATACCCAAATTTTTTCAAATAGTTGTCCACAATAAATTCCCACACCGAGTCTTTCAAAGGGGAAAAGCTCACTGGCATCCCCAGGTATTTGATTGGAAAGCGCCCAATCTCACAGTTGAATAGCTCAGCATACCCCTTATCGATCTCAGCATCTCCCCCAATAGTCAGGACCTCACTTTTTCTCAAAATTCACTTTAAGCCCTGACATCAGTTCAAACATGTATAACAGGATCTTAAGATTCATTGCCTTCTCCATGTCATGTTCCAGGCAAATGATCGTGTCATCTGCATACTGCAGAACAGCCACCCCATTTGGGATGAGATCAACAGCTAAACCAGTTAGCAGGCCATTTTGTTGAGCTTTGTTGATCATTTTATTTAGGCAATCTGCGGCCAAATTAAACAAAAAGGGAGAATGTGGATCTCCCTGGCGTACCCCTTTCGCGCTCTGAAAGTACGGCCCTATAGAATTATTCAGCTTAATGCTAACTGTACCGTTGTACAAGATCTGTCTCACCCACCCACACCAAGTTTCCTGGAAGCCTCTCAACTTATGGCATTCCAAAAGAAACTCCCAGTTGACCTTATCGTAAGCCTTCTCAAAGTCTAATTTCAACACCACCCCAGTTCTTTTCTTAACATGGGTGTAGTTCAATATCTCATGAAGAGACATGACACCATCCATAATATTCCTACCCTTCACAAAAGCATTTTGCGAAAGGCTAATCAACTTATCAGCGTACTTTTCAACTCTCCTATCCATAGTCTTAGTAATCAACTTATAGGGACATCTAAGGAGGCAGATGGGTCGGAACTGTTGAATGCGTTCGGCGCCCGAAACTTTAGGAAGAAGAGTGATTACTCTGTAGTTGAGACGCTGCACATCAAGCGTCCCATCATGGAAGTGCCTAAAAATCCTCATAATGTCATTTTTGACAATATCCCAACAATGTTGGTAGAACTCTGCAGGTATATTATCCGGGCCAGGTGCTCTATTGGTATCCATTGCAAACAGAGCCTCCTTCACCTCCTCCATAGAGAACTCCCTAGTCAGCTCTTCATTGTCCTCTCTCGTAAGTTTTTCCGAGTCATCCCACGCACCAGGGTCCATGTGAAAGATGTTACCAGGTGCTGGACCGAACAAATTCTTGTAGAACTCTGTGGCATGTGAGATTAGGTTATCAGAGCCCTCAATCTCCACATCTCCACATTTCAACGTGTGAATAGTATTTTTTTCTTTTGCGCCCATTGGCTATCTTGTGGAAGTAATCAGTGTTAAGGTCCCCTTTGAGCAGCCAGCGCTCATGGGACTGTTGAAGCCAGAAAATTTCCTCATTCACTAGAATCTCGTGCAACTCGAAGTTAATGTCAACTTTTCTATTATACATCTCAGGCAGCAAAGGGCCTTCTTCCTCCAGTTCCTCCAGGACAGCAAGTTCCAGCCTAAGCTCTTCTTTCCTTTTTTTATCATGCCCATATTTGTGGGATCCCCACCCTTTAAAGAAGGTTTTAAATCTTTTGAGCTTGATATTGATAATATCTATGGCTCTTTTGCTTTAACATCTTTGGACCAGATTTTCTCAACTAAGGGCAAGAATTTTTCATCCTTGAGCCAGGCCAGGTCAAACCTGAACTCTCTAGGTTCAGGGGCTTCTCTACCCAAGTCACCCGAGGAAAGGAGTAAGGGGTTATGGTCAGAAAGCTCACGAACAAGCTTCCTCACAGTCACAAGAGGAAAAAGGTCCTCCCAGTCACTAGACATCAGAATTCAGTCTAGCTTTTCTAAAGTGGGATGGGATTGGTTATTGGTCCAGGTATACTTGCCACCACTGCAAAAAAATTCTCTCAGACCGAAAGCATTGATAACAGAGTTAAACATATCCATGGACCTATGGTTATGGACTTTCTTATTCTTTTCTTCCCCATTTCTCAATATATTAAAGTCACCTCCCACAATATAAGGCTTGTTCATGAAGGAACAGAAGTGGGCGAGTTCAGTCAGGAACTCCTCCTGTCGTGGTTCTAAGTCTGACAGTAGAATGGGGGGTAGGTATGGAGAGGCAAGATCCTAGCTATGGAGTAGTTGTATACGCAAGGGATTTATGAGTTCAGGCCCTTCTCGGAGGAAGTAATAGCCCTACCTCTCGGAGCCCGGAGGCGGTCGACTGGATTATATGCGTATGTGTTACAGGGGTGCGAACCCTTCTACCCGTGGAGGGAGTGGCTTATATAGAGTGCGCCAGGACCCCAGCCAGCCCACGTAGCAGAGGGTTTAAGGTGTGTTAAGGCTAGGCATTACTGGTAACGCCTTACATAAAGTGTCATTATGATCATAAAGACTATTTAACTACAGACCATTTGGGCACCGAGTCACTCTTGGACTTCTGGTGGTCGAGTGGGTCTTCATGGTCGAGTGTCTTTGAATCTGTCGAGTGGAAACCTACCAGGTCGACTAGAAGGCCGCTTCTCTTGCGAGTGTCCTTGTGGAGGGTACCTTTGGGCAGGTCTATGACCCTACCCCAGGTACATGACTTCATCATTAGCCCCCGAATGGATCGAGGTTTGAGTGAGGAAGGAGTTGATAATCTTTCCGACCTGTTCTTCGTGTTATGAGTGTGTCTCACTCGGATCAACGACCTTTTAGTGATGGCATCAACTTCTCTATCATTCGCCTTGATCCATTCTTCACGCTTTTGTCGAGTGAACTCGTGGAACTTGAGGATTTCGAGCAATGGATCGGAGGAAATCTGCTATCTGACGGTTGCTCCGCGGTTAGCGGATTTCATGAGATCTGAATTTTGGGAAGCGGCTTGAAGCGAGAAAACTCTTGTACTCGGATGGGATAAGACGATGACGCCTCGATCTTCAGCGCCGCCTTTTTTTGCCACGTATCGCGTGCGGCGCTATTCTTGGATTTGACGGGATTGCCTGGGCCTACCGGTCAGCCACCACTCGGAAGCGGCCCCATATAAAGCATCGGACAGGGTATTTTGAACAGTGCGACCTCAATCTTCTCCTCCCTCCGCCTCCAAACCTTCTCGCTGCGCTCTTAGCCTGTCCAGCGCCGCAGCTCAGTACTTGCTTCGCCGGCGACCATGGTGAAGGAGAAGACCGCAGCCCTGGAACGGGTGAAGAAGGCGGCGGCGAAGGCTAAGGGGAGAGCGCCCAGTCGGGGCGGATCCTCTTCACGGTCCAAACTGCCGCAAGGCTGGGTCCAAGGAGATTGGATCCGCTCGACCATCACCGAGAAGGACCTCACCAATCTGGCCAATGAAGGACTGATCCCCATGGGTCGGCGAGGCTTCCGGAACAGTGGCAACCGCAGCTGAAGAGGGTGAGTCGTTCTCCGCCACCCACGTAGATCGGGGATTTTCTCTGCCACCGAATCCTTTTTTCCAGGGGTTTCTGAACTTTTTTGGAGCGCAACTCCATCATTTCACTCCCAACTCCATTGTCTACCTTGCTGCTTTCATTTTGTTATGCGAAAACTTCTTGGGTTGTCGACCGCACTGGGGTCTCTTCAAGCACATATTCACCTCTCGCTCTCAGACGGTGAAGAAAACGAACCCGATTGACGAGAGAACCCAAGTAATCCAGATGTGTGGGGGACTCGGGGTCCAGATAAAGGGAAGAGCGCCTTTTCGGCTATGACTCTCCCTGACTCGGTTAGAGGGTGGCAGTCGACCTGGTTCTATTGCCAAGACCAGCCGACGCCTTGAGGCGATCGGCTGGCTCCCTCCTTTCTCCATGAGTCGAGTGAACAAGCCATCTTCCCTGAAGGTGTTACCAGAGGAGAAGGCCCAAGTAAAATTGCTGATGGAGCGCGTAGTCCAGCTCATTCGCGACGGGGTGACCGGCATGGATCTCCTGGAGGTTTTCCTCCGACGGCGTATTCAGCCACTCCAATACCGAGGTCATCCGATGTGGATGTACTCTGGTACGGATGATACCACTCGGGTCCATCCAGAGGAGGTCGATGACGCCACACTGGAGAAGTGGATGACTGCCATCACAGGAAACAAAGATAACCCTCACGGAGCTAGGAGGATTCCACCACTCGACCAGACTTACGAAGTAGACAAGGTACAACCACTTATCTTCGACTGTGATTTGGCTGCATTCATTCTGTTTAGATGCCAATTCGTCGACTCACTTTCGCCTTGTTTTGTTGTCTTCTAGGTCACCACTGAGATGTACTCGATGCCCAACGGGGCGCAGGAAACAGTCGAAGAAGAAGAAGGAAGTGGAGGTGAAAGTCAGGAGGAATGGGAGTCCAACGGCGAGGAGGATGAGGGGGATGACAGCCCTGATGAAGAGGAGGAGGAGGAGGAGGAAGAGGAGGAAGACGTCGATCCTCCTCGCTCGGAGGGAAGGTCCAAGTTGACGCATGACCCGGCGGCCGGGCGCGATAAAGTTGTTGTGCCCACTGGGCATTCGACGAAGCGACCTAGGACAACTTCCCCTGCGCCGACTGAGAAACCGCCGAAGCAACCTCGAGCAACGTCGTCAAAGCCGGCGAAGGCTCTGCCCAAGATGCGGATGGTCATCCCCACCATCTCCGGGTAACCAACAGAACCTTGTATTTCCTTATTCAACATGAGTGAACTTTTGGTCGACTTGATGACTGATCAGCTGATTCTTGAAATCTACAGTGCTGCTACCTCCGAGACTTCAGCCAAGCACGAAGATCAGGAAATGGAGGATGCTGCCACCTCCAACCTTGGTATGATCTCTGAGGTTTCGCTTTTAGTCGACTGGAGCTTTTAGTCGATTGGACTTCCATGTTTACTTTTGAATCTTTCTTGTAGTTCCGCCTCACGTCATTGATCTCCCCGACGATGACGAGGGAGCGCCATTGAGGAAGAGGAAGAACAAGAGAGTGCCTGCTGGTAAGGCTGCTCCAGTCGCGGCGATTCCTGAGACGTTGGTTTCCGAGGGAGGCAACCCCACTCGGGCTTCTGTGTCTTTCGCTGTACCGCTGACAAGTGCCCGACCCACTTCGTCGACTGCTGATCCACCATCTCTCTTTGCTATACACTACGTCCCGGAAGACCAAGTGAGTGCTGCTGCTAAGGAGGCCATACGCCAGCAGGGATCATGATGGAGCAAGTGAAAGCGGTCCGAGAGGCTAGCCAGGTGACCTATGATGCTAGTTCAGCTCTCGAGCAATGTCCAAGTAAGTCGATCGTTGCTTGCTTTGTTAGGATATGCTACCTGAAACTGCTTCCTTCTGGAGATTTCCATATCTGTACACCCACTGGGTGGGTGTGTCGATTGAATTTTTGTGGGGGCACGCTGAGTGCACCCACTGGGTGTAGTCCCCGAGACTATGGTCGACTGCGTGCAGTCGGCTATAGTCTTTATGTTGTGAACTTCTTCACTCGACCTGGACGGACCAAGTCGAATGGAACCGTAAAACCGGTGGGGGCACGCTGAGTGCACCCACTGGGTGTAGTCCCCGAGACTATGGTCGACTGCGTGCAGTCGACTATAGTCTAAAGAACTGTGTGTTGTTTTTTTATCGCGGCTGACCGCTGACACATAACCTTTTTGCCTCTTTTGGTCGACTGGTCGAACCAAATTGGTAAAACCAGTGGGAGATCGCTGAGTGCACCCTGGGTGTAGTCCCGAGACTACCGTCGAATGTTTTGATTCGACTGTAGTCTTAGAAATGCTACTATTTTCCTTAATCACTCGGAAGTGATCTGTCTTTGATGTCTTTCGTTGGTTGACTCTTTGTAGAAATCTTGCGAGCTTGTGGCTCGCTATACTGAGTTAGAGAACAAACAGATCCAGCTCAACCTTGATTTGAAGCTTGCTCAGGAGAATTTGCAGAAGGCAAAGGATGAAGCAAAAGGTATGGCTGGTGAGAACTTTTGACGACTGCCTTTGTTTTTCTGTTCATTCTCAACTCTGTTCTCATTGTTGCTTTGCAGATAAACTGGAAGAGACTTTGAAGAAGAAGGACCTTGACCTTGCAGAGAGCCTGAGAAGGCGGCTTTGGAGAAAACAAAGCTCGCTGAAGAGAAGCTTGCCTCAGTCGACAAACTTGAAGATGAAAATGCCAAGCTGAAAGCCGCTCTTGACGCGGCTAACAAGGAAGTTAGTCGACTGAAGAACGACAAGATTGCTCTGTCTGACAAGGCTGGCCAACTGGCGGGGAAGCAAAATGACCTGGAGATTTATCTTGGAGGGCTCGCCAAGAAGCATTTCTCATGCTTGAAGGTAATCTCTTTTACCCGATTGTCTTGCTATCACCGACTCATCACATGATCGTTATTTTGAGTCTGAGCTGTGTTTTCAGAATTACATCAAAACTTGAAGAAGAAACGGTCAGTGGAAACCTGTTTGGACCCCATCAACTCTCCTGTGAAGAATGAAGCTGCTATGAATGTGCTCCGACGGAGTCTCGCGTTGCTAAGCGTGGTGGATTATCTTGCTCATTGAAAGTTGCGATTGTCGCGGATCGACTCGACTCTCCGGCGGATCGGGCAGCAGAATGACCTTGAATCCTTGATGACTCGATTGAATGAGATTCCAAGTCGAGTGCAAGAATGGAAAAAGTCTTACGCGGTGTGCTGCTGATGTTGCTCTATCTCTGGTTCGTGTCCACTGCAAAGAAGCGCAAGAGGACAAGCTAGTGTCTCTCAAGGTTGCCAACACCAGGAAGCACGACTTCAGATCTTTCATGGAGACTTTCATCGCTGCTGCTACCCGTATTGCCGACGGAATCGACCTCGACCAGTTTGTTGCACCTTCCAGTCCTCCGGAGGAGTAAAAACTTCTAAGTCCCACCTTAAATTTGCCTCGGAATGCCGAGTGGTTTTTGTAACCGATAAACTTCAACGGGCTTAACGCTCGAGCACCTTTGGATCCGTGGGGCGTTTATCCGAACTTGATTTATCCTTTAACATGCTTTGTTTGCCTTGAGAGAACTTTGTTCCTCATTAGAAGATATTCCGTTGAAACTCCGATCGACTTGTGCTTCATCTATCCTGCGGTAGAGATGGAACACAGATCGCGACCGCCCTCGTCGTCCTTGCGGATTGGGATGAACCATACGTTGTACTTGTGGCGAAGCTCGAAGGAGGAGGTAGCGATCGACCTGCACCTCGTCATCCTTGCGGATTGGGATGGACCGCCGCGTTGTACTTGTGGCGAAGCTCCGAAGGAGAAGGTAACGGTCGACCTGCACCTCGTCGTCGTCCTTGCGGATTGGGATGAATTCCTTACTTAGGCGAGCACTGGACCACAGCTAAGCTCCCGAGTGGGAGGTTTGCTCTCCACTCGGTAGGGTTTTTATTACTTAGGCGAGCACTGGGCTGCAGCTAAGCCTCCGAGTGGGAGGTTTGCTCTCCACTCGGTAGGATTTTTATTACTTAGGCGAGCACTGGGCTGCAGCTAAGCCTCCGAGTGGGAGGTTTGCTCTCCACTCGGTAGGATTTATATTACTTAGGCGAGCATTGGGCTGGCTAAGCCTCCGAGTGGGAGGTTTGCTCTCCACTCGGTGGGATTTTTATTACTTAGGCGAGCACTGGGCTGCAGCTAAGCCTCGAGTGGGAGGTTTGCTCTCCACTCGGTGGGATTTTTATTACTTAGGCGAGCACTGGGCTGCAGCTAAGCCTCCGAGTGGGAGGTTTGCTCTCCACTCGGTGGGATTTCTATTACTTAGGCGAGCTGGGCTGCAGCTAAGCCCCGGGTGGGAGGTTTGCTCTCCACTCGGTGGGATTTCTATTACTTAGGCGAGCACTGGCTGCAGCTAAGCCCCGAGTGGGAGGTTTGCTCTCCACTCGGTAGGATTTTTATGGCGTAGCTTTGAAGGAGAAGGTAACAGTCGACCTGCACCTCGTCGTCCTTGCGATTTTCATTATTTTGGATGTTAAGGCGAATCCTTGGGCTGTTGCAAGCCCCCGAGTGGAAGGCTGGCTCACCACTTGGTAGGATTTGAATACTTAGGCGAGTACTTGGACTGCAGCTAAGCCTCCGAGTGGGAGGCTGGCTCGCCACTCGGTAGGATTTGAATACTTAGGCGAGTACTTGGACTGCAGCTAAGCCTCCGAGTGGGAGGCTGGCTCGCCACTCGGTAGGATTTTGAATACTTAGGCGAGTACTTGGACTGCAGCTAAGCCTCCGAGTGGGAGGCCGGCTCATCACTCGGTAGGATTTTGAATACTTAGGCGAGTACTTGGACTGCAGCTAAGCCTCCGAGTGGGAGGCCGGCTCACCACTCGGTAGGATTTTGAATACTTAGGTGAGTACTTGGACTGCAACTAAGCCTCCGAGTGGGAGGCTGGCTCACCACTCGGTAGGATTTTGAATACTTAGGCGAAGCGGATTCGCAGCTAAGCCCCCGAGTGAGAGACTGGCTCGCCACTCGGAAAGGATTTTTTTTTACAAACTTAGGCGAACCGGATTCGCAACTAAGCCACCCACTGGGGGAAATTTCAACAAAAAGTAACAACAATCACTGGGAAAAATTATAACATTCTTGTCTTAGATAAACAAACTACAAAAGTACTTTTATTACATCTCAACCGAGTGAGTATTAAGTGTAAAAGGGCGGAGCAGCTCCGCGTTCCAAGCTCGAGGCTCGTCGATCCGGCGATCAACGTTGTAGAGATGATACGCTCCGTTGTGGAGAACTCTTGTGACGATGAAGGGACCTTCCCAAGTGGGAGCGAGCTTGTGTGGTTTCTGTTGATCCACTCGGAGGACCAAATCTCCCTCTTGGAAGGCTCGACTCTTCACATTTTTGGCATGGAATCGACGCAAGTCTTGCTGATAGATAGTCGAGCGGATCAGGGCCATTTCTCTCTCCTCTTCCAAGAGGTCGACTGCATCTTGTCGGGCTTGTTCCGCTTCTTCTTCAGAGTATAGTTCGACTCGAGGCACATTGTGAAGCAGGTCACTCGGCAGAACTGCTTCAGCTCCATAGACCAGGAAGAATGGTGTTCTCCCAATCGACCGATTAGGAGTGGTCCTCAATCCCCAGAGAACTGATGGAAGTTCGTCGACCCAAGCTCCTGCTGCGTGTTTGAGATCACGCATCAGCCGTGGTTTCAGCCCTTTGAGAATGAGGCCGTTTGCATGTTCTGCTTGTCCATTCGACTGAGGATGAGCCACTGAAGCATAGTCGACCCGCGTGCCTTGAGAGGCGCAGAAGGCTTTGAACTTGTCATTATCGAAGTTTGACCCATTGTCGGTGATGATGCTATGCGGAATTCCATATCTGAATATCAACTCTCTGATGAAACTGATAGCGATGCATGCATCGAGGTTCTTGATGGGCTTGGCCCGATCCACTTGGTGAACTTGTCGATTGCTACTAGCAAATGAGTGAAGCCGCTTCGCGATTCTCAACGGTCCAATCATGTCCAATCCCCAAACAGCGAAGGGCCAGACGAGTGGAATGGTCTTCAAGGCTGAGGCGGGCTTGTGCGATATGTTGGAATAGAACTGACATCCTTCACACCTGTCAACTATTTCTTTTGCCATTTCATTTGCTTTCGGCCAGTAAAATCCCACTCGGTATGCTTTAGCCACAATGGTCCGAGAGGACGCATGATGTCCACAGGTCCCCGAGTGGATATCCTCAAGAATTATCTGACCTTCTTCTGGCGTGATACACTTCTGGCCGACTCGATCACGCTTTCTCGAACAACTGTCCCTTGATCATCAGAAGGCCTTGGATCGTCCGGACGATCTGTCGAGCCTCTTCTTCATTCTCTGGGAGCTCTTTCCTTAGGATATATGCGATGTACGGCACCGTCCAGTCGGGAGTGATGACCACAACTTCCATAATTAGGTCGACCACGGCTGGGACCTCAACTTCAGTCGGATCATTGGCACTCTTTTGCTGCGGGGCTTCTTCTGTGAAAGGATCCTCCTGCACTGGTGGTGCATGAATGTGCTCCAAAAATACATTACTAGGAATGGCTTCCCTCTTGGATCCTACCTTCGCCAAATCATCCGCAGCTTGATTTTTTCGGGGGTATATGATGAAGCTCTAACCCTCGAATTTCTTCTCCGACTTTCTCCTTTGCATTACAATAACCTATCATAGCTGGGCTTCTGACATCCCACTCCTCCATCACTTGATTAACAACCAGATCCGAGTCGCCGTAGACCATAAGGCGACGGACGCCGAGTGAAATGGCCATGCGCAACCCATACAGGAGTGCTTCATATTACGCTTCGTTGTTGGAAGAATCAAAGTGAATCTGGAGAACATATTTGAGCCTATCTCCTCGGGAAACCAATACAACCCCTGCACTGTAACCGTTCAGCATCTTGGAACCGTCGAAAAACATAGTCCAGTGCTCCGAGTGAACTTTGAGTCGGAAGCTGCTGTTCAGTCCACTCGGCGAGGAAGTCTGCTATTTCTTGGGACTTGATGGCTTTCTTTGCCTCGAATTTGATATCAAGGGGAAGGAGTTCAATCGCCCATTTTGCCACTCGACCAGTTGCATCTCTGTTATGAAGAATTTCCGACAATGGGGCGTCGCTGACGACTGTAATGGAATGATCGGAGAAATAATGAGCAACCTTCTTTGTGGTCATATAGATCCCATAAACAAGCTTCTGATAGTGAGGGTATCTTTGCTTTGATGGGGTCAGCACTTCAGAAAGATAATAAACTGGGCGTTGAACTTTGAAGGCTTTTCCTTCTTCTTCCCGCTCGACCGTAAGTACGGTACTGATGACTTGTCCAGTGGCTGCAATGTAAAGCAACAAAGGCTCTTTGCTGATTGGGGCAGCAAGCACCGGCTGGGTGGAGAGCAGAGCTTTGAGCTCTTCAAACGTTGCATCAGCTTCTAGAGTCCACTCAAACTTGTCCGACTTCTTCATCAGTCGGTAAAGAGGCAATGCCTTTTCACCGAGGCGAGAGATGAATCGACTTAAAGTGGACAAGCATCCAGTAAGTTTCTGGACATCGTGCACACGCACATGGCGCTTTATTCGGAGTATGGTGCCAACCTTTTCGGGGTTAGCATCGATTCCTCGCTCAGAAACGAGAAAACCGAGTAACTTTCCACCAGGAACTCCAAATGTACACTTTGATGGGTTAAGCTTGATATCATACCTCCTGAGATTGGCAAATGTTTCAGCAAGGTCGGTCAACAGGTCGGAACCCTTTCGTGACTTGACCACTATATCATCCATGTACGCTTCCACATTCCGGTGATTTGAGTGAGCAAACACTTCGAATCATCCTCATGAATGTGGCTCCGGCATTCTTGAGACCGAATGGCATGGTGACATAACAGAAGCACCCGAATGGAGTGATGAACGCTGTTTTAATCTCATCGGGTCCATACAGACGGATCTGATGGTACCCGGAATAGGCGTCTAAAAAAGACAACCTCTCACATCCCACAGTTGAGTCGACTATTTGGTCAATGCGAGGAAGAGGGAAATGATCTTTCGGGCAGGCCCGATTGATATGCTTGAAATCGATGCACATGCGCAACGACTTGTCCTTCTTGGGGACCATGATGACATTGGCGAGCCACTCGGAGTGGTAGATCTCTCGGATGAACTCTGCCGCTAAGAGCCGAGCCACCTCCTCGCCAATGGACTTTCTCTTCTGGACGGAGGACCGCCGAAGATATTCTTTAACCGGTTTGAATTTTGGGTCGACTCGTAGGCGATGCTCAGCCAGCTCCCTGGGAACACCCGGCATGTCAGCAGGCTTCCATGCAAAGATGTCCCAGTTCTCACGGAGGAACTAGATAAGCGCTTCTTCCTATTTTGAGTCGAGTGTTGTTGAGATGTTGGTCGGAGCAGCATTGGGATCAGTCGAGTGAATGTGAACCTGTTTCGTCTCACCAGTCGACTGAAATGCTGACTCCGTAGCAGGCTTCTTAGCTCACAACAAATCACTCGGATCTGCAGTTTTCTGATACTCTTGTAGATCTACCACTACCAACTGAGCATCAGCGATCTTAGAGCCTTTCTGGAAGCACTCTCCCGCCTTCTTCCGATTGCCCGTAACAGTGATCACGCCCTTGGGACCAGGCATCTTCAGTTTAAGATACACGTAATATGGTCGGGCCATGAAACGTGCATAAGCTGGCCTTCCCAGAATAGCGTGATAAGCGCTCTGGAAATCCACGACCTCAAAGGTCAACTTTTCTTTCCGGAAATGCTTCGAATCACCAAAAACTACATCAAGAGCAATTTGGCCGAGTGACTCAGCCTTCTTTCCAGGAATGACTCCGTGGAAGCTCATGTTACTGGTACTGAGTCTGGACATCGGAATGCCCAATCCTTTCAACGTCTCTGCGTACAATATGTTCAAGCCACTACCACCATCCATCGGGACTTTGGTCAGTCGAGTGCCCTCAACAACTGGGTCGACCACCAATGCTTGCCTCCCAGGGGTGGCAATGTGCGTCGGGTGATCGGGTGGTCGAATGTGATGGCGGTGCAGGACCATTTCAGATAATTGGGAGTCGCCGGAGCAACCAAGTTCACTTCCCGATTGATAACCTTCAATTGACTTTTGCTTTCGACGTCAGCAAAAATCATCAGGGTGGAATTGACCTGGGGATATCCATCATCACTGTCATCTTTGTCCTCAACTTTGTCTGTTTCCTTATCCTTATCCTTGAGCTGTTTCCCTTGGAACTGCTGAATCAAGAGCCGACACTGTCGAGTGGTATGTTTCGGGTAAATGAGTTTACCCTCTTCATCTTTCTTTGTATGAATATGACATGGCAAATCCAACACGTCGTTTCCATCCTGGTCTTTCACCTTCTTGGGGTTCCAAGGACCCTTGGGTTTCCCCTTGAACTTTCACAGGGTCACAGCCAAGGCCTCTCCGGAGCGGCTGGCTCAGCTTTGCGCTTCGCTTCCATTGGAATTTCCTCCGCCGGCCTCATTGGCGGCCGATTTGTATTTACCACTCCGGAGCCGATCCTCTTCTTCGCCATTTGCATACTTGGTGGCAATCTCCATCATCCGACTCAGGTTCATATCTCCGGTTCGACCAAATTTCAAACTCAACTCTCTGTTCTTGACACCTTCTTTGAAGGCACAGACTGCCTGGTGATCAGATACATTCTCATTGTGTGGTGCAAAGTGATCCACCTCTGGATATAATCTCTCAAAGTTTCACTCGACTTTTGCACACATGATCGCAACTCCGTCAATCCTGCTGGTCGCTTTGCAAGTTCCTTCAAATGTCTGACAAACACTCGAGCAAGATCTTCCCAAGTGTAAATACTTCTTTGGGTGCTAATCGATTCAACCACGCATACAGGCTGAACCCTCCAACATAAGAGGCAAATGCTTCATGGCTACCTCATCGTTGCCGCCGCTGATCTGAACAGCCACTCGGTAATCTTCAAGCCAAGTGTCAGGCTTGGATTCACCAGTGAATTTACTGACTCCAGTCGCCAACCTGAAGTTGGGAGGAATCACTGCGGCTCTGATGGATCTGCTGAAACACTCTGGTCCCGAGACATGAACTCTGCTGCTGGAGGGAACATCTCTATCATGGCCGTCTCGGTGAGCTCTGTTCCTGTCGACCAAACCTTGAACTATAATAGATCTCACATCAAAGCCTGGTTCCCTGGGGTCGACTGGAACTCTTCGCCCAACACTGTGCTGGCGTCTGTCGTCCTGCTGCCGAGGAGCGTATGATCCACCCCTTGGGGGAGGAGTGGGCATTCGACGTTGATCGTTGCGATCTAATCGGTGCTCATACTGCTCGCGGCCCTTGTACTGATCATCACGCCGGCCCCCACGTTCCTCATGCCTCAGGGGCGATCTTGTACTATGGGCCGACTGGACTGAATTCGCAGCGACGGATCGGCTGTGAATCCTGTTCCGCGACTGTGATACAACTGAGTTTTGATCTCATGCTGCCCGGAGCAGATCTCTGATTTGCAGCAAACCTCTACCCGCCTCGATCGGGAAGGCTGAATTGACTCGCTATACGGGCGGCTGCTAAATTTTGAATCGGAGTTCGATATACCTGAGTTGGCGGTTGAAAGAGCTGACATCGACCGGATTACGGAACCCTTGGTCGCCAAGGCCGTCGAGTACTCGCTGAAGGTTCTCGGTCGAGTGCGCTCAGCCAGTTAATAGCGCGCATCCTCCGAGGCACGAGCCTCGGGGGTTTCTCCAACGATAGGAGTGTGAAGTGCATCCATGTTCGGACGGCGAATCTCTTACCTCTGGAGCAAAGTGAGGGGCTCGGGCAGGTACTCTTCGTGGGCTTGCTCCGGATCGCCTCCACCGTCACCTCCGTTGGTGCGGGTGAATCCGGGGGGACTGCATGGTCCATCGACCATCAGAACCTCTGCCGCCGGGTCAGTGCTATCGCATTCGGACGCAGTCTCTGCGGAGCCAGTCGACCAGGCCGTAGAGAGATTCGTCGGGCTCGATCGCCGCGACTTGGGGGGTGGCCGACTGGCGGGCCACCGCATGCCTCACCCACCGCTGAAGCCTTGACCGACCAGAACGCTTGCGCCGGTGGGAGATCGGGGGCGAAGGCGACAGAGCCGACCCATACTGGGTCGACGGTTGCCGCAGGAGGACGCCGCGGACACCTGCAGCGAAAGTGCGTCGCCCAGGACGGGAGCGCGTCCACATCGAGTGGAGCCTCCACGAAGCCTGCGGAGTCGTCGGCGACGAACGTGAGCGCACCGAGACGGATCTCATGGCCGTCAACCAGAACTCCACCTGAAACCATGATGTAGGAGATCGAAAGAATCCCAACTTCTCCAACAAATCGCTAGAACACCGGCCCCAAGGTGGGCGCCGACTGTCGTGGTTCTAAGTCGACAAAGAGAATGGGGGTAGGTATGGAGAGGCAAGATCCTAGCTATGGAGTAGTTGTATACGCAAGGGATTTCTGAGTTCGGGCCCTTCTCGGAGGAAGTAATAGCCCTACATCTCGGAGCCCGAGGCGGTCATTTGGATTATATGCGTATGTGTTACAGGGGTGCGAACCCTTCTACCTGTGGAGGGGGGTGGCTTATATAGAGTGCGCCAGGACCCCAGCCAGCCCACTAGAAGAGGGTTTAAGGTGCGTTAAGGCTAGGCGTTACTGGTAACGCCTTACATAAAGTGTCATTATGATCATAAAGACTATTTAACTACAGACCGTTTGGGCACCGAGTGGCTCTTGGACTCCTGGTGGTCGAGTGGGTCTTCATGGTCGAGTGTCTTTGAATGCAGCCGAGTGGAAACCTACCAGGTCGACTGGAAGGCCGCTTCTCTTGCGAGTGTCCTTGTGGAGGGTACCTTTGGGCAGGTCTATGACCCTACCCCAGGTACATGACTTCATCACCTCCCCAGGGGCCGGGGCAGAGTTACCACTATTTTTCTTTTCCTCAGTCACCAGGTTCTTTTGACTTCTAGTCACAGGCCTAGAAATCTTAACCGATGATCTGTGAGTTTCTTTTTACTACCATGCTTGGATGAAACAAACTTATCATCAAAATACTCATCTTGCTCCAGCCAAGTTAAGCTGAGAGGGGCTTTTTTTTCCTAGACCATTAATCACAGACATGTTATTATCGACATCGTTGTCTTTGTTCATGGCATTTTGTTTGTTCATTAAATTTTCTCTAGCCTCCTCAAGCTCGTGTAAAATATCAACGCAGGTAAAGTCATTATCAGGAATGCAAACTCCCATTTTATTAGCTCTACATATCAACTCAGCATCCCCTAAAGCAGCAAAAGAATTGTTTCTGGGGTTTGAAATATCACCTTCTAGGGTTTTCTTCTTCATGTCCATAGCCTTTGTCATCATATCTACCTGCCCCCCTGAGCACAACGAAACTAAACCTCAGATTAGCTTCAGGAACCAAAGGGGGAGTTGGGACGATCTCATCTTCGCAGTCAGGTGATGGTAAATGTACCAGATAGTCATCCGAGATCTTCATATTAGGATCAGTCTCTCCCACCACTTCAGACACCTGCGAAACACCAGTTACTATTTCTGCATAAGAAGATTTTCTCACAGTAGACGGCATATCATTCACCTGAATTTCATGCACCCTAGTCGTGCACTCCGGCACGGGTTCCTGAGTCTCGCAATTCTGCTTGTTCTCATCCAGATCATAAGACATCAGGGCAGAATGCTCGTTTGCCAATTTCTCGATGAACAGGGTCTTATCCTCATCACTCTCTGACGAATCAGAGGAGTCGTCCTTTACTGCATCTATCTTTTCAGATTCAAGCTTTTCCTCAGAGGGGATCAGGCGGCAGGCCTTGCCCCCCTGAAGGAGGAGTTACCAAGCTCAACAGGAGCCTGGGCTCCTTTCGAGGGTTCAACCCCCCCTCCTTCTTGTCTTTTTCTCTTTGGGGTAGTGATGTTGATATTGTCCTGACTCCTAACAGCCACAGGATCATCCTCCACAGGGGGATTTCTAACCACTACCTCTTCCACTTCATACAGAAATCTGTAAAAGCGTCCCCCCATGCACCCCTCAGCAGAAACAAGGAGTTCATCCACATTGCGGCATCCAATTTTAGCCCGGACAGATGAAGGTCTTTTCAAGGTTGACATATCAATCTCTAAGGTCACACCGACAAGCCCGCCCACAAATGCCACATTCTTCTCACATCTCTTGTTTAAAGGGATCTTGCTAATCCTAACCCAGGCAATTTCCATCAGGCTTTCACAATCCATGTCATCAGACCATGGAGTGATGCGAACCATAGTCTTGTGTTTCTTCAGGGTGATATATTCAACAAAAAGCGCACGCTCAACCTCCCTAATGTTAGGAAACCTCATGACGTACTTGTTAGGGGCCAAGAGATGAGCAGAGCATCTCCAGCCCTGACCGATGTACACCCCCATGTCATCCTGCAGATCTTGCTTGGAGATATTACCCTCTACAATAGTAATCAAAACATTTGTATTCTCTCTCTGAGGCTGCCTCTCGATGCTATAATCAGGAAAATAGCAAAAACCCTGCCCCTTAGACTGGAATCCACACATAGCCGGAATACACTCCCATGGAATCAAATCAGTACAGATGATCGACAGGTGACCTTTTCTCTTGCAGCGCTCAAACAGAGCCTGTGGGCATCTAGCAGTGTAGTGACCAATAAGGTTGCAGATCTAACATGCATCAGGCATGGGATTAGGGTTACCAGCGTTGACGGGCAGATCGCGCCTCACAGTGGGGGTAGGAGACTTCCCATGAGGACGGCGTGAGGCTTTGTCCCCACCCTCGCCGTCGGTGGCCGTCGCCCAGCGGTCAGGCCGAGGCAGTCCAGATCCGCCCGAGCCCGCCGCGGCTTCCCACTTTTCGAACCCCGTGTCGCCGGAGCCCGACGCCTTGGTGGTAGAGGACTGCCCCGCATCTTCCTTGTGCTTCCACACGTTGTTGTCTCGCCCACGGCCGCCGCCGCGGTCGAAGCGCCCCGTCCCGCGGCCGTGCCTGCCCGCACCAAAACCATCTCCCCTCATCTCTCTGCCTCCGCTTCGCCTCGCAATCTCAGGATTTTTTGGTGGGATTTTTGGGGGAGGTGGAGATGCAACAACCTGAGCAAAGGATCTACTGTCGCCGCGAATCTTCCCCTCCCACCACGAGAAAGAAGGAGGAACCCTAGCTTTCCCTCTCTGCGGCGCTCCCCAGAGGTGGAGCAAGCACGCGTCTAGATCTGAGAAAATGGGGCTCGGACGGGACGGCGGGGCTTTAGTACCTGAGGCGGATGCCGAAACTCTAGGTCGGGGCGGATCCGGGCGGTCGATGGCCGCATCGCCCACGTGTCGCAGATCGACGCCATGGCGGCCCGGGTCGTGGCCGAGCACCCCAGGGCCCGCATCCGGTCGTGGTGGGGGTCTTGGCGGGCCACGCACGGTCACGTCCACCTTGTTCCCGTGCACCGCAGCACCGCTCCCTCGATCGACCCGACTCTCCGCTCTGCCACCGTTCACTGGCGCCCCTCCGTGAGAAGACCCAACCAGCAGGCGATCGTGGATCTTGGTGAAGTGACACGGAAAGGACACGACCCCTCCAACATCGGTCCGCTCCCCCTCGTGAACGTACCACGCATCGACCAAGTACCCGCGGCAGTCGAGGAGAGCGAGCCGCTGGATGTCGCTACGGAGGAAAATCTCGCCGTCGTGGAACGTGGCGGTGCGATGCACCAGATCGGCCGCGTACGCCACCCGCCATCGTATGTCGCACGCCATCTAACATCGGTTGGTTCTCGCCTTATATTAGTCGTTGTCGGGCAATAAGCCACGGTTCGGACGGGTCAGGCGCGGTGTGCGTATGTGCGTGCGGTGGCCGCTCTGGGTCTGACCGTGGTGGGCTTAGGCGTGCGTATGTGCGCGTGTCCTAGGGCGTGTGTGTGTGTGTGCGCGCGCGCGTGCGTGCGTGGGTTGTTAGCAAGTAGTCGGGTAGACCGCGTCAAGCGCTAGGAGTGGCCGTGGCGATCGCGTTGGAACGCGTCGTGTGCGCGAGGCGTAGCGTAGGGAGTGGGAGGTGGGTGCGTCGGTGCGCGGCCCAGCGTGTCTGAGCGCGCGGGTATAAGATCCCCTCCATGCATGTGTACTCGCTGCCCAGTTTGAGTTCGAGCTCAAAGAGAAAAACAGAGAAGCCGTACATGCGGTGAAGGTGTTTGTGCGCCTGAAAATTTTCTGTGTTCATCCTCTACCCCTCCAACCTTGTCTCCGGTGATCGCAGGCGAGTAGTGGATCCATTCCAGCAACAACATTTGGTATCAGAGCGAGGTGTGAGAGAGGTCGCCGGCCATGGTGCTCGTCCCGTATGCCGGAGGATCAGGGAGTTCAGTGTCGCAGCCGGTACCCGTGCTCACAGGGGTGAACTACACCACCTGGGCCATCAAGGTGGAGGCCGACCTGGACGCCGCCGGGCTCTGGGAGGCGGTGGTGCCGCCGGTGGACGCGGCATGGCGGTGATCGCCAAGAAGGATAAGCCGGCGCGGGCTTATCTGCTGCGGGCGCTCGCCGACGACCTGCTGCTGCAGGTGGCTGCGAAGAAGACGACGGCGGAGATCTGGGCGAGTCTCAAGACTCGGTTCGTCGGTGCGGACCGGGTTAGGGCGGCGCGGCTGGCTACACTACGTGGCGAATTCGAGCTCCTTCGCATGACGGATGGCGAGACGCTGGACAACTACACCAAGCTTGGAGAGACACTTGAAGACGCGACAATGGTCAAGAAGGTGCTGGACACAGTGCCGGATCGCCTGTACGCGGCGGTGGCGGGCATTGAACAATTCTGCACCGTGGAGACCATGCCGTTCGAGGAGGTGCTCAGCCGGCTCAAAGCGTTTGAGGAGCGTCTGCGGCGGCGCGGGCAGGCCGACGGCGAGCGGGCGGGTGGGCAGCTCATGCTCACGGAGGAACAGTGACGTGCCAGGGAGCGCCAGCGCGGCGGCACACGGGACGACGACGATCGGAGGAGCGAGGCGTCGGGCAGCGGAGGAGGACGGCGAGGTCGCTGCTACAACTGCGGCCAAAGGGGGCATTTCAAGCGCGACTGCACTCGTCCGAAGAAGGCGGTAGCGGCGGCAGAGCAAAGCACTGCTGGCGGACGCCGGCGTGGAGAACGTCGGCCTGCTGTAGGCCGTGGCTTAGGAGGTGATATGTCGGGCAATAAGCCACGGTATGGACGGGTCAGGCGCTGTGCGCGTATGTGCGTGTGGTGGCCGCGCTGGGTCTTACCGTGGCGGGCTCGGGCATGCGTATGTGCGCGTGTCTGAGGGCGTGTGTGTGTGCGTGCGTGCGTGCGTGGGTTGTTAGCGAATAGTCGGGGAGACCGCGTCAAGCGCTAGGAGTGGCCGTGGCGATCGCGTTTGAGCGCGTCGTGTGCGCGCAGGAGCGGAGCCAGGATTTGACCATAGGAGGGGCGAAGAAGACAATGAACGCATAAAAGTTTTTTTTTTCTGAAAATGACCATACATAAAGGAACACGAAATAATATGTATTTTGCAGTTAGAAAATTGTATTTTTGTTCATTAGTTTGAATGTGGCTCTTACACCTAAAACACAGAATAAAGTCGATAATCCTATATGTCGATTCTAGCTTGTTACCTAAATTTACTGGTGCTAGAATATTTGATCGGTAGTTTGTGTATCAACTAATTTGACATTGAAGCTATCATACATACAAACTGGTAGATTTATAATCGTCCCAAAAATACAAACAAGCATTTACTCCCTTCGTTCCAAATTAGTTGACTTGGATATATCTAGATACGGATGTATCTAACACTAAAACATGTCTAGATATATTCATATCTAAACAAATCTGAGTCAACTAATTTGAAACGGAGGGAGTAACAGTTTGTGCATATCTAATAATAATAGTAACCTGTGATAGCCTAGACATGAGCCGGTGATATACTTTAGATCTGACGTGAGTCGTGCTATGTTGTCCTAAGGGTGAAATTTTAAACTAAGGGCGAAATTTTGAACTCGGATGATGAAATCAGTGCATACATGACCTATTTTTTAGAATAAAACAAGAAATTGCTACACCTAATTAATTCCATCTACAGCAAAAAGTTTGTCTTCTGAAGCCAGATGCGGATCAGTTCATCATCAATATTTCACAGTATAAATCAACAAAGGAATTAAGGAGACTCACCGCAGGATTATTCTGCCATCAGCGCTGGTGTTAATCCGTTTTACAGATGCCATCGTCGAACTTCCTAGGCGTCTACGCAAAGCGAGCGCGTGTGCCCAGTGCGTCGGCAGCTCGGCGCCGAAACGACCGATAGATACCCTCGATCTTGGGTTCGTGGCCTCGTGAGATTCTAGAATAACCTGGCTGTTTGTTTTCTCTAGCATGGGCTGACCAAGAAATACATATGGGCTTTAACTAGGGAAGCTCCTGGGCTTGAGCGCATTGTTAGGGGGGGCCAATTAGAGCATCTCCAACTGCCGCGCAAAGCGCCGTGTATAAAAAACATGTTTGCCGCGCGCGCTTCGGCATGTTTAGCGCGGCCGCCAGCGCTGGCTCCAGCAAGAGCGCTATATAATTCAGCGGCAGCCGCTCCAGCAAATGGCGAAAATACAGCGTGGTGACTCACGGGCTTTTGCATATATGATATTTTGGACACAAAATGAGTTTGAAACATTCATCAAAATGCAATAAACATGTGAAATTTGACACAAACAAGTTGATGAATAAAAGTTCATGCCCACAAGTTCAAAATCATGCCCACAAGTTCATCCAACCAAGTTCAAATGCAAACTAAAGTTCAAGACATGAGAAGACACATCAATCTTCATCTTCCTCGTCTTCGTCCTCATCTTCCGAAGACGACTCTTCCGCCTCCGAAAATGAATCTTCCTCCCTCTCCTCATCATGCACCGCATCACGTGAAGCTCCGACGGTGTTGGCAAGATCTTCAACGGCATCTTCATGGGAATGTGTGTGAGAAGGCACATCGAAAGACATTCCACCCATGGCGGCCGGAGGTGCACCCATGCCTCCCATGAGAGAAGCAAAACTCATGCCTCCCATGGCGGCCATAGCGTCGGAGGGTGCTCCAAAGCCACCCATGCCTCCCATGGCGGCCGGAGGTGCACCCATGCCTCCCATGGCGGCCGGATGTGCACCCATGCCTCCGATGGCCTTCGAACGCCCTGCAAGCTTCTTTCCCCTCGCCTTCGTGCTACCGGAGCCGTCCGCCGCCTTGTTTTTCTTCGCGGATGTTTTGCCCTTCTTCGTCCGCGCCGCATTGGGGACCTTCTTCGACGGTGCGGCGGCGGCACGGGACGGCGCCGGCGCGACGCCACCCGGCGCCGTGGTCATCCGCGGCGGCAAGAAGAGGCTGCGAGCGAGGCCGACGCTCGGCGGAGCTCCGGCGGTGGTGCCGCCAACGCTTCCCGCGCTAGGGTTTCTGGCGGCGGCGGCGGCGGGGGGGTCGCGGCTGTACAACGGGGTGAGCGGGGTGCCGGTGTGCGTGTCCATGGGTGGATGGCAGGGCGCCGGCGCCGGCGCGCGCGGGGCGTAGGACGAGGAGAGGAGAGGAGAGAGTGCGGCGCGCTGTAGCGGGCGCCCGAAATACACCGCGCGGGTAAGTGTTTTCAACCGCGCGCCTGTAACACCCCAAACATTTAACCAGGTTTTAGTTATTAAAATTTTGCCAAGAGTTTAAAAATTTTGCCTGCAAGAATATCTCTGTTGATTTCAAAACTTTTCTTTAATATTAAGGAGTTTTTCCCAAGTGGGTCCTTTCAAAACATATTGGACTTATATGCCCTCTCTTTAAAAACATCTCTCAATCAGTAGATTTATTTATTAAATTATTTCACCCTGAGCTTTATTCTTTAAAAATGACTTGTTTTATGTTTTGGAGCTCCTTTTTGTACTACAACCAGTTGATAAACTTAACTAAAAATCCAACCAAAAATTGGAGATGTCATGTGGTGTCTCTAAATCACTTTTGTGCAATAATATATTTCATTCACTGCATATTTTGAGTGCTACACATGTTTTTCTTCTCTGGTCCAGTGGACAATTTTGCACTACAACCCTTTTAAATATTTCTTTCTAGCTTCCACCAAAATTATGGGATGTTAGTAGCAGCATATGATTCCACTT
Organism: Aegilops bicornis; assembly: GCA_021605145.1. Classification (NCBI taxonomy): domain Eukaryota; kingdom Viridiplantae; phylum Streptophyta; class Magnoliopsida; order Poales; family Poaceae; genus Aegilops; species Aegilops bicornis. Next base: position 784,080,358 of record CM038670.1, read on the forward strand.
TATGCAAAAATCCAGGGATGTTATTTGAAATTTTTGAGTGAATCAACCTCATCTCCATTCTGGTCCAACATGATGATTTGTACAAAGAACCATAGTCTTGCTTGCTCTTTGACCCTAGATTCTTTCTCCTACTTGTAGTCCTCCATGCTAAACCCCTAAGTCCAGGAGCATGCACTATTTGATCATTTTAGTTCATGTTATAATGCCATTCACCTCCTGTCCAGATTTGAAGTTCTGCAAAACTTGCACTAGCAAGTTTGTGCTTTCCACAAACTAACCTCACCACCCTCTTGTGCACCTAAAGAGACACTGATCTGGAAGTATTGGCCACTCCAAGAAATGCCTAGGTGCCTATGGCATTTTGTTAAACACCTGGAGGGCATGAACTGATTTGACATGAGTTGTTGTTGGCATTATGAACTTGACCACCTGACCAAACCACCTTGTCCCTTGAGTTTCCCTCTATCTCTAACCTAGTTCTGTTGCTTGCCAACCTCACCTGCGTGACCTGTAGCATGCCACGGCATTGTATCGAACACCTTCGTATGCGGCACCGGACACGGCCGAGCGCTGCTTTTGCACGCGTCGGCGCTGAGCTGCCGCGTCCCAGGTTGACCCCTCCCCCCGAGCTCTATCTGATCCGCTGGTATAGCCGTGTCGCGCCCCACCCGACTGCCCCTGGCTCGCTACAGCGGCGCCGCAGCAAGCTTCTTGGCGGCACGCTTAAGGCTGCATCCATGGACGGCGCCGCCCAAACCTCCTCCGCTCGCCAGCTGCCCCCTTACGCATCTCCAGCTCAGCCGCAGCTTCGTCCCCTAGCGCGCGTCGCCGCCACGTAGCCATTGCTACAGAAAGACGGTTCGCCGTCGTCCTTATCGCCGGCCGCCTCGGAACCGACCTCCACCGCCTATATAAGGGCCCCGGAGCTCAATCGAGTTCTCGAGCAACCTCATATGATCACCCTAGAGCTACCGCGGCCAGCAGTCGAGGAGGGGAAGGCCATCTTCCCTGAGTCCGGCCGGTTCGGTCGCCGCCAAGTTCCGGCCGATTCCGCGCCACCAAAGGTGCCTCCCCCTCCATTCTCTCCACCAAGAGCTCCCCCTCCCTCTCGTGAGTGCAACCCCACGCTCGAGTTTGGTCGGAAACCACCATAGCCCCAAACCCGCTATCCACCCGAACGCCTCCTCCATCGCGAAGCTCGTCGCCGGCAATTCCGTCCACATCGGCGACCATGGCGGGTACCCACGGTCTCGTCTCGACCCCCTGAGCACACCCATGTCCTCAGGTCCCCAAGGGACGCCCCCGTTTGCCGGCAAGTCCTCGCCGGAGCTCCGCCTCCGTTCGGTCGGAGGGGGACGACGCGCGCGTGACTGGTCAAACCTGACCAGTGGGCCAGGCGGGCCCACCGTCAGTGACCCAGCGCCAGTCCACACAGGAGTAAGTGGAAGCGCCTTTTCCGAATACGCCTTCGATGCGTTTTTCTTTTAACATTTTCTTTTCTATTTTATTTTAAAAACAGATTTTGACCAAACTTTGACCTGCTGTATCTTTTTAAATACAACTCCAATTAAATTGATTATTTTTCCTACCTCTTTCAAATATTGTCTAATTTATTTTAAGATTTATTTGAAAAAATTTCAAAACAACTTTTGTGCTGTTTTTATTTTTGTGTGTTAATTCTTTCATATTTTCAAAATAGGATTTTTGAAGAGAGGAGAATTATTTCAAGAGTTTGAAATGCACCCTGCCTTCCCGTGACACGAAGGCAAGCATTACGAACCCGGCAGAATATTTTTGTGTGTTCGTTGACATGTTTATAACATCACCTCATTTCGGAGGACTCGTTATTTCATGTGATATCATCATGTGCATGGATGCATATTAGTGATTTCAATACTGTGGGGAATGAACACACTTGTGACGATAATCATCCTCATGTGCCTTGCATGCATGCCAGAAGAAGTCCGGGAAAACCTCTGCCTTGGGTAGGCATGAGTTTGTCGCCGGTCTCCGTCGGAACGGTTATGTCCGGTATGGCATAGTAAGGTATAGTGAGCGGTGATTCTGTTGGTTGAATTATTTCCATCATACATGTCATGCCGGGAATTTATAAACCTCTGAGTCGACCCTAGCTCGAGTCTTGTTCCAAAGAACCCCCATACTTGTTTCAGTACTACCACTCGTCTCTACAACAAGTAGAGTACGGTTCGATAAGTTGTCAACCTCTTTCTAGCACACACTGCAGAGAGGCTGTGGTGGAAGATACCGGTTGTAGCTGGTAGGCGGAACCACCTGGTCCGGGGGCATGGGTGTTTCCGGTTGAGACCGAGAGGGGAGGCCACCCCTTAGAGCGCGCAATATAAATTTGATCCCATGCTACGCGAGGTTGTAGCCTCCCCACTTAGAGTTTGCTTAACAGGTGTCGTGGGTGATTTCCAGACACGTGTGAGTTAAGCTGGTGTGTGCAAGTTAGGTGTGTTTTCAACAAAAGGCCGTGAAGCGGAATTAGTCCCGATGGACTAAAGGAATCCGTTACTCGTGGGTAAAGAGTACACCCTCTGCAGAGATTAAACCTATTCGAATAGCCGTGTCCATGGTTAAGGATCACAGTCTGGGATGGGTCAAGTATCGGTCTTAGTGTCGGTCTTCGGAGGTGAAACTGTTAAATCAGAACTGATATTACGACATGTGGCATGTGATAACGATGATTATTATTTTGTTGTGGACTAACCCGTGATATTATTGGTATAATCGAATATCCCTGGGACGGTTCTACCTCCTGGATATTCACTATGATTGTTTTTCTTTTAAAGCCCTTTATGTGGTGTCGCTCAGACGCCTCGATCGTGGCATTTCTTTTAAAGCCCTTTATGTGGTGTCGCCAGATGCCCGATTGTGGCATTTCTTTTAAAGCCCTTTATGTGGTGTCGCTCGACGCTCGATCGTGGCATTTATTTTAAAGACCTTTATGTGGTGTCGCTCAGTCGCCCGACCGTGGCTTTTCTTTTAAAGCCCTTTATGTGGTGTCGCTCCGACGCCCGACTGTGGCATTTCTTTTAAAGCCCTTTATGTGGTGTCGCTCAGACGCCCGACTGTGGCATTTCTTTTAAAGCCCTTTATGTGGTGTCGCTCAGACGCCCGACTGTGGCATTTCTTTTAAAGCCCTTTATGTGGTGTCGCTCAGACGCCCACCGTGGTAGCATTTCCTTTAAAGCCCTTTATGTGGTGTCGCTCGGGCCTTGTTGTGGCATTTCCTTTAAAGCCCTTTATGTGGTGTCGCTCAGACGCCCGACTGTGGCATTTCTTTTAAAGCCCTTTATGTGGTGTCGCTCAGACGCCCGACTGTGGCATTTCTTTTAAAGCCCTTTATGTGGCGTTGCTTCAGACGCCCGCTCGGTGCCTTTTATTATTGTTATGTTATTGCATTTTCACAAATAACCTGCTTACATGCATCAGAGATTCATATACCTTTTGTGACTGACGTCATGAGCATAAATATTTCGGAACATCGTTGTTATATTATTCCCGTGTTCATAATGTTTGCGAGTACATTCAAAGTACTCACTGGCTTGTCCCTGGCTATTGTCTTGGCTAGATTCCTTGCGCGGAAAGGAGCGACCGTGTTGACAGCCTCGGAACCTAAGCAACGGTGATAGCAGCCTCGCGAAGATAGGAGTTAACCTGGTCAAATTTGTTCCGTGGGAAATGGAGTCCCATAGACACTGGTGATTTACAACCCGCTTTCGCCATCAACCGCTAGAAACCATTTGTTGTACTCACAGACCAGAATGGTCTTGTACCACATATTTTTTGTGTTTTGCTTGGAGTTTCTGTATCAAGTTGGTGCCTCATCGCCTAACAAGTAATCCTGGGGTTGATGAGCACAAGGGCCATTTTCTGGGAATTAATACCCGGAGAATCGGTCCCCACAAACTTGGTATCAGAGCCAGGCTGACCATTGGCTAATCCTATCCCAGCCAGGTCGATAAACTCAGGCAAACCAACCTACCAGACCTTAACCAAACCCCAGCCAAGCTTCCCATGCAAGATAGCCATACAGTGACCCCGACACTTTTGGCAGTCGGTGCCCAACCTATCAGCCCAGCCTGTCGATCACACACCAGTGACCGATGGCAAAATTGTCTCATTCGCAAGCATGCGAAGGAGGACTCCGTCCCCTTTTCTATAAAAAGGGCACGCTAGCCTCAACCCAGCACAGCACAACCTCTTTCCCCAACCTAACCACAATGCCTGGTCCCATAGTGCACAATGAGGCCACAGCAACCAAACTTGGAGGTTTTGTGACCATACTCGCAAACCTCACCCGTCGTGCCTATGCGTTAGAAGAACCCCAGAATATGTTGTGTACCAAGGACCCATGGGCGGTGAAAGCCGTCAATTTTGGGCCACTGTGCACATCTACGGTAGGGGTCTGTCGCGTAAACGCCCTCTGAGTTCACCGGAAGAACAACTTCCTTTGAGCCACAAGCCATCCAGCTAGCTGCTCGAGAAGCTATAGTTCAACTCCGGCTTTTGTCGCGAGTTAGTTAACTGTCGCCGTTTCTACTACTACCCCAGGCGTGAAGGGTATGGTAGACCACCCCAAGTTGCCAACGGAGATCACGAGGCAGATCCCGCATTGTTGCACCTAGTGCGCTATGTAAGTGCACTAGAGGCATTGTTCGATCAAATCACTATTGATCTGATCGCAGCTCGAGGAGAGCTGGTTCGTCGAGCCCCAGCTAGAAGAGAGGACGAGCCCGACGCCGACAACCCAGTCGTACTGTTCGGACACCCGATCGAGACCCTAAGGGCAGCTCTAGCCGCCAACCGAGATGCCTTGATGACCCCAGAAGTGCTTCGTCGCCTTTTGGGAGCACACTCCAATGGGATTGTGGCCAACAATCCCCACGATGGTCATCATAGCTACCCCGGCCCTGCAGTTCCTCCACCATCTCCGGCTAATCCCGACAGTGAGACACGTGGAGAAGCCTCGACATCCACCAGGCACGCCCGTTTAGACGTAAACGAGGTAGACTGAGTCGTACGAGTGGTACCGAGTCTCAGTATATCCTCGCTTGTAATCATGTAACCTTGGGAGTAAGTGCATCCTGTCATTGTGCCTCTGTTTTAATAGTAGCTTTGCGTATTTTGTCAGCACATAGTTGCACATTTTCCGGGCACAACTACCAAGACCAACCCCGATGACACCCACAGTAACACGTCTCTTTATGAGCTATGTGTATCCCCGACACTGACCCCGATTCTTGGAGGTGATCTGGCATATTTATAACATTTCACCACGGTAAATAAATCAGCCCAGATGTTATATAAGAAGGCCACCTTGTGACCTTACCCAGCACCCCTCACCTCGTGCACCACTCCCACAACCATTTCCTGCCATGTCGAGCCCTAGTATTTACCTGAGAACCCCAGATGCAACCCCAGGTAGCTTTGTCAAAATATTGTGGGACTTTACCTGCAGTACCATGGGTTCTACCCAGCCACCCCAGTACGAGCTGTTCAAATCGAGAATCACCCCTTCCACTTCGGAATATTGGGCAACAGTACACATCCCTCCCGTAGACTCCAATCAAGATCCAACGGAAGTTTCCTTCGTAGGGGAATCTATGCCAACCCCACGCCTGGCCATAGAAGCTGCTGCGAGAGAAGCGATTGCTCGTCTTCGATCCGCAGTACCCGCGAGCGAGGATATTATTACTTTCCGAGCCGTGCAGCACCCGGGAGAGTAACAACTTTTCCCGGTGGACGGATTGAGAGAGACCCAGTACTAGCCAACCTTATCCAGTACATCATCGCTCAAGAGCATTTGAACCAGCGAGTGATGGATTATCTCCAGAGTCTCGCTGATTTAAATCCTCAGATTGCCATTGGCAGACCGCTAAGGCCCGACCCGGAGAGACGCATACATCGACTGGTCAATCCACTTCCTCCGATAGAAGAAGAGTGTATTCCATTGCCAGAGACATTTTATCGGGATCCCCGTCCAGTTACCGTTTTCATTTTAGACGTTACTGCTGTGTATGTTATTGCAGCATTTATTGTTACATTGTAACTTATGCATGGTACCTCGAAATTGTGCGATTTAGTCGGTATTTAGTTTCCACTAGTATGAGTAGTTTTCTTCGTGATTAACTTGTGTAACCGCGAAAATCCTAGAATGAGATTTCTTTTCCCCGAGTTGCTGCATCGTTTATCCCCTCACTAAGTAGTTTATATTTTTTATTCACGCAGCACCACGGCAGCAGACTCACAACCGCTCGGACGCATATGGAGTATTTGATTTTCTCAACGGCTCTTAGCAAATCTCAAGGACGAGATTTTTCTTAAGGGGGGTAGTAGCTGTAACACCCCAAAAATTTAACCAGGTTTTAGTTATTAAAATTTTGCCAAGAGTTTAAAATTTTTGCCTGCAAGAATATCTCTGTTGATTTCAAAACTTTTCTTTAATATTAAGGAGTTTTTCCCAAGTGGGTCCTTTCAAAACATATTGGACTTATATGCCCTCTCTTTAAAAACATCTCTCAATCAGTAGATTTATTTATTAAATTATTTCACCATGAGCTTTATTCTTTAAAAATGACTTGTTTTAAGTTTTGGAGCTCCTTTTTGTACTACAACCAGTTGATAAACTTAACTAAAAATCCAACCAAAAATTGGAGATGTCATGTGGTGTCTCTAAATCACTTTTGTGCAATAATATATTTCATTCATTGCATATTTTGAGTGCTACACATGTTTTTCTTCTCTGGTCCAGTGAACAATTTTGCACTACAACCCTTTTAAATATTTCTTTCTAGCTTCCACCAAAATTATGGGATGTTAGTAGCAGCATATGATTCCACTTTATGCAAAAATCCAGGGATGTTATTTGAAATTTTTGAGTGAATCAACCTCATCTCCATTCTGGTCCAACATGATGATTTGTACAGCAACCATAGTCTTGCTTGCTCTTTGACCCTAGATTCTTTCTCCTACTTGTAGTCCTCCATGCTAAACCCCTAAGTCCAGGAGCATGCACTATTTGATCATTTTTAGTTCATGTTATAATGCCATTCACCTCCTGTCCAGATTTGAAGTTCTGCAAAACTTGCACTAGCAAGTTTGTGCTTTCCACAAACTAACCTCACCACCCTCTTGTGCACCTAAAGAGACATTGATCTGGAAGTATTAGCCACTCCAAGAAATGCCTAGGTGCCTGTGGCATTTTTTCAAACACCTGGAGGGCATGAACTGATTTGACATGAGTTGTTGTTGGCATTATGAACTTGACCACCTGACCAAACCACCTTGTCCCTTGAGTTTCCCTCTATCTCTAACCTAGTTCTGTTGCTTGCCAACCTCACCCGTGACCTGTAGCATGCCACGGCATTGTATCGAACACCTTCTGTGCGTGCACTGGACACGGCCAGAGCTGCTGCTTTGCACGTGACGCGCGCTTCGAGCTGCCGCTGGCCCCAGGTTGACCCTCCCCGAGCTCTATCTCGATCCGCTGGTATAGCCGTGTCGCGCCCACCCGACCGCTTCTGGCTCGCATAAGGCGCCGCAACAAGCTTCTTGGCGGCACGCTTGCGGCCGCATCCATAGACGGCGCCGCCCAAACCTCCTCCGCTGGCCAGCTGCCCCCTTACGCATCTCCAGCTCAGCCGCAGCTTCGTCCCCTAGCACGCGTCGCCGCCACGTAGCCATTGCTACAGAAAGACGGTTCGCCATCGTCCTTATCGCCGGCCGCGTCAGAACCGACCTCCACCGCCTATATAAGGGCCCCGGAGCTCAATCGAGTTCTCGAGCAACCTCATATGATCACCCTAGAGCTACCGCGGCCAGCAGTCGAGGAGGGGAAGGCCATCTTCCCCGAGTCCGGCAGGTTCGGTCGCCGCTAAGTTCCGGCCGATTCCGTCGCCACCAGTGCCTCTCCCCCTCCATTCTCTCCACCAAGAGCTCCCCCTCCTTCTCGTGAGTGCAACCCAACGCTCAATTTTGGTCGGAAACCACCATAGCCCCAAACCCACTATCCACCCGAACGCCTCCTTTGCCGCGAAGCTCGTCGCCGGCAACTCCGTCCACATCGGCGACCATGGCGGTTACCCACGGACTCGTCTCGACCCCCTGAGCACACCCATGTCCTCAGGTCCCCAAGGGACGCCCCCGTTTGCCGGCAAGTCCTCGCCGGAGCTCCGCCTCCGTTCGGTCGGAGGGGACGACAGCAGCGTGATGGTCAAACGACGATGGGCAGTGTGGGCCCACTGTCGATGACCAGCGCTTGATCCACACAGGAGTAAGTGGAAGCGCCTTTTCCGAATACGCCTTTGACGTGTTTTTCTTTTAACGTTTTCTTTTCTGTTTTATTTTAAAAACAGATTTTGACCAAACTTTGACCTGCTGTATCCTTTTAAATACAACTCCAATTAAATTGATTATTTTTTCTACCTCTTTCAAATATTGTCTAATTTGTTTTAAGATTTATTTGAAAAAAATTCAAAACAACTTTTGTGCTGTTTTTATTTTTGTGTGTTAATTCTTTCATATTTTCAAAATAGGATTTTTGAAGAGAGGAGAATTATTTCAAGAGTTTGAAATGCACTCTGCCTTCCCGTGACCTGAAGGCAAGCATTGTGAACCCCGGCATAATATTTTTGTGTGTTCGTTGACACGTTTATAACATCACCTCATTTCGGAGGACTCGTTATTTCATGTGATATGATCATGTGCATGGATGCATATTAGTGATTTCCATACTGTTGGGAATGAACACACTTGTGACGATAATCATCCTCATGTGCCTTGCATGCATGCCAGAAGAAGTCCGGGAAAACCTCTGCCTTGGGTAGGCATGAGTTTGTCGCAGGTCTCCGTCGGAACGGTTATGTCCGGTATGGCATAGTAAGGTATAGTGAGCGGTGATTCTGTTGGTTGAATTATTTCCATCATACATGTCATGCCGGGAAATTTATAAACCTCCTGAGTCGACCCTAGCTCGAGTCTTGTTCCAGTAACCCCCATACTTGTTTCGTACTACCACTCGTCTCTACAACAAGTAGAGTGCAGTTCGATAAGTTGTCAACCTCTTTCTAGCACACACCGCATGCAGAGAGGCCAGGTGGAAGATACCGGTTGTAGCTGGTAGGCAGAACCACCTGGTCCAGGGCATGGGTGTTTCGGTTGAGACCGAGAGGGAGGCCACCCCTTAGAGCGCATAATATAAATTTGATCCCATGCTACGCGAGGTTGTAGCCTCCCACTTAGAGTTTGCTTGACGGTGTCGTGGGTGATTTCGCACACGTGTGAGTTAAGCTGGTGTGTGCAAGTTAGGTGTGTTTTCAACAAAAAGGTCAGAGCGGAATTAGTCCCGATGGACTAAAGGAATCCGTTACTCGTGGGTAAAGAGTACACCCTCTGCAGAGATTAAACCTATTCGAATAGCCATGTCCATGGTTAAGGATCACAGTGTGGGATGGGTCAAGTATCGGTCTTAGTGTCGGTCTTCGGAGGTGAAACTGTTAAATCAGAACTGATATTACGACATGTGGCATGTGATAACGATGATTATTATTTTGTTGTGGACTAACCCGTGATATTATTGGTATTATCGAATATCCCTGGGATGGTTCTACCTCCTGGATATTCACTATGATTGTTTTTCTTTTAAAGCCCTTTATGTGGTGTCGCTCAGACGCCCGACTGTGGCATTTCTTTTAAAGCACTTTATGTGGTGTCGCTCAGACGCCCGACTGTGGCATTTCTTTTAAAGCCCTTTATGTGGTGTCGCTCAGACGCCGACTGTGGCATTTCTTTTAAAGCCCTTTATGTGGTGTCGCTCAGACGCTTTGTAACATTTCTTTTAAAGCCCTTTATGTGGTGTCGCTCGACGCCCGACCGTGGCATTTCTTTTAAAGCCCTTTATGGGGTGTCGCTCGACGCCCGACCGTGGCATTTCTTTTAAAGCCCTTTATGTGGTGTCGCTCGACGCCCGATCGTGGCATTTCTTTTAAAGCCCTTTATGTGGTGTCGCTCGACGCCCGATTGTGGCATTTCCTTTAAAGCCCTTTATGTGGTGTCGCTCGACGCCCGATCGTGGCATTTCCTTTAAAGCCCTTTATGTGGTGTCGCTCAGACGCCCGATCGTGGCATTTCTTTTAAAGCCCTTTATGTGGTGTCGCTCGGGCCTCGCATTGTAGCATTTCTTTTAAAGCCCTTTATGTGGCGTTGCTTCAGACGCCCGCTCGGTGCCTTTTATTATTGTTATGTTATTGCATTTTCACAAATAACCTGCTTACATGCATCAGAGATTCATATACCTTTTGTGACTGACGTCATGAGCATAAAAATTTTGGAACATCGTTGTTATATTATTCCCGTGTTCATAATGTTTGCGAGTACATTCAAAGTACTCACTGGCTTGTCCCTGGCTATTGTCTTGGCCAGATTCCTTGCGCGGAAAGGAGCGACCGTGTTGACAGACCCGGAACCTAAGCAACGGTGATAGCAGCCTCGCGAAGATAGGAGTTAACCTGGTCAGCTGTTCCCGTGGGAAATGGAGTCCCATAGACACTGGTGATTTACAACCCGCTTCCGCCATCAACCGCTAGAAACTATTTGTTGTACTCACAGACCAGAATGGTCTTGTACCACATTTTTTTTGTTTTGCTTGGAGTTTTTGTATCAAGTTGGTGCCTCATCAGCTAACAGTAATCCTGGGGTTGATGAGCACAAGGGCCATTTTCTGGGAATTAATACCCAGAGAATCGGTCCCCACAGCGCCCAACCCGTTATAGCGCGCGCGCCGTTTTTGCGCGCCCGCTGGAGCGACCCTCCGTGTTGCGCGCGCGCTAAACCGGCCTAATTTGCGGTGCGGCGCTAGTTTAGCGCGGCTGTTGGAGATGCTCTTAGTCCTAAGTCTGTTTGGCTCCGCCCGTGCGAGCCGTAGCGTAGGGAGTGGGAGGTGGGTGCATTAGTGCGCGGCCCAGCGTGTCTGAGCGCGCAGGTATAAGATCCCCTCCATGCCTGTGTACTCGTTGCCCAGTTTGAGTTCGAGCTCAAAGAGAAAAACAAAGAAGCCGTACATGCGGTGAAGGTGTTTGTGCGCCTGAAAATTTTCTGTGTTCATCCTCTACCCCTCCGACCTTGTCTCCGGTGATCGCCGGCGAGTAGTGGATCCATTCCAGCAACAACAGTAACCACGTGATCGACGGAAGATCGGATCATCATGGCTTCGCCGCAAAAGAAAAGGATCGTCGCGGCCTCGCCGTCGGGGAGAAGAGATCGGCTGAGCGAGCTCCCGGACTTCTGCGGGGCCACGTCCTCTCCTTCCTCCCCACCAAGGAGGACAGCCACGCCGCGCAGCTCTCCCGGCGGTGGCGCCACGTCTTCCGCAACGTCCACAACGTCTTCCGCAATGTCCACAACGTCTCCTTCGCCGAGCGCCAGGGCGCCAGGGCCAAGGACTGTACCACCTTCTACTACGACGCCCAAGAGAAGAAGAGTTGCAGCCACGTGCTCCTCGACGACGTCTGGAACGCGCTGCTCTGCCGCCGCCGCTGCGCCCGCGCCCACGTGCTGCTGCGCCGCCTCCGTGTCGCCTTCGACGACCGCCACTGGTGGAACGAGTGCCACGTCGACCAGTGGCTTGCCTACGTGCTGCGCTGCGGTAGCAACCAGGAGCTCCACCTCGACCTGCGCTTCCAGCTCCGCCCGGTCTGCATGCGCGAGCCCTGCGGCGACAGGCACTACTAGAATCACTGGCGATGCCGACGGCCTAACCTATGCCGACGGCCCCCATCGGCATAGATTGACCTATCCCGAAGGCCCAGCCCAGGTCGTCGGCATAGAAAAGCAGTCGGTGTATATCCATCTATGCCGACGGCCCCCGTCGGCAAAGCTCAGCCGTCGGCGTCGTGAGAAATATGCCTACGGTGGCCGTCGGCATAGAGGAGACCGTCGGCATAGCACGTGGGCCCGGCTACCCGGGCGGAGACGGCCTTTTGACGGCGTCAGTCTACGCCGACGGGCTAACGGCGGCCGTCGGCATAGACCCCACGTCATCGATCCGCGTCGCCCGCCACGTCATCGATCCGCGTCGCTCGCCGGTCCGTGGGGTGGCAAATCTATGCCGGCGGCCTGGCCGTCGGCATAAGCCTGGCCCATGAATGTTGCCACGTCATCGATCCCCGCCCTTAGCCAGGTCATCGATCCGTGGCCGTGTGCGCAGCTTGCCGTCCCTCTATTTTTTTATTTTTTTATTTTTTTATTTATATTATTTAATTTTTCCTGTTTTTTTCACAACATAAATGTGCCTTATCTAACAAAAAAAAAAACATACCCAGATGGTATATCGATTGCCCCCCTCACGGACGTTGCTGCCGCCGTGCCCCACAGTGACGCCGGTGATGGGGGCACACCCCAGAGCTGTGTGCCGGGTGCCTGCGCCAGCCACCACTCTTCCACAACTGTAGGAGGGCCCATGGCAACACCTAAGCGGCATTGCTACCCCTGTGCACACCGTCCCGTCTAACCGGGCCCTCATACATGCGGGGCGGTGTGGTGCCATGTTTGAAGAGGCGGGACGGGGCCCTGGGGGGATAGCAATACCACCTTAGCGTCGCACCGGGCCCTCATACATGCGGGGTGGTGTGGTGCCATGTCCAAATTAGAGGCGTCGCGCATCTCCGGGGTGTGCCCCCCCCCCCCCCCTTGACTTTGCACGGACGGGCTTTGACCAGTGAACGTATCCACCCGGTTGTGTTAGGTCAGCCCATAGGAACACTTTGGAGCAACATCCGGGCCAGACCCACGGCAAGATCCCCTCCGTGTAGACCCGTAGCGTCCGTTCCCCCGCCAGTGCCGTGGCGGCGGCGGCGTCCGTGAGGGGGGCACACCCCGGAGACGTGTGCCGCCTCTTCGAACATGCCACCACACCATCCCGCATGTATGAGGGCCCGATGGGACGCTCGGGTGGCATTGCTACCCCCCAGGTCCCCCGTCCATCCTAACCCTGTAGCGTTTGACCACGGGATCTACCCCTTTGACTTTGCACGGACGGGCTTTGACCAGTGAACGTATCCACCCGGTTGTGTTAGGTCAGCCGATAGGAACACTTTGGAGCAACATTCGGGCCAGACCCACGGCAAGATCCCCTCCGTGTAGACCGTGCGTCGTTCCCCCCCTCCGGTGTCGGTGGCGGCGCCGTCCGTGAGGCACACCGGAGGCAGCGTGCCGCCTCTTCGGACATGCCACCACACCATCCCGCATGTATGAGGGCCCGGTGCGACGCTCCGGTGGCATTGCTACCCCCCTAGGGCCCCCGTCCCGCCTAACCCTGTAGCGTTTGACCACGGGATCTACCCCTTTGACTTTGCACGGACGGGCTTTGACCAGTGAACATATCCATCCGATTGTGTTAGGTCAGCCCATAGGAACACTTTGGAGCAACATCCGGGCCAGACCCACGGCAAGATCCCCTTCGTGTAGACCCGGCTATGCCGACGGCATAGACCTGCCCCAGGAGAGCCCAGTTGCTGACACGTGGCATGTCTATGCCGACGGCCTAGCCGTCGGCATAGACATGCCCCAGGAGCAACGGCTTCTCGCCACGTGGCACCTCTATGCCGACGGCCAGGCCGTCCGCATAGTTCCAAACTAAGCCGACGGCCCCGCCGTCGGCATAGATGCGCCACGTGGCGAGAAGCCGTTGGTCAGCACTTGACGGTAGCCGCCGTTAGGCGATGGCGTTGCCGACCGCCAGGGCCGTCGGCAAAGATTTAAGGCCACCGTCGGGCTAGGGTCTATGCCGACGGCCTTTCTATGTCGACGGTCATCACAGCTACGCCCGACGGATATGTTGCCGACGGCCCTATACCGATGGGGGCCGTCGGCATAGGCCTGTCCCGACGGCTAGTCAGGGCTATGCCGACGGCCCTGGCCGTCGGCATATGGTGCGATTCCGGTAGTGAGGCCCGGGCGCCGGAGAGGGGGCGGCTGTTACGAGATGCCGAGGACTCTTTACTCCTACGTCGTCCTGCGCTCGCTGCGCCTCAGCTACTGCTTGCTCAACCTGCCGGAGGCCGCCATCGACCTGCCGTTCCTCGAGACGCTGCACCTGACCGCCGTCGACGGCGATGATTCCGGTACCTGCGTCGAGCGGCTGATCGCGAGCTGCTCCCGCCTCGTGGACCTCACGCTGGAGGCCGACACCGGCGTGGAGAGAGTCTCCGTCCTCGACAGACGCCTCCGCCGCTTCGCCCTCCGTTGCTGCCACGACGTGGAGTCCGTCGACATCGATGCCTCCGAGCTGGTCTCACTGTACTACTGCGGCCCGGTCCCCGAGGAGCCATTCCTCTCTCTGCACGGCGCGCCGGCGACCATCATCTCGTGCACGCTCAATTTCTGCAAAGTCCTTTCCAACGATGAGGCGGAGCTCGCGAGGTTCAGGAGGTTTATGGAGAAGTTTTCCGGCGTGAAGCGCCTGCATCTGCACCATCGACGCCTCCCGGCGACATCCTTCTACGATGGGTTCCCCTCGTTTCCAAACCTGACTCGGCTCGTGCTGCAGGGTCCCCTTCTGGGTCCCGACGCGGTGCGTCAGATCCTGGAGCAAACATCAAGCCTGGAGATCCTCTCGCTGTTCATGGAGCGCTCCGTGGTTCCCGACGAGCTCGCGGCGCCCGACGAGTCGAGCTTCTCGATCCCGTGCTTGCGACATCGAGTGAGGGAGATCAACATGGTTCATTACGAGGGTGACAAGCTGCAGAGGATGATGGCCAGGCTTCTGTTCCGCAATGCGCTGGTTCTTGAGAGGTTTTGTGTCGTCCTCGTCAAGGGACCGCTCGTGCTGCAGTATGCACTCAAGACCGAGATCGAAAGCTGGGTGGTGGCTACCGATGCGGAACCGATTTTCCTGTGATTTGATTATACTACATTTTTCTAAAGTAATTAGGAATAATTTTGCCCGTAAGATGACGATCTAAGGATTTTATTTTTGAAGGAGCATGAGAATAGTTCTTCATGCAAGTTAATTCGTTAGATTGTCGTGTTATGTGTTTGCTGAGAAATCTCTTGGTTCTAGTGGATACACATTTTGAATCAATAAAGTGGTTGTTTAAATTTCGAATGAGTTTTTTTTTCTTCTATTATAAACAAGTTTTGAGTGACTTTTAGAAAAAAAAATAGCATGCCACTATTTTTTAAGAAAAAGTCCTTTTTTTTGCGAAATTAAGAAAAAGTCTTTGATGATGCATGCATACATCATCCACAAGGAAACTTGAGAGAAAGCTCATCACCCAGTTCCATGTTGTATTATTAAGGGAACTTGACAGTTAGCTATATCGTGTGCCATACCTTTTGTAGATTTTGGAAAAATGCCCAGACTCCATGATCCCGATCTCCGCTTTCAAAGCAAAACATTCTGCACAAATGGCGCCAAATATTACTGGAAGAATGATTGTCACCGAGTACTTTAGCCTGCTGGGAACAATCAGGAGAACACATCAAAGCCATTTTGCCGAGAGCCTGTAGAAGCAACTCAGGCAAACATCGCCCCGCCCCGAACAAAGAAAAGGGTGTGTGCCGTGGGCGCACGGCGTAACAGTGTGGCCACGTGTCAGCCCCTTCTTAGACCTTTGCTGTGCCAGACACATAATCTCAGCAAACATAGGTTCTCGACAAAGTCGGCAGGTCACGTGGCTGCTACTCGTGCGTAGGTCTTTGACAAGTGCTGCTCGTAAGATCTCAGCAAAGTTGAACTCTCAGCGAACTTGGAAGGAACGTGTCGCCCTCAGCAAGCTTTGTCTCCGTTTGGCCCGTCAATTGCCTTTTTTTTGTAGAGTCCCACGTTTAGATCTCGGCAACATGTTTACCGAGTTCCAAACAATACAACATGGTATTTGTCTCAAGGGTTCGGGCTGAGTACCCTTAGCCGAGAGAGCTGAACTCGACGAACTCTCTGCCGAGTTGGATTGGCTTTCGTCGAGTGTTTCAGGCACTCGGGAAACCTAGAAATTGTAGTAGTGAAAGCTCTTGCCCAGAACACTATGACACCTCCCTAAAATAAGACTCCACTTGAATATTAGTGCACCCTATCGGATTTGCAAAGAGTTTGCCCATCTCGCATAGTCATTACCTCAGCCATGGTCACCGCATATGCAACGTGTGCAAGTAGGTTCATGAAGCAGCTGAGGCGACCTTTTTCCTTGTGAATGATTTCACTTGATGCACCAGTTCCATCATCTACAACGCAACATCATGTTTAGTTTTACGTGGCGGGGTGCCAGGGAGTCCACCTCGCCGTTGTATAGTTGGGATCCCACTTTGCCAAACACACATTATTCACGAGGTGGAAGACGAGGCAACACGGACGCAACATCATGTCAAGATGTGGCGGTTCCACAGCTCGTCACGGCCATGGGATGCATGGACGTGGCAAGGTGGGAGATGGCCGGCGACACGGGAAAGGGTGAGAGTTTTGGATTGGGCATTCAGTTTATATGTTAACTAGGACGGGTTTATTCGGATAAAAAAACCAATTTATAGAAAATTATCACCAAATTCTTCACGCAAAAAAGATCAACAAAAGTTAATCCACCAACTTAATTCGGTTTGGTTTTTGGTTAACCTCATCAACCAATGTACCCTAAGAAATCTAGCTCAGTCTTACACCTCTATACATTTCGGCTTCATCTCATCCCCTTTGCAGTTGCACCTCACGGAAATTGTAGGTATTCAAATTATAGAAAATGATCACTGAATTCTTCACACAGAAATGACCAAACCAACCTAATTCATCTATTCACTACTAGGAAAAAGCCTATACACAGAATTTTACCAGCAGCACTCCTCAAAATACAACGCTACTGCTATTTAGCAGCAGCGCGTGATAGCAAAACGCGATGCTGAAAGGAAAATAGCAATAGCGCTTCCACGCCAAACCGCGCTAATGCTCTAATTGCTATGACCTCGCAACCCAGCTAGTTATAGCAGTAGCGCCCTATACTGAACCACGCTACTGCTATAGAAGTTAGCAGCAGCGCGCTTATAAGAAAATCGCTACTGCTACGATCAGCCCACAAGTTTAGTCCCACCTCGCTCCGCGAACAGGGTGTTGAGCACCTTAAATATGTTACTTCTGAAACTATCAGAACCAGTTGGTCTTCACTGAACTCTATGTGTAGAATTTGTGGCGCAATATGAGTCCTCTCCAGTTTCTACCGGAGTGGACTCATATTGACAATTCAGATTGTACACAAAAAGATCATTGATGACCAATGTATTTTTTGATGTGTGCTTAGACTTAGCAGTAGCGTTTTTCCGTAAAATGCGTTGTAGCTAATTTAGCTATAGCGCGGTTCTTAAAGTGCGCTACTGCTAGTTCGACTTAACCCCGCTCAAAATTTCACTAAGTCCTCCTCCTCCTGTTCCCCTACTCCTCTATCGCCGCCGCCCGAGCCCGAGCCTGCCGTCACCGCTGCCCGAGCCCGCCTCAACCTCACCGCTGCCGCCCGCCGCTCTCGACCTCACCATCGTCGCCGCCTCCCCCATCCCCTCCGCTCTCGACCTCACCATCGTCCGACGTCGCCGCTGCCGTCCTCCATCCGCCACCGAGGTACTCTCTCCTTCCGTGCCTCCTCCTCCCACCGCGCCCTCCTCCCTCCTCCTCCCACCGTGCCCTCCTCCCTCCGCCTGGCCGCCCTCCGCCCTCCTTCGCCGGCAGCCCTCCTCCCACCGCCCCTCCCTCCTCCTCCTTCGGCCGCCCGCTCCCCCTCCTCTCTCCTCCCTCCCTCCCTTATCTCTGTTCTTGCAAATCGTAGGTGTTTTGAATAAAATAGAAGTAATAAAATTTAGGTATAAATAGGGTAGTAGAATTTTTAGCAAGTGTTTAATAGAAAAAGTTTATTTAGTAAGTGATTAATATAACTAGTTTATTTATATTAGGTACTTAATAGAACTAGTTTATTTGGTAAGTGCTTAATAGAACTAGTTTATTTATAGTAAGTGCTTAATAGCACTAGTTTATTTAGTAAGTAGTTAATAAAACTAGTTTATTTAGTGTTAGGATTATATATAAGATATTTTCAAATGTTTTTTTTCATATTACTAGTAGTGATGGTATTAGTTAACTAGGGCAGTATGATTAATAGTAGTTGTAGTTGAACTACTTTAGTTGTAGTTGAACTAGTTTAGTAAGTAAATTAATAAACTAGTTGAACTAGTTGAATTAATAGAACTAATGTATTTTTAGTAAGATAATTAATATAACTAGTTGAACTACTTTATTTTTAGAAAGAACTAGTTTTTTAGTAAGATAATTAATATAACTAGTCGAACCACATATTCTATTTATAGTAAGTTTATATTTAGTAATAACTAGTTAAACTAATAAAACTAGTTGAACATGTCATATTTGTTGTTCTTTTTTAGTTTAAGCAATTATTCGGGATGTATTAGTGATAACTTATACGGTTTTTGCTTTTGCAGAAATCAAGGAGCCCCTCCATCATCCCCGCCGTCGTCCCCGTCACCGACCCCCTCCGACATCGAGGTGAGACCAGCCAAATATCCATGTATATCTTTTGTTGCTCAAATAGGATATGTGTGGTTGCCCAAGTGGCCGTTCATGTTCAGTTTACACCTCCGAGTGGCCTATGTTTTGCCGGAGTGTTGATTAATTTCCATTCCGGCAAATTTCAGGCGCTCGATATGTCCTTTTTTAGCAAAGGTCATGCCGGATTTTTCCGTGAATTCTGGCATGACTTGTGCTAGAATATGTAGGAAATATCGAGAGGCCTGGATTTTCTCGAAAAATAATGATCTAATTTAGGTTTTTAGTACATATATTTAATTGTACAAGTTTAATCTTTGAATTATGAACGTAGGAAATGTCGTACTCGGACGACGACAGTCTCCCGGGGGAGTGCAGCTGGTGCCACGACGATCGAGGTATGTGCGACAGGTTCGTTGAGCTGGACGAAGATCGGCGCTTCAGCATTAAGCTCGAGGAGACCTTCGATGTTGAAACGGTACGCAACAACGACAAGAGTTTTTTTTCGTAATTAAGCATGACTTCAACTATTTCAACGTCTAATTTTCATCTTTTACAATTCGACTAGCTTATCCCATGCCATGCAAGACGCTATGTCTTGGAGAGGATGGGTTTTGAAGACCATGAAAATTTCGAAACAAAGAAAATACACCTAAGGACCCATCATAATATGGATTTTGAAGTAAATATGTACAATGCTCAGAGCGTAACCCATTTTGGTTGCCAAAATTGGGAAGCACTTTGCAAAATGTATGGTTTTTATGAGGGTATGATTGTCACCATGGATCTTGGTGATCCTGACATCGAGCAAGACAATATGGACATTTGGGTCCTTGTTGATATGCTTCTGATTCTACCGCAATATGAGTTTCTCAAACATAGTTATTAACTAATTTATATTGTTTATTTCAAAATAGTTGACAGCTTATTTCCATTGACAACTTATTTTGAATGTTCAAAGAATGTGCAGAAGATGGTAGACAAAACCCACTACACTGATGACTCTGAATTAACTTATAAGGAGAAAAGTCATCTGATTGCTTATTGTACTTTCTTTGAGAATTACAATACCTATTATCAAACTCCTTCAAATTATGGTGAATACGTGCCACTAGTGCACGTGTTGAACCAGGATAACTTCTATGGAGATACCCTTGTAAGATTTTTTACTATTACGACATCCGTGCATCTTTTGCATACTTCCAAAACTAGTACATCATTGCTAACTACGAAGTTATTACTATGTTTTTCAACAGAAAATCCCAATGGATTGTGTGCCTCATCTGATGTATTACAATGGTCGCCTTCAAGTTCTGAACATACAGCCAGGTCATCCTACGGATCTCACCTGTGCATATCGAATTTCTAAAACCGGTAAACACATGCTATCAAAGAATGGAAAAAATGTTTGGACATTCGCAAGGAGGTTATTGGAAGTAACATTAAGCGAAAGGCAAGAATTGGAGACAGGATAATCTCCATTCTCCATAATGGAGAGTCAGGGACTATCTTGTTTTTTGCTATTTTACCTTATAGAATATAGTAGGTCCTAAGAGAATGTAGTAGGTCCTATGAGGTCCTAAGAGAATGTAGTAGGTCCTATGTGATGTCTCATTGATGAAAACGATGATCTTGAGGAGGTGTTATATGACAATGATGTATTATGATGATAAGTTGTTAATGATATGATATGATATTTATTATATCATTGGGTGAAAGAACCGTGGATTAGTTTCAAGTGGATGTCCATCCACTTGAAACTAGTCCACGGTTGTTTCACCTACTCATTATGATGTAAAACAGTCTCTAAATTCCTGTTGTATGAAAAATTGTGTAAAGGTGTATGAAATACAACATGAAATAAAAAAGAAATAAAATACTAAATAATAGTAGTAGCGCGGGCAAGGAGGAGCGCTACTACTAATTACCAGCAGCGCTGCTCTGGAGAAGCGCTACTACTAGATCATTTTAGCAGCAGCGCGGGTCCAGGCGCGCTGCTGCTAAGCTTTAGCTGTAGCGCCTTATCAGTAGCGCTCCTGCCCGCGCTACTGATAGGCCTAAAACCCGCGTTGCTGCTAGGCTTTTCCCTAGTAGTGATTTAATTAGAATGTGTACATAAACAAATAGTTCTTTCCCTCAATTATATAACTCTATCTATCTATTATTTCTTACAATACATAATAGTGCCATATTAAAGGATAATTAATTTTATGTTGCTAGTTGGGTCACACTCGGCAGTTTACCCCTTGTTTAAAAAAAACCTCCGTTCTGCCCAAGCCACTTCCCTCCTCTTATTCTTTGCCCGTTGACCATTTGACCCTCACTTTGAAAACTTCATAACAAGTTCATACTAACTCAGAAAAATGTGAATAAAGATATCAAAATGTTCAGAAAAAATCACCTATAGATGCATGTCATTTGCATCCATGAATAAAGTGTTGGAAAGTGCCCATCTCAGTTTGAGCTGATATGATCTCAGAATGAACAGTATAATCAGGAAAATTCAAAAAAAAATCTATAATCTTTTGGCGCCAAATGTTGACCAATGTTTTGAGTTCTTGACAAGTTTCATGAGTGAATGACATTCGTGAAAGTCGTGAAAAAAATAAAATCAATGCTCCAAAACAAAACCATTTTAAAGTGCTGATTTTGGGGCCCAACGTTACACAAGTGACGCCCTTGCATACAAGTACAACACTATACAAAAAAAGAGGAAGAAAGAGGCAGGAAACAAGGTGTATGACAGCAACACAAACCAGATTAGAACAAGCAAACAACAAGTGAAGCATTGTAGTTAACTTCATATCCTAGTATTTTTCAAGCAGCTTAGTCTAGTTGTAAATATTACATTCTGTGCATAATTAGTTGTTTGTTTCTTCCAACTCAGACTATTAGTTGCGTAGACAGTTTTGTCAATCCCATTGTAAGTTTGTAACTCGTGTAGAACTGTTTTACCTGGGAAATAGGACGCCATTTTATCCCAGACTTTCGATTGTTGCCTTGAGGTATTTGTTCTCTTATACTCCTACTAGGACTGGCTGCCTTGTGCAACATATCGACACCATGTGATGTGTGGGACGCTAATCGCTAATCAGATCCTAGCTGGGTTAGTAAACATGAAGTATTCAAGCAAATGATAAAATTAATTTATTATATCGAAGTTTGGATTATACAAGTGCAAGCAATTTTTTGCTGCCGTCTAGTTACAAGTGACTCTGGTACGGCGATTGCATCGCCACGATATTAGCTCTTTTGTAATCTCATCTTTCTGTGAACGAATTCCATCTGCTGGCGTAACTGTGGATTCCTCATCCTGCTGTGCATAAACTCCATCTGCCAGCGTAACTGTGAATTCCTCCAACGCTGCAGCCCTGGAGAGCAGAAACCTTGCAAGCATCTTTTCGAGAGGCCGCCCTTTGTAGTTTGCAATGTTGATTCTTCTCATCTTGTAAGCCAAGCACCTGACCTGCACCTCCACAGAGTCTTGGGCATTCGGTACTGGACGCCATCGCTGACGGCCGGGCCCTCTTCCGGCTCACTATCTGAATCTGTTTTGTCATCGTCTTGGTCCCTGTACATCCGCATACTCTTGTTCTTCGGAGGCTCTGGACCCAGAGGAAACAGCGACAGTACTTTCAGGTTCTTGGCGTCGACAAGCAAAGCAGATACCGACCGGACGGCGTCTTCGGTGGGCAAGCAGCCCTGGAGGCTCAGGTGCGTGAGGCTGTAGGGAGCGCAGGAGGCTTGTGAACAGGCTGCTGTAGTAGGCCATCGACGGGCGCAAGGAAAGGTGGAGATACTTTAGGTTCTTCTTGCAGCTGCGGATGAGCGTAGTGACCGGTGCGATGTCGTCTGGCGCTTTGCTGGAGAGCTTCTCGCAGATTTCGATCCTCGCCGCCTTGACTCCGTCGTAGTTTGCGACGGTGATGAAGGACGAGCCGCGGGGAGGAAGGCCGCCCTTGTAGTGCAGCGACTCTAGGCAGGTGGTCTGCAGATCGACGCCGGTGGCGTGGTGGCAGCAGATCATGGCGAAGCTCCGCAGGCAGGGGCTGGCCACCGTGATCTCTATGATGCTCGGGCACTGCTCCAGCGTCAGGCTGGCGAGGCGCGGGCAGCTCGAGATCAGCCGCTGGAGCTCCCCACGCGGGTCCATGATCCGCGCGAGGCAGAGCATCTCTAGCGACGCCATGGTCATGGCCAAGTTCTCCGGCATGTCGAGCCTCCATCCCACCAGGCGCAGGCGGCGGAGCGTGGGGCACCCGAAGATGTGCCGCTGCGTGTGGGTGTACCTGTTACGGTCGCTCTTGTCGAAGTCCGCCGAGTTTTTCCGTCCGTAGAGGCCGGGCGTGAAGGGGCAGAGGCGGCCGCCCAGGCCGGACTCGCGGTACCTGAGCTCGACGTCCAGGTCCTCGACGCCGGAGTTGACGGCGGTGACGATCCACTGGTCGAGCAGGTCGTACGGGGGGTAGAAGGCGTCGAGGCGCAGCACGCGGATCGGCGTCTCCGAGCCCTTGCACATGATCGCGCTCGTCACCTGGTGGTCGTAGCAGACCTTGAGCTCGCCGAATCGGCGGTTCCGTTCGCCGGTCTTGGTGTCGACGAGGTGGACGACGGGGACGCCCTCGTGCACGCGCCGCCATCGGCGTGCGAGCCCGCTGGTGCGCACGGCCTCGTCGGAGGCGAGGTGGGAGAGGACGCGCTCCAGCGCCGTGTCGGGGAGAGCGCTCAGCCGGTCTCCTCCCTGCCTGTGCGACGGCGCCATCTTCGGCCAGAGATTAGATAGATGCGATCGCGTGCGTGCCTGCCTGCCTATACATCTCTCCGGATTATTAGTCGGTTCCGGTAGTCGGTCACGTTTCCGAGACCGGGTATATAAGGTTCCACTTTAAACCCTAGGGGATCACAATTGAGATAGAAAGTTCGCCTGTGGTGGCCGATGCAAGATTTTCCTACGATTGGTCCACGAAGGCATATTCTTGGGAAGGAACCTGAGAATAATTTTGCATGCGTTTCACACTTTCGTAATTTTATTACATGTCATATTTATGTGTTGCCGAAAAATATGCTGGATTTAGTTAGTAGCATCACTCAAAGGTAAGTACAACGCCCCCGCTCGGGCTACTCGGGCGGGCTGCAACCCTAGCCGCCGCCGTGGGCGCGACCTCCTTCCTCCCCTCCTTCCGTCGCCGTCGGGGGACGCCGACATCCCGGGGGCTTAGGCGGTGGTGAGGGTTTCCCTCTCTCCCGCAGCATGGACGGTCGGGTCTTGGCGGGCTGGTGGCCGATCGTCTGACCGTGGATCGGCGTGAAGGTCAGATCTGATCTAGCCGGTGCGGCCTGCTCGGATTCAACTTAGGTAGCTGGATATCAAAGTATTCCCTTGCTGAATTCCAAAATACCTTAGCGTGGTTGCATGTAAGGAGGGCATGGTGTAACGATACTTCTCCATGGCCACAAAGTACGCACCTTGCCACATCCATAACGTGCTGCCTTCTCTTGAGCTCCTGGTAGGATGGAAGGATGTACGTAGCACCCTCCACCAAAATACGCGAATCTTTGGCAGAACCCCAAGTTTCCAAAGTCGCTTCCAACTGTCCTCTCCACCTGAAGACGATGATGGACTGTCGCTGCAGCTCTGTTTATTCTCAGCGAAAGCCCTATATGCTGATCTAACACTGAATAACCCATTCCTCTCCCACGCCCAGGACAAAATATCCATTAAGATTCGTTTTTGTGGCGGGGCATTGTGAGAACTAGATAGATGCCCCCGCGCGTTGCTGCTGGATTATTTCATGAATTTTGTGAGAAAGGTCAGAATCTAAACTGAAGTGTCATAAACTACTGACTTGCACATTGTGCATCATAGTGGAGGTTTGCACAAAATGTCCGGATGATATCAACAGAGTTGACTCTCTCATATGATGATATATTTGTACCTTTTGCACAGGGGCGGAGCTAAGGGGGGATGAGCGGGGGCCAGGCCCCCCCCCCCCCTGTCTACGTCAAACCTACAATACGTACGAATAACTGGCTCAGGTTTCTACAATTAGGACTAACTAGCAAAAGAGCCCGTGCGTTGCAACGGGAGAGAAAACATAGCACACACTTTTAACCCAACAACCATCACTCAAGACCACAATAGGTTCATCTCCTTTATTTTTGCGAGGCATCATATTTGTGTTGCCGCTTATCCTCCTTCTCACCCTCACCGGCGATGGCCTCGGTGTTCACACACAAAAAAACGTGTTTGAATACGTTTAATCCTAAGGCGTCTCTCTCTCCCTCTCTCCTCCCTCTCCCTCCATCCCTCTCTCTCTCTCTCTCTCACACACACTTTCTCTCACTTTCGCTTTCTCTCACTATCGCGATGAGAAATCTGTTGTTTTCTCCTGTAACATTTTTCAGAGGTATGCATGTGTAGTTATTGATGTTTTTTTTCCTATATTGTTATAGTGCGGTACGAAAGGAAAACGGATCTTACGCTATAAATTATAAGTTTGCTCCCAAAACGATATTTCAAAATATTTAACAGGTAAAATTAACATCATATTTAGATTCCACATATTTTTCTAATAAAATTTCATATATAATACGTTAAAATCGAAATTACGGTTTAAAAGATACGGATAATTTAGAAAATCATTTATTTGACTTAAATATATTCCAAAATAATATTTAAAAATACTTAAGAGGTGAAAATAATCTCATATTCATATTCTACATATTTTTTAATCAAATTTCATATATAACATGTTCAAATCGGAGTTACGGTTTAAAAGATATGGATGATTTAAAAAAACATTGTTTGACATAAATATGATCCGCGGATGAATTACCTAAAACATCGGGGGGCTTCGAAAAAGGTAAAATAACGGTTCGGGTGTGACTTAAATCCGGACTGCGGGTTGATTTCAACAAAACACAGAGACTTTTGTGTAAAATATAAAAAATGATTCATTTTAACTTAAAACAGGACTACAGGTTGAATTCTTTGAAATAGAGGGACTTTTTAAAAAAATGCCATGACGGACGAAAGAAATTCAATTTGCTTTATTATTAGGTAATAAAGATTAGCCCCCTGAGCTTCAAAAAAAAAAAGATTAGCCCCCCTAACGCGAGCTCAATCCTGGAAGCCCACAAATAAGCCCATGTAGATGTGATGTCTCAATAGCTTTGTGTGAAAGCCCATCACGTAAGACAAAAGCAGGTGCCCAGGTCGTGGTATGGAACCGCTGATCAGGGGATCGATCTCTCCATTGTTTCATCTTTCGACGCCGCCGCACGACGCAGCATCAAGCTCCCTAACATCCGCCAGATCGCACAGGCAGCGCGGCTGCGCCGGCTCCAGCAACGCGGACAGCCGAACCTGCGACCAGCCAAAATCAACGGCAGGAGCAACCGAGCAAGGAAATTCTCCAGTAAGGCAGTGAAGTCTCCTTTAATTCATACCATGTAATTATATATACGTGCGAATTGATCTCTACTACTAGTAGTAGGCTGCAGAAATTCAATTCTTCAGATAGATTGAATTAATTAGAGCCAACAATTTCTTGTTTATCCTCACAAATAATTACTGTAAATTAGGCATGACACACTAATTCTCTTGTTTATCATCACAGATAGATCGAGTTACTGTAAATTTAAATTGTCACCGATCTTTTTGGTGTTCGCAAAGACAATTGTAAACTAATAGAAATGTAACTTCTTTGCATTGCTGATTGAACATATGTTCTGTACTGAAACACAAAAATAATTATCATGTTGCAATGCTAGAATTTGTTTGCATTAATCGAGGTGTTTCTTTTTTCGAAAAGGGTAACCCAGATCTCTGTATCCCTACGATACATGAATCGTAGGTACGCACCCATCATTAAAATAAAGTGTGCACAAATTACCCAATTGTATCACTGTACATCAACTGCTATTTCTTTAGGATTGGTAGAAGAATAGCTCTCTTCAGAGCATTGCATAAGCTGTATAAAAAAAAGAACATAGTCTGCAAGATGTTAAATGTAGGTACCAGTTTTTTTTGCAAAGTTTCTTATCATATATACTACTGATTATAAGATCTTTTTTGAACTGCTTATTATAAGATCTGGAAGCAGCAAAGTTGTTACTTGCACGATTAATATAGAAGAGTACCTCTCACAAACATGGGCCCCCTCGGGCAGGCCGTGGGTGAAGTCTTCCATCGCCTGTAAATTGATCAGTCATGGCGGCGGTGAGATGGCTACCGACGATGTACGGAGCAAGAAGCAAGGGATCGTCGGCTCCCGTGGAGATGATCGGCGGCGGCGGCGAGATAGCCAACGATGCACGGAGCAAGCCGTAGTGGTTCAACGCCTCTCGGGGTGATGATCCACAGCGCGGCCCCGCGGCAGTGAGATGGCCGATCCACCGATGATGATGCACGGAGCAAGCAGCAAGGAATCGCTGCTTCCCGTCACGATGATCTGTTCCCGAGGTGAGATGGCCGAGGACGACACACAAAGCAAGCAAGGGAACGCCGATTCGCCGTCTCTCGTGGCGATGATCTGCAATGGCGGTGAGAAGGCGGATGACCACACGCGTAGCAAGAAGCATCGGATCGTCATCTCCCGTGGCAATTATCTCGTCATGGCGCCCCTGAGCAGTTAGCGTGGTCGCGGGGGTAGCATGGTTCTGTGGGCGACGCTTCGACAGCATGACGAACGTGTAGAGCTCGGTGGCGCCATGGGCGATGGAGGCACGATGTCGCTGTTCGTGGTATAGCTAGGCCGTGTGATCTTCCTCCGCGACATGCATGATTCATTTGTTCTCGGTGTGTCACTTGAGTGTTGCGTACCAAAGCAATCTCCAATTTAAGATCAATTTGTGAACGGCAGAAGGGGGAAAGACAACAGTAGCGGAGATCAAACGCTTGTACTTGAGCTATTTAAGCTCCAATTTAATCTAGGATGGCTATCAAAAGGGCAAGAGCGTTTTCTCATGTTGGGCCTACCTTTTCATCCACCGCATCCTAATTAAACGCCCGTGTTGTTTAACTTCCCCAATTAACTGCAATGGTTAGTGCGATATTTGCTTTGGACATGCATGCATTGGTTGCATGCACCTGGTTTGAACTGCTCCGGATTAGTGCAGATTTCTTTGCTCAAGGGGCACACGTATCGTAGGGAGCCAGAGGCAAAAAAAACTGATGTTGAGCCTGTAAAACAGGACGGCACTTTGTGTCTCATTGACCTAAGGGCATGTACAATGGTTTTATCTTAGCAATGCCACGTAGGATAAATGATGAGGTGGAGGAGAGAGAATTCATAAGAAAAGGCTTGTCTTCTCTTATTTAATAGAAGACAAGAGATGATCTCTTAGCATAATATGTCTCAACACGTTTTTAGAAATAGCTAGTTATTGAAGATAAGACTAAGAGATGATCCATTATAGACATATTTTTTTGTCATCTTTTAATTATATACAAGATTTAAGATAAGACTATCTTATCAACCATTATACATGCTCTAATAGCTCGGACAAATGGGGTACTATTTATTTGCGAAAATTATTTCACAAAATAAATGATGATGTGGATGCATGGATGTATTCTGCATGCTAAGAATTCATGTTGGCTCGGACAAATGGGGTACTATTTACTTGCGAAAATTATTTCACAAAATAAATGATGATGTGGATGCATGGATGTATTCTGCATGCTAAGAATTCATGATGTGGCATGGCTGCTGAGGTTGATAGCGTGCATATCAAGAGAAATAGGATAGTGGGGATGAACTATTTAGATATTATAGATTATAAATTGCATCAACATCGAAAGGTATAAACACCTGACGAATTAAGTTAATATCCAAAGCCCGATATCCTCATGAATCAGGTCCTCACAAGCTGCACAAGATCTTCAGAAATCCTACATACGGGCCTCATGGAAATAGTACAGAAATCCATCGATCATGCCATATTTCCGTCGTGCGTCCATCGCCAATACGATGTACCAATCCCTTTGATGATGGCTTTCCAAGTAGGCGAGGCACGGTTCGGACACCCCGCCTGCAAGAAATTACCATCAGGGTAATATCTACCGCACAACACCCTTGCGTATAGACTGTCCGGATTTTCTAAGAGCCTTCATGCCTGCTTAGCCAACATAGCATCATTGAATATCTCAAGGTCTCGAAAAAGCATACCTCTTCTGAACTTTGAGGTAGCCATACTCTCCCATGAGAGCCAGTGCATTCCGCGTTTATCTAGTGATCCCGCCTACTAGTACTTTGACATAGATGTCAGTAAGTTTCTTGCACAATCCTTTAGTGAGCTTGAAACAGCTCATAGAGTAGGTTGGTAGCAAAAAATTTCCCACCATCCATGCATATTAGATCGAGCTTTCCCAACAATATGGACAAATTGTTGCTCTGTGATCCGACCATCAACAGTCGGTAAACCAAGATACTTTTCTGAGAGGGCCTCCCTATTAATTTGCAAGATATTCCTTACACCCCTTCTCACTGAAGCACCGCTATTTGGGCTGAAAAAGAAAGAACTTTTTTGTTTGTTTGCTCGCTGCCCCGAGCCGAGACAATAGGCCTCCAGAATCTCATTAAGATGAGTCGCACTACGTCCATCCGCTCTCATGAAAATCGAGCAGTCATCAGCAAAAAGCAAATGAGAGATCCAGGGCGCATGCACTCCTACCCGAATACCTTTATCAATCCATCCTCCATCATAAGATTTGAGCATGCAAGAGAGACCCTCCCACAGAGAAGAAACAAATATGGGGAAATCTGATCTCTCTGCCGAATACCACACGATGGGTGAAATTAAGGTAAGAGTTTTCCATTAACTTTTACTTGGAAACTCACCGTGGACACACATCTCAGATAGTCAAAGCCGTGAGCTATATATCGATCATCATCCTATGTACTACGACCTAAAAACAATTGTAGCATGCGTGTGCATTCTCACACGCTTTTTCTACTTTCATAGATGCCCCTTTTGGTTTGGGACGCCAAACTTGCACACAAGGACCTACTTTACTAACTATGTACATTGCCTATGGATCTATCTAGTCATAGTCAAGGTGGTTGTGTTTTCTTGTATACGCACGGAAATCCTCATCTGGTGTACAAGCATAAGTGGTTTTGTGTCCAAAAAAATTGGCACTAATATTTTGCATTTTGCCAAATATTGACTACTACTTGATTGGTTATCGAGTTGCCTTGCATATCTCACATAAAGTTATCAATAATTGATAAGTATTGGCATTGCTAATATTTGGCAATGCCAACATTTGGCTAGTCAAATATTGAAAGTGAACCAATCATGCTCTACATCTGGGCATTTACATATCCCGATTTGAAAACCTGTTATTACAAGCATTACAAGACAAGACAACACCAGGAGCAGAGTAGAGTAGAGGCACCGTTGTGTACACTTAAGATATTCTTTCATTATTCCACAGAAAAATCGTTTTGCTTCTGGAACCGTGGGTAATCCCCTCCGAATATTCAGGTCTCTGTCTAGCTCACAAGTCAGTTAACCCGTACTACGTGTTATCTGACGCTTTCTTCCACGACGGCTTGCTTTCGAGACAGACGACGTACCAGGTTTTTTTTTTGCGGGAGAAATAGCATTTGCATTACTCAATCACAATGTCCTTACAATCAAGAGATGCTATTTCTACTACTTCATCTGGACCGATCCTAACCAAGTCAAGGTTCTGCCTTGGGTTCTAGCAAACTTAGCTAAGAAATCGCTAGCTTTATTTTGAGATCTAACTATATGAGAAATACAAGTCTTTCTTAAACCCATTAAGTGCTTAATCTCTCTCACAATAGAAGAATAAACTGAACGATCCGGCTCCAAGCTTGATATGAGAGAAACTGCTTCGAGAGAGTCCATCTCCACCATGATCGGCAAATCACGTCGCTGCAAGGCAAGTGACAAGCCTTCCATGCACGCGCATAACTCCGCCTCAAGGGAGTCTCTGCACGAAAACAACACCCTGCATGACGAGAAGTTAATAGCTCCTTGATAATCACGTAAGATCATCCCCGCACCAGCCTGTTCTGACGCAACAAAAGATCCATCGGTATTCAGTTTACACCACCCTGGCTCCAGCGTGTTCCAACTTCGTTCGTCCTGCAGATCAGCGCTTCAACCCCTTCTCGTTGTATCCTTCCATACAATGTAAGATTTGCCTTTAGCTGGGTCAGCATGTGGATTCTGATTAGCACCAACCAAGGCCACCAGGTAGCTTTGAAGAAAGTTTAGAGAGACCTCCATAGGAGGGGGGCAGGCTTATTATGAACAAGTTCGTTTCGAACAAACCAACTCCTCCAGAAAATCAGTAGTATCATTGTTCGTTCCACATCGGTAAGAGGATCCAGGACGTGTAGCGGCCACTCTTTCCCGTTATTCAGTATTGAAGTGATATCTGGGAGCCTCCATACCTTGGCCATGGCCAAAAACAGATCACGCCCAAGCTGGCAGCGCACGAACGGATGGTAGTTATCCTCCTCCTCTACTCCACATACCGGACAAATACCCGTGGTTTCCAATCCAATACGATGTTTCCTCTTCCATGTGGGTAGCGCATCATTCGGCAAGCGCCAAGCAAAGTGCTTCATCGTTGGGGTGGCGTAACACTTCCAAATGAAATCCCAACAAACACGACTTCCCGACGGTGCTGAGCTTGACGCCACAGCCGAGCTACGATGAACCTCATCAAAAGCCAAGTCATAAGCTGATTTAACTGTAAAGATACCATGTCTGCCGGGGCCCCAAGCAATCACATCTCCCGCCATCCTGGGTGATGCACGAATCTTCATTATTTCATGTACATCAGCAGCCACAAAATATTGCCGAAGGAGCTCGACATTCCAAGACCCATTGGTGTTTAATAGACCAGAAACAAACCTAATACGGCAGCGCCCTTGGGGGGAGATCGGTTTATATGAAAAGGGTCTCGTGATCCAACTATCCCGCCACACCCGTATACTTGCTCCGTCCCCTACTCGCCACAGCAACCCCTTCTTTAACAAATCCAGCCCATGGCATATGGCCTGCCAAGATGATGACCCGTTCCTAACAAAAACCGTGTCCTCCAACTTGCGATCAGGGTAATATCGTGCCTTTAACACCCTAGCACAGAGGCTGTCCGGCTTCGTTAAGAGCCTCCAAGCCTGCCTAGCCAGCAGGGCCTGGTTAAACAACCGAAAATCATGAAAACCAATACCTCCCATGTCCTTAGGCTGCAAGAGATGGTCCCAATTCTTCCAATGCACCTTTCTTTTACCCTTTGCCGATCCCCAATAGAAGTTCCTCACCATGCGTGTGAGGTCATCACAAACTGAAAACGGTAGCTTGAAGACGCCCATAATATAGGTTGGAAGCGCTTGCGCGACCGACTTTATCAACACTTCTCTCCCCGATTGGGCCAAGAGGCCATCCCCTCATTGTATCAACCGTTTGGTGAGCCGAGTCTGTAGATTCTGAAAACGCCCCTTAGACATCCGTCCTTCCGGCGTCGGCAGGCCCAAATATTTCTCCTCAAAGTGAATGCTCGTTATATCAAGCACTGATCTCACTTCCTCCTGAACCGCAGCGGGGCATGCGTCGCCAAATAGAATGGAGCACTTGGAGGGATTTAGGCATTGCCCCGTCGCCTTCTCGTACAAGTCAAACACCACTTTAACCTCATCTGCTTGCTCCCTCGAAGCCTCAAAAAACAGCAATGTATCGTCAGCAAACAATAGATGTGAGATGCCCGGTCCTCGGCGAGCAACATGTACCGGTGTAATGACACCCATATCCACTTTGCTCTTTAATAGAGCTGATAGACCATCTGCCACAAGCAAAAAAAGAAACGGAGAGAGCGGATCTCCTTGCCGAAGCCCACACGTCGGTGCAAACGAATCCAAGAGGGTTCCATTAAGTTTGACAGAGTATCTCACCGACGTGACACACGACATAATCCAGTCAACCCATCGCTGAGAGAAACCCAACTTTTGCATCATTCGCCTCAAGAAGACCCAATCCACTCGATCATAAGCTTTTGATAGATCCAGTTTGTATGCACAAAAGCTCTTAGTGGGATCCTTCTCCTGCTTGATATGATGTATACACTCGAAAGCAACTAGTGCATTATCTGTAATCATCCTTCCTGGAATGAAGGCACTTTGCTCGGGAGATATGAGATCATCCAACAACGGCCTCATCCTATTCACTAGGCACTTTGAGATGACCTTATAAATAACATTACACAGACTAATGGGCCTATAGTCCGTAATTCTTACCGGGTTGGGAACTTTGGGAATAAGAACAATCGAAGTGGAATTCACTCCCTCCGGCATGACACCGGTGCTGAAAAAATCCTTTACCGCGGCCAACACACCCTCCTTCAGGGTGCTCCAATTCCGCTGAAAGAATCTAGCGGGAAAACCATCCGGACCCGGAGCTTTTAATGGACCGATTTGAAATAGAGCATCCGAGATCTCTTTATCAGTAAAAGGCGCACACAACTTGGTGTTATCCTCCTCAGTCACCATCGAGTTGATTAGATCCAAAATAGGCTCTGCATTAAGTATGGGATCGGCTGTAAAAATGTCATGGAAATAGTTATTTGCCACTTCCCACATAGAAGCCAGATCGGAATGGACTGTACCAACACTATCCGTCAACTCTCGAATCTTGTTCTTCCTCGCCCTCCAAACTGCTTTACTTTGGAAGTATTTTGTGTTTCTATCCCCCTCCTTCAGCCACATGATACGTGATTGTTGTAACCAAAGCATCTCCTCTTGGTACAACAGCTCATTCATTTTGTCCGTCACTCTAGCGATATCTTGGCGATCTGCGTTCATATGCATCAACTCCTCAAGCTGGGTGCGGGACTTGGCGAGCTCTCTTGTGATATTGCCGAATTTTTTGCTCCACAACCTAAGAGCTGTCATTGTTTTAGACAGAGCATCCCATAACTGAGACAGATTATAAACTCCCCCCACCGCCTCCCAAGCTTCCTTTATCACCTCCGGCAAGGACTCATCACGCTCCCAAAACACCTCGTACCTCCTCTGCTTACCACCTAGTGGCCCCGGGTCGGACGAACCCTTTAAGACAAGGGCCACATGGTCTGAACACGGCGAGGGAACATGCACGACCGTAGCATAGGCAAACAGATTTCTCCACGCATTAGTTGCCACTGCCCTATCCAGCCGTACCTTCACATTACCTCCTCCTCCTCTTTTATTATCATATGTATAGGGCACACCAACGAAGCCAAGGTCAACTAGGCCACAGATCTCCAGTGTATCCCGAAAGGCAATCATTTGTGACTCACCACGCGGTGTAGCAGATAGATGTTCAAAGTCCCACATGGCCTCGTTGAAGTCGCCGATCACAAGCCAAGGCAAGTCGTTCGCTACCTTTAACTGCTCCAGTTTTGACCACATAATGTGTCTATTTTCTACTCTTGGTTCACCGTAAATACAAGTGATCCTCCATTGCGCTGCCCCCTCCTGGACACGCACCAGTGCATCAATAAAGTGTTCTTCCTTTCCTAGGATCTCCACTTCATAGTTCTCATGCCAAAAAAGAGCCAGACCGCCGCTCATACCAACGCTATCAATCCCAGTAAAACCCTTCAGACCAATCCTCCCATGCACCTTTTTTATTTTCTCAGCCTTCTGTCTTGTTTCGCACAAAAATACCATGTTGGGGGAATGCGACTGACAGATAGTCGCTAACTCACGAACTGTCCGGGTATTCCCCCCTCCCCGGCAGTTCCAACTTAAGACATTCATTGGGCCCGGCGGTCCCCCATGGAGGAGGCCGCCTCTTCAGTCATGGTTGTATCACCATCCATCCCCTCTTCCCCTTGCTTTCGTCTCTTCACGATGGGCACCTTGCCCGGGGTAGATGACGAAGCCGCCACATTATTAACCCCAGAGCCATCCCCCCCTCTAACATCAGGACGGTGTTCGGGACTTTGCCCATAAGATTTGGCACTGGTTGCCCACGAACCATAACAACACCATCCACCCCCATCAGCCTCTTACGAGCAGTCCGCACTTCATCATCACCCATATTAGGAGCTCCTGGCACGTAGTGTACACCACCATCCACCAGCTGAGTATCTTCATCAACATTACTTGCAACGACGTACCAGGTTGGAGTGGTTGCAAGCTTAGCTTGATCAAATGGCGCGAGTTTTAAGGTGCCTACCTCGAGGCTGTTTTCCTCTCGTACGTGGCGGATGCAACCCTAGCCGCCGCCATGGGCTGATCTTCCAACGCCGTTCTCCGGCGGCTCCCCTCCGCCGGCAACTTCGGTCGTCGGTGGTGAGGGGGGTCGCCGGATCCACGTGTGTGGATCGTTTTTACTCATCTGTAGTCTAGGTTTTTAGGTTGTTCATCGTCTTTGCTTCAGCGGCGACGATGATGACGCTGAATAAATATTTTTCGGATCCTTTCCTGACGAGGCCATCGGTCCTATGGTTCGGGATGGATCTGGAAATCAGTCTGTTCAAAAATAATTAATTAATTACCTCATTAACTAGCTAATTAACTAGTATGACAATGACAGAGGGCCCCACACCCTTGTTGACCATTACACTTTGGGGTACAAATAGCATTTTATCTTTTATATTTAATTAAAATAATTTCAGAAAAATTATTAACACTTTGCAAATTAATATGAAATAATCTGTAACTCGGATGAAAATATATACATGAAAGTTGCTCAGAAAAATATGATGAATCAGAATATGCCATCCGTTCATCTGTCACGTGCCTCTAGCACAGCGGACATGGATTCGTCCCCTTCGATTCATCTGTCCAAAAAAAGGCCAAACGCTTGGAAAACATTCCCGGATGTTTTCCATCTTCGTGTGTATCACCTAGCACTGCGTTAGGTCACCCCTAGCACTGCATATTGTCATGTCAGCATCGTGATGTATCTGTTTGCTTTATATTTATTGTTTCTCCCCCCTCTTCTCTCCGGTAAAAACCGAGACTGACGCCGCTGCTATCCAGTACGACTACGATGTCGACGACCCTTCCTTCTTAGCAGAGCTTCCAGGCAAGCAAAACCCCCTTGATCATTCCGATACCGCCTACTCTTTCCTTCTACTTCTTGCATTATAGTAGTAATAATGTTACTGTTTCATCGGCTGATCCTATACTGCTGCATAGGCTGTCCTTGCTACTGTTGTTGATACCTTTACCCGCTATCCTAAATGCTTAGTATAGCCTTGCTAGTATTCCATCAGTGGCCCTACATTCTTGTCCATCTGTCATGCTATACTATCGGGCCGTGATCCCTCCGGGAGGCGATCACGGGTATATACATAGTATACATGATACACGTTGTGACTAAAGTCGGGTTGGCTCGTAGAGTACCCGTGAGTGATTCACAGACTGGGGGCTGAAAGGACATGTTTTCCCGACGTCCCCCTGAGTGAATCTTTGTGGCGGCGCGACAAGGTAGATTGAAACCACCTAGGAGAGAGGTGGGCCTGGTCCCTGGTCGGCGTCCGCGGTTATTTCTTAATAACACGCCTAACGAGTTTGGATATTTGATCTAAGTTGGTCGTTGACCTATACACACTAACGGCCACGCGGGAACAATTATGGGCACTCGACATCGCATGTATCAGCCGAAGCTCTCCAGTCGTCAGCGAATGAGCGGCGCGCGCCCGGTTGGACGGGAACAACCTGCGCTTGTATTAGGGGGTGGGTCTATTCCGGGCCGCCCACGCAACATGCAGGAGTGCAAAGGGTGATGGGCCCAACACCCCTGCACGCTTAGGATGTAGACCGGCGTGCTAGCCTCTCTGTTGAGCTTAGGTAGGGCTACAACGTGTTGATCTTCCGAGGCCGGGCATGACCCTGGAAAGTGTGTCCAGCCAGAGTGATCGAGCGTGTTGGGTAATGTGGTGCACCCCTGCGGGGAAGTAATCTATTTGAATAGCCGTGTCCATGGTAACAGGACAACTTGGAGTTGTATTCCGACCTCTTACAACTAAACCAGATACTTAATAAAACACACCCAAACAAGTGATAGATACACCCGGTGATTGGTCTCTCACAAGGTAACGAGGAGAGGATCCCCGGGTAGGGTTATGTTATACGATGTTACTTATTATCATACCAGCTACTCTCTTCTACCGCTTCAAGATGGAGCTCCAGAAGTATAGTCTTCAATAGGACTAGCTTCTCCCCCCTTATTTTGGCATTCTGCAGTTTAGCCCACAGATACTACTCCTTTATTGATACTGATGCATATGTAGTGTAGATCTGATGTAAGTCTTGCGAGTACTTTGGATGAGTACTCACGGTTGCTTTGCTACCTCTTTTCCCTCTATACCCGATTACCGCGGTCCGTTAACCGAGCCCCGGAGCCAGCTACCACCGCCGATGACTTCTACTACTACCCCGAGGGTGCCTACTACTACGTGGAGGTCGCCGACTACCAGTAGTAGTTAGGAGGCTCCTAGGCAGGAGGCCTTGCCTTTTTGACCGTTGCTACTTTTGTGCTACCCTTCTTAATGCAAACTTGTTTAACTTATGTCTGTACTCAGATATTGTTGCTTCCGCTGACTCGTTTTCCGAGCTTATGTATTCGAGCCCTCAAGGCCCTTGGCTTGTAATATAAAGCTTGTATGACTTTAATTTGTGTCTAAAGTTGTGTTTGATATCTTCCGTGAGTCCCTGATCTTTATCGCACACATTTGCGTGTATGATTAGTGTATGATTGAATCAGGGGCGTCACATATTGCCTTCTAAGTAAAACCCACAAGAAAAGGAATAAAATTGGCTCTGCATAACTCATTGATGCATGATCTGAGACAGACACTATTTTGATGTAAGGCAACCACATGATAGGAGGATGGAATATTTACGGAAAAAAGGGCAACATTTCATATTCACACCTATATAGTGGCAGTGGATGCCCAACCCATTCTTTCCTTGAGGCAAGGTAGCCTTATCACTATAGTTGGCATCCGACTCCGAGGTAGTTGGTTTAACCACTTGCAGCGGATCGGTAGAAAGTTTGAGACCATCAAGGAAATTTTTAAACAAGGATTTGACCTCAATCGTCACAGAGGATTTAAGTGAAGCAATAGCTTCATTTAACTCATCTCATGTGATCGTGGCCCTTTGCCTCGGCCACATAACTCATCCGCCCTTGGCCCGTTATCAAGCGTCGTCTCCAACGTATCTATAATTTTTATTGTTCCATGCTATTATATTATATGTTTTGGATGTTTTATATGCATTAATATATTATGTTTGGGACTAACTTATTAACCCAGAGCCCAGTGCTAGTTTTTGTTTTTCCTCGTTTTTGAGTTTTACAAAAAAAGAATATCAAAAGGAGTCCAAACGGAATAAAACTTTCGCGGTGAGTTTTCTCGGACCAGAAGACATCCAAGGAACTTGGATATGAAGTCAGAAGAGTCCCGAGGGCTCCACAAGCCCTCAGGGTGTGCCCTAGGGGGGCACCCCTGGCTTGTGGACCCCTCGGGAGTCCACCGACCTCCCTCTCAGCTCTATAAATTCACAAATATTCCCAAACGACCAGAAGCGTCCACAAAAATACTTGTCCGCCGCCATAACCTTCTGTACCCGTGAGATCCAATCTTGGGACTTTTTCCAGCACCCTGCCAGAGGGGAATTCGATCACGGAGGGCTTCTACATCAACTCTATTGCCCTTCCGATAAAGCGTGAGTAGTTTACCATAGACCTATGGGTCCATAGCAAGTAGCTAGATGGCTTCTTATCTCTCTTTGATCCTCAATACCATGTTCTCCTTGATGTTCTCGGAGATCTATCCGATATAATTTTCCTTTTGCGGTGTGTTTGTCGAGATCCAATGAATTGTGGATTTATGATCAGCTTATCTATGAATATTATTTGAATCTTCTCTGAATTATTATATGCATGGTTTGATATCTTTGTATTTCTCTTCGAATTATCGGTTGGTTTAGCCAACTAGATTGGTTTTTCTTGCAAAGGAGAGGTGCTTAGTTTTGGGTTCAATCTTGCCGGTGTCCTCACCCGGTGACAAAGTAGGGGTAGCGAGGCACGATTTGTATTGTTGCCATCAAGGGTAAAAGATGGGGTTTTCATCATATTGCTTGATTTTATCCCTCTACATCATGTCATCTTGCTTAAGGTGTTACTCCGTTCTTATGAACTTAATACTCTAGGTGCATGTTGGATAGTGGTCGATGTGTGGAGTAATAGTAGTAGATGCAGGAGGAGTTGTTCTACTTGACACGGAAGTGATGCCTATATTCATAATCATTGCCTTGGATATCGTCATAACTTTGCACTTTTCTATCAATTGCTCGACAGTAATTTGTTCACCCACCGTATTATTTGCCTTCAAGAGAGAAGCCTCTAGTGAAACCTATGGGCTGGGTCGATTCTCCATTATATATTTCCATATCTATAAACCAAAAAACCCCGAAATATCTCGCTGCAATTTATTTCCTTTTATTTTGTTCTACCTTTTAGTAATCTTTTGTATCTATCTCTATCAGATCTCACCTTTGCAAGTGACCATGAAGGGATTGGCAACCCCTTTATCACGTTGGGTGCAAGTGTTTGATTGTTTGTGCAGGTGCATTGATTGGGGACTTGCTTGTATCTCCTACTGGATTGATACCTTGGTTCTTAACTGAGGGATATACTTATCTCTACTTTGCTGCATCACCCTTTCCTCTTCAAGGAAAAAACCAACGCAAGCTCAAGAAGTAGCATCAACCATACTCTTTAGGGGGGGGGGGGGCTGAATAGACAACTACCAATTTTTAGATTTTCTTAAAGAATTAGGTTTAGCAACAAATAGGTTGTCTAAATATGCAAATGTTGGAAATATGAGCAATTTACCGAGTGATTTTATTAACAGAAATACTAGATAAAGCATGACTAGTATAGCAGTGATAAAACAAGCCATGCGATTTGACAAAGAGAAGGTAAACAGACATCTTCATATATGAACTGTAACTAAACATGTCTAGAGCAGACAGTATAGCATGTTGCATATGTGAAATAGAGCCTAACATATCTAGGGCAAACACTAGAACAAGACACTGTAGCAGGGCCTCTAATAGAAATAGGAAGAACACGTACGGGACAACAGCAGCAGAAGCGCTGGACTTGGGGTCGGTTTCCTCGCCAGCCATGTCGTCAAGGAGGTTGTCACGTCGGGGAAGAACTCGTCATCGGGGAAGAATTCGTCATCGGGGAAGTAGTCGTCGGAGTCTGGGGCGTCCGTGACGAAGAAGTCGATAGTCATCTGAGCGCTCCACAAAAACCTTATCACCCTTCTCCCGTCACGGTACTCAAAAGGTGCGGTTTCGGGGCCTCTTGTCCCGACTGCGATTGCGCCGCATAGCGGGATGGGGAAGAACGTAGCAACAGCGCGGTGCTCGAGAACTTGTGGCAAGAGGAAGAAGAAGTTCTGGTGCGTCTCTCTAGGAGGAAGCGACCGGGCAAGAGAAGAAGGCGAGAGGAGCAGCGGTAGGTGAAACGAAGAGAGGGAGGCGAACAGGCAGCAGGCGAAGAGGTGCGTTGTTCCTTCAACAAAAACGTTTCAGCTCCCGTGTGACCGTTCGTATACCCGTCGTGCGTGGCAAAATTTAGACATCAGCTCGGCTCATTCCCGCAACCCGCGGCATGGCGCGTCGTGATGAGGCGTGGCGTGGCGTGGCGAGGCGGGCGGCGGAGGAGGAGCGCGTGTGGATGTCCCTCTTGTTCTCATGCTCATACATGTGGGGAAAGAACCTCCCTTATAAAGAGGTCCAACTCCCTCTAAACTAGCAATGTGGGACTAAACTTTAGTAGTGCCCCTTGCTTTGCACGAATGGGCTAAGTTTTCTGAAATTGTTATTAGGCTGGCCCATAAATAGATAAAATTCCAGCAATCCCCACGGATCGAGAGGCACACAAAATTTGGCTTCGGTTCCAAAACACTATTTTATATACCGGTCTTTGCCTTTGGAGACTGTTAAGTTGAACTTCCACCTAGAACTCTATGCTACACTAGTAAGCAACTTGAGCGATGGATTTGGGCCTTGAGCGCAAGTTTTCTGCGAATCTGGCTTCACACAAAGCCTTGACCAATACTTGGCTACCGTGGGTCTTCCCCCTGGGTGGAGCTTATGCGTCATACTCCGAGACCTTTCATGAGTTTACTAGAGAGAACCCTACTCTCATAGATTGCGCCGTTTAACAATCAGGACTCATATAGGTGTGTTCTTCAAAAGATGTTCTGAGGACAACATCTACGCTTAAAAGAGCCACTTAGAACACATTAAGATATACATCAACCTGCCATGCAGATTAAGAGAGTATTGCATCTTCATGGAGTGGTACTTGTTAATATTAAGGATACTCTCCTCTAAGTTGACCAACAACTTGTCTTCCACGTCTAATTCACGGGATCTCCGATCACAGAGACTAGGTTACCACTTGTGAACAACTCATATTGTGGGCCTCATACCCATCTCCTCGATGCATTATCTATCACATTACGTGATAGACCCTTAATAAAAGGATCTGCCAGATTCTTAGACGTTTGGATATAATCCAATGCAATAACTCCGGAGTTTCTCATTTTTTTGACAGACTTTAACCTTCTCTGAACGTGTCTTGACGACTTCATGTTATCCTTTGAGCTACTCACTTTCGTGATCACAGTTTGATTGTCGCAGATTCATAAGGATACCAGTGCAGGTTTCTCAACAACCGCAAGTCATTCAAGAGCCGTGAAGCCAATCTGCTTCAACCGTAGCTGTATCTAGTGCTGTGAGTTCTGCTTCCATTGTTGACCTTGTTAAGATGGTATGCTTGCAAGACTTCCAAGAAACAGCGCCACCTCCATGAGTGAATACATATCCGCTCGTGGCCTTTATCTCATCAGCATCTGAGATCCAGTTTGAGTCACTATACCCTTCAAGCACCTTTAGGTGCCCCGTGTAGTGAATTCCATAATTCGCAGTGTCTTTCAAATAACGCAAAACTCTCTCTAGAGCTTTCCAATGCACATCTCCTGGTTTTGAGACAAATCGACTCAGTTTCCTAACAGCAAAAGAGATGTCAGGTCTTGCAGCACTGTACATAAGCGAGCCAATAATCTGAGAATATTTCAATTGATCTCTAGAAATTCTTCGATTCTTTCGAAGTAACACACTCGCATCATATGGCGTTGGAGAGGGCTTGTAGTCACTATAGCCAAAGCGACTCAAGATCTTTTCCACATAGTGAGATTGAAGCAATGTAATCCCACCATGATCGTCTCTCAACAACTTGATGTTCAGAATGACATCAGCCACTCCTAAATCCTTCATCTCAAAACAACGAGATAGGAAATCCTTGACCTCCTTAATAACATTCAGATTTGTTCTGAAAATTAGTATGTCATCAACATACAAGCAAAGAATAACCCCCTCGCCCCACCATGGAGATAGTACACACATTTACCAGCTTCGTTTACAACAAAGCCTACAGCTGTTAAAGTTCTTTCAAACTTCTCATGCCACTGCTTGGGTGCTTTCTTAAGTCCATACAAAGACTTCAGCAACTTGCACACTTTTCCTTCATGGCCATCTACTACAAACCCATCTGGTTGTTCCATGTAAATTTCCTCATCCAACTCTCCATTTAGGAAAGCAGTCTTAACATCCATTTGATGAACGAGAAGACCATGTGAGGCTGCTAGAGAAAGTAGTACTCGAATAGTGGTGGGTCGAGCCACGGTGAGTAAGTATCAAAGAATTCTTCACCTTCCTTTTGGGTATAACCCTTAGCCACGAGCCGTGCCTTATACTTATCGATAGTACCATCAGGCCTAAGCTTCTTCTTGAATACCCATTTGCACCCTATAGGCTTGCACCCATAAGGACGATCAGTTATCTCCCAAGTTTCATTTGCCAAGATGGAATCCATCTCACTACGGACCGCTTCCTCCCAGTAGTCAGCATCTTCAGATGCATAGGCCTCTGAAATAGAACTGGGAGTGTCATCTATGAGATACACAAGAAAATCATATGTATAGGGCACACCAACGAAGCCAAGGTCAACTAGGTAGGGCTACAACGTGTTGATCTTCCGAGGCCGGGCATGACCCTGGAAAGTGTGTCCAGCCAGAGTGATCGAGCGTGTTGGGTAATGTGGTGCACCCCTGCGGGGAAGTAATCTATTTGAATAGCCGTGTCCATGGTAACAGGACAACTTGGAGTTGTATTCCGACCTCTTACAACTAAACCAGATACTTAATAAAACACACCCAAACAAGTGATAGATACACCCGGTGATTGGTCTCTCACAAGGTAACGAGGAGAGGATCCCCGGGTAGGGTTATGTTATCTGATGTTACTTATTATCATACCAGCTACTCTCTTCTACCGCTTCAAGATGGAGCTCCAGTATAGTCTTCAATAGGACTAGCTTCTCCCCTTATTTTGGCATTCTGCGGTTTAGCCCACAGATACTACTCCTTTATTGATCTTGATGCATATGTAGTGTAGATCTGATGTAAGTCTTGCAGTACTTTGGATGAGTACTCACGGTTGCTTTGCTACCTCTTTTCCCTCTATACCCGATTACGCGGTCCGTTAACCGAGCCGGAGCCAGCTACCACCGCCGATGACTTCTACTACTACCCGAGGGTGCCTACTACTACGTGGAGGTCGCCGACTACGATAGTAGTTAGGAGGCTCCTAGGCAGGAGGCCTTGCCTTTTTGACCGTTGCTACTTTTGTGCTACCCTTCTTAATGCAAACTTGTTTAACTTATATGTCGTACTCAGATATTGTTGCTTCATTGACTCGTTTTCCGAGCTTATGTATTCGAGCCCTCAAGGCCCTTGGCTTGTAATATAAAGCTTGTATGACTTTAATTTGTGTCTAAAGTTGTGTTTGATATCTTCCGTGAGTCCCTGATCTTTATCGCACACATTTGCGTGTATGATTAGTGTATGATTGAATCAGGGGCGTCACATATTGCCTTCTAAGTAAAACCCACAAGAAAAGGAATAAAATTGGCTCTGCATAACTCATTGATGCATGATACAGACAGACACTATTTTGATGTAAGGCAACCACATGATAGGAGGATGGAATATTTACGGAAAAAAGGGCAACATTTCATATTCACACCTATATAGTGGCAGTGGATGCCCAACCCATTCTTTCCTTGAGGCAAGGTAGCCTTATCACTATAGTTGGCATCCGACTCCGAGGTAGTTGGTTTAACCACTTGCAACGGATCGGTAGAAAGTTTGAGACCATCAAGGAAATTTTTAAACAAGGATTTGACCTCAATCGTCACAGAGGATTTAAGTGAAGCAATAGCTTCATTTAACTCATCTCATGTGATCGTGGCCACTGCCTCGGCCACATAACTCATCCGCCCTTGGCCCGTTATCAACTGATACGTCTCCAACGTATCTATAATTTTT
The DNA here is from genome assembly GCA_021605145.1 of Aegilops bicornis. Classification (NCBI taxonomy): domain Eukaryota; kingdom Viridiplantae; phylum Streptophyta; class Magnoliopsida; order Poales; family Poaceae; genus Aegilops; species Aegilops bicornis. Next base: position 784,124,358 of record CM038670.1, read on the forward strand.
TATTGTTCCATGCTATTATATTATATGTTTTGGATGTTTTATATGCATTAATATATTATGTTTGGGACTAACTTATTAACCTAGAGCCCGGTGCCAGTTTCTGTTTTTTTCCTTGTTTTTGAGTTTTACAGAAAAGGAATATCAAACGGAGTCCAAATGGAATAAAACTTTCGTGATGATTTTCTTGGAGCAGAAGACATCCACGGAACTTGGAGATGAAGTCAGAAGAGTCCCGAGGGATCCACAAGCCCTTAGGGCGCGCCCTAGGGGCGCCCCCGTGGCTTGTGGGCCCCTCGGGAGTCCACCGACCTCCCTCTCAGCTCTATAAATTCACAAATATTCCCAAACGACCAGAAGCGTCCACAAAAATACTTGTCCGCCGCCATAACCTATACATGCCGTGAGATCCAATCTTGGGACTTTTCCAAAGACTGCGGAGGGGAATTCGATCACGGAGGGCTTCTACATCAACTCTATTGCCCTTCCGATAAAGCGTGAGTAGTTTACCATAGACCTATGGGTCCATAGCAAGTAGCTAGATGGCTTCTTATCTCTCTTTGATCCTCAATACCATGTTCTCCTTGATGTTCTCGGAGATCTATCCGATATAATTTTCCTTTTGCGGTGTGTTTGTCGAGATCCAATGAATTGTGGATTTATGATCAGCTTATCTATGAATATTATTTGAATCTTCTCTGAATTATTATATGCATGGTTTGATATCTTTGTATTTCTCTTCGAATTATCGGTTGGTTTAGCCAACTAGATTGGTTTTTCTTGCAAAGGGAGAGGTGCTTAGTTTTGGGTTCAATCTTGCAGTGTCCTCACCCAGTGACAAAGTAGGGGTAGCGAGGCACGTATTTGTATTGTTGCCATCAAGGGTAAAAAGATGGGGTTTTCATCATATTGCTTGATTTTATCCCTCTACATCATGTCATCTTGCTTAAGGTGTTACTCCGTTCTTATGAACTTAATACTCTAGGTGCATGTTGGATAGTGGTCGATGTGTGGAGTAATAGTAGTAGATGCAGGGAGGAGTTGTTCTACTTGACACGGAAGTGATGCCTATATTCATAATCATTGCCTTGGATATCGTCATAACTTTGCACTTTTCTATCAATTGCTCGACAGTAATTTGTTCACCCACCGTATTATTTGCCTTCAAGAGAGAAGCCTCTAGTGAAACCTATGGGCCTGGGTCGATTCTCCATTATATATTTCCATATCTATAAACCAAAAAACCCCGAAATATCTCGCTGCAATTTATTTCCTTTTATTTTGTTCTACCTTTTAGTAATCTTTTGTATCTATCTCTATCAGATCTCACCTTTGCAAGTGACCATGAAGGGATTGGCAACCCCTTTATCACGTTGGGTGCAAGTGTTTGATTGTTTGTGCAGGTGCATTGATTGGGGACTTGCTTGTATCTCCTACTGGATTGATACCTTGGTTCTTAACTGAGGGATATACTTATCTCTACTTTGCTGCATCACCCTTTCCTCTTCAAGGAAAAAACCAACGCAAGCTCAAGAAGTAGCATCAACCATACTCTTTAGGGGGGGGGGGGGCTGAATAGACAACTACCAATTTTAGATTTTCTTAAAGAATTAGGTTTAGCAACAAATAGGTTGTCTAAATATGCAAATGTTGGAAATATGAGCAATTTACCGAGTGATTTTATTAACAGAAATACTAGATAAAGCATGACTAGTATAGCAGTGATAAAACAAGCCATGCGATTTGACAAAGAGAAGGTAAACAGCATCTTCATATATGAACTGTAACTAAACATGTCTAGAGCAGACAGTATAGCATGTTGCATATGTGAAATAGAGCCTAACATATCTAGGGCAAACACTAGAACAAGACACTGTAGCAGGGCCTCTAATAGAAATAGGAAGAACACGTGCGGGACAACAGCGGCAGGTTAAGCTGGACTTGGGGTCGGTTTCCTCGCCAGCCATGTCGTCAAGGAGGTTGTCACGTCGGGGAAGAACTCGTCATCGGGGAAGAATTCGTCATCGGGGAAGTAGTCGTCGGAGTCTGGGGCGTCCGTGACGAAGAAGTCAGTAGTCATGCGAAGCGCTCCACAAAAACCTTATCACCCTTCTCCCGTACAGTACTCAAAAGGTGCGGTTTCGGGGGCCTACTGTCCCGACCTGCAGTGCACGCCGCAAGCGGGGATGGGGAAGAACGTAGCAGCAGCGCAGTGCTCAGGAACTTGTGGCAAGAGGAAGAAGAAGTTCTGGTGCGTCTCTCTAGGAGGAGCGACCGGGCAAGAGAAGAAGGCGAGAGGGCAGCAACGGTAGGTGAAACGAAGAGAGGGAGGCGAAGCGAACAGGCAGCAGGCGAAGAGGTGCGTTGTTCCTTCAACAAAAACGTTTCAGCTCCCGTGTGACCGTTCGTATACCCGTCGTGCGTGGCAAAATTTAGACATCAGCTCGGCTCATTCCCGCAACCCAGCGCATGGCGCTGGCGTCGTGATGAGGCGTGGGCGTGGGCGTGGCGAGCGGCGGAGGAGGAGCGCGTGTGGATGTCCCTCTTGTTCTCATGCTCATACATGTGGGGAAAGAACCTCCCTTATAAAGAGGTCCAACTCCCTCTAAACTAGCAATGTGGGACTAAACTTTAGTAGTGCCCCTTGCTTTGCACGAATGGGCTAAGTTTTCTGAAATTGTTATTGGGCTGGCCCATAAATAGATAAAATTCCAGCAATCCCCCACCGGATCCCGTGAGGCACACAAAATTTGGCTTCAGCCCAAAACACTATTTTATATACCGATCTGCCTGGAGACTGTTAAGTTGAACTTCCACCTAGAACTCTATGCTACACTAGTAAGCAACTTGAACAGTGGACTGGGCCTTGAACTGCAAGTTTTCTGCGAATCTGGCTTCACACAAAGCCTTGACCAATACTTGGCTACCGTGGGTCTTCCCCCTGGGTGGAGCTTATGCGTCATACTCCGAGACCTTTCATGAGTTTACTAGAGAGAACCCTACTCTCATAGATTGCGCCGTTTAACAATCAGACTCATATAGGTGTGTTCTTCAAAAGATGTTCTGCAGGACAACATCTCTGCTTAAAAGAGCCACTTAGAACACATTAAGATATACATCAACCTGCCATGCAGATTAAGAGAGTATTGCATCTTCATGGAGTGGTACTGTTAATATTAAGGATACTCTCCTCTAAGTTGACCAACAACTTGTCTTCCACGTCTAATTCACGGGATCTCCGATCACAGAGACTAGGTTACCACTGTGAACAACTCATATTGTGGGCCTCATACCCATCTCCCTCGATGCATTATCTATCACATTACGTGATAGACCCTTAATAAAAGGATCTGCCAGATTCTTAGACGTTTGGATATAATCCAATGCAATAACTCCGGAGTTTCTCATTTTTTTGACAGACTTTAACCTTCTCTGAACGTGTCTTGACGACTTCATGTTATCCTTTGAGCTACTCACTTTCGTGATCACAGTTTGATTGTCGCAGTTCATAAGGATACCCGGTACAGGTTTCTCAACAACCAGCAAGTCATTCAAGAGCCGGCGAAGCCAATCTGCTTCGACCGTAGCGGTATCTAGTGCTGTGAGTTCTGCTTCCATTGTTGACCTTGTTAAGATGGTCTGCTTGCAAGACTTCCAAGAAACAGCGCCACCTCCATGAGTGAATACATATCCGCTCGTGGCCTTTATCTCATCAACATCGAGATCCGGTTTGAGTCACTATACCCTTCAAGCACCTTTAGGTGCCCCGTGTAGTGAATTCCATAATTCTGATGTCTTTCAAATAACGCAAAACTCTCTCTAGAGCTTTCCAATGCACATCTCCTGGTTTTGAGACAAATCGACTCGGTTTCCTAACAGCAAAAGAGATGTCGGTCTTGCAAAGACTTTGTACATAAGCGAGCCAATAATCTGAGAATATTTCAATTGATCTCTAGAAATTCTTCGATTCTTTCGAAGTAACACACTCGCATCATATGGCGTTGGAGAGGGCTTGTAGTCACTATAGCCAAAGCGACTCAAGATCTTTTCCACATAGTGAGATTGAAGCAATGTAATCCCACCATGATCGTCTCTCAACAACTTGATGTTCAGAATGACATCAGCCACTCCTAAATCCTTCATCTCAAAACAACGAGATAGGAAATCCTTGACCTCCTTAATAACATTCAGATTTGTTCTGAAAATTAGTATGTCATCAACATACAAGCAAAGAATAACCCCCTCGCCCCACCATGGAGATAGTACACACATTTACCGACCGTTTACAACAAAGCCTACAATTGTTAAAGTTCTTTCAAACTTCTCATGCCACTTTGCTTGGGTGCTTTCTTAAGTCCATACAAAGACTTCAGCAACTTGCACACTTTTCCTTCATGGCCATCTACTACAAACCCATCTGGTTGTTCCATGTAAATTTCCTCATCCAACTCTCCATTTAGGAAAGCAGTCTTAACATCCATTTGATGAACGAGAAGACCATGTGAGGCTGCTAGAGAAAGTAGTACTCGAATAGTGGTCAGTCGAGCCACAGGTGAGTAAGTATCAAAGAATTCTTCACCTTCCTTTTGGGTATAACCCTTAGCCACGAGCCGTGCCTTATACTTATCGATAGTACCATCAGGCCTAAGCTTCTTCTTGAATACCCATTTGCACCCTATAGGCTTGCACCCATAAGGACGATCAGTTATCTCCCAAGTTTCATTTGCCAAGATGGAATCCATCTCACTACGGACCGCTTCCTCCCAGTAGTCAGCATCTTCAGATGCATAGGCCTCTGAAATAGAACTGGGAGTGTCATCTATGAGATACACAAGAAAATCATCGCCAAAGGACTTGCAGTCCTCTGTCTCTTGCTCCTAGTAGGAACTTTATTGTTCTCCTCCACATGATTTTCAAAGTGTTCCATTGAAATGACAGGTTCAATAATTGTAACTGGTTCCTGATTCGATGAACTAGGCATCTCATGATTAGATGAGGTAGCCATATCCTTCATGGGAAATATATATTCAAAGAAAGTCGCATCATTCGACTCCATGATCGTACCGACATGCATGTCAGGTACCTCAAATTTTACAACCAAGAATATATAGCCAATGCTATGAAAAGCATATCCTAGGAAAACACAATCCATGGTCTTTGGTCCAAGCTTGTGCTTTTTTGGAATTGGCACATTGACTTTCGCCAAACAACCCCAGGTTCGTAGATAAGAGAGTTTTAATCTTTTCTTCTCCCATTCCTTGAATGGAGTTATCTCTTTATTCTTTGTGGGAACTCGGTTTAGGACATGACATGTAGTCAATATCGCCTCCCCCACCATGCCTTGGAGAGACCCGATGTGTCTAACATGGCGTTAACCAAATCTATTAGAGTACGGTTCTTTCTTTCGGCCACCCCATTTAACTGAGGTGAATAGGGAGGTGTCCTCTCATGGATTATACCATGTTTCGCACAGAAAGCATCAATTTCATTGGAAAAATACTCTCCACCACGGTCGGACCTAAGCCTCTTGATTTTCCGATCAAGTTGGTTTTCCACTTCAGCTTTATAGATCTTGAAAAAGTTCAAAGCCTCATCCTTAGATTTCAGAAGATACACACAGCAGTATCTAGTGGAGTTGTCAATTAACGTCATGAAATATTTCTTTCCACCTTTTGTCAAAACACCATTCATTTCACATAGATCTGAATGTATGAGCTCTAGTGGTGCAAGATTTCTCGTTTCCGCAGTCACATGAGACTTACGAGGTTGCTTAGCTTGCACACACACTTGACATTTGGATCCCTTGACGGTGGTGAAACTAGGGATTAAGTTCAACTTTGCTAGTCGCGACATGCAACCAAAGTTAACATGACAAAGACGTGAATGCCACACATTTGATTCACTAGTGTTGCAAATATGATTAACAACTTTATTGCAAACATCTGATAAGGATAAACGAAACATGCCTCCTGACTCATAGCCTTTACCAACAAAGGTTCCATACTTGGATATTAAAATTTTATTCAACTCAAAGACAAGCTTGTAGCCATCTCTACACAGAAGAGATACGCTAATAAGATTTTTATTGACGGAGGGGACATAATGCACGTTCTTTAGCCGCATGATCTTCCCCAAAGTAAACTTCTGATGGAACGTGCCAGCACCACGAACAGAAGCACTTGAACTGTTGCCCATCAGCACGGTTGAACTCCCTGCGGTCTGATAAGACGAAAACATGGAAATATCACCGCATACATGCACATTAGCACCCGTGTCAATCAACCAATCAGGAGAATGACATACTGAAAGAATAGTGGGAAATATACCATACCCAGCATCCTTCATGTTAGTGTCTCCAATGACAACATTAGCGGTTTTGCCGCCTTTCCCAGGATGACGCATGACAAACACCTTTCTTCTTGTCATTCATCTTCTTGAAGTTCTTGTGCTGCACAGCCTCGTTCTTCCCATCAAACTTTGCTTTACCATCAAACTTGCCCTTGTTCTTGAACTTGTGGGGCTGGAAGTTCTATACATGCAGTTGGCACTATATCCTCCCTCAAGACCTCGAGCACATGTGTCCTTTGCTCTCGCCTTTTCTTCCACATCAAGAGTACCAATGAGATCCGGGACGAAAAACTCCCGTCTCTTATGCTTCAGTGCTACCTCTTGAGCACTGCGTTGGTTTTCCCTTGAAGAGGAAAGGGTGATGCAGCAAAGTAGCGTAAGTATTTCCCTCAGTTTTTGAGAACCAATGTATCAATCCAGTAGGAGGCTACGCGCGAGTCCCTCATAACTACACAAAGCAAATAACTCCTCGCAACCAACGCGATAAGGGGTTGTCAATCCCTTCACGGCCACTTACGAGAGTGAGATCTGATAGATATGATAGGATAATATTTTTGGTATTTTTGTGATAAACATGCAAAGTAAAATAAAAGCAAAGTAAAAAAGCAAAGGAAATAACAAAGTGTTGGAACATTAATATGATAAAGATAGACCCGGGGGCCATAGGTTTCATTAGTGGCTTCTCTCAAGAGCATAAGTATTTTACGGTGGGTGAACGAATTACTGTAGAGCAATTGACAGAATTGAGCATAGTTATGAGAATATGTAGGTATGATCATGTATATAGGTAACACGTCCGAGACAAGTAGACCGACTCCTGCCTGCATCTACTACTATTACTCCACTCATCGACCGCTATCCAGCATGCATCTAGAGTATTAAGTTCATGAAAACAGAGTAATGCCTTAAGCAAGATGACATGATGTAGAGGGATAAATTCATGCAATATGATAAAAACCCCATCTTGTTATCCTCGATGGCAACAATACAATACGTGCCTTGCTGCCCCTACTGTCACTGGGAAAGGACACCGCAAGATTGAACCCAAAGCTAAGCACTTCTCCCATTGCAAGAAAGATCAATCTAGTAGGCCAAACCAAACTGATAATTCAAAGAGACTTGCAAAGATAACCAATCATACGTAAAAGAATTCAGAGAAGATTCAAATATTGTTCATAGATAATCTTGATCATAAACCCACAATTCATCGATCTCAACAAACACACCGCAAAAAGAAGATTACAACGAATAGATCTCCACGAGAGAGGTGGAGAACATTGTATTGAGATCCAAAAAGAGAGAAGAAGCCATCTAGCTACTAACTATGGACCCGAAAATCTGAGGTAAACTACTCACACTTCATCGGAGAGGCTATGGTGTTGATGTAGAAGCCCTCCGTGATGGATGCCCCCTCCGGCGGAGCTCCGAAATAGGCCCCAAGATGGGATCTCGTGGGTACAGAAGGTTGCGGCGGTGGAATTAGGTTTTTGGCTCCGTATCTGATCGTTTGGGGGTACGTAGGTATATATAGGAGGAAGAAGTACGTCGGTGGAGCAACGTGGGGCCCATGAGGCTCGAGGGCGCGCCCTGGGGGGTAGGCGCGCCCCCTACCTCGTGGCCTCCTGGAAGCTTCTCTTACGTAGGGTCCAAGTCTCCTGGATCATATTTGCTATGAAAATCACGTTCCCGAAGGTTTCATTCCGTTTGGACTCCGTTTGATATTCTTTTTCTGCGAAACTCTGAAATAGGCAAAAAACAGCAATTCCGGGCTGGGCCTCCGGTTAATAGGTTAGTCCCAAAAATAATATAAAAGTGGATAATAAAGCCCAATATTGTCCAAAACAGTAGATAATATAGCATGGAGCAATCAAAAATTATAGATACGTTGGAGACGTATGAAGCATCCCCAAGCTTAATTCCTGCTCGTCCTCGAGTACGTAAATGATAAAAAAGATAATTTTTGATGTGGAATGCTACTTGGCATAATTTCAATGTAATTATTCTTAATTGTGGTATGAATATTCAGATCCGAAAGATTCAAGATAAAATTTCATATTGACATAAAAATAATAATACTTCAAGCATACTAACTAAGCAATTATGTCTTCTCAAAATAACATGGCCAAAGATGTTCATCCCTACAAAATCATATAGTTTAGTCATGCTCCATTTTCGTCACACGAGAATGCTCTCATCATACACAACCCCGATGACAAGCCAAGCAATTGTTTCATACTTTAGTAATCTCAAACTTTATAAACCTTCACGCAATACATGAGCGTGAGCCATGGATATAGCACTATGGGTGGAATAGAATATGATGATGGGGGTTATGTGGAGAAGACAAAAAGGAGAAAGTCTCACATCAACGAGGCTAATCAATGAGCTATGGAGATGCCCATCGGTTGATGTTAATGCAAGGAGTAGGGATTGCCATGAAACGGATGCACTAGAGCTATAAATGTATGAAAGCTCAACAAAAGAAAATAAGTGGGTGTGCATCCAACTTGCTTGCTCATGAAGACCTAGGGAACTTGAGGAGGCCCATTGTTGGAATATACAAGCCAAGTTCTATAATGAAAAATTCCCACTAGTATATGTAAGTGACAAAACAAGAGACTCTCTACCATGAAGATTATGGTGCTACTTTGAAGCACAAGTGTGGAAAAAAGGATAGTAGCATTGCCCCTTTTTATCTCTTTTTTTTGGCCTTCTTTTTTTGGCCTTTCTTTTTTTTTCTTTTTTTGGGACAATGCTCTGTCAAATGATGATCATCACACTTCTATTTATTTACAACTGAATGATTACAACTCGATACTAGAACAAAGTATGACTCTATATGAATGCCTCCGGCAGTGTACCGGGATATGCAACGAACCAAGAGTGACACGTATGAAAGAATTATGAAAGGTGGCTTTGCCACAAATACAATGTCAACTACATGATCATGCTAGCAATATGACAATGATGAATGTGTCATGATAAACGGAATGGTGGAAAGTTGCATGGCAATATATCTCGGAATGGCTATGGAAATGCCATAATAGGTAGGTATGGTGGATGTTTTGAGGAAGATATAAGGAGGTTTATGTGTGAAAGAGCGTATCAAATCACGGGGTTTGGGTGCACCGGCGAAGTTTGCACAAACTCTCAATGTGAGAAAGGGCAATGCACGGTACCGAAGAGGCTAGCAATGATGGAAGGGTGAGAGTGCGTATAATCCATGGACTCAACATTAGTCATAAAGAACTCACATACTTATTGCAAAAATCTACAAGTCATCAAAAACCAAGCACTATGCGCATGCTCCTAGGGAGATAGATTGGTAGGAAAAGACCATCGCCGTCACGACCGCCACTCATAAGGAGGACAATCAAAGAACACCTCATGTTTCAAATTTGTTACATAACGTTTACCATACGTGCATGTTACGGGACTTGCAAACTTCAACACAAGCATTTCTCAAATTCACAACTACTCAACTAGCACAAATATGATATTATTACCTCCATATCTCAAAACAATCATCAAGCATCAAACTTCTCTTAGTATTCAACACACTCATAAGAAAGTTTTTACTAATCTTGAATACCTAGCATGTTAGGATTATTTAAGAAAATTACCATGCTATCTAAGACTCTCAAAATAATCTAAGTGAAGCATTAGAGATCAATAGTTTCTATAAAACAAATCCACCACCGTGCTCTAAAAGATATAAGTGAAGTGCTAGAGCAAAACTATATAACTCAAAAGATATAAGTGAAGCACAAAGAGTATTGTAATAATTTCCAAATCATGTATGGCTCTCTCAAAAAGTGTGTACAGCAAGGATGATTGTGGTGAACTAAAAAGAAAAGACTCAAATCATACAATACGCTCCAAGCAAAACACATATCATGTGGTGAATAAAATATAGCTCCAAGTAAAGTTACCGATGGAAGTAGACGAAAGAGGGGATGCCTTCTGGGGCATACCCAAGCTTTGGATTTTTTGTGTCCTTATATTATCTTGGGGATGCCATGGGCATCCCCAAGCTTAGGCTCTTGCCACTCCTTGTTCCATAATCCATCAAAATCTTTCACCCTAAACTTGAAAACTTCACAACACAAAACTCAACAGAAATCTCGTGAGCTCCGTTAGCGAAAGAAAACAAAAGACCACTTCAAGGTACTGTAATGAACTCATTATTTATTTATATTGGTGTTAAACCTACTGTATTACAACTTCTCTATGGTTTATAAACTATTTTATTAGCCATAGATTCATCAAAATAAGCAAACAACACACGAAAAACAGAATCTGTCAAAAACAGAACAGTCTGTAGTAATCTGTAACTAACGCAAACTTCTGGAACTCCAAAAAATCATCCAAAATAGGACGACCTAGAAAATTTGTTTATTGATCAGCGGAAATTGGAATCACTATTTTATCATGTTCTGGTGATTTTAAAAAATTGTTTGCGTGAACAGAAAGTTTCTGGAAATTACAGCAAGATCAAATAACTATCATCCAAGAAGATCCTATAGGTTTAACTTGGCACAAACACTAATTAAAACATAAAAACAAATATAACCATAGGCTAGATCAAATATTTATTCCTAAACAGAAGCAAAAAGCAAAAAACTAAAATAAAATTGGGTTGCCTCCTAACAAGCGCTATCGTTTAACACCCCTAGCTAGGCATAAAAGCAAGGATAGATCTAGGTATTGCCATCTTTGGTAGGCAATCCATAAGTGGCTCTCATGATAGATTCATATGGCAATTTTATTTTCTTCCTAGGAAAGTGTTCCATGCCTTTCTTTAATGGAAATTGGAATCTAATATTCCCTTCCTTCATATCAATAATTGCACCAATCGTTCTAAGGAAAGGTCTACCAAGAATAATAGGACATGAAGGATTGCAATCTATATCAAGAACGATAAAAATCTACGGGCACATAATTCCTATTTGCAACAATAAGAACATCATTAATTCTTCCTATAGGTTTCTTAATAGTGGAATCCGCAAGGTGCAAGTTTAGAGAGCAATCATCAAAATCACAGAAATCTAGCAAATCACACAAAGTTTTGGGAATAGTGGAAACACTAGCACCCAAATCACATAAAGCATAGAACTCATGATCCTTAATATTAATTTTAATAGTTGGTTCCCACTCATCATAAAGTTTTCTAGGGATAGAAACTTCCAACTCAAGCTTTTCTTCATAAGATTGCATCAAGGCATCAACGATATGTTTAGTAAATGCTTTATTTTGACTATAAGTATGAGGAGAATTTAGCACGGATTGCAACAAGGAAATACAATCAATCAAAGAGAAATTTTCATAATTAAATTCCTTGAAATCCAAAATAGTGGGTTTATTAGCATCTAGGGTTTTGGTTTCTTCAATCCCACTTTTTTCAATTTTAGCATCAAGATCTAAAGACTCCGAATTTTTGGAACGCCTTCTAGGTAAAGGTGGATCATATTCAGTCTCATCATTATCAAGATTCATATTGAAAAACAAAGATTTAATAGGGGACACATCAATAACTTTTAGATCTTCATCTTTATTTTCATAGAAATTTGAAGAACACGCTTTCACAAAGCAATCTTTCTTAGCACGCATCCTAGCGGTTCTTTCCTTGCACTCATCAATGGAAATTCTCATGGCTTTGAGAGACTCATTGATATCATGCTTAGGAGGAATAGATCTAAGCTTTAAAGAATCAACATCAAGAGAAATTATATCAACATTCCTAGCCAATTCATCAACTTTAAGCAATTTTTCTTCAAGCAAAGCATTAAAATTCTTTTGCGAATTCATAAACTCTTTAACACTGGTCTCAAATTCAGAGGGCATCTTATTAAAATTTCCATAAGAATTGTTGTAGAAATTACCATAATTATTAGAGGAATTGCTAGGATAAGGCCTAGGATTAAAGTTTCCTCTATACGCGTTGTTACCAAAATTATTCCTACCAAGAAAATTCACATCCATAGATTCATTATTATTCTCAATCAAAGTGGACAAAGGCATATCATTAGGATCAGAAGAAACACTCTTAGTAGCAAATAATTTCATAAGTTCATCCATCTTTCCACTCAAAACATTAGTTTCTTCTATCGCATGCACTTTTTTATTAGTAGATCTTTCAGTGTGCCATTGAGAATAATTAACCATAATATCATCTAGGAGTTTAGTAGCTTCTCCTAAAGTGATTTCCATAAAAGTGCCTCCTGCGGCCAAATCTAAAATATTTCTAGAAGCAAAATTCAATCTGGCATAATTTTTTTTGTATAATCATCCACAAATTCAAACCATGAGTAGGGCAATTACGTATCATTAATTTCATCCTCTCCCAAGCTTGTGCAACATGTTCATGATCAAGTTGCTTAAAATTCATAATATCGTTTCTAAGAGAGATGATCTTAGCGGGAGGAAAATACTTAGAGATAAAAGCATATTTGCACTTGTTCCAAGAATCAATACTATTTTTAGGCAAAGACGAAAACCAAGCTTTAGCACGATCTCTAAGCGAAAAAGGAAATAGCTTCAATTTAACAATATCATTATCAACATCTTTCTTCTTTTGCATATCACACAAATCAATGAAGCTATTTAGATGAGTAGCGGCATCTTCACTAGGAAGGACGGCGAATTGATCTTTCATGACAAGATTCAACAAAGCAGCATTGATTTCACAAGATTCAGTATCGGTAAGAGGAGAAATCGGAGTGCTAAGGAAATCATTACTGTTGGTATTGGTAAAGTCACACAATTTGGTATTATCTTGACCCATCGTGACAAGAAAGCAATCCAACACACGAGCAAACAAAAAACAAGCGAAAAAGAGGCAAACGGAAAAGAGAGGGCGAATAAAACGGCAAGGGTGAAGTGGGGGAGAGGAAAACGAGAGGCAAATGGCAAATAATGTAATGCGGGAGATAAGGGATTTGTGATGGGTACTTGGTATGTTGACTTTTGCGTAGACTCCCCGGCAACGGCGCCAGTAATCCTTCTTGCTACCTCTTGAGCACTGCGTTGGTTTTCCCTTGAAGAGGAAAGGGTGATGCAGCAAAGTAGCGTAAGTATTTCCCTCAGTTTTAGAGAACCAAGATATCAATCCAGTAGGAGGCTACGCGCGAGTCCCTCGTACCTACACAAAGCAAATAACTCCACGCAACCAACACGATAAGGGGTTGGCAATCCCTTCACGGTCACTTACGAGAGTGAGATCTGATAGATATGATAGGATAATATTTTTGGTATTTTTGTGATAAAGATGCAAAGTAAAATAAAAGCAAAGTAAAAAAGCAAAGGAAATAACAAAGTGTTGGAAGATTAATATGATAAAGATAGACCCGGGGGCCATACGTTTCACTAGTGGCTTCCCTCAAGAGCATAAGTATTTTACGATGGGTGAACGAATTATTGTTGAGCAATTGACAGAATTGAGCATAATTATGAGAATATCTAGGTATGATCATGTATATAGGCATCACGTCCGAGACAAGTAGACCGACTCCTGCCTGCATCTACTACTATTACTCCACTCATCGACCGCTATCCAACATGCATCTAGAGTATTAAGTTCATGAAAACAGAGTAACGCCTTAAGCAAGATGACATGATGTAGAGGGATAAATTCATGCAATATGATAAAACCCCATATTGTTATCCTCGATGGCAACAATACAATACGTGCCTTGCTGCCCCCTCACATCGGGAAAGGACACCGCAAGATTGAACCCAAAGCTAAGCACTTCTCCCATTGCAAGAAAGATCAATCTAGTAGGCCAAACCAAACTGATAGTTCGAAGTGACTTGCAAAGATAACCAATCATACATAAAAGAATTCAGAGAAGATTCAAATATTGTTCATAGATAATCTTGATCATAAACCCACAATTCATCGGTCTCAACAAACACACCGCAAAAAGAAGATTACATCAAATAGATCTCCATGAGAGAGGGGGAGAACATTGTATTGAGATCCAAAAAGAGAGAAGAAGCCATCTAGCTACTAACTATGGACCTGAAGGTCTGAGGTAAACTACTCACACTTCATCGTAGAGGCTATGGTGTTGATGTAGAAGCCTTCCATGATGGATGCCCCCTCCGGCGGAGCTCCGGAACAGGCCCCAAGATGGGATCTCGTGGGTACATAAGGTTGCGGCGGTGGAATTAGGTTTTTGGCTCAAGATGTCGATCGTTTGAAGTGCGTGGTATATATAGGAGGAAGAAATGCACGGTGGAGCAACATGGGGCCCACGAGGGTGGAGGCGCGCATACAGGGGTAGGCGTGCCCCCTACCTCGTGGCCTCTGGAAGCTTCTCTTACATAGGGTCCAAGTCTCCTGGATCATGTTCGTTCCAAAATCACGCTCCCGAAGGTTTCATTCCGTTTGGACTCCGTTTGATATTCTTTTCTGCGAAACTCTGAAATAGGCAAAAAACAACAATTCTGGGCTGGGCCTCCGGTTAATAGGTTAGTCCCAAAAATAATATAAAAGTGGATAATAAAGCCCAATATTGTCCAAAACAGTAGATAATATAGCATGGAGCAATCAAAAATTATAGATACGTTGGAGACGTATCATTCAGTAATGTAGCAATGTTCCTCCATGAAGGAGGGAAGTTAGTGATGATACCTCCGGCAACAAACTTGTCCGGTAGCATACAATTGAAGTGCTCAAGTTCTCTAGCAAATGACTGTATCTCATGAGCTTGCTCAACCACTGAGTGCTCTTCAGTCATCCTGTAATCATAGAATTGCTCCATGATGTACAGCTCGATTGCCCATCCGAGACCCCAAACTTGGCCTCGAAAAGGCCCCACATATCTTTTCCATTATCAATTGATGCATAAGCATCAACTATGTTCTCACCAAGAACACTCAAGAGAGAAGCCATAAACAGAGTATCCATTTTCTAAAAAGCTTGTTCCTGTAGGGCATCATACTCCCCTTCAGGTTTGCCAAGAGTGGAGTGATAGGTCTCCAACGTATCTATTATTTTTTATTGCTCCATGCTATATTATCTACTGTTTTAGGCAATATTGGGCTTTATTATCCACTTTTATATTATTTTTGGGACTAACTTATTAACCGGAGGCCCAGCCCAGATTTGCTGTTTTATGCCTATTTCAGTATTTCGAGGAAAAGGAATATCAGACGGAGTCAAAACGGAACGAAATCAACTTCATAAGTTATTTTTGGAAGGAAACCCACCTGATGGACTTGGACTCCACATCAGAAGATAGCTCCAACGACGTACTCCTTTCACCCATATATACCTACGTACCCTAAAACTTCCAGAACAGAAGATAGATCGGGAGTTCCGCCGCCGCAAGCCTCTGTAGCCACCAAAAACCAATCGGGACCCTATTCCGGCACCCTGCCGGAGGGGGATCCCATCACCGGTGGCCATCTTCATCATCCTGGCGCTATCCATGACGAGGAGGGAGTAGTTCACCCTCGGGGCTGAGGGTATGTACCAGTAGCTATGTGTTTGATCTCTCTCTCTCTCTCTCTCTCGTGTTCCCTCTATGGCACGGTCTTGATGTATCCCGAGCTTTGCTATTGTAGTTGGACCTTATGATGTTTCTCCCCCTCTACTCTCTTGTGATGAATTGAGTTTCCCCTTTGAATTTATCTTATTGGATTGAGTCTTTATGAGAACACTTGATGTATGTCTTTGATGTATGTTTTGGTGATCAACTTGCGGGTTTCGTGACATTGGGAACCTATGCATAGGGTTTGGCACACGTTCTTGACTCTCCGATAGAAACTTTGGGGCACTCTTTGAAGTACTTTTATGTTGGTTGGATGAATTTGAGATTGTGTGATGCATATCGTATAATCATGCCCACGGATACTTGAGGTGATAATGGAGTATCTAGGTGACATTAGGGTTTTGGTTGATTTGTATCTTAAGGTGTTATTCTAGTACGAACTCTTTTATAGATTGATCCGATAGAATAACTTTGAGGTGGTTTTGTACCCTACCATAATCTCTACGTTTGTTCTCCGCTATTAGTGGCTTCGGAGTGACTCTTTGTTGCATGTTGAGGGCTTGTTATATGATCTATCTATGTTATTATTGTTGAGAGAACTTGCACTAGTGAAAGTATGAACCCTAGGCCTTGTTTCCTATCATTGCAATACAGTTTACGCTCACTTTTATCCTTAGTTACCTTGCTGTTTTTATTATTTCAGATTACAAAACCTATATCTACCATCCATATTGCACTTGTATCACCATCTCTTCGCCGAACTAGTGCACCTATACAATTTACCATTGTATTGGGTGTGTTGGGGACACAAGAGACTCTTTGTTATTTGGTTGCAGGGTTGCTTGAGAGAGACCATCTTCATCCTACGCCTCCCACTGATTGATAAACCTTAGGTCATCCACTTGAGGGAAATTTGCTACTGTCCTACAAACCTGTGCACTTGCAGGCCCAACAACGTCTACAAGAAGAAGGTTGCTAGTAGAGATCAAGCTCTTTTCTAGCGCCGTTGCCGGGGAGGCTAGGTAAGTGAAGGTATATCTTTAGATCTTGCAATCGAATCTTTTTGTTTCTTGTTTTTAGCACTAGTCTAGTTTATAAAAGAAAATTACAAAAAATGGAATTGAGCTTGTCTCATACGCTTCATCTTTTTAATATCTTTCGTGAGTATGATGGAAAGGAAAATTGTGCCAAAGTGCTAGAAGAAGAAATCTATAAAATGTTTGGCATAAAATATGTGAATGATGAGCATGATTGCAATGTTGTTAGTATGAATTCCTTGAATATCCATGATGCTAATGATATGCAAAGCCACAAGCTTGGGGAAGCTATGTTTGAGGAAGATGATATTTTTTGTCCCCCACGCTTGGATGAGCAAATTCACTATGATGAAAGCATGCCTCCTATCTATGATGATTATTGTGATGACACGTAGGCTTTAAATAATAATGATAACCATGAAAATTGTCATCTTGATCTTAATTTTCAATCATATGATAGTTATTTTATTGAGTTTGCTCCCACTATTGTTCATGAGAAGAATTTTGCTTATGTGGAGAGTAGTAAATTTTCTATGCTTTGTAGATCATGAAAAGAATGCTTTAGGTGCTGGTTATATTGTTGAATTCATTCATGATGCTACTGAGAATTATTATGAGGGAGGAATATATGCTTGTTGGAATTGCAATAATATCAAGTTTTCTCTCTATGTGCTTAAAAATTTAAGGTTATGCTTGTTTTACCTTCCTATGCTAGTTGATTATTGTTCCCATAAGTTGTTTGCTCACAAAATCCCTATGCATAGGAAGTGGGTTAGACTTAAACGTGCTAGTCATATTCTTCATGATGCTCTCTTTATGTTTCCATTCTTATCTTTTATGTGAGCATCATTGAAATCATCATGCCTAGCTAGGGGCGTTAAACGATAGCGCTTGTTGGGAGGCAGCCCAATTTTATTTTAGTTTCTTGCTTTTTGGTTCTGTTTAGGAATAAATAATCCATATAGCTTCTGTTTAGATGTGGTTTTATGTTTTAATTAGTGTTTGTGCCAAGTAGAACCTTTGGGAAGACTTGGGTGAAGTCTTTATGATCATGCTGTAAAAAACAGAAACTTTAGCGCTCACGAGATTAGCTATAACTTTTTACTTGAGAGTGATATTTAGTTGATTATTTTTGCAGATGATTACTAGAAAAATTCATCAGGTCCACAAATCTATTTTAGAATTTTTGGAGTTCCAGAAGTTTGTGTTAGTTACAGATTACTACAGACTGTTCTGTTTTTGACAGATTCTGTTTTCATTGTGTTGTTTGCTTATTTTGATGAATCTATGGCTAGTAAAATAGTTTATAAACCATAGAGAAGTTGGAATACAGTAGATTTAACACCAATATAAATAAAGAATGAGTTCATTACAGTACCATGAAGTGGTGTTTTGTTTTCTTTCGCTAATGGAGCTCACGAGTTTTCTGTTAAGTTTTGTGTTGTGAAGTTTTCAAGTTTTGGGTAAAGATTCGATGGACTATGGAATAAGGAGTGGAAAGAGCCTAAGCTTGGGGATTCCCAAGGCACCCCAAGGTAATATTCAAGGACAATCAAGAGCCTAAGCTTGGGGATGCCCCGGGTGGCATCCCCTCTTTCGTCTTCGTTCATCGGTAACTTTACTTGGAGCTATATTTTTGTTCGCACATGATATGTGTTTTGCTTGGAGCGTCATGTCATTTTCTTTTGTTTTTCTTGCTTTTATTTATATTAGTGTTTTGCTTCTTTAGTTCCAATAAAAAAGTCAAGGATAGCCTTTGCCATGCTTATTTTGCTACTATACTTGTTGCTGTTTGAAAACAGAAAGTTTACCGCTGTTGCAAAAATTCTCTAGAAAAGTAAGAGAGTGGTATAATGTTGAATCTTTTTGAATTTTGAGCTCTGATAAATTTATTACAGTGGTAATTTTAGTTCATAATTTTTGGAGTTAGGGAAGTATGATGAATCTTGCATTCTTTACAGACTATACTGTTTTGACAGATTGCTGTTATGGTTGCATTGTTTGCATATGTTTGCCTGTTTAATGATTCTATTTGAGGATATGAGTGTTAAATATGCAGAGGCATTTAGTATGAAATGTTGAATAATAATTTTAGTGATTTGTTACAGTAGAAAATGATAAGGTTTTTGCATTGGTTTATACTAACCTATCTCACGAGTTCTTGTTGAGTTTGGTGTGGATGAAGCTTTTGATAAAAAGAGAAACCGTGATATGAGAGGAATTAAGGAGACACAAAAGTTCAAGCTTGGGGATGCCCAAGGCACCCCAAGATAATATTTCAAGAAGTCTCAAGCATCTAAGCTTGGGGATGCCCCGGTAGGCATCCCACCTTTCTTCTTCAACAACTATCGGTTAGTATCGGTTGAGCCTAAGTTTTTGCTTCTTCACATGAGTTGTGCTATCCTTGCAATGTCATTTTATTTTATTTTGCTTTCTGTTTGAATAAAGTATCAAGATCTGAAATTATTAAATGGGAGAGAGTCTTCACATAGTTGCATAATTATTAGACTACTCATTGGTCTTCACATATATCTTTTGGAGTAGTTTGTTGTTGCTCTAGTGCTTCACTTATATCTTTTAGAGCACGGTGGTGGATTTTTTTTAAAGAAAATATTGATCTCTCATGCTTCACTTAGATTATTTTGAGAGTCGTTAATAGCATGGTAATTTGCTTAATGTTAATATACTTAGTGTTCAAGATATGTGAAAAAAAAACTTTCTTTTTGAGTGAATTGAATACTAAGATAAATTTAATGCTTAATAATTGTTTTGAGACATGGAGGTAATAATATCAAAGTCGTGCTAGTTGATAATTGTGAATTTGAGAAATACTTGTGTTGAAGTTTGCAAGTCCCGTAGCATGCACGTATGGTTAAAGTTGTGTAACAAATTTGAAACATGAAGTGTACCTGGCTTGTGCATCCTTATGAGTGGCGGTGGGGGACGAGCGATGGCCTTTTCCTACCAATCTATCCCCTCGGAGCATTGCGCGTAGTACTTGAATTTTGCTGGCTTCTAAATTTTTGCAATAAGTATATGAGTTCTTTTGACTAATGTTGAGTCCGTGGGTTATACGCACTTTTACCTTTCCGCATTTGCTAGCCTCTTCGGTACCGTGCATTGCCCTTTCTCACCTTGAGAGTTGGTGCAAACTTCGCCGGTGCATCCAAACCCCGTGATATGATACGCTCTTTCACACATAAACCTCCTTATATCTTCCTCAAAACAGCCACCATACCTACCTATCATGGCATTTCCATAGCCATTCCGAGATATATTGCCATGCAACTTCCATCATCATTATTATGGCATACATTACTTTTGTCATATTGCCATTGCATGATCATGTAGTTGACATCGTATTTGTGGCAAAGCCACCATGCATTATTTTCCATACATGTCACTCTTGATTCATTGCACCATCCCGGTACACCGCCGGAGGCATTCATATAGAGTCATATTTTGCTCTAAGTTTCGAGTTGTAATTGTTGAGTTGTAAGAGAAATAAAAGTGTGATGATCATCATTATTAGAGCATTGTCCCAAGTGAGGAAAGGATGATGGAGACTATGATTCCCCCATAAGTCGGGATGAGACTCCGGACGAAATAAAAAAAGAGCAAGGCAAAAAAAGGAAGGCCCAAAAAAAGGCCCCAAAAAAATGAGAGAAAAAGAGAGAAGGGACAATGCTACTATCCTTTTACCACACTTGTGCTTCAAATTAGCACCTTGTTCTTCATGTAGTGAGTCTCATATATTGTGCTTCAAAGTAGCACCAAGATCTTCATGATAGAGAGTCTCTCATTTTGTCACTTTCATATACTAGTGGGAATCTTTCATTATAGAACTTGGCTTGTATATTCCAATGATGGGCTTCCTCAAAATGCCCTAGGTCTTCGTGAGCAAGCAAGTTGGATGCACACCCACTTAGTTTCTTTTGTAGAGCTTTCATATACTTATAGCTCTAGTGCATCCGTTGCATGGCAATCCCTACTCCTCATGTTGACATCAATTGATGGGCATATCCATAGCCCGTTGATTATCTCGTCGATATGAGTCTTTCTCCTTTTTTTTGTCTTCTCCACACAATCCCATCATCATATTCTATTCCACCCATAGTGCTATACCCATGGCTCGCGCTCATGTATTGCGTAAAGGTTGAAAGAGTTGGAGATTATTTGAGTATGAAACAATTGCTTGGCTTGTCATCGGGGTATAGAAGTTGGGAACATCTTTGTGTGACGAAAATGAAGCATAGCCTAACTATATGATTTTGTAGGGATGAACTTTCTTTTGCCATGTTATTTTGAGAAGACATGATTGCTTTGATTAGTATGCTTGAAGTATTATTATTTTTTATGTCAATATGAACTTTTGTCTTAAATCTTTCGGATCTGAATATTCATATCACATGTAAGAAGATTTATATTGAAATTATGCCAAGTAGCACTTCGCATCAAAAATTATCTTTTTTATCATTTATCAACTCGAGGACGAGCAGGAATTAAGCTTGGGGATGCTTGATACGTCTCCAACGTATCTATAATTTTTGATTGCTCCATGCTATATTATCTACTATTTTATGCAATATTGGGCTTTATTATCCACTTTTATATTATTTTTGGGACTAACCTATTAACCGGAGGCCCAGCCCAGATTCTTTGTTTTATGCCTATTTCATATTTCGAGGAAAAGGAATATCGACGGAGTCAAAACGGAACGAAATCAACTGGAGAAGTTATTTTTGGAAGGAAACCCACCTGATGGACTTGGAATCCACGTCAGAAGATACGGGAGGTGCTCACGAGGGTGGGGGGGCGCGCCCACCCCCTAGGGCGCGCCGCCTGCCTCGTGGGTCCCCCGTAGCTCCACCGACGTACTCCTTTCACCCATATATACCTACGTACCCTAAAACTTCCAGAACAGAAGATAGATCGGGAGTTCCGCCGCCGCAAGCCTCTGTAGCCACCAAAAAACCAATCGGGACCCTATTCCGGCACCCTGCCGGAGGGGGATCCCATCACCGGTGGCCATCTTCATCATCCCGGCGCTATCCATGATGAGGAGGGAGTAGTTCACCCTCGGGGCTGAGGGCATGTACCAGTAGCTATGTGTTTGATCTCTCTCTCTATCTCGTGTTCTCTCTCGTGTTCCCTCTATGGCACGATCTAGATGTATCCCGATCTTTGCTATTGTAGTTGGACCTTATGATGTTTCTCCCCCTCTACTCTCTTGTGATGAATTGAGTTTCCCCTTTGAAGTTATCTTATTGGATTGAGTCTTTATGAGAACTCTTGATGTATGTCTTTGATGTATGTTTTGGTGATCAACTTGCGGGTTTCGTGACATTGGGAACCTATGCATAGGGGTTGGCACACATTCTTGACTCTCCGATAGAAACTTTGGGGCACTCTTTGAAGTACTTTTGTTGGTTGGATGAATCTGAGATTGTGTGATGCATATCGTATAATCATGCCCACGGATACTTGAGGTGACAATGGAGTATCTAGGTGACATTAGGGTTTTGGTTGATTTGTATCTTAAGGTGTTATTCTAGTACGAACTCTTCTATAGATTGATCCAAAAGAATAACTTTGAGGTGGTTTCGTACCCTACCATAATCTCTATGTTTGTTCTACGCTATTAGTGGCTTCGGAGTGACTCTTTGTTGCATGTTGAGGGCTTGTTATATGATCTATCTATGTTATTATTGTTGAGAGAACTTGCACTAGTGAAAGTATGAACCCTAGGCCTTGTTTCCTATCACTGCAATACCGTTTACGCTCACTTTTATCCTTAGTTACCTTGCTGTTTTTATTATTTCAGATTACAAAAACCTATATCTACCATCCATATTGCACTTGTATCACCATCTCTTCATGAACTAGTGCACCTATACAATTTACCATTGTATTGGGTGTGTTGGGGACACAAGAGACTCTTTTGTTATTTGGTTGCAGGGTTGCTTGAGAGAGACCATATTCATCCTACGCCTCCCACGGATTGATAAATCTTAGGTCATCCACTTGAGGGAAATTTGCTACTGTCCTACAAACCTGTGCAATTCCAGGCCCAACAACGTCTACAAGAAGAAGGTTGCGTAGTAGACACTGGCGTCATAGCAACTCATGGTTTGAAACCATAAGACTCCTCTCACGCGCCACCTCTTATAGTGGATACCCTCAAACATAGGAGGTATCATGGAAGCAGCAAAACCACTTGGTGTAAATTGCCTATAATAAGGTTTTTGGATTGTTGGAAATATGAGCAATGTACCGAACGATTTTATTAGCAGAAATACTAGATAAAGCACAACTAGTATAGTAGTGATAAAATAAGCCATGCGATTTGACAAAGAGAAGGTAAACAACATCTTCATATATGAACTGTAACTAAACATGTATTGAGCAGACAGTATAGCATGTTGCATATATGAAATAGAGCCTAACATATCTAGGGCAAACACTAGAATAAGACACTTTAGCAGGGCCTCTGATAGAAAGAGGAAGAACATGTACGGGACAACAACAGCAGAAGCGCTGGACTTGGGGTCGG
This sequence comes from Aegilops bicornis, assembly GCA_021605145.1. NCBI lineage: Eukaryota > Viridiplantae > Streptophyta > Magnoliopsida > Poales > Poaceae > Aegilops > Aegilops bicornis. Next base: position 784,147,790 of record CM038670.1, read on the forward strand.
TGTCCTCGCCAGCCATGTCATCGAGGAGGTTGTCGACGTCGGGGAAGAAGTCGTCGTCGGGGAAGTAGTCGTCGGAGTCCGGGGGGTCCGTGACGAAGAAGTCAATAGTCGCGCGAAGCGCTCCCCAAAAACCTTATCATCCGTACAAGGCTCAAAAGGTGCGGTTTCGGAGGCCTACTGTCCCGACCAGCGGTGCACGCCGCAAGCCGGGATGGGGAAGAACGTAGCAGCAGCGCAGTGCTCGGGAACTTGTGGCGAGAGGAAGAACAAGTTCAGGTGCGTCTCTCCAGGAGGAGCGACATCCCTTTTATAGGCGCAATAGAAGAAGGCGAGAGGGCGGCTTAGAGGTGCGTCGTTCCTTCAGCAAAAACGTTTCAGCTCCCGTGCGTATACACGTCGTGTGTGGCAAAAATTTAGACATCGGCTCGGCTCATTCCCGCAACCCGCGGCGCGTTGATACGTCTCCAACGTATCTATAATTTTTGATTGCTCCATGCTATATTATCTACTGTTTTGGACATTATTGGGCTTTATTATTCACTTTTATATTACTTTTGGGACTAACCTATTAACCGGAGGCCCAGCCCAGAATTGCTGTTTTTTGCCTATTTCAGAGTTTCGCAGAAAAGGAATATCAAACGGAGTCCAAACGGAATGAAACCTTCGGGAACGTGATTTTCAGAGCAAATATGATCCAGGAGACTTGGACCCTACGTCAAGAAACAAAAGAGGAGGCCACGAGGTAGGGGGCGCCTAACCCCTGTATGCCGCCCTCCACCCTCATGGGCCCCTGTTGCTCCACCGACGCGTACTCCTTCCTCCTATATATACCTACGTACCCCAAACGATCGAGATCACGGAGCCAAAACCTAATTCCACCGCCAAGAACCTTACGTACTCCACAAGATCCCATCTTGGGGCCTGTTCTGGAGCTCCGCCGGAAGGGGAATCGATCACGGAGGGCTTCTACATCAACACCATAGCCTCTCCTATGAAGTGTGAGTACTTTACTTCAGACCTTCGGGTCCATAGTTATTAGCTAGATGGCTTCTTTTCCCTTTTTGGATCTCAATACAATGTTCTCCCCCTCTCTCGTGGAGATCTATTCAATGTAATCTTCTTTTGCGGTGTGTTTGTTGGGACCGATGAATTGTGGGTTTATGATCAAGATTATCTATGAACAATATTTGACTCTTCTCTGAATTCTTTTATGTATGATTGGTTATCTTTGCAAGTCTCTTCGAATTATCAGTTTTGTTTGGCCTACTAGATTGATCTTTCTTGCAATGGGAGAAGTGCTTAGCTTTGGGTTCAATCTTGCGGTGTCCTTTCCCAAAGGATGTGAGGGGTAGCAAGGCACGTATTGTATTGTTGCCATCGAGGATAACAAGATGTGGTTTTTATCATATTGCATGAATTTATCCCTCTACATCATGTCATCTTGCTTAAGGCGTTAGTCCGTTTTTATGAACTTAATACTCTAGATATGCTGGATAGCGGTCGATGAGTGGAGTAATAGTAGTAGATGCAGGCAGGAGTCAGTCTACTTGTCTCGGACGTGATGCCTATATACATGATCATACCTAGATATTCTCATAACTATGCTCAATTCTGTCAATTGCTCAACAGTAATTTGTTCACCCACCGTAGAATATTTATGCTCTTGAGAGAAGCCACTAGTGAAACCTATGGCCCCCGGGTCTATCTTCATCATATTAATCTTCCAACACTTAATTATTTCCTTTGCTTTTTTACTTTGCTTTTATTTTACTTTGCATCTTTATCACAAAAATACCAAAAATATTATCCTATCATATCTATCAGATCTCACTCTCGTAAGTGGCCGTGTAGGGATTGACAACCCCTTATTGTGTTGGTTGCGAGGATTTATTTGTTTTGTGTAGGTGCGAGGGACTCGCGCGTAGCCTCCTACTGGATTGATACCTTGGTTCTCAAAAACTAAGGGAAATACTTACGCTACTTTGCTGCATCACCCTTTCCTCTTCAAGGGAAAAACAACGCAGTGCTCAAGAGGTAGCAAGAAGGATTTCTGGCGCCATTGCCGGGGAGGTCTACGCAAAAGTCAACATACCAAGTACCCATCACTATCCCTTATCTCCCGCATTACATTATTTGCCATTTGCCTCTCGTTTTCCTCTCCCCCACTTCACCCTTGCCGTTTTATTCGCCCTCTCTTTTCTGTTTGCCTCTTTTTCGCTTGCTTTTTATTTGCTCGTGTGTTGGATTGCTTGTTTGTCGCAATGGCTCTACCTAGATTTGGTGATCTTCACCTTAAAAGGTTAGAAGAGATCGAAAGCAACGTCATGAGTTTTATGGTTTTGCAATTTGAGCATAATAATTTTTTCAAAAACGAGCTTAAGGAACAAAAAGGTTTTATGAGTTATATGAATAAAGAGCTCGATGATATGTCTAAAGGATTTGATGTTTTAAGATCCCAAATTGCTCGCCTTGAGAAGTTGACTGCTGAAATATCGGATAAGCATGCTACCTTAGTTAATAAGATGGCCGCTAAACCAGATTTCTATGAAAATAAAGATGAAGATATAAAAGTTATCGATGTTTCCCCTATTAAATCTTTGTTTTGTAATATGAATCTTGATAATGATGGGACTGAATATGATTCAACTTTACCTAGAAGGCGTTCCAAAAATTCGGAGTTTTTAAATCTTGATGCTAAAATTGGTAAAAGTGGGATTGAAGAGAAATAAACCCACTATTTTGGATTTCAAGGAATTTAATTATGATAATTGCTCTTTGATAGATTGTATTTCCTTGTTGCAATCCGTGCTAAATTCTCCTCATGCTTATAGTCAAAATAAAGCTTTTACCAAACATATCGTTGATGCCTTGATACAATCTTATGAAGAAAAACTTGAGTTGGAAGTTTCTATCCCTAGAAACCTTTATGATGAGTGGGAACCTACTATTAAAATTAAGATTAAGGATCATGAGTTCTATGCTTTATGTGATTTGGGTGCTAGTGTTTTCACTATTCCCAAAACTTTGTGCGACTTGCTAGATTTCCATGATTTTGATGATTGCTCTTTAAACTTGCACCTTGCGGATTCCACCATTAAGAAACCTATGGGAAGAATTAATGATGTTCTTATTGTTGCAAATAGGAACTATGTGCCCGTAGATTTTATTGTTCTTGACATAGATTGCAATCCTTCATGTCCTATTATTCTTGGTAGACCTTTCCTTAGAACGATTGGTGCAATTATTGATATGAAGGAAGGGAATATTAGATTCCAATTTCCATTAAAGAAAGGCATGGAACACTTTCCTAGGAAGAAAATAAAATTGCCATATGAATCTATCATGAGAGCCACTTATGGATTGCCTACCAAAGATGGCAATACCTAGATCTATCCTTGCTTTTATGCCTAGCTAGGGGTGTTAAACGATAGCGCTTGTTAGGAGGCAACCCAATTTTATTTTAGTTTTTTGCTTTTTGCTTCTGTTTAGGAATAAATATTTGATCTATCCTATGGTTAGATTTGTTTTTATGTTTTAATTAGTGTTTGTGCCAAGTTAAACCTATAGGATCTTCTTGGATGATAGTTATTTGATCTTGCTGTAATTTCCAGAAACTTTCTGTTCACTAAAACAATTTTTTAAAATCACCAGAACATGATAAAATAGTGATTCAAATTTCCGCTGATCAATAAACAAATTTCCTAGGTCTTCCTATTTTGGCTGATTTTTTGGAGTTCCAGAAGTTTGCGTTAGTTACAGATTACTACAGACTGTTCTGTTTTTGACAGATTCTGTTTTTCGTGTGTTGTTTGCTTATTTTGATGAATATATGGCTAGTAAAATAGTTTATAAACCATAGAGAAGTTGGAATACAGTGGGTTTAACACCAATATAAATAAAGAATGAGTTCATTATAGTACCTTGAAGTGGTCTTTTGTTTTCTTTCGCTAACGGAGCTCACGCGAGTTTCTGTTGAGTTTTGTGTTGCGAAGTTTTCAAGTTTTGGATGAAAGATTAGATGGATTATGGAACAAGGAGTGGCAAGAGCCTAAGCTTGGGGATGCCCATGGCACCCCCAAGATAATTTAAGGACACCAAAAAGCCAAAGCTTGGGGATGCCCCGTAAGGCATCCCCTCTTTCGTCCACTTCCATCGGTAACTTTACTTGGAGCTATATTTTTATTCACCACATGATATGTGTTTTGCTTGGAGCGTATTGTATGATTTGAGTCTTTGCTTTTTAGTTTACCACAATCATCCTTGCTGTACACACCTTTTGAGAGAGCCATACATGATTTGGAATTTGTTAGAATACTCTATGTGCTTCGCTTATATCTTTTGAGTTATATAGTTCTGCTCTAGTGCTTCACTTATATCTTTTAGAGCACAGTGGTGGAATTGTTTTATAGATACTATTGATATCTCATGCTTCACTTAGATTATTTTGAGAGTCTTAAACAGCATGGTAATTTTCTTAAACAATCATAATATGCTAGGTATTCAAGATTAGTAAAAATTTCTTATGAGTGTGTTGAATACTATGAGAAGTTTGATGCTTGATAATTGTTTTGAGATATAAAGATGGTGATATTAGAGTCATGCTAATTGAGTAGTTGTGAATTTGAGAGATACTTGTGTTAAAGTTTGTGATTCCCGTAGCATGCACGTATGGTGAACCGTTATGTGATGAACTCGGAGCATGATTTATTTATTGATTGTCTTCCTTATGAGTGGCGGTCGGGGACGAGCGATGGTGTTTTCCTACCAATCTATCCCCTAGCAGCATGCGCGTAATACTTTGCTTTGATAACTTGTAGATTTTTGCAATAAGTATATGAGTTCTTTATGACTAATGTTGAGTCCATGGATTATACACACTCTTCTTCCTTCCACCATTGCTAGCCTCTCTAATACCGCACACTCTTCGCCGGTATCATACACCCACCATAAAACTTCCTCAAAACAGCCACCATACCTACCTATCATGGCATTTCCATGCCATTCCGAGATATATTGCCATGCAACTTTCCACCGTTCCGTTTATTATGACACGCTCCATCATTGTCATATTGCTTTGCATGGTCATGTAGTTGACATCGTATTTGTGGCAAAGCCACCATTCATAATTCTTTCATACATGTCACTCTTGATTCATTGCATATCCCGCACGCCACGGAGGCATTCATATAGAGTCATATTTTGTTCTAAGTATCGAGTTGTAATTGTTGAGTTGTAAGAAAATAAAGTGTGATGATCATCATTTTTAGAGCATTGTCCCAAGTGAGGAAAGGATGATGGAGACTATGATTCCCCCACAAGTCGGGATGAGACTCCAGACAAAAAAGTAAAAAAAGGAAAAGAAAAGAGGCCATAAAAAAAGAGAAAAAAGGCCCAAATAAAAAAAATGAGAGAAAAAGAGAGAAGGGACAATGTTACTATCCTTTTACCACACTTGTGTTTCAAAGTAGCACCATGATCTTTATGATAGAGAGTCTCTCATTTTGTCACTTTCATATACTAGTGGGAATTTTTCATTATAGAACTTGGCTTGTATATTCCAATGATGGGCTTCCTCAAAATGCCCTAGGTCTTCGTGAGCAAGCGAGTTGGATGCACACCCACTTAGTTTCTTTTGTTGAGCTTTCATATACTTATAGCTCTAGTGCATCCATTGCATGGCAATCCCTACTCACTCACATTGATATCTATTGATGGGCATTTCCATAGCCCGTTGATACTCCTAGTTGATGTGAGACTATCTTCTACCTTTTTGTCTTCTCCACAACCACCATTCTAATCCACATATAGTGCTATGTCCATGGCTCACGCTCATGTATTGCGTGAAGATTGAAAAAGTTTGAGAATGTCCAAAGTATGAAACAATTGCTTGGCTTGTGATCGGGGTTGTGCATGATTTAAATACTTTGTGTGGTGAAGATAGAGCATAGCCAGACTATATGATTTTGTAGGGATAACTTTCTTTGGCCATGTTATTTTGAAAAGACATAATTGCTTTGTTAGTATGCTTGAAGTATTATTATTTTTATGTCAATATTAAACTTTTATCTTGAATCTTTCGGATCTGAATATTCATACCACAATTAAGAAGAATTACATTGAAATAATGCCAAGTAGTACTCCGCATCAAAAATTCTGTTTTTATCATTTACCTACTCGAGGACGAGTAGGAATTAAGCTTGGGGATGCTTGATACGTATCCAACGTATCTATAATTTTTGATTGCTCCATGCTATATTATCTACTGTTTTGGACATTATTGGGCTTTATTATTCACTTTTATATTACTTTTGGGACTAACCTATTAACTGGAGGCCCAGCCCAGAATTGCTGTATTTTGCCTATTTCAGAGTTTCACAGAAAAGGAATATCAAACGGAGTCCAAACGGAATGAAACCTTCGGGAACGTGATTTTCAGAGCAAATATGATCCAGGAGACTTGGACCCTATGTCAAGAAACAAAAGAGGAGGTCACGAGGTAGGGGGGCACGCCTACCCCCCAGGGCGCGCCCTCCACCCTCGTGGGTCCCCTGTTGCTCCACCGACGTACTCCTTCCTCCTATATATACCTACATACCCCCAAACGACCAGATACGGAGCCAAAAACCGAATTCCACCGCCGCAACCTTCTGTACCCACGAGATCCCATCTTGGGGCCTGTTCCGGAGCTCCGCCGGAAGGGGAATAGATCACGGAGAGCTTCTACATCAACACCATAGCCTCTCCGATGAAGTGTGAGTAGTTTACTTCAGACCTTCGGGTCCATAGTTATTAGCTAGATGGCTTCTTCTCTCTTTTTGGATCTCAATACAATGTTCTCCCCTCTCTCGTGGAGATCTATTCGATGTAATCTTCTTTTGCGGTGTGTTTGTTGAGACCGATGAATTGTGGGTTTATGATCAAGATTATCTATGGACAATATTTGAATCTTCTCTGAATTCTTTTATGTATGATTGGTTATCTTTGCAAGTCTCTTCGAATTATCAGTTTAGTTTGGCCTACTAGATTGATATTTCTTGCAATGGGAGAAGTGCTTATCTTTGGGTTCAATCTTGCGGTGTCCTTTCCCAGTGACAGTAAGGGAAGCAAGGCACGTATTGTATTGTTGCCATCGAGGATAGCAAGATGGGGTTTTTATCATATTGCATGAATTTATCCCTCTACATCATGTCATCTTGCTTAAGGCGTTACTCCGTTTTTATGAACTTAATACTCTAGATGCATGCTCGATAGCGGTCGATGAGTGGAGTAATAGTAGTAGATGCAGGAAGGAGTCGGTCTACTTGTCTCGGGCGTGATGCCTATATACATGATCATACCTAGATATTCTCATAACTATGCTCAATTCTGTCAATTGCTCAACAGTAATTTGTTCACCCACCGTAGAATATTTATGCTCTTGAGAGAAGCCACTAGTGAAACCTATGGCCCCTGGGTCTATCTTCATCATATTAATCTTCCAACACTTAGTTATTTCCGTTGCTCTTTACTTTTCTTTTATTTTACTTTGCATCTTTATCACAAAAATACCAAAAATATTATCCTATCATATATATGAGATCTCACTCTCGTAAGTGGCCGTGTAGGGATTGACAACCCCTTATCACGTTGGTTGCGAGGATTTATTTGTTTTGTGTAGGTGCGAGGGACTCGCGCGTAGCCTCCTACTAGATTGATACCTTGATTCTCAAAAACCGAGGGAAATACTTACGCTACTTTGCTGCATCACCCTTTCCTCTTCAAGGGAAAAACCAATGCAGTGCTCAAGAGGTAGCACGCATCGTGACATGGCGTGGCGTGGTGAGGCGGGCGGCAGAGGAGGAGCACACGTGGATGTCCCTCTTGTTCACATGCTCATACATGTGGGGAAAGAACCTCCCTTATAAAGAGGTCCAACTCCCTCTAAACTAGCAACGTGGGACTAAACTTTAGTAGTGCCCCTTGCCTTGCATGAATGTGCTAAGTGGGCCTCTAGGATTTATTAAGAATTTCTGAAATTGTTATTGGGCTGGCCCATAAATAGATAAAATTCCAGCAGCAACTAGGTGAACAACCTATATGATGCTAACAACAACACAAATACAAGCAAGAAAATGATACAAGACAATAATATCTTGCACAAAGTAAAGGTAAGAAATAACCACAAGTGGAGTCGGTGAATACGAGGATGTGTTACCGAAGTTCCTTCCCTTTAGGGGGAATTACGTCTCCCTTGGAGCCCTGTGGAGGCACAATGCTCCTCAAGAAGTCACTAGGGGCCACTGTATTCTCCTCAGGCCCTCACACAATGCAAGATGATGTGACTCCACTAGTGGTGCCCTTAAAGGTAGCAACTGAACCTTTACAAACAAGGTTTGGACTCTCTCCGCAACTTAATTGGAGGCTTCCAAAACCACCACGAAGCTTCACCCCAATGGAATGTGGCTCCGAGGTGATCTCTTTCATCTAGGGTGCCCAAACACCCAAGAATAACAAAATCCACACAAGAAAGTATGGGGGGGGGCTCAAATTTCCTTTGGTGAAAGTGTAGATCTAGGTGTCCTCCTTCTATTCCCGACACATCAAAAAGTTTGAGTGGCTAGAGAGAGAGATTGGGCAAGAAAACTTGAAGGGAATTAATGGAGGAGAGAGAGAGAGAGAGGCAAGAGGTAAAATGGTAGGTGGAAGAACCACCTACTTATATAGTGCCCCCCCCCCCCAAATCGAACCATTACAACAGTTTTTAAGCTGCAGCAGTACAACCGCTTCAACCACCGGTACAACTGGGATTCGCGGGATACCCTGCAGAAGTGCAATTGTTACAACCAGTGGAAGAACCGGTAGTACTGGTTGCCCAGAGTCTCCCGAGAACTACCGATCCACAACCGCCCAATAACAGCCTCGCAATAGAAGGGTGTCACCCCGACAACGGTGTTTTGGGCGGTGCTTGCACCGGTGCAACCACCTGGCCCAAGTACTGGTGGTGGCTAAGGTTGGGGCAGTACGTACAATCGCTGTCGACCATCAGTAGTACCGGTTCGCACGAGCCGTCTAAAGGAAATATGCCCTAGAGGCAATAATAAAGTTGTTATTTATCTTTCCTTATATCATGGTAACTGTTTATTATTCATGCTAGAATTGTATTAACCGGAAACTAGTACATGTGTGAATACATAGACAAAACAGAGTGTCCCTAGTATGCCTCTACTTGACTAGCTGATTAATCAAAGATGGTTATGTTTCCTGACCATAGACATGTGTTGTAATTTGATGAACGGGATCACATCATTAGAGAATGATTTGATGGACAAGACCCATCCGTTAGCTTAGCATTATGATTGTTTAGTTTTATTGCCATTGCTTTCTTCATGACTTATACATGTTCCTCTGACTATGAGATTATGCAACTCCCAAATACCGGAGGAAGACCTTGTGTGCTATCAAACGTCACAACATAACTGGGTGATTATAAAGATGCTCTATAGGAGTCTCCGAAGATGTTTGTTGGGTTGGCATAGATCGAGATTAGGATTTGTCACTCCGTGTATCAGAGAGGTATCTCTAGGCCCTCTCGGTAATGCACATCACTATAAGCCTTGCAAGCAATGTGACTAATGAGTTAGTTGTGGGATGATGCAAACGGAATGAGTAAAGAGACTTGCCAGTAACGAGATTGAACTAGGTACGATGATACCGACGATCGAATCTCAGGCAAGTAACATACCGATGACAAAGGGAACAACATATGTTGTTATGCAGTTTGACCGATAAAGATCTTCATAGAACATGTATGAGCCAATATGAGCATCCCGGTTCCGCTATTGGTTATTGACCGGAGATGTGTCTCAGTCATGTCTACATACTTCTCGAACCCGTAGGGTCCGCACGCTTAACGTTCGATGACGATTTGTATTATGAGTTATGTGATTTGATGACCGAAGCTTGTTCGGAGACCCGGATGAGATCACGGACATGACGAGGATTCTCTAAATGGTCGAGAGGTAAAGATTCATATATTGGAAGGTTGCATTTGGACATCAGAATGGTTTCGAGTGGTTCGGGCATTTTTTCGGAGTACCGGGAGGTTACCGGAACCCCCCGGGAGAAGTTATGGGCCTTATGGGCCATAAGAGGGAAGCACACTAGCCCACAAGTGGTTGGTGCGCCCCCCTTGGGCAGGAGACCGATTAGGACTAGGAGAAGGGGGTCGGCCCCCTTTCCTTCTCCTTCTCTCTTCCCCCTTTCCTACTCCGTGTGGGAGGTGGAATCCTACGAGGACTAGGGAGTCCTAGTAGGACTCCACACCTTGGCACGCCTCCCTAGGGCCGGCTGCCTCTCCCTCTCCCTCCTTTATATACGGAGGCAAGGGGCACCCCAAAGACACACAAGTTGATCTTTTAGCCGTGTGCGGTGCCTCCCTCCACAGTTACACACCTCGGTCATATCGTCGTAGAGCTTAGGCGAAGCCCTGCGCAGGTAACTTCGTCATCACCATCACCACACCGTCGTGCTAACGGAACTCTCCCTCGGCCTCAACTGGATCAAGAGTTCGAGGGACGTCACCGAGCTGAACGTGTGTAGATCGCGGAGGTGCCGTGCATTTGGTACTTGATCGGTTAGATCGCAAAGACGTTCGACTACATCAACCGTGTTACTAAACGCTTCCGCTTTTGGTCTATGAGGGTACGTGGACACACTCTCCCTGCTCATTTCTATGCTTCTCCTAGATAGGTCTTGCGTGATCGTAGGCAATTTTTTTTGAAATACTACGTTCCTCAGCAGTGGCATCCGAGCCAGGTCTATGCGTAGATGTTATATGCACGCGTAGTACACAATGAGTTGTGGGCAATAATAGTCATACTGCTTACCAGCAACGTCTTACTTTGATTCGGTGGTATTGTTGGATGAAGCGGCCCGGACCGACATTACATGACAGTGTTCATGAGACTGGTTCTACCGACGTGCTTCGCACATAGGTGGCTAGCGGGTGTCTGTTTCTCCAACTTTAGTTGAATCGAGTTCGACTACGCCCGGTCCTTGTTGAAGGTTAAAACTACATACTTGACTAAAAATCTTTGTGGTTTTGATGTGTAGGTAAGAAGGATTCTTGCTAGAAACCCGTAGCAGCCACGTAAAACTTGCAACTACAAAGTAGAGGACGTCTTACTTGTTTTTGCAGGGCATGTTGTGATGTGATATGGTCAAGACGTGATGAGATATAAATTGTTGTATGAGATGATCATGTTTTGTAAAGTTATCGGCTACTGGCAGGAGACTTATGGTTGTCTCTTTATTGCATAATATGCAAGCGCCATGTAATTGCTTTACTTTATCGCTATGCGATAGCAATAGTTGCGAAAGCAATATTTGGCGAGACGACCATGTGACGACACGTTGATAGAGATCAAGATGATGAAGATCATGGTGTCATGACGGTGACGATGGAGATCATGACGGTACTTTGGAGATGGAGATCAAAGGCACAAGATGATAATGGCCATATCATGACACATATTTTAATTACATGTGGTGTTTATCTTTCATGCATCTTATTTTGCTTAGTACGACGATAGCTTTATAAGATGATCCCTTACTAAAATTTCAAGGTATAAGTGTTCTCCCTGAGTATGCACCATTGCGACAGTTCTTCGTGCTGAGACACCACGTGATGATCGGGTGTGATAAGCTCTACGTTCACATACAACGGGTGCAAGCCAGTTTTGCACATGCAGAATACTCGGGTTAAACTTGTGAGCCTAGCATATGTAGATATGGCCTCGGAACACTGAGACTGAAAGGTCGAGCGTGAGTCATATAGTAGATATGATCAACATAGTGATGTTCACCATTGAAAACTACTCCATCTCACGTGATGCTCGGACATGGTTTAGTTGATATGGATCACGTGATCATTTAGATGACTTGAGGGCTGTCTATCTAAGTGGGAGTTCTTAAGTAATATGATTAATTGAACTTAAATTTATCATGAACTTAGTCTTGATAGTATTTGCAAATTATGTTGTAGATCAATAGCTCACGATGTAGTTCCCCATTTATTTTTTTATTATGTTCCTAGAGAAAAATAAGTTGAAAGATGATAGTAGCAATGATGCGGACTTGGTCCGTGATCTGAGGATTATCCTCATCGCTGCACAGAAGAATTATGTCCTTGATGCACTGCTAGGTGACAGACCTATTGCAGGAGCAATGTAGACGTTATGAACATTTGACAAAGCTCGGTATGATGACTACTTGATAGTTTAATGCACCATGCTTTACAGCTTAGAACCGGGACTTCAAAAACGTTTTGAGCGCCACGGAGAATATGAGATGTTACAAGAGATGAAATTGGTATTTCAATCTCATGCCCATGTCGAGAGGTATGCGACCTCTAACAAATACCTTTCCTACAAGATGGAGGAGAATAGCTCAGCTAGTGAGCATGTGCTCAGAATGTCTGAGTACTACAATCGCTTGAATCAAGTGGGAGTTAATTTTCCAGATAAGATAGTGATTGACAGAGTTCTCTAGTCACTATACCAAGTTACTGGAACTTCGTGATGAACTATAATATGCAACGGATGACGAAAACGATTCCCCGAGCTCTTCACGATGCTGAAATCGGCGAAGGTAGAAATCAAGAAAAGCATCAAGTGTTGATGGTTGACGAGACCACTAGTTTCAAGTAAAAGGGAAAGGGAAAGAAAGGGAACTTCAAGAAGAATGGCAAGCAAGTTGCCACTCCCATAAAGAAGCCCAAAGCTAGACCCAAGCCTGAAACTGAGTGCTTCTACTTCAAAGGAAGTGGTCAGTGGAAGCGGAACTGCCCCAAATACAGCGGATAAGAAGGATGGCAAAGTGAACAAAAGTTTATATGATATACATGTTATTGATGTGTACTTTACTAGTGTCCATAGTAGCCCTTGGGTATTTGATACTGGTTCAGTTGCTATGATTAATAACTTGAAACAGGAGTTACAAAATGAATAGAGACTAGTTGAGAGCGAGGTGACAATGTGTGTTGGAAATGATTCCAAGGTTGATAAGATCACCATCGCATACTCCCTCTACCTTCAGGATTAGTATTGGACCTAAATAAATGTTATTTGGTGTTTGCGTTGAGCATGAATATGATTGGATCATGTTTATTGCGATACTGTTATTCATTTAAGTCAGAGAATAATTGTTGTTCTGTATACATGAATAAAACCTTCTATGGTTTTACATCCAATGTAGATGGTTTAATGAATCTCGATCATAGTGATACACATATTCATAATATTGAAGCCAAAAGATGAAAAGTCAATAATGATAGTGCAACTTATTTGTGGCACAACCGTTTAGGTCATATTGGTGTAAAGCGCATGAAGAAACTCCATGCTGCTGGGCTTTTGGAATCACTTGATGCTTGTGAACCATGCCTCATGGGCAAGATGACTAAGACTCCGTTCTTCGGAACAATGGAGCAAGCCAATGATTTATTGGAAATAATACATACCGATGTATGCGGTCCAATGAGTGTTGAGGCTCGTGGCGGGTATCGTTATTTTCTGACCTTCACAGATGATTTGAGCAGATATGAGTATATCTACTTAATGAAACACAAGTCTGAAACATTTGAAAAGTTCAAAGAATTTCAGAGTGAAGTGGATAATCATCGTAACAAGAAAATAAAGTTTCTACGATCTGATCGCGGAGGCGAATATCTGAGTTACGAGTTTTGGCCTTCATCTAAAACAATGTGGAATAATTTTCACAACTCACGCCACCTGGAACACCACAGCATAATGGTATGTCCGAACGTCATAACCGTACTTTATTAGATATGGTGCGATCCATGATGTTTCTTACCGATTTACCATCATTGCTTTGGGATTATGCATTAGAGACAGCTGCATTCACGTTAAATAGGGCACCATCTAAATCCGTTGAGACGACACCGTATAAACTATGGTTTGGCAAGAAACCAAAGCTGTCGTTTCTTTAAGTTTGAGGTTGCGATGCTTATGTGAAAAAGTTTCAAACTGATAAGCTCAAACCGAAATAGGAGAAATGCGTCTTCATAGGATACCCAAAAGAAACTGTTGGGTACACCTTCTATCACAGATCCGAAGGCAAGATATTTGTTGCTAAAATTGGATCCTTTCTAGAGAAGGAGTTTCTCTCGAAAGAAGTGAGTGGGAGGAATGTAGAACCTGATGAGGTAATTGTACCTTCTCCCGAATTGGAAAGTAGTTCATCACAGAAATCAGTTCCAGTGATTCCTACACCAATTAGTGAGGAAGCTAATGATGATGATCATGAAACTTCAGATCAAGTTACTACCGAATCTCGTAGGTCAACCAGAGTACGGTCCACACCAGAGTGGTATGGTAATCCTATTCTGGAAGTCATGCTACTAGACCATGACAAACCTGCGAACTATGAGGAAGTGACGATGAGCCCAGATTCCACGAAATGGCTTGAGGCCATGAAATCTGAGATGGTATCCATGTATGAGAACAAAGTATGGACTTTGATTGACTTGCCCGATGATCGGCGAGCCATTGAGAATAAATGGATCTTCTAGAGGAAGACGGACGCTGATAGTAGTGTTACTATCTACAAAGCTCGAAATGTCGCAAAAAAGTTTTCGACAAGTTCAAGGTGTTGACTACGATAAGATTTTCTCACTCGTAGCGATGCTTAAGTCTGTCCGAATCATGTTAGCAATTGCCACATTTTATGAAATCTGGAAAAAGCATGTCAAAACTACATTCCTTAATGGATTTCTTAAAGAAGAGTTGTATATGATGCAACAAGAAGGTTTTTTCAATCCTAAATGTGCTAACAAAGTGTGCAAGCTCCAGCGATCCATCTATGGACTGGTGCAAGCATCTCGGAGTTGGAATATATGCTTTGATAAAGTGATCAAAGCATATGGTTTTATACAGACTTGCGGTGAAGCATGTATTTACAAGAAAGTGAGTGGGAGCACTACAACATTTCTGATAAGTATATGTGAATGACATATTGTTGATCAGAAATAATGTAGAATTTTCTCGAAAGCATAAAGGAGTGTTTGGAAGGAGTTTTTCAAAGAAAGACCTCGGTGAAGCTGCTTACATATTAAGCATCAAGATCTATAGAGATATATCAAGACGCTTGATTTTTTTTCAATAAGTACATACCTTGACAAGATTTTGAAGTAATTCAAAATGGAACAGTCAAAGAAGGAGTTCTTGCCTATGTTGCAAGGTGTGAAGTTGAGTAAAGACTCAAAACCCGACCACGGTAGAAAATAGAAAGAGAATGAAAAGTCATTCTCTATGCCTCAGCCATAGGTTCTATGAAGTATGCTATGCTGTGTACCATACCTATTGTGTACCTCACCAAGAGTTTGGCAAGAGGGTACAATAGTGATCCAGGAGTGGATCACTGGACATCGGTCAAAATTATCCTTCGTGGAATAAGGATATGTTTCTCGGTTATGGAGGTGGTAAAAAGTTACGTTGATGCAAGCTTTTACACCGATCCGGATGACTCTGAGTCTCAATCTGGATACATATTGAAAGTGGGAGCAATTAGCTAGAGTAGATCCATGGAGAGCATTGTAGACATAGAAAATTTGCAAAATATATACGGCTCTATATGTGACAGACCCGTTGACTGAACTTCTCTCACAAGCAAAACATGATCACACCTTAGTACCCTTTGTATGTTAGTCACATGGCGATGAGAACTAATCACATAAAGATGTGAACTATTGGTGTTAAATCACATAACGATGTGAAATAGATTATTGACTCTAGTGCAAGTGGGAGACGGAAGGAAATATGCCCTAGAGGCAATAATAAAGTTGTTATTTATATTTCCTTATATCATGATAAATGTTTATTATTCATGCTAGAATCGTATTAACCGGAAACTTAGTACACATGTGTGAATACATAGACAAAACAGAGTGTCCCTGGTATGCCTCTACTTGACTAGCTCGTTAATCAAAGATGGTTATGTTTCCTGACCATACACATGTGTTGTCATTTGATGAACGGGATCACATCATTAGAGAATGATGTGATGGACAAGACCCATCCGTTAGCTTAGCATTATGATTTTTTAGTTTTATTCCCATTGCTTTCTTCATGACTTATACATGTTCCTTTGACTATGAGATTATGCAACTCCTGAATACCGGAGGAAGACCTTGTGTGCTATCAAATGTCACAACATAACCGGGTGATTATAAAGATGCTCTATAGGTGTCTCCGAAGGTGTTTGTTGGGTTGGCATGGATCGAGATTAAGATTTGTCACTCCGTGTATCGGAGAGGTATCTCTGGGCCCTCTCGGTAATGCACATCACTATAAGCCTTGCAAGCAATGTGACTAATGAGTTAGTTGCGGGATGATGCATTACGGAACGAGAAAGAGACATGCGAATCTAGATTGAACTAGGTATGATTATACCGACGATCGAATCTCGGGCCAGTAACATACCGGTGACAAAGGGAACAACGTATGTTGTTATGCGGTTTGACCGATAAAGATCTTCGTAGAATATGTAGGAGCCAATATGAGCATCCAGGTTCCGCTATTGGTTATTGACCGGAGATGTGTCTCGGTCATGTCTACATAGTTCTCGAACCCATAGGGTCCGCACGCTTAACGTTCGATGACGATTTGTATTATGAGTTATGTGATTTGATGACCGAAGCTTGTTCAGAGTCCCGGTTGAGATCACGGACATGACGAGGATTCTCTAAATGGTCGATAAGTAAATATTCATATATTGGAAGGTTGCATTTGGACATCGGAATGGTTCCGAGTGGTTCGGGCATTTTTCCGGAGTACCGGGAGGTTACCGAAACACCCCAGGAGAAGTTATGGGCCTTATGGGCCATAAGAGGGAAGCACACCTGCCCACAAGTGGCTGGTGCGCCCCCCTTGGGTAGGAGGCCGATTAGGACTAGGAGAAGGGGGCCGGCCCCCCTTTCCTTCTCCTTCTCTCTTCCCCCTTTGCTACTCCGTGCGTGATCTCATCCGGGACTCCACACCTTGGCGCGCCCCCTAGGGCCGGCTGCCTCTCCCTCTCCCTCCTTTTATATACGGAGGCAAGGGGCACCCCAAAGACACACAAGTTGATCTTTTAGCCGTGTGCGGTGCCCCCCTCCACAGTTACACACCTCGGTCATATTGTCGTAGTGCTTAGGCAAAGCCCTACGCTGGTAACTTCATCATCACCGTCACCACGCCGTCGTGCTGATGGAACTCTCCCTCGGCCTCAACTGGATCAGGAGTTCGAGGGATGTCAGCGAGCTGAACGTGTGCAGATCGCGGAGGTGCCGTGCTTTTGGTACTTGATCGGTTAGATCGCGAAGACGTTCGACTACATCAACCACGTTACCAAACGCTTCCGCTTTCGGTCTACGAGGGTACGTGGACACACTCTCCCCGCTCGTTGCTAAGCTTCTCCTAGATAGATCTTGCGTGATCGTAGGCAATTTTTTGAAATACTATGTTCCCCAACACCGTACGCCCTACTACCACCCCATAACATAAGGTTTTCCGGTGGTAGGGCGGTACTGGGCCAGTACAACCGCCTGATAACAATCCTAAGGTTTGCCAAGCATCAGGCGATACAACCACCCAGAGGCAGCTGTACAACCGCTTGCCAAACACCTGAGCAAAACCCTAGTGTATCACCCCTAGGGCGGTGGTTGTGCCGGAAGTACTTGGCAAGCGGTACAACCACTTGGTGCAAAAACCCCTGCCACAGATAGGATTGGAGGGCCTCTCTCCTCGGACTGAAGGATATATAGTGGGTGCAATAGAATGTGTACGTGCGTTGATTCACTCAGTACCTTCTGATGTGGGTTCCCTATTAATAGTACGGGTTTCCTACGACCAAAGAAATAAACACGCCGGCAACTCCATCTTCAATCTTTTCCGTTTGGAGGGAATGCCTAACCGTCTTGCGCCGAACAAATCATAACTGATTAACTAGGGCACACGATTAGTCCGCAAAATGTGTTGTCATCATCACCAAAACACTAAGGCGTGAAATGCCCTAACAACATCCTTATTCAGGATGAAGTAGTCATCGTAGGCCCAGACGCCATTGTAGAGGCAATCAAACAAATTTTTGCGCATCTGAAAGCATCAGTGAGAATTGTCCCGCGAATAGGGCATCAAGGGCAAGCCGTGCATCATCGTTAAATCCCCTCGTGCCAAGTACCGATTCAGCACTCAATGACCCTTGATCGATGCCTTGAAATTGAGAACATGCTCTTTTGCACGCACCGCGTCTGCAAAGACCGCCTGCATAATACTCCATGTATAAACCCATTGCTTCAAAGAAGGGAGAAAAACTGTCACAAATTTAGCACGTGCATTTCACGAAAAACATGTCGGGTGTGGTGACCCCACGGACGACATCCGCGGGGAGGATAGTACCTGCGTGGCGGACAAACGAGAGACGTGGAACAATGGCGTAGGCAAAGCGACATGGCGACCGGCTGGAGCGGCGGAGGTCCATCGAGGGCTTGACAGGCGGCCAGGTGTTACAGTTGCGGCGGCGCCAGAAAGAAGGCGGATGCAGAGAAGGAGGGAAAATCCGGGTGTGATTTTGGGTGGGCCGAGGGTGTCGTCGGTGTTCTATGTGGTGAAGGTCGGGACTCCTACAAAGCCCCTTAATTTGCCTCCGGTTTGCGGTATCGATGTGGGACAATATTGGATGGCAAAGTGCCCCCGGGTGTGAACAACTAGTTTGAACGTTTGCGGAGCATTTGAGAGTCTATTTTGAATATGCCCTAACCGAGTGGGCTATGTAACTTTTTACACAAGTGGTAGATAATATACTGAAAGTTTGTGTTCACTTCTCACCACTTGGGAGAATCAAAAGTCTCGGCTCAGCTAAAAGGCTAACATAATCCGCGTACACATGGGACGGATGGAGTAGCAAAGATGCAACTTCTAAGTGACACTATGCAGAAAAGAAATGTACAAACTAAACATACGACGCGCAATCGGGAAGATCAACCATTATTTGCATATATATATACGCGTCGAGTCGATCGGTCGATCCTCCCAATCCACAGCTCGACCGATCAATGGTCGAGATCGTACGACAGGAGGTCCTCGAGATACGGGTAACCATCAAAGAGCACTCCAAAGGCACCGGCCCCACCGTACTGCAGGGTGGACGTGACGTCGCCCTGGTCAGGCCAAGCCGCGGCGGCGGCGGTGCCGTACAGGGCGGAGCTCCCTGGGGTGCGGCTGCTCAGCACCTCCTCCAGGTCGCCGCCCTCAAGCTTCAGGCCAGGCAGCTGCAGGCCGGACCCCGTCGCAGCTTTCTCGTCGACCAGGTTGGTGTTCGTTGTGGTGGTGCTGGTAGTGGTGCCATGAGCAGCGGCCGGCGCGAAGCTGATGAGGTGGCAGCCGGCTGCGGTGCCGGGAGCATGCGGCGCCACGGCGGCGGCGGGGTCCCGGCAGGTGTGCACGCCGATGTAGGTGACCCTGAACGTGTCCGGGTCGTCGTCGCAGCGCTGGGCCTGCCGCCGCGCCATGCACTGCTGGTCGTACTTGTGCGTGCACCGGAAGTAGGCCCTGTGGACACAGTGGAAAACACATCCATGGCGCTTGTCAGTTCACGGAGACCCATCGAGGGATTAATTACAGGCAGCGCTGGTTGTTGCAGAGCACTATTGGTGTTTTTTTAGCGGTTTATTGATAATGATTGGAGGGCAGAAACGTACTTTGAGTGCTTGGAGTTCTGTATCTCCTTCTGCCCGTACTTGCGCCATGTCTGCCCGTCCTCCAAGCTCCTCATGTTCTTCGTCACGACGGACGAATCCTGGGTCCTGCAACGCGCAAACAAAGAAGATATTTTACCAACATATTCCAGTTCATTATCACGATCTACTAACAAAATATCCAATCTATAACTAATAACAGATCAAGAATCATGAGGTCGAGCCGCCTCACCTTGTCCGACAGGCCTTGCGCGGTCCTCCACCGGCGGCGGGCTTCCTCTTCCCGCCGCTGCTTGCGCCATCGGTGACCTCGCTCTCGCTGGCGCTGGCGGTGGCAGCGGCCGCGGCCTTGGCGGCGTGGATGGCGCGGGAGAAGGTGTGGAGGATCTGGTCCATGATGTGGCCGGCCTTGGGGGAGTCCCGGAGGAGGCCCTGCAGCTGCGTCGCGAACTGCTGCCCCTTGGCCAGGTCATCCATCACCTGCTCGTACGGCGCCATGGACATCTCGTGGGCTCGAACACTCTCCTGCTCTAGCTACCTCGCGCGCGCAGCACTACCGTCTACTACCAGTGATCTGGATTCCGGAGCAGCAAGGCAAGGGCAGGGGGCAGCTTGAGGAAGGTAGGTGGAAGGATCGTATATATCATGGCTGGCGATTGGCCAGATGCACGCATGTGGGAGAAACTAGCTTCCTTGGTGTGGAGGTATTGTCCAAGGGGGAAGCACCCAGGAAGGAGCCGCGCGCGGGTGACGAGTGCGGGTCGTCAGGGGATGACGAGGGCGGGGGTGATGCGGGTGGCGGGGGTGCGTGCCGCGTCATTGTTGGAAATATTTCACCGCGCTCCGAGGATCTGAAGATCACCCTGCTGTGTTCTGCATCCATCGCGCTCTCGTATGAGATTCAGTCATCGACGTACCGGCGAGCTCCACGTCACCCTGATCAACGGCACACCTGATCCATGGTGACGTGAAGTCGCTATTTTTTATCTGAAATCAACCAAATATAAATAGTCGGAAAAACTAACGCCCACACCCACACGTGTGGGCATTTGCAGATCGCCCACACGCCTCCATCACCATCCATTTCGCCAATGTATTTAATGTATTTACATGGAGTAAATCTTTTTGGTTTTTGGCTTAAAAATGTTTTATCTCCTAAATAAAAAAGCGAACTAAAAATCCGTTTTCACCATTAAATTCGTCTTGACGAGATCTTCAAAACTAGACTCCATGTTGATATGTTTCGACGAATTTTTTTTTGCCCAGAAGTTGTCATGATGTTTACACTATAGTTGCCATAGTGCGTAAACTAAAGTTGCCATGTGGCAATTTTAGTTTGTAGATCATGACAATTTTAGTTTTTTGATGATGGCAATTCCAGTACTTTGACCATAAAAATATATTTTTATTGAACCATGGCAATTTTAAGTGCATGTATCATGGCAATTTTAGTTTATGGTGCATGGCAAGTCTAGTTTCTTAATTCTCTGTTTTATAATATGTTAAAAGTTATTTTTAAATGTAAAAGAAAATAGTTGAAACATATCATGGCAACTTCAGTGTAAATATCATGGCAATTCATGTGCAATAGACATGTCAACTTTTAACAAAAAAAATTTCGCGGAAATAAATCGATATGAGATCTAGTTTTGAAGATCTCGTCGCGGGGGATTTAATGGTGAAAACGAATCTTTAATTGGATTTTTCATTTAAGAGATAAAACATTTTAAAAACTGAAAATCCAAGCATGCGATGACGTGGCAATCTATTTGCATTAGAGACGTGTGGTGCGTCTCCTTTCCTGCCACACGTGTGGCAGTTATCGACGTCCTAAATAGTTATACACTTGAATTTACAATTTAGGTTAGACGGTTAGACCAACGGTTGAAAGATTAAAAGGGCTGAAAGAAGAAGAAAAAATATTTCTTTAAACTGTGGATTACGCCCAGCTATCCTAATGTTGGACCGCCATTCAAACCGGTTCTAAGTATCCCATGATACCATTGGCTGCACCCATAACCCATATGCTGCTTGGCTTCCGCATGGCGGAGTGGCTGACTGAGGACCACATGCGGATCCAGCCAGTTGTTCGGGTAGATGACCTACAAAAGATTTGTGATGGTTTGTTTGTTAAAAATTACATCATTCCGACGGTTTCATGTAGCCCAAATTAATGTACACACTATGACTTGAATATGCGCTGCCATTTTACACTGCCCCATTTAGTCATGTTTCAAATAACGTGGCAATGCTATTAGGAGGGCTGGCATTAAAGGCCATATGTAATATACGCTATAGTAACTTGACTAGTGGGCATTTGAGAAAAAGATATTGGACAGTCTCATCTTGATCACAGAAACAACATGTTTACTACCCTCCCAACTACATTTTACCAAGTCGTGTTTAGTCAACATCACTTTATTGTGAACATACCACATAGATACTTTTGTTCTTAAGGGCACCTTAATTTTCCAAATACGAAGTGACTTTGGGATTAGACTAGAGTTTCTCAAATCTAAATACATAGATTTCACTAAGAAAACCCCTGACACCGAGAGTTTCCAATGTAGTGAATCTGAATCATTAGAAAGGTTAACCTCCATTAATCTGCGTACAAGATGTAGCCATCTATCCCATCTCTCCCACACTAGGGATCTCCGAAACTGAATGTTTAAGGGAACCGTTCCTAGTATTGTACTTACGAAAGCGTCTTTATGTTGTACAATGTTGTAAATGGTTGGATATTATATGGCTAGTGTCGTCTTCATTAGCCATGTATCTTCCCAAAATCTAGTAGTGTTATCGTTCCCTACAATGAATTTGGTCCTAGTGAAAAAGGGACACCTTTGTCTGCATCAGCCCCTTCCAGGAAGGTGCATCATTCGGTTGCGCCGTAACCCATGCTAGGGTCTTGGATTGCAAGTACTTGTTACGCAATAATTGTACCCACATACACTCTTGCTCGACAGATAGCCTATATAGCGATTTACTGAGCAAGCACATGTCCTTTACCTCAAGGTTTTCAATCCCTAAACCCCTTTGGTCTTTCGGTCTATAGATGATATCCCACTTGGCCAACATGTACTTGGATTTATTCTCACTGCTTTGCCAGAAAAAATACGATCGATAAATTTCCAACCTTTTTTGTACCCCCACAGGTACTTCAAGGAAACACAATAGAAACATCGGCATACTTGTAAGTATGGAATTTATCAGAATCAGCCGACCCCCAAAAGACATAAGCTTGCCCTTCCAATAACTTAGATTCTTCTCAAATTGATCCTCTATGCACTTCCATTCTTCGTTGGTTTATTTTCGGTGATGAATTGGGATACCCAGATAACTATAAGGTAGAGAATGTTGGGGAACATAGTAACTTCAAAAAAAATTCCTATGCACACGCAAGATCATGGTGATGTGTAGCAATGAGAGGGGAGAGTGTAGTCTACGTACCCTCGTAGACCGTAAGCGTAAGCTTTATGACAACGCGGTTGATGTAGTCGTACGTCTTCACGACCCGACCGATCCTAGTACCGAAAGTACGGCACCTCCGTGATCTGCACACGTTCGACTCGGTGACGTCCCACGAACTCTCGATCCAGCTGAGTGTCAAGGGAGAGCTTCGTCAGCACGACGGCATGATGACGGTGATGATGAAGCTACCAGCGCAGGACTTCGCCTAAGCACTATAACGATATGACCGAGGTGGATTATGGTGGAGGAGGGCACCGCACACGGCTAAGAGATCAATGATCAACTTGTGTGTCTATGGGGTGCCCCCCTCCCCCGTCTATAAAGGAGTGGAGGAGGGGGAGAGGGACGGCCTCCTAGGCACGCCCAGGGGGGTCCTACTCCCAATGGGAGTAGGATTCCCCCTTCCCTAGTCGGAGTAGGAGAGGGAAGGAAGGGGGAGAAGGAGAGAAGGAAAGGGGGCCGCCCCCCTTCCCAATTTGGATTGGGCTTGGGGGAGGGGGGGGGGGGCGCCCCCACCTTGGCCGTCTCCTCCTCCTTTCCACTATGCCCATTAAGGCCCATTGACTCCCCGGGGGGTTCCGGTGACCCCCCGGTACTCCGGTATATGCCCGAACTCTTTGGAAACCTTTCCGATGTCGAAACATAGTCATCCGATATATCAATCTTTATGTCTTGACCATTTCGAGACTCCTCATCATGTCCATGATCATATACGGGACTCCGAACTACCTTAGGTACATCAAAACACATAAACTCATAATATCGATCGTCACCGAACGTTAAGCGTGGGGACCCTACGGGTTCGAGAACTATGTAGACATGACCGAGACTCATCTCCGGTCAATAACCAATAGCGGAACCTGCATGCTCATATTGGCTCCCACATATTCTACGAAGATCTTTATCGGTCAAACCTCATAACAATATACGTTGTTCCCTTTGTCATCGGTATGTTACTTGCCCGAGATTCGGTCGTCGGTATCTCAATACCTAGTTCAATCTCGTTACCGGCAAGTTTCTTTACTCATTCCGTAATGCATCATCCCGCAACTAACTCATTATTCACATTGCTTGCAAGGCTTATAGTGATGCGCATTACCGAGAGGGCCCAGAGATACCTCTTCGACAATCGGAGTGACAAATCCTAATCTTGATCTATGCCAACTCAACAAACACCATCGGAGACACCTGTAGAGCACCTTTATAATCACACAGTTACGTTGTGACGTTTGGTAGAACACAAAGTGTTCCTCCGGTGTTCGGGAGTTGCATAATCTCATAGCCATAGGAACATGTATAAGTCACGAAGAAAGCAATAGCAACATACTAAACGATCAAGTGCTAAGCTAACGAAATGGGTCAAGTCAATCACATCATTATCTAATGATGTGATCCCGTTAATCAAATGACAACTCATGGGTATGGCTAGGAAACTTAACATCTTTGATTCGACGAGCTAGTTAAGTAGAGGCATACTAGTGACACTCTGTTTGTCTATGTATTCACACATGTACTAAGTTTCCGGTTAATACAATTCTAGCATGAATAATAAACATTTATCATGATATAAGGAAATATAAATAACAACTTTATTATTGCCTCTAGGGCATATTTCCTTCAGTCTCCCACTTGCACTAGAGTCAATAATCTAGATTACACAGTAATGATTCTAACACCCATGGAGTCTTGGTGCTGATCATGTTTTGCTCGTGAGAGAGGCTTAGTCAACGGGTCTGCAACATTCAGATCCGTATGTATATTGAAAATCTCTTTGTCTCCCTCCTTGACTTGACCGTGGATGGAATTGAAGCGTCTCTTGAGGTGCTTGGTTCTCTTGTGAAATCTGGATTCCTTTGCCAAGGCAATTGCACCAGTATTGTCACAAAAGATTTTCATTGGACCAGATGCACTAGATATGACACCTAGATTGGATATGAACTCCTTCATCCAGACTCCTTCATTTGTTGCTTCCGAAGCAGCTATGTACTCCGCTTCACACGTAGCTCCCGCCACGACGATTTGCTTAGAACTGCACCAACTGACAGCTCCACCGTTCAATATAAATACGTATCCGGTTTGTGACTTAGAGTCATCCGGATCAGTGTCAAAGTTTGCATCGACATAACCATTTACGACGAGCTCTTTGTCACCTCCATAAACGAGAAACATATCCGTAGTCCTTTTCAGGTATTTCAGGATGTTCTTGACCGCTGTCCAAAGGATCCACTCCTGGATTACTTTGGTACCTCCCTGCTAAACTAATAGCAAGGCACACATCAGGTCTGGTACACAACATTGCATACATGATAGAGCCTATGGCTGAAGCATAGGGAATGATACGTCCATTTTGCATCATGCTTTTATATTGATATTTATTGCATTATGGGCTGTTACTACACATTATGTCACAATACATATGCCTATTCTCTCTTATTTTACAAGGTTTACATGAAGAGGGAGAATGCCGGCAGCTGGAATTCTGGGCTGGAAAAGGAGCAAATATTATAGACCTATTCTGCACAGCTCCAAAAGTCCTGAAACTTCACGGAGGCAGTTTTTGGAATTAATAAAAAATACTGGCGAAAGAATCAACCAGAGGGGGGCCACCCACCATCCACGAGGGTGGGGGCGCGCGCCCCTGCCTCGTGGGCCCCCTGGCAGGCCTCCGGTGCCCATCTTCTGCTATATGAAGTCTTTCACCCTGGAAAAAATCAGAAGGAAGCTTTCGGGACGAAACACCGCCGCCACGAGGCGGAACCTTGGCGGAACCAATCTAGGGCTCCGGCGGAGCTGTTCTGCCGGGGAAACATCCCTCCGGGAGGGGGAAATCATCACCATCGTCATCATCATCGATCCTCTCATCGCGAGGGGCTCAATCTACATCAACATCTTCACCAGCACCATCTCATCTAAAACCCTAGTTCATCTCTTGTATCCAACCTTTGTCTCAAAACCTCAGATTGGTACCTGTGGGTTGCTAGTAGTGTTGATTACTCCTTGTAGATGATGCTAGTTGGTTTATTTGGTGGAAGATCATATGTTCAGATCCTTCATGCATAGTCATACCCCTCTTATTATGAACATGCATATGATTTGTGAGTAGTTACATTTGTTCCTGAGGTCATGGGAGAAGTCTTGCTATAAGTAGTCATGTGAATTTGGTATTCGTTCGATATTTTGATAAGATGTATGTTGTCTTTCCTCTAGTGGTGTTATGTGAACGTCGACTATATGACACTTCACCATTGTTTGGGCCTATAGGAAGGCATTGGGAAGTAATAAGTAGATGATGGGTTGCTAGAGTGACAGAAGCTTAAACCCTAGTTTATGCGTTGCTTCGTAAGGGGCTGATTTGGATCCATATGTTTCAGGCTGGGGTTAGGTTTACCTTAATACTTCTTTTGTAGTTGCGGATGCTTGCAATAGGGGTTAATCATAAGTGGGATGCTTGTCCAAGGAAGGGAAGTAACCAAGCAGCGGTCCACCCACATATCAAATTATCAAAGTAGCGAACGCGAATCATATGAGCGTGATGAAAACTAGCTTGACGATAATTCCCATGTGTCCTCGGGAGCGCTTTCCTTCATATAAGAGTTTGTCCAGGCTTGTCCTTTGCTACAAAAAGGATTGGGCCATCTTGCTGCACCTTATTTACTTTCATTACTTGTTACCCGTTACAAATTACCTTATCACAAAACTAGCTGTTACCGATAATTTCAGTGCTTGCAGAGAATACCTAATTGAAAACCGCTTGTCATTTCCTTCTGCTCCTCGTTGGGTTCGACACTCTTACTTATCGAAAGGACTACGATAGATCCCCTACACTTGTGGGTCATCCAGACTCTTTTCTGGCGCCGTTGTCGGGGAGTGAAGCGCCTTTGGTAGGTGGAATTTGGTAAGGAAAAATTTATATAGTGTGCTGAAATTTACTGTCACTTGTTACTATGGAAAGTAATCCTTTGAGGGGCTTGTTCGGGGTATCTTCACCCCGACCAGTAGAGCAAAGAGTTGCTCCTAAACCTACTAAACCTACTGAAAATGTTTACTTTTAAATTCCTTCGGGTATGATAGAGAAACTTCTAGCTAATCCTTTCACAGGTGATGGAACATTGCACCCCGATTTGCATCTAATCTATGTGGATGAAGTTTGTGGATTATTTAAGCTTGCAGGTATGCCTGAGGATGTTATCAAGAAGAAGGTCTTCCCTTTATCTTTGAAGGGAAAGGCATTGATATGGTTTAGGCTATGTGATGATATGTGATCTTGGGACTACAACCGATTGAAATTGGAATTTCATCAGAAGTTTTATCCTATGCATATTGTTAATCATGATCGTAATTATATATATAATTTTTGGCCTCGCGAAGGAGAAAGCATTGCTCAAGCTTGGGGGAGGCTTAAGTCAATGTTATATTCATGCCCCAATCAGGAGCTCTCAAGAGAAATTATTATTCAAAAATTTTATGCCCGACTTTCTCTCCATAATCACTCCATGCTCGATACTTCTTGTACTGTTCTTTTATGATGAAGACTATTGAATTCAAATGGAATTTATTGGAAAAAATTAAACGCAACTCTGAAGATTGGGATCCGAAGAAGGTAAGGAGTTAGGTATAACACTTAAGTTTGATTGTGTTAGATCTTTTAGGGATACCGATGTTTTCCGTGAATTTAGCACTAAATATGGACTTGAATCTGAGATTGTAGCTTCTTTCTGTGAATCCTTTGCCACTCATGTTGATCTCCGTAAGGAGAAGTGGTTTAAATATAATCCTCCCATTGAAGTAAAAGTAGTTGCACCTATTAAAGTTGAAGAAAAGACTATCACTTATAATATTGATCCTACTGCTTATATTGAGAAACCACTTTCCCCTGTTAGAATAAAGGATCATGCTAAAGCTTCAACTATGGTTCGTAAGAGTAATACTAGAACAACTACACTGTAACGCCCCGGATTCGATGCGCCAGGTGTCTGCCAGTTATTCGCCGTCCTTGCCATGTCATTTGCTTGCGTGTTGCACTTTGCCATGTCATCATCTACATTTCATATCATGTCATCATGTGCATTTCATTTTGCATACGTATTCGTCTCATGCATCCGAGCATTTTCCCCGTTGTCCGTTTTGCAATCCGGCACTCCTATGTCTCCGGCGCCCCCTTTACCTCTTTTAGGTAATGCGGGTGTTAAGCGGTCTCGAGAATGGCCCGAGGTTTGCCAAGCAGCCTTGGTATAGCACCGGTAGACCGCCTGTCAAGTTTCGTGCCATTTGGAGGTCGTTTGATACTCCAACGGTTAACCGGGTAACCGTAAAAGCCTCTTTCGTGTGCAGCCCTACACCCCTTCCAAAGTGGCCCAAAACCAAGCAAACTCCCCTCCATGCTCTCGGTCGTTCGATCACGATCGTGTGGGCAAAAACCGCACCTCATTTGGACTCTCCTAGCTCCCTCTATCTATAAATAGCTCCCTCCCCCGAAATTCGCGGATCAATTTCCCCCCGAAACCGTAAAATTTCTCCTCTCCGCGTCGGACGTGTCCGCCCGCCCGCCGGACACCTCAGCGCATTGCCGTCGCCGTCGCCGCGACCCAGCAATCCCGCCGCCTCCCGCCTCCTCCGTCGCCGCCTTAGCCGCCTCCGGCCGCCGCCCGTCGCCCGGCGAGCCTCTGCCGGAGCCCCTCGCCGCCCCCTCCGGCCGCAGCTCCGGCGAGAGCTCGGCCCTGCCTCGATCCACGTGCAAACCCTATATCTCGAGGTTGCCCCGATTTCCTCCAAGTCCCCGAGTATTTTACATTTTCATGCAATATTCATCATGCCATAACTCTGCATCCGTAGGTCCGTTTTGTGCGTATAATATGTCAAATTGTTCGCCTCGAAGAGTAGATAATTTCATCTCATTGCATCATTTTCATTTAAGCTCATCGTGATGCCCGAAATGCTGTTAGAAGAGGGCTATGTGATGTTAGTTTCAGATTCTTATCAGGACATGCACTTTTGTCATTTTTGCCATGATTGATGTGTGCACCCTATGAACTTGAGTCCTACATGTGTTTTGTAATATGCCATGCCATCTTTACAGGGGTGCATGCCATGTATTTTTGTGATCTCTGTGGTGACTAGCACAAGCATGCAAACTAGGCTTCATCATGTTGCTGATTTCAGCCCAGTTCTGCTGATATTTTTATGCCATGTAAACTTGATGCTACCGAGAGATCCATGCTTATTTTGAGATACTTCAGTAAGGATATTTTGAATATATGGTTATTCTCTATCCATCCATGCCCTTGTTTGCAATTATGGAGTGCCATAGCTGGAGTCAATCGAGCTCTACTTTTTCTATAAAATGTTTCCTGGCAGGTTGTTTACATGTTATTCAATTTTGCAAAGGTTGTTGTAGTTGATCCGTGTATGATATGATGTTGTTCTTGCCATGTATAGCTTCTATTCCATGTCTTCTTGCTGTTGGTTGCGTTTCCATGCCATGTATTGCTCTGTGGTGAGTGGTTCAAGCTCACCAACATGCCTACTTATTGTTGTTCCTGCCATGTATGAATCTGTAATATAACTTGCCATGTTTACATGGGTGCCATCATATTTTCTGATCCTTTTTGGCTTATGGTCAGTAAAGCACATTTGTTCTATGCATTTAGTAGATTCATCCCATGTCTTTGTTTTCCATGATAAGTTCCTGTAACATGTTGTTTGATAGCTCTAAACATTGCAACCTGATGTTATTTCTGCTAAAGTCTGAAACTGTTATTATTTGCAATCTTGCCATGTCATTTTGAGCATGTTCTAGTGATTTATGGAGATAGCTCATTGTTCATGTTTTGTCATGATTTACCTGTACATCATGCCCATGCCTTTTGTTATTACGTTGGGATGCTGTAGCTTGTTGTTTTGATGCTTGCAATATGCCTAGTTGCTGTTTTGGACAGCTTGTCCTTTAAACTTGTATAGAGTGTATGTGTTGAACCGTTGCTCCGTTTTGAGTGCGCTCTATATGAAACTTGCTTGTTTTTTCATGTAGATTCATATTATCTTGTTGCATCCTTGTTTTGAGGTGCTTGCTTGATGTTTGTATGCATTTTTGCATCAATGCCATGTTTAATTTGTTTTGCTCATATCTTCTAGGCCGTAGTTCCGAATCTAATGAACTTTATATGTAACTTGACTAAAATTTCTTGTAGATCATCGTGGTGCATCTTAACTTGCTTTTTAACAACTTCAACATAAGGTTTATTCAGATCTGGACCAATTTCGAAATTTGCATATGAGGACTTACCGGAATTGTTATATGTTGTTCCCGGCCTCATTTAAACTTGCCTTGATGTGTTGCTCTTGTTTGCATCATCTCTTGCCATGAGTAGCCTCATCTAGCTTTGTCATGCATCATACTTGGTTGAGCATCATGTCTTGTATATGTGTGGTGTGTTTACCATGTTGTGTGCTTCTTCTGGTTAGTTCCTGTTTCGTTGCGATCGTGAGGATTCGTTCGTCTACGCTTGGTTCGGCTTCATCCGCTCGTCTTCTTCATGGACTCGTTCTTCTTCCTTGCGGGATTTCAGGCAAGATGACCGCTACCCTGGATCTCACTACTATCATTGCTATGCTAGTTGTTTCGTTCTTTCGCTATGCTGCGCTACCTATCACTTGCTGCTCAAGCCTACCTAATTGCCATGCCAGCCTCTAACCTTTGTCACCCTTCCTAGCAAACCGTTGTTTGGCTATGTTACCGCTTTGCTCAACACCTCTTATAGCGTTGTTAGTTGCAGGTGAAGATGAAGTTTGTTCCTTGCTGGAACATGGAGATGTTGTTCCTTGTTGGAACATGTTTACTTGTTGGGATATCACAATATATCTTATATTATTAATGCATCTATACACTTGGTAAAGGGTGGAAGGCTCGGCCTTATGCCTGGTGTTTTGTTCTACTCTTGCCGCCCTAGTTTCCGTCATATCGGTATTATGTTCCCGGATTTTGTGTCCCTAACGCGGTCGGGTGATTTATGGGACCCCCTTGACAGTTCGCTTTGAATAAGACTCCTCCAGCAAGGCCCAACATTGGTTTTACCATTTGCCTCAGCTATGCCCTTTTTCCCTTGGGTTTCCGGAGCCCGAGGGTCATCTTTATTTTAGCCCCTCGGGCGATTGCTTCTCTAAGTGCTGGCTTTGAACCGAAACTACTGCAGGGCCCCTCGAGCAACTCGAGGTCTGGTTTTACTCGTAGCTAGTCTCATCCGGTGTTGCCACGAGAGCGAGATATGTGCAGCTCCTATCGGGATTGTCGGCGCATCGGCGGCTTTGCTGGTCTTGTTTTATTCTTTGTCGAAATGTCTTGTAGCCGGATTCCGAGACTGATCGGGTCTTCCCGGGAGAAGGAATATCCTTCGTTGATCGCGAGAGCTTATCATGGGCTAAGTTGGGACACCCCTGCAGGTATAAACTTTCGAGAGCCGTGCAGCGGTTATGTGGCAGATGGGAATTTGTTAATATCCGGTTGTAGTAAACTTGAAGCAAACTCTTCTAAAATACACCAACCGTGTGCGTAATCGTGAGTGTCTCTTTTCGGGGTTGATCGAGAGGAGAACACGGTTTCTGGGTTATGTCTGACGTAAGTAGGAGTTCAGGATCACTTCTTGATCATTACTAGTTGACGACCGTTCCTTTGTTTCTCTTCTCACTCTCATTTGCGTATGTTAGCCACCATATATGCTTAGTCGCTGCAACCTCACCACTTTACCCCTTCCTTTCCCTTTAAGCTTTGCTAGTCTTGATACCCATGGTAATGGGATTGCTGAGTCCTCGTGGCTCACAGATTACTACACCACCAGTTGCAGGTACAGGTTTTGCGATGATCTTGACGCGAGAGCGATGTTTGCTTGTGTTGGAGTTCTTCTTCTGCTTCTTCTTCGATCAGGGGATAGGTTCCAGGTCGGCGCTTTGGGCTAGGTGGTGGATATTGTTTGAGTTTCTGTTTATGTTCCATCCGTAGTCGGATGTTGATCTTGTATATGATGTTGATGTATTCTTGTGGCATTTGTGCCTTATGTATGTATCCCCATCTATTATGTAATGTTGATGTAATGATATCCACCTTGCAAAAGCGTTCCAATATGCGGGTCTATCCTTGGTGGGACCGTCGAGTTCCTTTTGGATAGGGTCGCATATTGGGCGTGACATACACCCCCTGAGAAAATTAAAGTTGAACCTAGTATTGCTATGGTTAAAGATCTCTTGGCCGATAATATTGAGGGGCATGTTATTTACTTCTGTGATGAAGCTGCTAGAATTGCTAGACCTGATACTAAAAATAAACATAGACCTGTTGTAGGCATGCCTGCTATTTCTGATAAAATAGGAGATCATTGTTATCATGGCTTGTGTGATATGGGTGCTAGTGCAAGTGCAATACCTCATTCCTTATACGAAGAAATTATGCATGATATTGCACCTGCTGAGATAGAAGAAATTGATGTTACAATCAAGCTTGCCAATAGAGATACTATTTCGCCAGTTGGGATTGTTAGAGATGTTGAAGTCTTGTGTGGGAAAGTTAAATATCCTGCTGATTTTCTTGTTCTTGGTTCCCCACAAGATAACTTTTGTCCCATTATATTTGGTAGACCCTTCTTGAATACTGTTAATGCTAGGATAGACTGCAAAAAGGATGTTGTTACTATTGGTTTGGGGGATATGTCTCATGAATTTAATTCCGCTAAATTTCGTAGACAACCCCATGATGAAGAATTGCCTAGTAAAGATGAAATTATTGGTCTTGCTTCAATTGTCGTGCCTCCTAATGATCCTTTAGAACAATATTTGCTCGACCATGAAAATGATATGTTTATGAATGAAAGAAGGGAAATAGATGAAGTATTCTTTAAACAGGGACCTATTTTGAAACAGAACTTGCCTGTTGAAATCCTAGGGGATCCTCCTCCACCCAAGGGTGATCCCATGTTTGAGCTTAAACCATTACCTGATACTCTTAAATATGCTTATCTTGATGAGAAAAAGATATATCCTATTATTATTAGTGCTAACCTTTCAGAGCATGAGGAAAGGAAATTATTGAAAACTGTGAAGAAGCACTGTGGTGCTGTTGGATATACTCTTGATGATCTTAAGGGCATTAGTCCCACTCTATGCCAGTACAAAATAAAATTGGAGAAAGATGCTAAACCAGTTGTTGATCACCAAAGACGGTTAAATCCTAAGATGAAAGAAGTGGTAAGAAAAGAAAACTAAAGCTTCTGGAGGCATGTATAATTTATCCCATTGCTGATAGTCAGTGGGTAAGTCCTGTCCATTGTGTCCCTAAGAAGGGAGGTATTACTGTTGTTCCTAATGATAAAGATGAATTGATCCCATAAAGAATCGTTACAGGTTATGGAATGGTAATTGATTTCCGCAAACTAAATAATGCTACTAAAAAGGATCATTACCATTTACCTTTTATTGATCAAATGCTAGAAAGATTATCCAAACATACACATTTTTGCTTTCTAGATGGTTATTCTGGTTTCTCTCAAATACCTGTGTCAAAAGAGGATCAAGAAAAGACCACTTTTACTTGCCCTTTCGGTACCTTTGCTTATAGACATATGCCTTTTGGTTTATGAAATGCACCTGCTACTTTTCAAAGATGCATGATGGCTATATTCTCTGATTTTTGTGAAAAGATTGTTGAGGTTTTCATGGATGATTTCTCCATATATGGAACTTCTTTTGATGATTGCTTGAGCAACCTTGATCGAGTTTTGCAGAGATGTGAAGAAACTAATCTTGTCTTGAATTGGGAGAAGTGCCACTTTATGGTTAATGAAGGTATTGTCTTGGGGCATAAAATTTCTGAAAGATGTATTGAAGTTGATAAAGCTAAACTTGATGCTATTGAAAAGATGCCGTGTCCAAAGGACACTAAAGGTATAAGAAGTTTCCTTGGTCATGTCGGTTTTTATAGGAGGTTCATTAAAGACTTCTCAAAAATTTCCAGGCCTCTGACTAACCTCCTACACAAAGATGTTCCTTTTGTCTTTGATGATGATTGTGTAGAAGCATTTGGAATACTTAAGAAAGCCTTGATTTCTGCACCTATTGTTCAGCCACCTGATTGGAATTTACCCTTTGAAATTATGTGTGATACTAGTGATTATGCTGTAGGTGTTGTTCAAGGACAAAGAGTTGATAAGAAATTAAATGCTATCCAATATGCTAGTAAAACTCTAGACAATGCCCAGAGAAATTATGCTACTACTGAAAAAAATATTAGCAATTGTATTTGCTTGTGATAAGTTCAGACCTTATATTGTTGATTCTAAAGTAACTATTCACACCGGTCATGCTGCTATTAAATATCTTATGGAAAAGAAAGATGCTAAACCTAGACTTATTAGATGGGTTCTCTTGCTACAAGAATTTGATTTGCATATTATTGATAGAAAGGGAGCTGAGAACCCAGTTGCAGACAACTTATCTAGGTTCGAGAATGTTCTTGATGACCCACAACCTATTGATGATAGCTTTCCTGATGAACAATTAGCTGTCATTAATGCTTCTCGTACTGCTCCATGGTATGATGATTATGCTAATTACATTGTTGCTAAATTTATACCACCTTGTTTCACATACCAGCAAAAGAAAAAAAATCTATGATTTAAGACATTACTTTTGAGATGACCCACACCTTTATAAAGAAGGGGTAGATGGTGTTACTAGATGTTTTGTACCTGAGCATGAACAGGAACAGATCCTACGCAAGTGTCACTCTAAGGCTTATGGAGGACACCACGCTGGAGATAGGACTGCACATAAGGTATTGCAATCCGGTTTTTATTGGCCTACTCTCTTCAAGGATGCCCGTAAGTTTGTCTTGTCTTGTGATGAATGTCAAAGAATTGGTAATATTAGTAGACGTCAAGAAATGCCTATGAACTATTCACTTGTTATTGAACCATTTGATGTTTGGGGCTATGATTATATGGGACCGTTTCCTTCTTCTAATGGGTATACACATATTTAGGTGCTGTTGATTACGTTACTAAGTGGGTAGAACCTATTCCAACTAGTAGTGCTGATCATAACACCTCTATTAAGATGCTTAAAGAAGTTATTTTTCCGAGGTTTGGAGTCCCTAGATATTTAATGACTGATGGTGGTTCACATTTTATTCATGGTGCCTTTCGTAAAATGCTTGCTAAGTATGACGTTAATCATAGAATTGCATCTCCATACCACCCACAATCTAGTGGTCAGGTAGAATTGAGTAATAGAGAGATCAAATTAATTTTGCAAAAGACTGTTAATAGATCTAGAAAGAATTGGTCCAAGAAACTTGATGATGCATTATGGGCCTATAGAATTGCATATAAAAATCCTATGGGTATGTCTCCGTATAAATGATTTATGGAAAAACATGTCACTTACCTCTCGAACTAGAACATAAGGCATATTGGGCCATTGAAGAGCTCAATTATGATTTCAAATTGCCGGTGAGAAGAGGCTATTTGACATTAGCTCACTTGATGAATGGAGAACCCAAGCTTATGAGAATGCCAAACTGTTTAAAGAAAAAGTTAAAAGATGGCATGACAAAAGGATACAAAAGCGTGAGTTTAACGTAGGTGATTATGTTTTGCTATACAACTCTCGTTTAAGATTTTTTGCAGGAAAACTCCTCTCTAAATGGGAAGGTCCTTACGTTATCGAGGAGGTCTATCATTCCGGTGCCATAAAAATCAACAACTTCGAAGGCACAAATCCGAAGGTGGTCAACGGTCAAAGAATCAAACATTATATCTCAGGTAATCCTATAAATGTTGAAACTAATATTATTGAAACCGTAACCCCGGAGGAGTACATAAGGGACACCTTCCAGAACATTTCAGACTCCGAAAAGGAATAGGTATGTGGTACGGTAAGTAAACCGAGTGCAAAACAGTTATAATGTTAATTTTTCTCCGTTTTGGAATATTTAAGAAAATAGGAAAATAAGAAGTAGTCCGGGAAGGACACGAGGCGTCCACGAGGGTGGAGGGCGCACCCCCCTGCCTCGTGGGCACCTTGTGTGCTCTCCGGACTCCGTCTTCTTGCACGATACTTCTTTTGGTCAGTAAAAATTCATTATATAATCTCCCGAAGGTTTTGACCACCGTATCACGCAAATATCCTCTGTTCTTGTTTCGAGCTGTTTTTCTGACAGATCTAGATCACCATGACGTCCCCAAGTGCCCCCAAGGACAAGTTCTTCGAGAAGGTCATCAACCCCTACCTCGCGAAAGTGCTACAACATCCTAAAACCATTGAGATCCGTGAGGGGTTGCTGCACATCCGCGATGTTGTGGGACCAAGGAGGACCAGAAGCGTGGAGACAAGGCTTGAAGCAATGGAGCAACAAGTTTTCAAGTGCCAGGAGATGGTGGAACGTGGACTCGACGCCAACCACATAATGATCACGGAGTTCACCAACAACCACAAGTTGGACGCCAAGAACATTGGGGAGGCCATCTTCAAGCTTCACGAGAAAATCGAGCACCTCCAAGCCCAGATCTATGACCTGCAAAACCAAAACTGTGAGTATGAATATAGATTTAAGAGGATGAGTTTGGCTGCAGATTTGAGGATCCCGGAGACTCGATCATCCTTCTATGATGGTGAGCCTATGCCTTGGAAGATGGACAACAAGCCTATATCATCAACAACTCCATTATCACCACCTCCGAGGAAAGAGATATAAATACATGGGTATGGGCACTCCCCTTGACAAAGCCAAACTTGGGGGAGGTGCCCCGGTATCGTATCACCATCACACTCCCATCTTTACCGTTTTTCTTAGTTCGATCCTTTTAGTAATATCTTGATCTAGTAGAATAAAGTTTTAGTATGATTTAGTTTTGAGCTTTGCTTTATGATCCCTCTATGTAATCGGGTCCGTGAGCTATATATAATAAAGATTAGTTTTGAGTTAAGGGCTTGATTATCTTGCTATGATCTTGAGGGAATAATAGAAAAAGGAAGAATAAAAAGAAATAAAGAGATCATATCGATCTTATGGGGAGTAATGACTTCACATATAAAAGAGTATGATGAATAAAAGTTGTTGAGAGTTGGCAAACATAGTTTTGGTCATCGCTGCAATTAATATGAAGTAATAAAGAAAGAGAGGTTATCACATATAAATGTACTATCTTGGACATATTTTATGATTGTGAGCACTCATTAAAATATGACATGCTAAAGTGTTGATGTTGGATAAGGAAGACAACGTAATGGGTTACGTTTTCTTATATCCGAAATAAAGTATATTGTCATGGATCATCCAACACGTTGAGCTTGCCTTTCCCCCTCATGCTAGCCAAATTATTTGCACCAAGTAGAGATACTATTTGTGCTTCCAAATATCCTTAAACCCAGTTCTGCCATGAGAGTCCACTATATCTACCTATGGATTGAGTAAGATCCTTCAAGTAAGTTGTCATTGTTGCATGCAATAAAAATTGCTCTCTAAATATGTATGATTTATTAGTGTGGAGAAAACAAGCTTTATACGATCTTGTGATGTGGAAGAAATAAAAGCGACGGACTACATAATAAAGGTCCATATCACAAGTGGCAATATGAAGTGACGTTCTTTCGCATTAAGATTTTGTGCATCCAACCACAAAAGCACATGACAACCTCTGCTTCCCTCTGCGAAGGGCCTATCTTTTATTCTTGTCTTATACCTTATACAAGAGTCATGGTGATCTTCACCTTTCCTTTTTACATTTTACACTACAAATAAAATACACTTCCGTGATGATACGTGTTTGTCACAGTAGGTCACGTTTTCTGTCATGCATGTACATCCATGTCAAATTTATGACAGAATCAAGATAGTCATACATTACGTCGTAGAAGTGTTCCATGACATTACCAAAATTATCA
The DNA here is from genome assembly GCA_021605145.1 of Aegilops bicornis. Classification (NCBI taxonomy): domain Eukaryota; kingdom Viridiplantae; phylum Streptophyta; class Magnoliopsida; order Poales; family Poaceae; genus Aegilops; species Aegilops bicornis. The sequence goes on from CM038670.1 coordinate 784,185,918, forward strand.
TCACAGAAGTGTCCACTTCCATGACGATAAATCGTGCGTCACAGAAGTGCTTTCGTCAAGGGTGACCGACATGTGGCATCCACCGTAACGGAATGCCGTTAAGCTATCGGGTCCGGTTTTAGATCCGATAACCCGTTAACAGCCCCGACCAATGAGGATTTTCCATGTGTAAAATCATCATTGGCTGGAGGAAACACGTGTCGGCTCACCGTTGGGACAGATGTCATCCACTCATTGGACCCAAAGCGCTATGATACGTCAACACGTGGCACGGCCCAAGAGAGGCCCATATAGGTAAAAAAGGCCGGCCCAATCAAAGGCCCGTAGTACTTACTCAGGTACTAGTGGGCCAGCCCAATAACGGCCTGCTTAATAAAGGCCCATTTACGGCCCGAAGCCAGATCTGGCCCGTTAATTGTTCACCGAATATTTGGGCCCATTTACGGCCCGAAGCCAGATCTGGACCGTTAATTATTCACCGAATATTTGGGCCCAATTACAGACCAGTGACTTTCGGCCTGTTAGAGGCCTGATGTAGACATGGGCCCATTTCAGCCCGGTGTGACTTTCGGCCTGGGAATGGCCCATGCTGCCCATGGGCCATATATGGTCCGACAGGACATCGGGCCCACTAACGGCCCGTGATAAAGGTGGCAACAGTTAAGCCCAACGTGACTTTGGGCCTGTTAAAGGCCTGTCGCATAATTCGGCCCGTTGATGTCTGTACTAAGCTTTCGGCCTCTTAAAGGCCCATGATATCAGTGGGCCTACTAAGGCCCGAGATATGTTTCGGCCTAGTAACTGCCCGTGATATGACTGGGCCCAAAAAGGCTTGGTCTACATTTCAGCCTGCTGAAGGCCCGTCGACAACTAGTGAAAATTGAGGCCCAATATGCATTTCGGCCTGCTAAAGGCCCATGTTTTCATCTGGGCCGTAACAGGCCAGTACAATATTCAGCCTGTTAATGGCCCAACGCTACCTGTGCCAAACTAAGCGTTGGGTCCACAAAAGGCCCAACTAAAATATAGGCCGGTGTAAGTTGTGGGCCTCATGCAAAGTGTGAAGGCCCCAATGATTCGGGCCCAAGAAAGATGCAGGCTGGCCCAATTGTGGCCCAATAAACACCAGGCCCGTTAGAGGCGAATGTTTCGGCCCGGTCGACTATATCTGATTTTTTTCAGATAGCGAATGATGGTAGTAACTAGTAGGAATTAAGAACAAACCTACTCTATACAATAAAGAAATTACGGCATAGTAACTAAGAATAAATCTACAGTATACAATAAAGGATTTATGGTATATTACATCCACTTGGGCATCGAAGTTCGCCACCGATGATCATAACACATAGCGAAGAAGCAGATTACAAAAGCTGGGCACCATTGCGGTGTAACAAAATAATCTTGAATCGAGACCACTTCCAAGACAGTTCAAGAAAGGTTAGCCTTGTGCGAGGCGCCTCATAATTGCCGAAAGCAAGGCTGTGAGACCGACCTAGCATGTCGGTCATAGCTTCCAGTGTAGGTGTTTAGTGATGAGGTTATCATTGGTGTTCTCCGCAATCTTTCTTAGAGATAGGACTTCAAGTCGAAGTTGAGTTGCAGAATGCCTTTCTGCTAGAACTTGGGACTGAAGAAGTCGAACTGATTCAGACAACGGATTATGTGAGCTTTTCTGACTGCTAGTCTCAAGTAACTTGAACACTGCATCAAGACAAGACTTTGGGGTTGTCTTGCTATCTTCAAGATGTTTTGCCTTGTTTGCTGCAATATATGTTGGGTTTGTCTCATAGCCTTCAGCATACTTGTGCATGCCATCAGGCATATCACCCTGAAACAAAGCATAGAGATGACAGGTTTTGCACGTGTATAAACAAAGATGATAATTGTGCTGTCAATTCCATCCAATTTAAAATTAGAATATAAAGAGTAAGTTCAAAATATCAATAGCATAATTTGGCATTGTTCATAATGCGGGGAGCTTCACCACACTACTGGATTACCATGTCAACATAACAAGCATAGATGAAGGGCAAAGAAAATCATTGTATCTATTTTGGTTAATGTGCATGGCATGTTGTTCATATCATCAGCCACATCAGTAAGATAAAGCAGGAGATGACAAGGTGCAAACGTGGGCTGCTTCACCACACACTAGATTATAGATCCACAAAAACAAGCATACATATAGGGAGTATTGAGTAATGTGCATGGTATGAATAAGGAATTTGGTTTTACAATGCGAACATGCATTTTGGTAGAAACAGCAAACTAAACAGCAGTAAACGATCGGGAGTATGAGCAAATTTAAAAGTAGTTGATGATAAAGGCTTTAGAAGGACCGACTTACATTAACAGTTAACACCGACTTTATAATGCCCTTCTTCATGTCAAGGGAAGGATAACTCAAGAATTTCAGCACAGAATCTTCTTCATAAGCATTGCATGTACTCTACATTTTGTAGAGAGTAATTATACATATGATAATACTGGAAAGGATAGAGGATAATGAAGATAAGATACAGATTGATGCTACATAGTCAACTACCAATCCCTGGAAGTACAAGCATTACGGAATGAGAATGTCTTGACAAGAGCAATGGGCTACACTTAGACCGGCATTGTGCATGTATTCTACTTTTTGGTAAGATTAAATATAGGTCTGATCTTTTTTAGTAAATGGTGGGCGAGGGAGATAAGATGCAGAATGCTACACAATGAACCAATCCCTCTACCCATAATACAAGAGTGTTTTGAACACTGGTGTACTGTACACAAAACGTTCTTATATTATGGGACGGAGGGAGTAGCTGTTAATGTAAGTACAGTGATAGACGATGTTCAGTCCTTACAAGAGGACTGCAGAGCTAAACCTCTTCAAAAGCATTGGGTTGATTCTAAATTTATGTAAGAGTCCATACGGATCTTATAATGTCCACTAAATGGATGATAACGGGGCTAACATGTGAACTGATGCTACATAATCAAACAACTATGAAAGTAAGTATGGTCATACAGGGCAAGAGGTACTCACAAGAGCAATGCAGTGTGCAGTATAGTTGCGAGATTCTGTGGTCCCATGAGAATGAATGTTCTTTTGCTAATAGTTTTCGTACAAGTGAGACGATAAGGCAAATGCAGAAATGTAGTTCAAATTGTGATGTTATATCATAGACAGTACCTTACGCTGCAACCGAGACCAATGTGTAACAAGATTATTCCAGTCACCGTCGGATAAATGTAGCACCGGAGACTTTACATAAATTTCTTTTAGAGGCCTTGCCTCGGGTAGGAATGATACTTCTTCAATGAGTGCTTGAAAAGCGCAACCAACCCTTGCTCGTCTTCACAATCCAGTTTGGTCCTCGCCTATTTAAAAGAATGAAATCTAGTGTCTTTTGTCAGCAGAAACATATGCATCAATGACCATGAATAACATTAGTACATTACTTATGCGTAAGTTGCGGAGGAAGACTGGAAATTGTTCTGTGTCTACGGTATAATCTTTCCATGAAGGAAAGATGCGCACAAAGTTCCTGGCAACAATATAAGCTTTGTCTTCTAAACTGGGAAGAAATGGAACAGGGGTCCTATTTGCTGCAATTGGGGCTCTCTCTGGTTCGACAAGGGATTTGGCAACTGGATTTGGTGTACTCTTTGCTGGAATGGGGGTTTTGCGTTGTAGAGCTGGTGCTATGTCAATTGGCATAATCATAATGTTTGCTGCAGTTGGGGTCTGCTGAGTTGGGGTCATCAGAAATGACCACTGTAGTAGGGCTAGAGTCTGCTAGAGTTGGGGTGTTTTGTGGGTCACGTGATATTGAAACTACACCTAATGGGCTATTTGAGTTATTAGGTGCCACTACCTTTTCCAAATACTTTGCTTGTGCTCCTCCACGATCAGCAATCACCCTCTTCCTTTTGAACGTCTGATACACAAGAACAACATTGGAATGGATAAATATGGTATGATGACAGATGGAATATGTACTGAAAATGGATAGACAGGGCGTATTCACATACACGATGTGTAAACTAAGCTAATGGCAGTTCAACAAAGTAGAAGCAATGCAAATCATCAGTTAAGATATGTGCGACAAACATAACCTTGGAAAGTTAGAGCAAGCACCTTGATGGGTGAATAAGATAGGGCATCTTCCTCTGACTCCTCCACTAGGGAGCTACATTGACTTAGGTCTCCCTCTAGCTCAGAATCACTATTAGGATCATATTCTGAGCATGAATCTGTAGGTGGAGAGCGTTTGCATTGCATTGCATCCAGACTTGATTTCAGTCCCTTAATGCCAAGTTTGACAGCCATGGCATTGTTTTGCTTTATTCTTTTCATGCACGCAAGCTCATAATCATTATGATGCTGTTGGAATCTGAGATTCATGAAAACATAAAAAGTAGTCGATTATCTATGGAATGCATTGCGGATTCAACTCGAAGAGTGTCTCCCTATAAACCCCTGCATATGCAAAGTTCACCCCCAACCGTCTTGACGGACCACACGTAAATACAAACCACTTATGTCTCTATAACAGGCAGACACACATTTCAAAACCGAAGTAGGAACATTAGAATCATATGAAATTAGTATTTGAACAAATAAACTAAGGAATTATGAGTGGCATAATGCTTAGCTTCAATGGTGGACTGTTGGTAGTGCGACACAAAGCAAGTAGGCAGATTGTATTCCATGTAAAAGACCGAAGCCTATGTAAAAGCTGGAAATGACACTTTCTTTCTATACAATGCAGTGTTCGTTGCCCACACATGATGGAAGAGATCACATAGAGAAATACTATTCACTCATGTCTATGGTTGCAGTATTTAGAAACATGTTGGTCCACCCTAAAAGAATATTGACAACAAATACGACAAGGCAAGCATAGATGTAGTGAATCAATCATTTACTTGTGAGCTTACTAGGACAAGTATGCAGAATTGTAATCGATGAAGAGACCGTCCAAAATCTGAATCAAGAAATTTGTCTAGCACTTATTGTTTGCAACTAATTGACGTGAATAATTGGATATTATATCAAATAAGTAAGAAAGACAAGTAAAATTGTCAACAAACCTGGTTTGTAGTAGTAATCTGGGTCAATGTCACTACGACCAACAATCCAAAATGACTAGTGTCTATTCCTAGGGCCGGAATTTTGAAAACCCTGTGAACTTTACAGGTACTAAAGATTACCGAAATACATCTGAACCATTAAGTGTAGGTAGCACTGAGCACACAACAAACCCTAATGACCGTCCTACCTAATGAGTAATGAATCAATTAGAAAATGGGTGATGAGGAGTGGCTGCAGAGTGTTGAGGACTTATCTCAGGATAAATCGGGTTGGCTTAGTGGGTGTTGCACGCCTGAGCCTTGAATGGACTAGGAAGGTAGGCACAAGCCGCGCAGACATGATGGACGCTGTTGGCGGCGGCTCGACCTCCTGTTAGTCCGCGTCTCCTCCTAGAGTCATGCCGTCCGGGGAATGACAAGTCGCATGATGAGGCACCTTGGTGAGGCAGTAGAGATCGGAAGCCTTGATGAAACGAGAGGAATCGGGGCCTGGATGACCCAAAATCCCAGGGTGGGCGGCCCACCATGGGCACCACAATGAGATACACACCCGAGCGGCGAACATGCATTTTCGAAACTAATTTAGGAACATTTAGCTGACCAATTAAATGAATCTGTTTTAATAATATCAGATTCGTATTTGAACAACTAAGCTTGTTTAGCTTGATGGGTCGAGCAGTGCTATTATGACACGAAGCACGTATTCTGATCGTATAGTGATCATAAAAGGGGGAAACTGGAGAAATGATATTTAGCAACCATGGTTTGCTTCGAACTAAGAACTAAATTCTAAGAGCTGAAAAGAAAGTAGAGTAACCAAGTTAAGATCTATTTTCTGGTTGAGATCAATAAGTTGAGGAGATATGAAGTACCACCTCTCTTGCGGCGCCGTGTAGGCATCGGGGGTGTGATGGCTGTCAGTTGTGTTGAAGCAGATCTGCGATGGTAGACAGGTCCATCGGGGGATAAGTTCCATTGCGGTGGAAGAGAAGGTCGTGTGAGCGGCCCCGACAAAGAGGACGACGGCGCCGATGAAGCGAGAGGACGTGATGCAAGGCTCTTGGTCCGTCGCGGTGGATGAGAAGCGTCCATCTCTAGCAGAGGACGACGTGGTCTTGGTAGGCGCTCCGGCATGGTGGAGGACGGTGGCGATGGATGTGGTGGAGGACGGCGGTGATGGATGTGGTGGAGGACGGCGGCGATGGATGGGGTGGCAGACGGAGGCTGGTGTGGGGATGGTGTTCTAGCGCAGAAGGTGTATGAAAGGGAAAATGGAGGGGAGAGGTACGGGGAACCATGTTTTTGGGACGCGCCTGTCTGAAATATGGGAAAGTTACTGTCGGTGTCAAAATCGGCGGATCTCGGGTAGGGGGTCCCGAACTGTGCGTCTAAGGCGGATGGTAACAGGAGGCGGGGGACACGATGTTTACCCAGGTTCGGGCCCTCTCGATGGAGGTAATACCCTACTTCGTGCTTGATTGATCTTGATGATATGAGTATTACAAGAGTTGATCTACCACGAGATCGTAGAGGCTAAACCCCAGAAGCAAGCCTATGGTATGATTGTTGTTATCCTATGGACTAAACCCTCCGGTTTATATAGACACCGGAGGGGGCTAGGGTTACACAGAGTCGGTTACAAGGGAGGAGATCTACATATCCGTATTGCCAAGCTTGCCTTCCACGCCAAGGAGAGTCCCATCGGGACACGGGACGAAGTCTTCAATCTTGTATCTTCATAGTCCAACAGTTCGGCCAAAGGATATAGTCTAGCTGTCCGGATACCCCCTAATCCAGGAATCCCTCAGTAGCCCCTGAACCAGGCTTCAATGACGATGAGTCCGGCGCGCAGTTTGTCTTCGGCATTGCAAGGCGGGTTCCTCCTCCGAATACTCCATAGAAGATTTTGAACACAAGGATAGTGTCCGGCTCTGCAAAACAAGTTCCACATACCATCATAGAGAGAATAATTCTTACACAAATCTAATCTGCTGACACACTCAGTAACATGACATTACACCACGGCCCGGTCATTATTTGAACCGTTTTTCTCAACCAGCCTTGGCGCATATTGCGAGGAAGCCTCCTTGGCACGTCTTGTCGAAGCAGAGATCATGTCCCCCATATCACGGGATTCTCATCAATACGGACGTGGGTAACCCAACCGCGCCATCAATTATGGCGCTTGGGGAATAAGCGAGTTTACTAGGTAGGTGGGGGCGTATAGTTTCGTCCGCCCTTATAAAGGGATAAGGGTTCACCTTTTTCACCCACGCCTTCTTCCTCCTCGCTCATCCATTCTCGCGCACTCGAGCTCCAACACCGAAGTTTGTGTCTTTCTCCTCAAACCGCTCCAAGCATGTCCGGAGCGGGAGGCAAGTGGATAAAATCCTCCGTCACGGAGGAGGACATCAAAAAGCTGCGGGGAGCCTGATACTTGGTCGCGGATATCACGCACCGGCTCCCCAACGCGGGGCAGATCGTCCCTACCCCGGAATCTCATGAGAGGGTAGTTTTCCTCACCCACTTCGTCTGCGGACTGGTATTTCCCCTCCACCCGTTCGTCCACGGCCTCATGTTCTCTATATGGGCTGGATTTCCATGATCTGGCCCCAAACTTTATCCTCAACATCTCGGCGTTTATCGTCGTGTGCGAGGCCTTCCTCCGCATCCGGCCCCACTTCGGCCTGTGGCTGAAGACCTTCAATGTCAGACCGTAGGTAGTAGGCGGGCAACAAGCGGAATGCGGAGGCGCCATGGTGGGCAAAATGCCCAACGTCACATGGCTCGAGGGCTCCTATGTGGAGACCATAAAGGGGTGGAAATTGGGGTGGTTCTACATCACTAAGCCGCACGACACCAACTGGGTGGCGGCCCCCGAGTTCCGATCCGGAATCCCCATGTGGCTCACCTCCTGGAAAGAGAAGGGCCTGTCCTGGGGTAACCCGATAGAGCTGACCGGACTCCAGACCTGCATCAAGAACATGATGAACAAGAAAATCAAGCTCGTCAACATGGTCCAGGTCATGCTCTTCCGCCGGATCCTCCCATGTCAACAACGGGCATTCAATTTGCGGGAGTTCAACCCTGCCAAGCACCAGACCCTGCGCGAGCTTTTTGACACGACGCACAAGGACGTCTGTAAGGTGCTGTTCAAGGGCGCCGAGGTGCCTCCTTTCCTTATCGAAGACCGCAGACTCAGCGCACAGCGCCATGCCAGTCCGGTAAGTTCTTTATACCTTATAGGGTCTTTATTTTCCCCAGTTTAATTATGTGCGGGATCTAAGCTCCCATGCCTTTAATAGGACTGGGTGGAGACGGCGGAGTAGATTGACTGTCCAGCCCCCCTGCCCGAAGATCCAGCAGATGCTCTCCTAACGGAGATGCTGGCTCCGACACCTTACGAGGTGCCGGAGAATAAGACCAAGAAGACCACGGGGACTCGCAAGGGTCTCCGGTGCGCGGTCATGTCGGACTCATCGCCCGAACACTCCGAGGCGCACTCCTCCCACGAAAACGAGGAGGAGGAAGAAAGTTCTCCCCCCCCAACCGGGGAAGATAAGAAAAGGAAGGCCGCCCCAACTGGGGGGCCGAAGGATCCAAGAGGGGAAGGACTCTCCCTCCAGACTGTTCCACGACCGCCGCTTATAGTGAAGACGAGTGGTTGCCCAGGGACAAGCCCCTGGCGAAGTCGCAAGTATCCGGGTACTATAGTAATTTGATATGTTTCTATTGCACTGCTTCACCTTACGCCGAACATGATTATGTAGTCCGCCCCGAGCCCGTATCGACGTATCTTCGTCGGACGGCTCTTTGGACCCGTCGGATATGAGTAGCGGTTCTCTTCCGACCGCCTCCACCCCTCGCCCTACGGACAACATTGAGGTGTTGTCTCAGAAGGCACCGGGCTGAGGGGCCTGGAGGTGCCTCAAGGCGACCTTCCGGACCCTGGGTGCAAAGGGAGCAAGACTCCCACGGGCTCCAAGTTCGGCCCCCAGCCGAACACTGTGCCGAAACCTCCGGTGGTTCCGGACTCCGGCAGGCGACCCCCTATTAAGAGGGGCAAGCCGCCCGTGCCGGTGACCTCTGTCCATCCAGAGGCACCGAACAACCTGCTGGAAGTGCTTCATGACGCTTCCATCGACGAAGAGCACCGCACTATCATGAGTGCGGTGATCGAGAAGGTTTAGTCCTCCAAAAGCGGACTAACTGAAGCTTGTGCTAGCCTCCTAACAGGCTTTCAGGTATGTAAAAAGTATGGGAAAATAGTACCGTATAGATAGTAGCCCCTGATGCTCTGTTTGGTGTTCGCGAAGAAAAGCCGAATAGAAGATCGAATAATAATCACAGGAGTCCAATCATAGTATGTCTATGTGAATATGCAGGCTTCATTGCTGGCCGCTGCCGCACGTACTGCGGAGGTCACTGCACTGAAGCAGGACCTTGAGCGGTCCGAGGAAGAGCTCGACCTTGTCAAGAGGCAGCTCGAGGAGAGCAAAGGCAAGCAATACCTTGTCTATATGAAAAAAGATTTGGGTGCAGAATAATAGGATCATCATGAATGTGCCAGGAGCCACGACCGAAGTGGCGATCCTGAAGAAGGCGCTGTCCGAGGCTGAAAACAAAGCGGCTCGGGAGCGCACCGAGCGAGAAAAACAAGAGGCCCGAGTAGGCGAGGTACGGCAAGAGCTCCAGGCTCTCGTCACGTGCTTGGCTCGTATACGCGAGAGTCCGAGCTTGCAAAGGCGCTCGAAAGTGCGAAACATGCCAAGGCCGAATCCCAAAAGGCCCTCCAGGAAGTTGAGGCGGTTAAGAAGATAGCGGCGGGTAAGGCATTCATTATGCAAAGCAAGCACGTGAAAGAAAATTTCTTTTTACTTACCCGAGTTCGGAGCTCTCCAGGTGCATTCGCAGATCTGCCCCGCAGTGTGTTTGATGCCGCGGAGTTCTACCGGGCCGAGGAGGGGAGCTCGACGGAGAAGTTGTTCTAGTCTCAGTATACTGGGACCGAACACCTGATGCCTTTGAGCGACCAGCTGAAGCAACTTGTCGAGCTCCACAAGGTGGCCGAATAGGCCATGAAGGGCCTTATAGTCCGGATGTGGCCTAGCGATCCCCTGCCCAACAACTACTTCGGTCTGTGAGGCGGCTTGTGGATGCCTACCCCCGGTTTGACGTCATCAAGCGGTCCGTCTGCATCGAAGGTGCACGCAGGGCTTTTGCCCGTGCGAAGGTACACTGGGCGAAGATGGACGCCGAGAAGCTGGTGAAGGAGGGGCCACCGCAGGGCAAGGAGCATCGCCTCCCCAAAATGTATTATGACGGTGTCCTGAAGGGTGCCCGCCTTGTGGCAGAGGAGTGTACCAAAGATGTAATTTTTGAATGAATTTGCTCATGTGCCCGCTATGCAACGCTTTTTGAATTTAAAATATTACCTTCTGTGCGGCCGTTTATCAAATCTAAGAGTTGGCCGGTCAAACACGCTTCCCCATGCAGCTAATCTTTGGGGTGTCTGAGGATAAATCTAAGCACTCTTTTTCCCATTTTTGGGTCCTCCGAGGGAGGTGCTCAGCGCAACGAACCAGGCAATCGGACTATAATGCTTAATCACTCTCACTTAGCCATAGAAGTCTACAATTTTAAATTTTGGCGAAGCACCTCAGTAGGAAGGCCGAATTTGGGGTGCTATACACGCCTAAGTCGGACAAGGCTGACTCCTCGCCCGAAGCAGAAAAAGTCTTTAAGGACTTGAGACCTCTCGAACAGCGACCAGCTCTCGCCTCATCATGACAATCAGTTTTGGCTTTCTCTACTGAGGTGCTCGTCCGGAAGAACCGGGACACAATCGCAGTAGTTCTCCTAGTGCTACCTTAGCGTCTGATGAACGTAAGGTACCAAAACATGGGAGTCGGGCAAACCCAACTATTGACCCAAGACATGATTTGGAGCTGATGCATATAATGCTATAAGTTCGGGGTGCCACACTGTCGAAAGTGTTCAGACTTCTCACGTCGTATTATGGGGTATACGAAAGCCCCTAGCATACTGGCCGTACCAGGATGTACGGGTGCTGATTGTCGTAAATAAACATATAAGAAAAAAGAATAGGTAATGCAATGATAGACTAATGCTATGTATTGTTATTTAAAGAATATGCTGAAGCATACTGATGCAAGTAGTGCAATAAGCAAAAAATAGGACTATTTGACATGTCCTATCCAAGGGCAAGCTGCGAATTTGGTATTTAAAGCGGTGTATTTCGCTCGTTATCGGCGACCACACAGGGATTCCGTTGTCTGACGTAGCTTCCTGCCTCCTTGGTTGTAGTATTATGTGTCCGCAATCGTCTTTGCGGATAGGGCTTCAGAGAGTAAGGTCTGAAGAGAGAAAATGATAAAGGTATTCAGCCCCTCGGGCGGTTGAGCCGCACTGCAGGACGTGCCATGGTCGTGCCCCCACCTATGCTCATGGTATTTTCAATGCGTAATTATGTACGCGCGGCACGGATTTTGCCGTTTGACTGGGACTAGGGCGGGGGCCGAATTGCTAGGCGAGTTCTGAACGTGCCAGGAGATCCTATTGCCGGTTACTCCGGACTCGCTTGACGGTGTCCGGGGGCTTCATTGCCGAATTGGTGGATTGCCTTAAGAGGCTGCTTTGTGCTTCTGCTGTGAGGGCCGCAGTGTGCTCCTCTGTGCGGAGCGAGCGCTCTGTGTTTCCATTAACTGTTATGACCCCCCTAGGTCCTGGCATCTTGAGCTTGAGGTATGCGTAGTGCGGTACCGCATTGAATCTTGCAACTTGTTCGGCAGGGTGGGGCTCCTCCTCGTCATTGCTATGCAGCCCCTTGTCCGTGTTTTCGGCGTTCAACTTGCCGGCCTGCTTGAATACCCATCATTCTCTGTTGGTGTGATTGGCTGGCTTATCGGGGGTACCGTGAATTTGACACGAGAGATCGAGTATGCGGTCCAAACTAGACGGGCCCGGAGTACTTCTTTTGAATGGCTTTTTCCGCTGACCGGATTTAGAGCCACTGAATCTGGCATTGACTGCCGTATCTTCAGTGTTATCGCCGTTGTTGCGGCGCTTGTGTCTGCTATGATGTGGTCTGCCGTTAGCATCTTTAGTATCTGAAGCTCCCGGATTCCTTGATGTATTGTTGCTGCGAGCTAGCCAGCTATCCTCGCCCGCGCAAAAGCGGGTCATGAGTGTCGTTAGGGCGGCCATAGATTTTGGCTTCTACTGGCCGAGGTGCCGGGCAAGCCACTCGTCACGGATGTTATGCTTAAATGCTGCTACGGCCTCAGCATCCGGACAGTCAACAATTTGGTTTTTCTTGGTTAGGAACCGCGTCCAGAATTGTCTGTCCGATTCCCCTGGCTGCTGAGTTATATGGCTCAAGTCGTCAGCATCTGGTGGTCGCACATAAGTGCCCTGGAAGTTGTCAAGGAATGCATCTTCCAAATCCTCCCAACTGCCGGCGGAGTCTGCTGGCAAGCTATTCAGCCAATGCCGAGCTGGTCCTTTGAGTTTTAGTGGGAGGTACTTGATGGCATGTAGATCATCACCGCGAGCCATGTGGATATGGAGGAGGAAATCCTCAATCTATACTATGGGATGTGTTGTACCATCGTATGATTCGATATTTACGGGTTTAAAACCCTCCGGGAATTCGTGATCCATAACTTCATCAGTGAAGCATAGGGGGTGTGCGGCGCCTACATGTTGGGCTATGTCACGACGCAGTTCATATGAGTCTTGTCTACTGTATTTGGCCCGGCCGGATTTACCTTCAGTGTATCCGGCATGACGGTCATCGTCCCGCGTTGGTGCGCGCCCCCGTGACCCGTATATTGATCTTGCATGTTTTGCCCTGCTTTCCAATTCATCTCGCAGGTCCCGCGTGTTGCCCCGGGCCTTGGTAATTTTGTTTGAGTGGCGGCGGGGTGGGCTGAACTTCAGGTTGAAACGCCTCTCTATCTCGGCCACGCGGTGGCCGGTCAGCCGCATCGTATGCTGGTGAAGTAGGTTTCGCTGCTTCCTCCTCGAGTAGCGACCTATGTCTTGGGTAACTCTTGGAGGGGCGTTCGAGTTCGTATTCCTCGGCCGCAAGGACTTCGGTCCATCTGTCTGCTAGCAAATCTTGATCAGCTCGAAGCTGTTGTTTGCTTTTTCTTCAGGTTATTTGCCGTGGCAATAAGCCGGCGCTTAAAGCACTCCTGCTCGACGGGATCCTCAGGCACGATAAATTCTTCGTCGCCGAGGCTCACCTCATCTTCGAAGATAGGCATGTAATTGTCATCCTTCATTTCTCCGTCTGCTGCCTGTTCTAAATCTGGCTGGAGGGGATTGTCATCGTCTTCGTCACTATCCGGAGTGTTATTGTCTCTTGTGCCGGTATCATTGTTTTTGCTATGGAGGGACTTAGAGCGGCGCCGTTGGCGTTGGTGCCTGGGTTGCTTCTTGGAGGGGTCATCCTCCGCTATCTTGTCGCCATTGCCTTCTTTGGGGGTATTCACCACACACACACACACACACACACACACACATATATATATATATATATATATATATATATATATATATCATATGATGAGGTGGCGGTCCAGCGCCCTGTAGGCGGTGGTTCCTATTCGCCTCTGGCATCGGCGTCCATACCGTTGATGTCTTGAGTCGAAGTCGAGCATGTCGGTTAAATAAATCGGCCGGTGGCTACTAAGTGGGTGGTGGGTGGGCAGCGAATTTCTTCGTCGTCCGCATCCCACTCTAGCCGGACGTAGTTCGGCCAAGGTTCTCCTGACAAAGAGAGAGACCTTAATGAATTTAGCACGTCGCTAAAAGGCGAGTGCTGAAAGATATCCGCGGAGGTGAACTCCATGATCCGCGCCCAATCGGATTCGATAGGCACGGGCGCAGGCGGCTCGTAGTCCGTGGTCGGAGATGAATCCAGTGGTTCGGCATCACGGCTCTCGTGAGGGGTAAAGCCAGTATTCGGCTCTATCGCCACTAAGAGTGCGGCCTCCAAGGCGGGGTCTATCCACCCGTTCTCGGATGGCGCAATTTGCTCCGGATCGAGGGCCGGAGTGGTTGCAGGTGTGATCTCGAACCGTCCGGCAGCAGAGCTAAATCATGCTCGTCGTGATTGTGCGGCGCACCTGACATGGGCTCGAATCCGTCGAAGATCAAGTCTCCCTTGATGTCGGTGGTGTAGTTCATGTTTCCGAACCTGACCTGGTGGCCAGGGGCGTAGCTCTCGATCTGCTCCAGATGGCCAAGCGAGTTGGCCCGCAGTGCGAAGCCGCCGAATACAAAGATCTATCCGGGGAGGAAGACCTCACCCTGGACCGCATCGTTACCGATGATCGAAGGAGCCATCAAGCCTTATGGTGACGGCACAGTGGAACTCTCAATGAAAGCACCAATGTCGGTGTCAAAATCGGCGGATCTCGGGTAGGGGGTCCCAAACTGTGCGTCTAAAGTGGATGGTAACAGGAGGCGGGGGACACGATGTTTACCCAGGTTCGGGCCCTCTCGATGGAGGTAATACCCTACTTCCTTCTTGATTGATCTTGATGATATGAGTATTACAAGAGTTGATCTACCACGAGATCGTAGAGGCTAAACCCCAGAAGCTAGCCTATGGTATGATTGTTGTTTTCCTACGGACTAAACCCTCCGGTTTATATAGACACCGGAGGGGGCTAGGGTTACACAGAGTCGGTTACAAGGGGGAGATCTATATATCCGTATTGCCAAGCTTGCCTTCCACGCCAAGGAGAGTCTCATCCGGACACGGGACGAAGTCTTCAATCTTGTATCTTCATAGTCCAACAGTCCGGCCAAAGGATATAGTACGGCTGTCCGGATACCCCCTAATCCAGGACTCCCTCAGTTACGAACTTAGCCCCCGTTTAAAATTTGGACGTCTCGTCGGTTGGGGATACGACGGTAATCTCGCATCTCGCCAATATTTGCCCAGATCAATTTCGAGCGAGGAGAGGGTGGTTGGCACCCATGGTTGGCGCCCACGGTGTATGAACGGGGCTGACAGGTAGGGCGGTTGTGTCAAGTCTGAGTGAAGTTACAAACCTGCCCCTATTGAAAATATTTGCCTACATCTATTTCGGCCTACATCAATTTCGGCCGAGTCGAGTTTGTTTTTTCGCCCACCGTGTATGAATGGGGAAATGGAGGGAGAAATAGACGTCTTTCGGACGAGCTTGAATCAAATGTGTTTTGACGCCCATGTTTGGCGCCCACCATGTCGGAATGGGCTCAGAGGCGGTCGTGTCATGTGTTATTGAAGTTACTATCCTACCCATATTTAGAGCAGTGGAAATCGGGCCGATGGATTGTCCATGTAATGGTTAGACAGTAATTTCCATCTCCCAAACACTTGGCTTCGGGCAGCCGACGTGGGAGTGGACATTTTGCGACTTCTTTTGAATTTTGGGACAATAAGCATCCACGTTTACCCTGGCAACTAAATTCGAATCCATTTTGTATTCCTATACGAATCTTTATAGATCATTCTATGTGTTTTTATATATCTTCACAAGGACGACAAAGATGTATTCCACTGTCATATATGAATATGGTTTACAAATGCCGATACTCAAATTGAGAAGCTACAATCCAGTTTAAGGTGAATTCGTATATTTGGAACACTTCATGTCCAACTCAAATGTCAGACGCATCATAATGTGTACTCCCATTTAGATATGTACACAAGCGATGTATCAAGATTCAAATACCGAGTCAATCAACCAAGAATGTACAGAACTAATGACATATAAACACTTATAGAGTATATGGATCAATAATATCAACTAACATACATAAGCCAGGCCGCTGTACTTTTCTTTGCTACAACAGCATCCTTTTTTAGCCAAGCTACTACAGCATCTTGGCCCTTTCCGATGCGTGCCACTTATGGTCCATCTGTACTACTATTATTGCTTAATGCACATTCAGCCCGATTGGCATATTTGTAGGTCTGGCACAACAATCAAAATGAAATGTCTCCGAGTCTTATCAATTAATACAGACTTGTGCTCAAATAAAACTACAAACCAAAAAAAACAATTATTACATGATCTCTTGTCGGGGGTTGGGTGCGACATATGCCAATGGATGGCTTATCATGGTGGGAGCGAGTAGAACGTCGCCGGTGACTGGAAGCGGGATGAGGCGTAGACACGAACGCCGACACACTTTACCCAGGTTCGGGGCTCTCCTAGGAGATAACACCCATAGTCCTGCTCTGCGGGGTCTCCGCATGGTCACTAAGGCACTAGTGGGTACAGATGTGCTCCTCGAGCTGTATGCTAGAGGTAGAAGAAGGCAAGGCTTGCTCTCTTCTCCCCCTAGGTGTAAGTCTAATTCTAACAGGTTGGAACCATTTGCATGGGTGCTCTGGGGGGTTTATATAGGCCTACCCCCCAGGGGTACAATGGTAATCTGGCCGGGCGTAGGACCCGGCTGTCAGTGTCTTTGGTCGCCGGCTTCTCCGCTGGCGCTGGGGCCCGCCGACTGGTCTGGTATGGAGCCGACATGCCACCTCCACCGCTCGTGGGTCTTGCCGACTGCTGATTAATGTAGTCGTGATGCTAATGATGCACGTTTGGTCAGGGGGCGTGGCTACAGTCATGCCGCCTGGTGGGAGATCACTGTAGCCACTCTGTGTCTCATCTGGTTAATGGTGTGTGGGCCCTGAGGAAGGAACGGGCCGCTTGCTAGAAGCCGGCCTCCCTCGGGTCCGACTTGTCGGGCCTCCGCCGTCTTCCGGGCTCTCGCTTCCTGGTAGGGCCCGCCGCCTGCAGGCCGTACCGGTAGGCTGTCATGGGAACAGGGCTCCGCCTGCCAGCTGTGGTGTCAAGGGCAGAGTGGCAATAGTGCCGCGCCAGGCGGAGATGTCCGCCTGTACGGAGCACTGTGGCCACGCCCGGCCCGGATATGGGGGTGATGGGTGTCGGCGTTCTGGGAACGTGGGTCCCCAGACTTGCCTGCCTGCGGCCTGCGGCGTGGCTCAAAGGAGGCCCAGGACAGCCCATCTTCATCAACGCAAGCTCAAGACCCTCGCGAGGGGCCAAGCCTTGTGGGGCGGACGACGAGGAGCTTCCTCAGGCACGGCCTCGTCACGCTGGCTCATGAGGAGGTGGAGAGTTCAAGGCAGGGTACCTCGCGAGGTGCCCATGGCATAAGCCATGGCGACCAAGGGCGCCCGACGGCGCCCGACCAGCGCGATGTCCTCCTTTCCTCTTTGGTGCAAAGGGGGCAAGCGCGGCGAGAGCATCAAGCAAAGGCATCCGTTTGATTGCAACAAGACCAAGACCAGCCCAACGGCTCGAAGGGAGTCATCGTGGAGCCCAAGCAGGCGTCATCACCAGAGCCTTTGGCATGCGAGGACCAACTTTAGTCAGGATAAGTGTACCCGCTGTTCCCCTCCAAAATGGCCAATTGTTGGCGCCCTTCCCGCTCAATATTTGGGAAGAGGCCCAGGGCCTTCGCCTATAAATAGGACTAGCCACCCACAGGGTAGGGAGACGAACATTCAGAAAGATAGCAAGAGAACAAGCGAGAGATAGAGAGAGGCGACTGGACACCACCTAGCAGTTCATCGTACCCGCCAAGAACAGACCCTCGCGAGGCTGTTCTTCCCTATACTGTTCCTCATCAGCCCAAGAGGCAATCCACCACACCACAAACTAGAGTAGGGTATTACACCTAGCAGTGGCCCGAACTAGTATAAATCTTGTGTCTCTTGTCTGTTCCGTTAGTAGTTTTAGGTCCCTGCGATTCGGCGAGGTACGAGGCGGTGGAGGTCGGATCTCCGCGCACCCAGTGTTCGAACCTCAAGGGTCTGCCGGAACCCGAAATCCGACATTTGGCGCGCCCGGTAAGTGCGCGGAATCTCTTTCGTCGCCTCGTTCTTCCCGACCACATAACCATGTCGACGCCCGTCGGGCCAGCGCCCGAGCCGCCCTCGCCTCCCATGTCGCCCAGACAGCTCCGTCGTGAGCGCCCTCGTCGTTCCCGTCACCTGCCGTCAATGCCGCCACCGGTCCGGGCGGGAAACGAGCAACAAGCATCGTCCCAAAGCACCCGTCCATGGCGGGGCGGCCGCCGCCTGCCACGCCGCTCACCCGCTGGTTCTTCGTCACCACGCGCGCCCAGCCATGGAGGCCCGAGCTGCACTCATGGCGGCAAACGAGCTCTGCGCTACCGCCCGTCGGCAGCGTCTATGAAGAATGGCTCGACCGAGTCGCTGAGCTTCGTCCAGCTGCGAGGCGCCCAGCGCCGTCCGTCTCGCTACGGCACCCGCCCAGCTGGCGATAAAGCTCGGGCGCCAGCCACCTCCTCCTCGTGAAGGCGCCACAGCCCCAAGCGCGCGGCCTGGCGGAACTTCGTTCCGCCAGCGCCCAGCAAGAGCAAGCTGTCAAGAAGTTCCTCGCCCACAAGAAGCTGCCCGGCGCTCCCTGCTCCAGCACGTCAAGACCTACTGCGCTGCCCCCATGGCGCAGGGAGGCCCACAAGACCAAGCTCCTCGTCCCAAGGCCCCCGCAGCCACGGGCGGGCTGCCGCGCCTTCACCTCCGAAAGGCTGCAGCGTCGCGTGGCCCGCCAAGTTCAAGCGAGACCTGCCTCCTCGCTCGATGGCACGGTGACCCACGGAGTTCCTCCAGCTCTACGAGCTGGGCATCGAGGCTGCCAACGGGGATGAAAAGGTCATGGCGAACTGGTTTCCCATGGCGCTCAAGGACGGAGCCCGCACTTGGCTCCTGAATCTGGCCCCAGGCACGATCTCTTCCTGGGCCGAGATGCGCACCCGCTTCATCGCCAACTTCCAGGGTACTCGCGACCGGCCACTCGCCGTGGCGACACGCGCCGAATCAAGCGGCGGCGGGGAAACCCTGCAAAAGTACATCCAGCGCTTCAACAACACGCCTCAAGATCCCAGGGTAGCGGAGGAGGCCATCATCTCTGCCTTCTCCGGCCAGCGTCTGTGACGTCAAGATGAAGGAGGAGCTGGCGATGCATGAAGATCCATGCACCTCCTTGGAGCTGTTCAACTTGGCGACCAAGTGCGCCCGGGGCTGAGGAGGGCGCCTCTCCTCCTCGAGCTACCTGCCGCGGATCGAAGAAAAGAAGTCCAAGGCCAAGGGCGTGAAGCGCAAGGGGCTGCCGTACTCGCGGCCGAACCGGACACCAAGCGAGGCGAAGATCAGCCCGAGTCCTCCATGGGCAGCGATGCTGCGTGTACCACGACCTCCACACCCACAACACCAACGAATGCCAAGAGCTCCGGGCCGTCTGCGAAGGAAGGGTCGTGAGACGCCCGAGCTTAGCGACCAGGGGCTCTGACGAGGAGGAGGAAGGAATGCGGGGCCGCTGGGAAGACCGCGGCCCGCGCCAAGGGTGGCGCGACCAACCTCGCGAGGACCGCTGGCAAGACCCACCTCGCGAAGGAGGCTGGAGGGACCAGCCTCGCGAGGATCGCCCGCAGGGGAACGCAGGCCTCCCTCCACTGCCGCCGCCGCCAAGGAGAATTGAAGACCGTCATCAGGACGAGGGGGATGGGGGCTTCCAGGAAGCGCGTGCGATTGCCTGCATCCTGGGCGGAGCTGAAGCCCCAGCCTCTCAGCGCATCTTCAAGCAGTTCGCCCGCGAAGTGAATGCAGTCCTCCCCAAACTCGAGGCAACGCGCCCTCTCAGGTTGTCGGCATGCGCCATCACGTTCAGCTCAGCGAATCAGCTCAAGTGCGGCCACAGCCGGAGTTCTCCCGATGCTTTGTTCCCCAATCATCAGCAATGTGCTAGTCACCAAGACCCTCATCGACGGCGGAGCAGGGCTCAACGCCCTGTCCGTGGAGACATTCAACAATCTTCAAGTGCCTTACAGTCAGCTTCAGCTAACCAAGCCTTTCTCCGAGTCACCGACGGCTCCACGGTCCCGATCGGGCAGGTCCGCCTTCTGTCACCTTCGGGCTCGCGACAACTACCACACCGAGCTCATTGACTTCGGCGTCGCCCACATTACGCCGTACAACGCCATCCTCGGGTACCCAGCGTTGGCCAAATTCATGGCCGTAACCCACCACGGCTACAACATCCTCAAGATGCCAGGAAGCGGCGGGGTCATCACGGTGCCCTGTGAAGAGAGAGACGCAGTGTGCTCCCTGGAGCGAGCCTTTCAGGCTGCATCGCTAGAAGACCCAGACCGCAGCAGCAGGAGGCCTCCCGAGGCCGCACCCAAGAAGAAGAAAACATCGACCGACCCGGCTCCTCAAGAGACAGGCCCCTCAGGGCCCGCGCCGGGCCAGGGGGAGCCTCCTTCCATCGCGTAGGAAAGCGCGCCCGACGCCCACCTCAGGCAGGGCTCAGGGGCTCTCCCCTGGAGTGCCGCCGACCTCGCCAAGGTCTCGAGGGAGGCGCTTGGGCACCACGTGGAGGCGTGCTTCGAAGCACGTTTCCCGCAAGCAGGAGCAAGGCAAGGAGGGGCGAACCCTCAGGAGTTCGTCAGCAAGACCATTCAGGAGCTACAGGAGTCAAGGGTCATGAGGGGCAGCCACCGCCTGCCCGCTGTGGCCCCCCATCCAGGCGAGGATGGTGGGCTGCGGGTCTGCATCGACATACCAGGGCTCAACCGAGCCGCGTCACAAGAGCGCCTCTGGCCCTCGCGAGTGGGACGTTGCGAGGGTCCGTCCCACAGCTGCGCGCATGCCTTATGGCCTACCAAACGCGGCAGCTGCGCACGAGCGTCTCATGAGGGACATCCTGGAGGCTCAAGAGGTCAGGCGTTCCGCAACCCTGGCGAAGATGGAGATGGTCTATAAGGAGCCACCGGCGCCCCCGGAGCCTCCCGAGGCCCCTGGGCCTGGGGGCTCGTGAGGATCGGCTCCCGCAGCCCACCGAGTCTGCTACACCAACACCTCTTCATCCCCAACATCACCAGGTGACATCTTTAAGTTTCGTTTCAAGCTGGGAGCGCCTTCAGGGCCGCATTATTCCCAGGCCGCATGGGTCCGTCCCTGCGGCATGAATCCCTTTTATTTCATGTCATTAGCCTATCCTGTTGGGGGCGCCCCTCGGGCTGCATCATCCCCAAGCCGCTCGGTCCAGTCCCAGCGGCATGTATCCTTCTTGCTTTTTCCTTAGGATTATGCTCTCGCTCCACCATGCTTGTTATTCGGTGCCTTTTCCTGGGTGGCGGAATCTTACACGTTAAAGGGGGGGGTGCCTGAGCATCGCGACTCAGGGCTCCTACCGGCTCTCCGCCCTCACCCTCTGGTCTTGTCCATGGCATCGCGACCTGGCTTGCCAGCGACGGCTGAGACCAGCCCGAGAGCCGGGACCCGAGGACGTAGAGTTTCGTCATCTAACCCAGCTTGCGCGTTAAAGGGGGGGGGGTGCCTGAGCATCGCGACTCAGGGATCCTACCGGCTCTCCGGCCCTCACCCTCTGGTCTTGTCCATGGCATCGCGACCTGGCTTGCCAGCGACGGCTGAGACCAGCCCGAGAGCCGGGACCCGAGGATGTAGAGTTCTTGCATCGACCTAGCTTAGCAGCGTTAAAGGGGTGCACGAGCATCGCGACTAAGGGCTCCTACCGGCTCTCCGGCCCTCACCCTCTGGTCTTGTCCATGGCATCGCGACCGGCTTGCCGCCGACGGCTGAGACCAGCCCGAGAGCCGGGACCCGAGGACGTAGAGTTTCGTCATCTAACCCAGCTTGAGCGTTAAAGGGGGGTGCCTGAGCATCGCGACTCAGGGATCCTACCGGCTCTCCGGCCCTCACCCTCTGGTCTTGTCCATGGCATCGCGACCTGGCTTGCCAGCGACGGCTGAGACCAGCCCGAGAGCCGGGACCCGAGGATGCAGAGTTGCTGCATCTGACCTAGCTTGCGCGTTAAAGGGGGGTGCCTGAGCATCGCGACTCAGGGCTCCTACCGGCTCTCCGGCCCTCACCCTCTGGTCTTGTCCATGGCATCGCGACCTGGCTTGCCAGCGACGGCTGAGACCAGCCCGAGAGCCGGGACCCGAAGACGTAGAGCACCGGCATCTGGCCAAATTTGCAGGAACACACTCGAAGATAAGGCCCAGAGCCAAGCGCAACCCGCCTTGAGGTAGGGCCCCGTGAGTCCCGCGCTGGCTCACGGGTGCCCAGATACACCTCGTCTAGCCCTACCGTGCCAGCCACGTGTCAGGGTGGGGCTGTATACGCCTCGGGGGCTCCTCCCAGAGGGGAGCCCCCTCCCACGTTCCAGTGGAAGCACCATGCTCCGCGCTGGCTGACGACACTGCCGAGGAGCGGCTATGCTCCACGCTGGTGATAAACAACCGAGGGTGGCCTCCGGGTCGCATCAACCTCAGGGAGCCCAGAGCTCAGTGTCCGGCCTCGTCGCAACGCCTCCCCTCGGGAGCGCCGCGCGAGGGGGCTGGGCACGGGGCTGCGCCTGGGTCACGCCCAGACGCACGCCACCCAGCCAGGCCCCTCGGGCCTGGTTCGTCGCACGTCACTCCCCGAGCGGAGCCAAGGTACGAATGCCGTTTGAGCGTCAAGGGGGACTCCTGAGCATCGCGACTCAGGAGCCTAACTGGTCACGTAGCCCCTCACCCCTTAGTCCCGAAAGGCTAACGACGGTTGAGGTATGTGCGGGGCCGGGCTCTGCAGAGCGAGAACGGTAGATCCGCCTGCGTCTCACCTCCCTACTTGCTGTTCAGGCGCCAAGGGGGACTCTGAGCATCGCGACTCAAGAGCCTAACTTGTCACGTAGCCCCTCACTCCTTGGTCCCGTCCTGGTTTCCGGTCGGGGCTAACGGCGGCTGAGGTATGCGCGGGGCCGGGCTCTGCCGGCGTAGAACATAAGCAAGTAGGAAGCGCAAATTTCAAGGAATTCAAAAGCAAATATTACAGTCCACACTGTTATCGCAATACCAAATGCAAGTTTAAACGCCTCCCCGAGGCATGATATGAAGGAAATATGCCCTAGAGGCAATAATAAAGTTATTATTTATTTCCTTATATCATGATAAATGTTTATTGTTCATGCTAGAAATGTATTAACCGGAAACATAATACATGTGTGAATACATAGACAAACAAAGTGTCACTAGTATGCCTCTACTAGACTAGCTTGTTAATCAAAGATGGTTAAGTTTCACGACCATAGACAAAGGAGTTGTCATTTGATTAACAAGGTCACATCATTGGTTGAATGATCTGATTGACATGACCTATTCCATTAGCTTAGCACCCGATCGTTTAGTATGTTGCTATTGCTTTTATCCATGACTTATACATGTTCCTATGACTATGAGATTATGCAACTCCCGTTTGCCTGAGGAACACTTTGGGTACTACCAAGCGTCACAACGTAATCGGGTGATTATAAAGGAGTATTACAAGTGTCTCCAAAGGCAGATGTTGGGTTGGCGTATTTCGAGATTAGGATTTGTCACTCCGAATGTCGGAGAGGTATCTCTGGGCCATCTCGGTAATGCACATCACTATAAGCCTTGCAAGCAATGTAGCTAATGAGTTAGTTACGGAATGATGCATTACGGAACGAGTAAAGAGACTTGCCGATAACGAGATTGAACTAGGTATTGGATACCGACGATCGAATCTCGGGCAAGTAACATACCGATGACAAAGGGAACAACGTATGTTGTTATGCGGTCTGACCGATAAAGATCTTCGTAGAAAATGTAGGAACCAATATGGGCATCCAGGTCCCGCTATTGGTTATTGACCGGAGATGTGTCTCGGTCATGTCTACATTGTTCTCGAACCGTAGGGTCACTTGCACGCTTAAGGTTTCAAGGACGGTTATATTATGAGTTTGTGTATTTTGATGTACCGAAGGAGTTCGGAGTCCCGGATGTGATCACGGACATGACGAGGAGTCTCGAAATGGTCGAGACATAAAGATTAATATATTGGACGGATATATTTGGACACCGGAAAGGTTCCGGAGAAGTTTGGAGCTCCGGGAGGTTACCGGACCCCCCCCGGGAGGTATATGGGCCTTATTGGGCCCATGTAGGAGGAAGGAGAAGGAACAAGGGAGGGGCGCGCCCAAGCCCAATCCGATTGGGGAGGGGGCCGCCCCTTCCTTTCTCCTTCCCCTCTTCCTATTCCTACTACTAGTACTACTTCCTAATACTAGTACTCCTTCCTTCCCCTCCAAATAAGATAAGGAAGAGAGGAAACCTACTTGGAGTAGGTTTCCCCCTCCTATGGTGCCCCCCCTAGTGGCCGGCCACCACCTCCCTCCCTCCAATAAATACGGGGGAGGGGGGCACCCTAGGACACACAAAATTATCCAAGAGATCGTTCCAAAGCCGTGTGCGGTGCCCCCCACCATATTCCACCTCGGTCAAATCATAGCAGTGCTTAGGCGAAGCCCCGTTGGTAGAACATCAAGATCGTCACCACGCCGTCAGGCCGACGGAACTCTCTCTCCCGGAGCTTTGCTGGATCGGAGCCCGAGGAGCGCCACCGAGCTGTACGTGTGCCAAGAACTCGAGGCGCCGAGTAACGGCGCTTAGGATCGGCTGGATCGCGAGGAGAACGTCGACTACTTCCTCTACGCCGTGATCGACTCGGAGGTGCCGGAGTAACGCTGGGATCGGCAGGATCGCGAGGAGAACGCACGACTACTTCCTCTACGTTGTGATCGCTTCCGCTTTGGTCTACGAGGGTACGTAGACAACACTCTCCCATCTCGTTGCTATGCCATCACCATGGTCCTGTGTGTGCGTAGGAAATTTTTTGAAATTACTGCGTTCCCCAACAGTGGCATCCGAGCCTGGTTTTATGCGTTGATGTCATATGCACGAGTAGAACACAAGTGAGTTGTGGGCGATACAAGTCATACTACCTACCAGCATGTCATACTTTGGTTCAGCGGTATTGTGAGATGAAGCGGCCCGGACCGACATTACAGCCAGACGCTTACGCGAGACTGGTTTCACCGTTCACGAGCACTCGTGCTTAAAGGTGGCTGGCGGGTGTCTGTCTCTCTCACTTTAGTTGAACCGAGTGGCTACGCCCGTCCTTGAGAAGGTTAAAACGGAGTCTATTTGTGAAATATCGTTGTGGTTTAATGCGTGAGGTAAGAACGGTTCTTGCTCAGCCCGTAGCAGCCACGTAAAACTTGCAACAACAAAGTAGAGGACGTCTAACTTGTTTTTGCAGGGCATGTTGTGATGTGATATGGTCAAGACGTGATGCTATATTTTATTGTATGAGATGATCATGTTTTGTAACCGAAGTTATCGGCAACTGGCAGGAGCCATATGGTTGTCGCTTTATTGTATGAAATGCAAACACCCTGTAATTGCTTTACTTTATCACTAAGCGGTAGCGATAGTCGTAGAAGCAATAGATGGCGTAACGACAACGATGCTACGATGGAGATCAAGGTGTCACGCCGGTGACGATGGTGATCATGACGGTGCTTCGGAGATGGAGATCACAAGCACAAGATGATGATGGCCATATCATATCACTTATATTGATTGCATGTGATGTTTATCCTTTATGCATCTTATTTTGCTTTGATTGACGGTAGCATTTTAAGATGATCTCTCATTAAAATTATCAAGTAGTGTTCTCCACGAGTATGCACCGTTGCCAAAGTTCGTCGTGCCGAGACACCACGTGATGATCGGGTGTGATAAGCTCTCGTCCATCTACAACGGGTGCAAGCCAGTTTTGCACACGCAGAATACTCGAGTTATACTTGACGAGCCTAGCATATGCAGATATGGCCTCGAACACGGAGACCGAAAGGTCGGCGTGAATCATATAGTAGATATGATCAACATAAGATGTTCACCATTGAAAACTACTCCATCTCACGTGATGATCGGTTATGGTTTAGTTGATTTGGATCACGTGATCACTTAGATGACTAGAGAGATGTCTGTCTAAGTGGGAGTTCTTAGGTAATATGATTAATTGAACTTAAATTTTTCATGAACTTAGTACCTGATAGTATCTTGCTTGTCTATGTCTGTTTGTAGATAGATGGCTCGTGCTGTTGTTCCGTTGAATTTTAATGCGTTCCTTGAGAAAGCAAAGTTGAAAGATGATGGTAGCAATTACACGGATCGGGTCCAGAAACACGAGGATTATCCTCATTGCTGCACGGAAGAGTTACGTCCCGGATGCACCGCTAGGTGCCAGGCTCTTGCTGATGCAACCGACGACGTTAAGAACGTCTGGCAGAGCAAAGCTGATGACTACTCTATAGTTCAGTGTGCCATGCTTTACGGCTTAGAACCGGGTCTTCAACGACGTTTTGAAAGTCGTGGAGCATATGAGATGTTCCAGGAGTTGAAGTTGATATTTCAACAGAATGCCCGGATAGAGAGATATGAAGTCTCCAATAAGTTCTATAGCTGCAAAATGGAGGAGAATGGGTGCATCGGTGAGCACATACTGAATGTCTGGGTATTACAATCACTTGACTCAACCGGGAGTTGATCTTCCGGATGATTGTGTCATTGACAGAATTCTTCAATCACTGCCACCAAGCTACAAAGGCTTCGTGATGAACTATAATATGCAAGGGTTAGTAAAGACTATGCCTGAGCTTTTCGCAATGCTGAAGGCTGCGGAGGTAGAAATCAAGAAGGAGCGTCAAGTGTTGATGGTCAATAAGACCACTAGTTTCAAGAAGAAAGGCAAAGGGAGGAAGAAGGGGAACTTCAAGAAGAACAGCAAACAAGTTGCTGCTCAAGTGAAGAAGCCCAAGTCTGGACCTAAACCTGAAACTGAGTGCTTCTACTGCAAGCAGACTGGTCACTGGAAGCGGAACTGCCCCAAGTATTTGGCGGATAAGAAGGATGGCAAGGTGAACAAAGGTATATGTGATATACATGTTATTGATGTGTACCTTACTAGAGCTAGCGTAGCACCTGGTATTTGATATCTGGTTACATTTGCTAATATTTGCAACTCGAAACAGGGACTACAGATTAAGCAAACACTGGCAAAGGACGAGGTGACGATGCGCGTGGGAAATGGTTCCAAAGTCGATGTGATCGCGGTCGGCACGCTACCTCTACATCTACCTTCGGGATTAGTTTTAGACCTAAATAATTGTTATTTGGTGCCAGCGTTAAGCATGAACATTATATCTGGATCTTGTTTGATGCGAGACGGTTATTCATTTAAATCAGAGAATAAAGGTTGTTCTATTTATATGAATAATATCTTTTATGGCCATGCACCCTTGAAGAGTGGTCTATTTTTAATGAATCTCGATAGTAGTGATACACATATTCATAATGTTGAAACCAAAAGATGCAGAGTTGATAATGATAGTGCGACTTATTTGTGGCATTGCCGTTTAGGTCATATCGGTATAAAGCGCATGAAGAAACTCCATCTTGGTGGACTTTTGGAGTCACTTGATTATGAATCACTTGGCACTTGCGAACCGTGCCTCATGGGCAAGATGACTAAAACCCGTTCTCGGTACTATGGAGAGAGCAACAGATTTGTTGGAAATCATACATACTGATGTATGTGGTCCAATGAATGTTGAGGCTCGTGGCGGATATCGTTATTTTCTCACCTTCACAGATGATTTAAGCAGATATGGGTATATCTTCTTAATGAAACATAAATCTGAAACATTTGAAAAGTTCAAAGAATTTCAGAGTGAAGTTGAAAATCATCGTAATAAGAAAATAAAGTTTCTACGATCTGATCGTGGAGGCGAATATTTGAGTTACGAGTTTGGTCTACATTTGAAACAATGCGGAATAGTTTCGCAACTCATGCCACCCGGAACACCACAGCGCAATGGTGTGTCCGAGCGTCGTAATCGCACTTTACTAGATATGGTGCGATCTATGATGTCTCTTACAGATTTACCGCTATCGCTTTTGGGGTTATGCTCTTGAGACGGCCGCATTCACGCTGAATAGAACACCGTCAAAATCCGTTGAGACGACACCTTATGAACTGTGGTTTAGCAAGAAACCAAAGTTGTCGCTTTCTTAAAGTTTGGGGATGCGATGCTTATGTGAAAAAGCTTCAACCTCGATAAGCTCGAACCTAAATCGGAGAAATGTATCTTCATAGGATACCCAAAGGAGACAGTTGGGTACACCTTCTATCACAGATCCGAAGGCAAGACATTTGTTGCTAAGAATGGATCCTTTCTAGAGAAGGAGTTTCTCTCGAAAGAAGTGAGTGGGAGGAAAGTAGAACTTGATGAGGTAATTGTACCTTCTCCCTCATTTGAAAGTAGTTTATCACGAAACCAGTTTCTGCGATATCTACACCAAATAGCGAGGAAGTTGATGATGTTGATCATGAAACTTCAGATCAAGTTACTACGTAACCTCGTAGATCAACCAGAATAAAATCCGCACTGCAGTGGTACGGCAATCCTGTTCTGGAAGTCATGCTACTAGATCATGATGAACCTACGAACTATGAAGAAGCGATGGTGAGTCCAGATTCCGCAAAATGGCTTGAGGCCATGAAATCTGAGATGGGATCCATGTATGAAAACAAAGTGTGGACTTTGGTTGACTTGCCCGAGGGTCGGCAAGCAATAGAAAACAAGTGGATCTTCAAGAAGAAGACTGACGTTGACGGTAATATTGTTGTCTACAAAGCTCGACTTGTCGCAAAGGGATTTCGACAAGTTCAAGGGATTGACTACGATGAGACCTTCTCACCAGAAGCGATGCTTAAGTCTGTCTGAATCATGTTAGCAATTGCCGCATTTTATGATTATGAAATTTGGCAAATGGATGTAAAGACCGCATTCTGAATGGGTATCCGGAAGAAGAGTTGTATATGATGCAACCAGAAGGTTTTATCGATCCAAAGGGAGCTAACAAAGTGTGCAAGCTCCAGCGATCCATTTATGGACTGGTGCAAGCATCTCGGAGTTGGAATAAACGCTTTGATAGTGTGATCAAAGTATTTGGGTTTATATGCACTTTTGGAGAAGCTTTGTATTTACAAGAAAGTGAGTGGGAGCTCTGTAGCATTTCGATATTATATGTAGATGACATATTACTGATCGGAAATGATATAGAATTTCTGGATAGCATAAAGGGATACTTGAACAAGAGTTTTTCGATGAAGGACCTCGGTGAAGCTGCTTACATATTAGGCATAAAAATCTATAGAGATAGATCAAGACGCTTAATTGGACTTTCACAATGCACATACCTTGACAAGATTTTGAAGAAGTTCAAAATGGATCAAGCCAAGAAAGGGTTCTTGCCTGTATTGCAAGGTATGAAGTTGAGTAAGACTCAATGCCCGACCACCGCAGAAGATAGAGAGAAAATGAAAGATGTTCCTATGCCTCAGCCATAGGCTCTATCATGTATGCAATGCTGTGTACCAGACACTGACGTATGCTTAGCTGTAAGCTTGGCAGGAAAGTACCAAAGTAATCCAGGAGTGGATCATCGACAGCGGTCAAGAACATCCCGAAATACACGAAAAGGACTAAGGATATGTTTCTCGTATATGGAGGTGACAAAGAGCTAGTCGTAAATGGTTACGTCGATGTAAGCTTTGACACCGATCCGGACGATTCTAAATCGCAAACCGGATACGTGTTTTTGTTAAACGGTGGAGCTGTCATTGGTGCAGTTCTAAACAAAGCGCCGTGGCGGGATCTACATGTGAAGCGGAGTACATAGCTGCTTGAAGCAGCAAATGAAGGAGTCTGGATGAAAGAGTTCATTTCCGATCTAGGTGTCATACCTAGTGCATCGGGACCAATGAAGATCTTCTGTGACAATATCGGTGCAATTGCCTTGGCAAAGGAATCCAGATTTCACAAGAGGACCAAGCATACCAAAAAGACGCTTCAATTCCATCCGGGACTTAGTCCGTGGGAGACATAGAGATTTGCAAGATACATACGGATTTGAATGTAGCAGACCTGCTAACTAAGCCTCTTCCACGAGCAAAACATGATCAGCACCAAGACTCCATGGGTGTTAGAATCATTACTTGTGTAATCTAGATTATTGACTCTAGTGCAAGTGGGAGATCAAGGAAATATGCCCTAGAGGCAATAATAAAGTTATTATTTATTTCCTTATATCATGATAAATGTTTATTGTTCATGCTAGAAATGTATTAACCGGAAACATAATACATGTGTGAATACATAGACAAACAAAGTGTCACTAGTATGCCTCTACTAGACTAGCTTGTTAATCAAAGATGGTTAAGTTTCACGACCATAGACAAAGGAGTTGTCATTTGATTAACAAGGTCACATCATTGGTTGAATGATCTGATTGACATGACCTATTCCATTAGCTTAGCACCCGATCGCTTAGTATGTTGCTATTGCTTTTATCCATGACTTATACATGTTCCTATGACTATGAGATTATGCAACTCCCGTTTGCACGAGGAACACTTTGGGTACTACCAAACGTCACAACGTAATCGGGTGATTATAAAGGAGTATTACAAGTGTCTCCAAAGGCGGATGTTGGGTTGGCGATTTCGAGATTAGGATTTGTCACTCCGAATGCTCGGAGAGGTATCTCTGGCCATCTCGGTAATGCACATCACTATAAGCCTTGCAAGCAATGTAGCTAATGAGTTAGTTACGGAATGATGCATTACGGAACGAGTAAAGAGACTTGCCGTAACTAGATTGAACTAGGTATTGGATACCGACGATCGAATCTCGGGCAAGTAACATACCGATGACAAAGGGAACAACGATGTTGTTATGCGGTTCCGACCGATAAAGATCTTCGTAGAAAATGTAGGAACCAATATGGGCATCCAGGTCCCGCTATTGGTTATTGACCGGAGATGTGTCTCGGTCATGTCTACATTGTTCTCGAACCGTAGGGTCCGCACGCTTAAGGTTTCGATGACGGTTATATTATGAGTTTGTGTATTTTGATGTACCGAAGGAGTTCGGAGTCCCGGATGTGATCACGGACATGACGAGGAGTCTCGAAATGGTCGAGACATAAAGATTAATATATTGGACGGATATATTTGGACACCGGAAAGGTTAGGAGAAGTTTGGAGCTCCGGAGGTTACCGGAACCCCCGGGAAGTATATGGGCCTTATTGGGCCCATGTAGGAGGAAGGGAGAAGGAACAAGGAGGGGGCGCCCCAAGCCCAATCCGAATTGGGGAGGGGGCCGCCCCTTCCTTTCTCCTTCCCCTCTTCCTATTCCTACTACTAGTACTACTTCCTAATACTAGTACTCCTTCCTTCCCCTCCAAATAAGATAAGGAAAGAGAGGGAAACCTACTTGGAGTAGGTTTCCTCCCTATGGCGCCCCTTGTGGCCGGCCACCTCCTCCCTCCCTCCTTTATATACGGGGTGGGGGGCACCCTAGGACACACAAGTTGATCCTTGAGATCGTTCCTCAGCCGTGTGCGGTGCCCCTCCACCATATTCCACCTCGGTCAAATCATAGCAGTGCTTAGGCGAAGCCTGCGTTGGTAGAACATCAAGATCGTCACCACGCCGTCAGGTCGACGGAACTCTCTCTCCCGGAGCTTTGCTGGATCGGAGCCCGAGGAGCGTCACCGAGCTGTACGTGTGCCAAGAACTCGGAGGCGCCGGAGTAACGGCGCTAGGATCGGCTGGATCGCGAGGAGAACGTACGACTACTTCCTCTACGTCGTGATCGACTCGGAGGTGCCGGAGTAACGGCGCTGGGATCGGCAGGATCGCGAGGAGAACGCACGACTACTTCCTCTACGTTGTGATCGCTTCCGCTTTGGTCTACGAGGGTATGTAGACAACACTCTCCCATCTCGTTGCTATGCCATCACCATGGTCCTGTGTGTGCGAGGGAAATTTTTGAAATTACTGCGTTCCCCAACGGTGGCATCCGAGCCTGGTTTTATGCGTTGATGTCATATGCACGAGTAGAACACAAGTGAGTTGTGGGCGATACAAGTCATACTACCTACCAGCATGTCATACTTTGGTTCAGCGGTATTGTGAGATGAAGCGGCCGGACCGACATTACGCCAGACGCTTACGCGAGACTGGTTTCACTGCTACGAGCACTTTCGTGCTTATTGGTGGCTGGCGGGTGTCTGTCTCTCTCACTTTAGTTGAACCGAGTGTGGCTACGCCCGGTCCTTGAGAAGGTTTAAACGGAGTCTATTTGACGAAGTATCGTTGTGGTTTTAATGCGTAGGTAAGAACGGTTCTTGCTCAGCCCGTAGCAGCCACGTAAAACTTGCAACAACAAAGTAGAGGACGTCTAACTTGTTTTTGCAGGGCATGTTGTGATGTGATATGGTCAAGACGTGATGCTATATTTTATTGTATGAGATGATCATGTTTTGTAACCGAGTTATCGGCAACTGGCAGGAGCCATATGGTTGTCGCTTTATTGTATGAAATGCAACGTCCCTGTAATGGCTTTACTTTATCACTAAGCGGTAGCGATAGTCGTAGAAAGCAATAGATGGCGAAAGCGACAACGATGCTACGATGGAGATCAAGGTGTCACGCCCGGTGACGATGGTGATCATGACGGTGCTTGAGATGGAGATCACAAGCACAAGATGATGATGGCCATATCATATCACTTATATTGATTACATGTGATGTTTATCCTTTATGCATCTTATTTTGCTTTGATTGACGGTAGCATTTTAAGATGATCTCTCATTAAAATTATCAAGTAGTGTTCTCCATAAGTAGGAACCGTTGCCAAAGTTCGTCGTGCCGAGACACCACGTGATGATCGGGTGTGATAAGCTCTACGTCCATCTACAACGGGTGCAAGCCAGTTTTGCACACGCAGAATACTCGAGTTATACTTGACGAGCCTAGCATATGCAGATATGGCCTCGGAACACGGAGACCCGAGAAAGGTCGGCGTGAATCATATAGTAGATATGATCAACATAAGATGTTCACCATTGAAAACTACTCCATCTCACGTGATGATCGGTTATGGTTTAGTTGATTTGGATCACGTGATCACTTAGATGACTAGAGAGATGTCATCTAAGTGGGAGTTCTTAGGTAATATGATTAATTGAACTTAAATTTTTCATGAACTTAGTACCTGATAGTATCTTGCTTGTCTATGTCTGTTTGTAGATAGATGGCTCGTCTTTGTTGTTCCGTTGAATTTTAATGCGTTCCTTGAGAAAGCAAAGTTGAAAGATGATGGTAGCAATTACACGACCGGGTCCGTAACTCGAGGATTATCCTCATTGCTTTGCACGTAAGAGTTACGTCCCGGATGCACCGCTAGGTGCCAGCCTCTTCTTGATGCAACCGACGGCGTTAAGAACGTCTGGCGAGCAAAGTCGATGACTACTCTATAGTTCGATGTGCCATGCTTTACGGCTTAGAACCGGTCTTCAACGACGTTTTGAAAGTCGTGGAGCATATGAGATGTTCCAGAGTTGAAGTTGATATTTCAGCAGAATGCCGGATAGAGAGATATGAAGTCTCCAATAAGTTCTATAGCTGCAAAATGGAGGAGAATGGGTGCATCGGTGAGCACATACTCAGAATGTGCAGGTATTACAATCACTTGACTCAACTGGGAGTTGATCTTCCGGATGATTGTGTCATTGACAGAATTCTTCAATCACTGCCACCAAGCTACAAAGGCTTCATGATGAACTATAATATGCAAGGGTTAGTAAAGACTATGCCTGAGCTCTTCGCAATGCTGAAGGCTGCGGAGGTAGAAATCAAGAAGGAGCATCAAGTGTTGATGGTCAATAAGACCACTAGTTTCAAGAAGAAAGGCAAAGGGAGGAAGAAGGGGAACTTCAAGAAGAACAGCAAACAAGTTGCTGCTCAAGTGAAGAAACCCAAGTCTGGACCTAAACCTGAAACTGAGTGCTTCTACTGCAAGCGGTAGTCCTTTGGAAGCGGAACTGCCCCAAGTATTTGGCGGATAAGAAGGATGGCAAGGTGAACAAAGGTATATGTGATATACATGTTATTGATGTGTACCTTACTAGAGCTAGCAGTAGCACCTCGGTATTTGATATCTGGTTACATTGCTAATATTTGCAAATCGAAGCAGGGGACTACAGATTAAGCGAACACCGGCAAAGGACGAGGTGACGATGCGGCGTGGGAAATGGTTCCAAAGTCGATGTGATCGCGGTCGGCACGCTTACCTCTACATCTACCTTCGGGATTAGTTTTAGACCTAAATAATTGTTATTTGGTGCCAGCGTTAAGCATGAACATTATATCTGGATCTTGTTTGATGCGAGACGGTTATTCATTTAAATCGAGAATAAAGGTTGTTCTATTTATATGAATAATATCTTTTATGGCCATGCACCCTTGAAGAGTGGTCTATTTTAATGAATCTCGATAGTAGTGATACACATATTCATAGTGTTGAAACCAAAAGATGCAGAGTTGATAATGATAGTGCGACTTATTTGTGGCATTGCCGTTTAGGTCATATCGGTATAAAGCGCATGAAGAAACTCCATCTTGATGGACTTTTGGAGTCACTTGATTATGAATCACTTGGCACTTGCGAACCGTGCCTCATGGGCAAGATGACTAAAACCCCGTTCTCGGTACTATGGAGAGAGCAACAGATTTGTTGGAAATCATACATACAGATGTATGTGGTCCAATGAATGTTGAGGCTCGTGGCGGATATCGTTATTTTCTCACCTTCACAGATGATTTAAGCAGATATGGGTATATCTTCTTAATGAAACATAAATCTGAAACATTTGAAAAGTTCAAAGAATTTCAGAGTGAAGTTGAAAATCATCGTAATAAGAAAATAAAGTTTCTACGATCTGATCGTGGAGGCGAATATTTGAGTTACGAGTTTGGTCTACATTTGAAACAATGCGGAATAGTTTACGCAACTCATGCCACCCGGAACACCACAGCGCAATGGTGTGTCCGAACGTCATAATCGCACTTTACTAGATATGGTGCGATCTATGATGTCTCTTACAGATTTACCGCTATCGCTTTGGGGTTATGCTCTTGAGACGGCCGCATTCACGCTGAATAGAACACCGTCAAAATCCGTTGAGACGACACCTTATGAACTGTGGTTTAGCAAGAAACCAAAGTTGTCGCTTTCTTAAAGTTTGGGGATGCGATGCTTATGTGAAAAAGCTTCAACCTGATAAGCTCGAACCTAAATCGGAGAAATGTATCTTCATAGGATACCCAAAGGAGACAGTTGGGTACACCTTCTATCACAGATCCGAAGGCAAGACATTTGTTGCTAAGAATGGATCCTTTCTAGAGAAGGAGTTTCTCTCGAAAGAAGTGAGTGGGAGGAAAGTAGAACTTGATGAGGTAATCTGTGCCTTCTCCCTCATTTGAAAGTAGTTTATCACAGAAACCAGTTTCTGCGATATCTACACCAAATAGTGAGGAAGTTGATGGTGTTGATCATGAAACTTCAGATCAAGTTACTACAGAACCTCAGAGATCAACCAGAATAAAATCCGCACTTTTGAGTGGTACGGCAATCCTGTTACGGAAGTCATGCTACTAGATCATGATGAACCTACGAACTATGAAGAAGCGATGGTGAGCCCAGATTCATAAAATGGCTTGAGGCCATGAAATCTGAGATGGGATCCATGTATGAAAACAAAGTGTGGACTTTGGTTGACTTGCCCGAGGGTCGGCAAGCAATAGAAAACAAGTGGATCTTCAAGAAGAAGACTGACGTTGACGGTAATATTGTTGTCTACAAAGCTCGACTTGTCGCAAAGGGATTTCGACAAGTTCAAGGGATTGACTACGATGAGACCTTCTCACCCGTAGCGATGCTTAAGTCTGTCCGAATCATGTTAGCAATTGCCGCATTTTATGATTATGAAATTTGGCAAATGGATGTAAAGACCGCATTCCTGAATGGGTATCTGGTAGAAGAGTTGTATATGATGCAACGGAAGGTTTTATCGATCCAAAGGGAGCTAACAAAGTGTGCAAGCTCGGCGATCCATTTATGGACTGGTGCAAGCATCTCGGAGTTGGAATAAACGCTTTGATAGTGTGATCAAAGTATTTGGGTTTATACAGACTTTTGGAGAAGCCTGTATTTACAAGAAAGTGAGTGGGAGCTCTGTAGCATTTCTGATATTATATGTAGATGACATATTACTGATCGGAAATGATATAGAATTTCTGGATAGCATAAAGGGATACTTGAACAAGAGTTTTTCGATGAAGGACCTCGGTGAAGCTGCTTACATATTAGGCATAAAAATCTATAGAGATAGATCAAGACGCTTAATTGGACTTTCACAATGCACATACCTTGACAAGATTTTGAAGAAGTTCAAAATGGATCAAGCCAAGAAAGGGTTCTTGCCTGTATTGCAAGGTATGAAGCTGAGTAAGACTCAATGCCCGACCACCGCAGAAGATAGAGAGAAAATGAAAGATGTTCCCTATGCCTCAGCCATAGGCTCTATCATGTATGCAATGCTGTGTACCAGACCTGACGTATGCTTAGCTGTAAGCTTGGCAGGAAGGTACCAAAGTAATCCAGAGTGGATCATCGACGGTCAAGAACATCCCGAAATACCTGAAAAGGACTAAGGATATGTTTCTACGTATATGGAGGTGACAAAGAGCTAGTCGTAAATGGTTACGTCGATGCAAGCTTTGACACCGATCCGGACGATTCTAAATCGCAAACCGGATACGTGTTTTTGTTAAACGGTGGAGCTGGGTTGGTGCAGTTCTAAACAAAGCGTCGTGGCGGGATCTACATGTGAAGCGGAGTACATAGCTGCTTCGAAGCAGCAAATGAAGGAGTCTGGATGAAAGAGTTCATTTCCGATCTAGGTGTCATACCTAGTGCATCGGGACCAATGAAGATCTTCTGTGACAATCTTGGTGCAATTGCCTTGGCAAAGGAATCCAGATTTCACAAGAGGACCAAGCATACCAAAAGACGCTTCAATTCCATCCGGGACTTAGTCGGTGGGAGACATAGAGATTTGCAAGATACATACGGATCTGAATGTAGCAGACCGTTAACTAAGCCTCTTCCACGAGCAAAACATGATCAGCACCAAGACTCCATGGGTGTTAGAATCATTACTTTGTGTAATCTAGATTATTGACTCTAGTGCAAGTGGGAGATCAAGGAAATATGCCCTAGAGGCAATAATAAAGTTATTATTTATTTCCTTATATCATGATAAATGTTTATTGTTCATGCTAGAAATGTATTAACCGGAAACATAATACATGTGTGAATACATAGACAAACAAAGTGTCACTAGTATGCCTCTACTAGACTAGCTTGTTAATCAAAGATGGTTAAGTTTCACGACCATAGACCAAGGAGTTGTCATTTGATTAACAAGGTCACATCATTGGTTGAATGATCTGATTGGCATGACCTATTCCATTAGCTTAGCACCCGATCGTTTAGTATGTTGCTATTGCTTTTATCCATGACTTATACATGTTCCTATGACTATGAGATTATGCAACTCCCGTTTGCCTGAGGAACACTTTGGGTACTACCAAACGTCACAACGTAACTGGGTGATTATAAAGGAGTATTACAAGTGTCTCCAAAGGCAGATGTTGGGTTGGCGTATTTCGAGATTAGGATTTGTCACTCCGAATGTCGGAGAGGTATCTCTGGGCCATCTCGGTAATGCACATCACTATAAGCCTTGCAAGCAATGTAGCTAATGAGTTAGTTACGGAATGATGCATTACGGAACGAGTAAAGAGACTTGCCGGTAACGAGATTGAACTAGGTATTGGATACCGACGATCGAATCTCGGGCAAGTAACATACCGATGACAAAGGGAACAACGTATGTTGTTATGCGGTTCCGACCGATAAAGATCTTCAGAGAAAATGTAGGAACCAATATGGGCATCCAGGTCCCGCTTATTGGTTATTGACCGGAGATGTGTCTCGGTCATGTCTACATTGTTCTCGAACCGTAGGGTCCGCACGCTTAAGGTTTCGATAGCGGTTATATTATGAGTTTGTGTATTTTGATGTACCGAAGGAGTTCGAGTCCCGGATGTGATCACGGACATGACGAGGGAGTCTCGAAATGGTCGAGACATAAAGATTAATATATTGGACGGATATATTTGGACACCGGAAAGGTTCCGGAGAAGTTTGGAGCTCCGGGAGGTTACCGGAACCCCCCGGGAAGTATATGGGCCTTATTGGGCCCATGTAGGAGGAAGGGAGAAGGAACAAGGGAGGGGGGCGCGCCCCCCCAAGCCCAATCCGAATTGGGGAGGGGGGCCGGCCCCCCCTTTCCTTTCTCCTTCCCCCTCTTCCTATTCCTACTACTAGTACTACTTCCTAATACTAGTACTCCTTCCTTCCCCCTCCAAATAAGATAAGGAAAAGAGAGGGAAACCTACTTGGAGTAGGTTTCCCCCTTCCCTATGGCGCGCCCCTTGTGGCAGGCCACCTCCTCCCTCCCTCCTTTATATCTGGGGTGGGGGCACCCAAGAACACACAAGTTGATCCTTGAGATCGTTCCTTAGCCCTGTGCCGTGCCCCCCTCCACCATATTCCACCTCGGTCAAATCATAGCATTGCTTAGCGAAGCCCTGCGTTGGTAGAACATCAAGATCGTCACTGCCGCGTCGTCTTGACGGAACTCTCTCTCCGGAGCTTTGCTGGATTGGAGCCCGAGGAGCGCCACCGAGCTGTCGTGTGCCAAGAACTCGGAGGCGCCGGAGTAACGGGCGCTAGGATCGGCTAGATCGCGAGGAGAACGTCGACTACTTCCTCTACGTCGTGATCGACTCGGAGGTGCCGGAGTAACGGGCGCTTGGGATCAGCAGGATCGCGAGGAGAACGTGACGACTACTTCCTCTACGTTGTGATCGCTTCGCTTTGGTCTCACGAGTGCGTGAGACAACACTCTCCCATCTCGTTGCTATGCCATCACCATGGTCCTGTGTGTGCGTAGGAAAATTTTTGAAATTACTGCGTTCCCCAACATGATACATGTGCAGGAATTAAAAGCAAGACAGGAGCCATAATGGAGTCACTTGTCGGCGGTGGAGCAGCGCGGAGTGGGTTCGCCTCGTGGAGCAGCAGGTCCGGCAGCGCCTAACCCGGCTTAGTCTTTGAAGGCCGGAACTTCCCCAACAGAGCCTCCGCGCGACCCTTCACAACCTCGGCAGCGGCAACTGCATGCTCGCCGCTTGCTGGCTCCAGCAGGCTGTCCAGGTTGACGCTGGGATCGCGAAGGTAGACGTGGGTGAGGACCCGCGTCAGTGCCGCAGAAGACAAGAAACGCGCCTCGGCCTCAGCCATGGGGCCAAGACAAAGGGAGACATCTTCAAGAGCGCGAACCGGGAAGGGAAGTAGCTTGGCGGGGCCGTCCTCTGCGCCGGCCAGTGGGCTCTCCAGGCCGCTATCATAAAGCCCCCTCAGCAAGGCGCGCACCTTCACCTTCATATCCATGAAGGCCACGCGATCTTCGGCAAGAACTCGCGCCTTGTCGTCCAGCTCGACTTTCCTCGCCTCCAGTTCCTGCTCCAGCGTGCCTAGGCGGTCACAACGCTTCTTCAGCCTGGCCTCCCGGTCGCCAGCGGCCGCCTCGCGAGCCTTCATGCTTTCCTCCTGCTCCTGGCGGAGGCGGGCCTCCTCGGCAAGCTGGTTCTGCAGGCCCTTCAGCTTGCCCTCCAGCGTCTCACAGCGACCGTGGATGCTGGCTGCCTCCCCCAGGGCAGCATCACGGGCAATCTTCGCCTCACGGACAGCCTGTTTCTCCTCGTCGCAAGCCGTCGAGGCCTGGACCAGCACCGCCCGAATCGAAGCGTCAGAGCGAATCCAGCCAGAAGCCAGCTCCAAACGCCCAGCCATCAGACGGGAGTCGGCGCCCAGAAGATCCTGCC
This sequence comes from Aegilops bicornis, assembly GCA_021605145.1. NCBI lineage: Eukaryota > Viridiplantae > Streptophyta > Magnoliopsida > Poales > Poaceae > Aegilops > Aegilops bicornis. Next base: position 784,225,877 of record CM038670.1, read on the forward strand.
ACAACCGGTCCAATTCAGTGGCAGCACGATCCAGGACAGTGGGAGGAGTCGGAGAGACGGCAGTTGGTGGAGTAGGAGGAGATGGCGGCGGCGTAACCACAGTATCGTGAGGCGGGACCTGCTGCGCCCCAACAGCTATGGCGGCGGCATCAGGCAAGGACACCTCGAGAGACGCCTGGGTCAAGGGGGCTGAGCTCGCCCCAGCGGGCTCAGCCCGACCTCGCGAGGACGCCCGGGCAGGAGAGGCACGTGCGTCACGATCTTATTCCTTTGCGGGCAAAGGTACCGCCATGGATGGGGCCTCAGGAGCCCCCTTCAACTTCTTCGCCGCGGGCGCCAGCCTGGCCGAAGGACATGGACATCAGATCTCGTCTACGGAGCAATAATCAAGACGGGAAGCAGGCACTTACAGGTCGTCGCTGGTGGACTCGAGCAGCCTCCGGCCATACTTGAAGCCCGAGAGCCGGCTGCAGGGATCAGCTTCAAGGGGACCAGGAGCAGGAGGCGCGTCTGTGGATCGCCCCGGGGCCGGGGCGGACCCGCGGGGGACCAGCCCAGTCCGGTCCTTCTTCGGGATCGGGGGCAGGCTTCTGCCTCCCCGCTCATCCTCATCCTCGTCGTCGTCACTCTGGGGGAGGCGGAGAATGCGGGACCTGCGCCGCAGGGGAGGAGCCCTTGACTCCGCACCCGAGTCAACCCCCTCTCCCGGCTCTCTTTCCTCCACCTCTTCGCTGGAGTCGGAAGAGGACACGTCCACCAGGTCCTCCGGAGCCTCCACGGGCACGGGCCCGTCCCCATTGAAGACAGGCATGGGCCCCACTACCTGCTCCCAATCCTCACGAAGGAACAAGGGCACGGGGGCGCCCTCCAGTCTCGCCACATCGCCCCTAACCAAGGACTGGAGGACCGTCGCCAGATCCCCGCTGGCCAGGGCCACGGGGCTCGAGTGAGGCCTCCACGTCGGAAGCGAGTACTGATGAAGCAGAGCCAGTTGGTGCTCCAGGAACTCCCTCAGCAGCGACGCACCGGTCAGCTTCGCCGCCGCCGCGTTGGCCGGCTTCAGATCTGCATCCATCTTCTCCAGCACCAGCTTCGCGCGGGGATCCCAAAGCTCCACTCGGGACCAGTCGTCGGAGCTATCGGGGCACTCCGTGGGTAGGATCAGCCGAGGGTGGATGCGCCCAGCATCCACCAAGACCCACTTGCTCCTGAAGCCCTCAATCCGCTTCCGGGGTTTGAAATGGCGATGGCTCCGCCAGATGCGATTTAAGCTCGTGCACGCGGAGGCGGAACCACGGGAGGTTCGGAGGGAGAAATAATGGCGCAGCAAGGCCACCGAGGGCTTCACCCCTACATGGGCCTCACAATAGTAGGCGAAGATTGCCAGAAGAAGGACGGAGTTGGGATGGAGGTGCATAGCTTGAATGTTGTAATGACGGAGGACGGAGAAGAAGAACTCAGAAAAGGGAGGCACCAGACCAGCAATGATGGCGCTCACAAAGAACGGGTAGAAGGTACTCCCCTGACCCTCAGGGGCGGCGGAGCCGGCCTTGAACGCTTCCGCTCCATTGACGCCCTGCGCTTCCGCCATCCGGCGTACCAGAGCGAGGCTCGCCCCTGACACATTTGGCGGATCCAAGGCAGGAGAGTACCAAGCTCCGGCCGGGGCTTGGCGAGGAGCCATGACTGGCTAGGGCACGCAGGCGGAGTGGATCTGAAGATCTTGGAAGCGGAGAGGAGAGGCGCAAGAAAGGGGATCTGAGCAGCAACTGGAGAAAGTAAAGGAGGCAAGGAAGATGCCGCTCTGTTATCAACCCTCTGGCAGTTCTTGAGGCGCCTGGCGTCCAATCAACCGCCACGCGACGCCTAAGGTCAAGAGGCTGTTAGGGCCCATGACGCTTGACTTGCCCTTTCGCCTCTGCTCGGCCAAGTTCGGGCGCGCCGTGGGCCCGGGGGCTACTGTCGGCGTTCTGGGAACGGGGGCCCCAGACTTGCCTGCCTGCGGCGTGGCTCAAAGGAGGCCCAGGACAGCCCATCTTCATCAACGCAAGCTTAAGACCCTCGCGAGGGACCAAGCCTCATGGGGCGGACGACAAGGAGCTTCCTCGTGCACGCCTCGTCAGGCTGGCTCATGAGGAGGCGGAGAGTTCAAGGCAGGGTACCTCGCGAGGTGCCCATGGCATAAGCCATGATGACCAAGGGCGCCAGCGGCGCCACCAGCCTTGATGTCCTCCTTTCCTCTTTGGTGCAAAGGGGGCAAGCGCAGGCGAGAGCATCAAGCAAAGGCATCTGTTTCGGTGCAACAAGACCAAGACCAGCCCAACGGCTGGAAAGGAGTCATCATGGAGCCCAAGAAGGCGTCATCACCAGAGCCTTTGGCAGGCGAGGACCAACTTTAGTCAGGATAAGTGTACCCGCTATTCCCCTTCAAAATGGCCAATTGTTGGCGCCCTTCCCGCTCAATATTTGGGAAGAGGCCCAGGGCCTTCGCCTATAAATTGGACTAGCCACCCACAGGGTAGGGAGACGAACATTCAGAAAGATAGCAAGAGAAGAAGCGAGAGATAGAGAGAGGCGACTGAACACCACCTAGCAGTTCATCGCACCCGCCAAGAACAGACCCTCGCGAGGCTGTTCTTCCACCATCTTATTCCTCATCAGCTCAAGAGGCAATCCACCACACCACAAACTAGAGTAGGGTATTACACCACAACGGTGGCCCGAACTAGTATAAATCTTGTGTCTCTTGTGCTGTTCCGTTAGTAGTTTTAGGTCCCTGCGATTCGGCGAGGTACGAGACGGTGGAGGGTCGGATCTCCGCTCGCACCCCAGTGTTCGAACCTCAAGGGTCTGCCGGAACCCGAAATCCGACAATGGGATACACTGTAGCCTCACCCTGTCTTGTCTTCTTAATGGGGGCGCAGACTCTGAGGGCGCTGCGGGCCACCTGCTAGAAGCCGGCCTCTCTGGAGGCCACCTGCAGGGAGTCGGCCCATCTTGGTCCACCTTCCGGAGCATAGCCGCCTTCTGGCCAGCTGGCCTCCAGAAGGCGGCGCTTCATTTTGATGTCTTGAGGGGTGTGACCAGCCCTGATGTCTTGAAAGGTTCAGGGACTCCGGTTAGGCTACCTGTGGCCCATTACTCCGACAGTAGTCCCTGAAGCTGGTGAGGCGCCACGGCTGAGGAGCCGAGGAGCCTCAACAGTTTCCTCCTCCGGGTGCTCTGGACGGAAGCTTCACCTGACTCCTGGCAAGCCGCATGGTGGGAGTCGGCCACGTTCAGTCGGATTTGTCTGAAACTTCGAATGCAATGGCGGGAACTAGGTGGCGTGCTAGCTAAGCCTCCAGGCCCGCCACCCATCGCGAGCACGCCACGTGGTGTCAGCCAACCGGGCCAGCCTGCTAGCCCACACACGCGATGGGACGTGTCAGCAGGCTGGGCCCTCCACTACCAGGCCTCGGCATGCGAGCGGATCCACTGCGGTCGAGGCGGGCTGTTGAGCTTCTTCGCGGAGTTATTGCACGCAGTAACTCGCGCGGTAAACGTGGGCACGTGGGGTCGTGGGCGCAGTTAATCCCACGATCCCACGCCTCGCCCCCTTGGCTTCATAGCCTGCCTGTCTATAAGTAGGGGGGGAGGGGGAGCGGCGGAGCACGCGCGCCCCTTCGCCCCATTCTTGCCTCCTTCTTCCTCTCGCCATAGCACCCCAGAGCTCCGCCGGAGTGCTGCCGCTGCCCGTTTTCTGTCGAGCTCTTCCGCCCCGAGCTTTCTTGGCCCTGCTCCGATCCCTTGCCCCCCCCCACCACGCCATTTGCCTCGTCGAGCTTTCCATGGCACGCGAGCGGGGAGGAGACTAGGACGGGTCGAACATCAATGAAGACCACATCGCCTTCTTTCGCGACACGCGACGCCTTCCCGCCGCAGGCTACGTGAAGGCGCGCGTGCCTCCTAAGGGGGAGATCTCGCCGGCGCCGGCAGAGGGCGAGTGGGTCGTCTTTCGCTCGCACTTCATCCGCGGCTTCGGCCTGCCGGCGAGTGCCTTTCTCCGCTCGTTCCTCGACTTTTACCATCTCCAACCTCATCACATCACGCCCAACACCGTGATGCTTCTGTCCGCCTTTGTCACGATGTGCGAAGGTTACCTCGGCATCCTCCCCACCATCGAGTTGTGGGGAGCGTTCTTCTACACCCAGCTGGGCACCTCCGTCCGGGAGGTGACAGCCAAGTGCGGTGCCTTCGTCGCGGTGCGCTGCCCGTCTCCAAGGAACGCCTTCCCCTCCATCAAGCTGCCACAGTCAGTCAAGATGTGGCAGCAATCTTACTTCTACGTGGAGAACATGGACCTGATAGTCGACTTCATCATCCTGCCGGCTTATGAAGCCGGCACTCCGGCTGGGCCTAGGGCCAACTGGGGCTACAAGCCGAAGCCGGTGTCAGCAGACGGTGCTGCCGCCATCAACCGACTTCGGGTGCTGATCGAGGCCGAAGGCCTCAAGGCGTCCGACTTGCTGGTCGCCTTCGTCGCGCGCCGGGTTCTCCCGCTCCAAGTCCGGCCTCACTTGATCAGCCGGATGAGCGGGCACCGCGACCCATGCCGGCTGAGTACCAAGGAGATGTTGGCTGCTGAGGTGGCGAACCTGGTGAACGAGATCTCCGACCTCAAGCTGGAGGTTCCCTGGCGGTTCGGCAGGCTGCCGTACTCCCGCGTAGACCCGCCACCAGTCGTAAGTTCTTCAACCTTTGCCTTCTTCAATACTTCATCTTGATTCCGTCTTGCGGTCTTGAACAGTTGGCCTCTTGTCCTTCGAAACAGATATACATGTCGGAGGCGACAACCGCCATTATGGGGGCGGGTGGCCCCTATGCACCGGACCGAGCTGTGAGCGATGTGGACGGCCCCGACCTGGGGCGGCCGCCTTGGAGGACGATGCCACAGGCGGCGTCTATGGGGCTGGCGGCTCCGAAGAAGGCGGCATCGAGACTTGGCCTGACGATGACGATGAGGAAGATGAGCCGCGCCCTGCATGAGGCGCCGGCAGGGCGGACGCAGGCCCCTCCGCCGAACCGACTGCTCGAGGCAGCACGCGAAAGCGTAAACATGGCGCCGCCTTGTTCGGTAGGGCACCGAAGAAGGCCAAGAATCTGACCGCCACGACCAAGCGGAAGGAGGCCGCCGTGAAGGCGGCCAAATTTCAGAAGCTCCCGAAGGCGCCTCCCCTGGTGTCGGCGTAAGTATCTTTTCCTTGTGCTTTTCTTTCTTGTTGATTCTTTCTAAGCTTACCTTCTTCGTCTTTCTTGACTTAGGGCCCCGCTCTCTCTTGAGAAGTCAGCCGCCGCCTCCATCGTTGGGTCGGCGGAGACCTCCACCACCACCCGCCGAATCGATCCGGCCGCCGACCTCCGGGAGGCGCGGGAGCGAAATGCGCAGGAGGTGCGCAAGGAGCAGGAAGCCGCCCGCCTAGAGAAGGCGGAGGCAGACAAGGCGGAGGCCGCCACATTGAAGAAGCTGGCGGAGGCCGAGGCCGCTGCCAAGGCGAAGGAGCAGGCTGAAGAAGCCGCGCACCATCAGTCGGCGTTATTCATCGTCCCCTTAAACTCCGCGCTGCCGCCACCAGAGTTCGTGGCGCCGACTGGGGGGAGCCGGCGACGAGCACCCGATCATAGAGAGGGACGACGACGATGTCGTTATGCCGGATGTGGCCGTGCCTCCGCACCACCATCTGGAGGGGCGCAAGACAAGCAGCCGGCGGACCCTCCAGTACCGCCAGTCGGAGACGAGATGGTGACGGGCCCGACTCCCGAGGTCTGCACACCATCATGCCGCCGGTTTGCAAAGGCGGCTTCAGTGCCACGCCTGCTGGAGGTCACAGCCACGAGCTCTTCGATGCCGGACACCGAGGCGACCAGCGCCGCGCCCGCTGATTGGGTGCGGGGAGGCGGACGGCAGCCTTTGAATCGAGCGATCCCGACGCCCGAGGCAAACTCCGAGCCGAGGCCGACGCCCTGAAGCGGTGCAACCAAGCGTTCCTGGAGTCGCGAGCTGCCGTCCGGGTATGCTTCTTCATCTTTAATTCTTGTATTTATCTGTGGGGCGCCCAACACTCCAATCGGGTGTAGTCTCGAGATTCGGGCCTACCGCCGAAAGCAGCGGCTCGAACTTTAATTGGCAAGCTTCGAGTACTAACATTGTCTGATATCTTCACTGCAGGATTATCATAACCTTCACGCGGCGGCCTTCAACTCCAACGTCCAGGAGCTGAATCAACGGACCACCGACTTGTCGGAAAGCCGGAGTAAGTGTTTGTTTTGTTTCTCTGCGGGGGCGCACTGGCGCACCCGCGGGCTGTAGTCCCCGAGATTCAGGCCGACTGCAGAAAAGTCGGGCCGGATCTCCCCGGCAACTATATCTCTCCTTGTTGATTGTTGATGTCTTTTTCTTCTTCTACTTTTGCAGAGGCCAACGCCGCCCCCACAAAGATCGTACCGGGCGGTTAACACCGTGCTGCGTGCCAAGGAGGCAGACTACAGCAAACTGGCCGAGGAGCGTGACCGGATGAACACGCAACTGGCGGAGCAGGCGGAGCTTCTCAAGAAAGCCCAGAAGGAGCCGGAGGAAAAGGAGGCCGCTCTCCTTGCTGAGTTCGAGACCGAATGCTCCGCCTGGACTGATAAGGAGGCATTGCTGACTGCCGGCTTTGGCGAGATTGAAGACATGGTTGACGGTAAGCTGCCTTCTTTACTCTTTCTTCGAGCCGCCGGCTTCTGATCAAGCCAGCTTCTTGTTTCTAATTTTGGCTTTTTTGCTTTCTGTTTGAGCGGACTTCTTCCGTGGTCACTCCGGCGCTGCCAATCAGGCCATCGAGGCCGACCGCGAAGGGCGGAGGGCGGAAGGTGCAGAGATCGCTGCCGACGCCCCCCGAACCCTTAGCGAACAGCTTCTCAGCATCCAGGTCCGTCTTCGGCCAGCTCATCGGATAATGCATCGTCTTCAGCGCATCGGCACCCAGGCAATCGCCGCCCTGTGGCCAGATATGCCGGCTCCACGTACACCCAGCCGGACTGCCGACTGGCTGGAGGTGGCGACCGGCTGTCTTGAGGCTTGGAAGGGCTCCTCGGCCCGGGCTGGAGCACGTCGGGCCTTGGAGTTTGTCAAGGCGTGGTACCCTGGGCTAAATCTAGCGATTGGCCATCTTATTTGGAAGCCCAAGAGGAGCTGGTGGCGGTGGAGCATGAACTTGTCCAGCGGGCCGCGGAGATCGCCGAGTACACCAACACCAGCGTCTTCGTTCCTGAGCTGGCTGAGAACGACACTGAGGTGCCGCAGGAGTGGTTCCGGCTGAACCCAGAGGATGGCGAGGACTCGGCAAAAGTGATCGACTCCAGCGACAAGGGAGAAGGCGAGGAGGACGAGGAAAGTGAAGAGGAAGCGCCAGAGGTTGGAGCGGACGGCCAGCCTCAGCTCGACCGCGCCTCCAGCAACAAGCCACGCCCGAGCGAGACGGCTACTGCTGAAGGCGACCAAGCGGAGACCGACCAGCCGGCCGCTCCAACAACCGGCACCGCCGAGTCCACCGTCCCGCCGAACCCGTCTGCTGCTCCCTAGGCTGCCGATTTACCTTTTGTTTTTACCTGCTTATTAGTCTCGACAAACTTTGTTAACTTCGCACAATTCCACCCGCGAGGTGTATTTCATACTTCTGTTGAATGTTGGCCAAGGGCCTTTTGGTATGTAAATATTTTTGCCGAGTTCTATCTTTCCTTGCTTTCTGCTCTTTGGCCTTTTTCCTTTGCCGCCTTCCCTAGGTTGCTGTCTTGCCAGCCGAAAAGCCGCTCTGCGGACTGTGGTTGGGTCAAGTACTTAGCCACTTTCGGGGAGGCAAGTACTTAGCCGATTAGAGTTTTCTAGCAAGTTAAGTAGAAGCCGGCCGGCTGCTTTCGGCCAGCGGTCGGTATGAAGCCGGTTTGAACTATGTGCATGCTTTGGGTCCTTAGCCATTTTTCATGCGTACACCCTTTCTGCCTTAACTCCTGCCCATCGGACAGTCGCTCTGCGAGCTGCGACTTCTGGCAGGAGAAGGCTTAAGCGCCAACACATTACTTGTCCGGCTGCAGGAAGCATTACATAGTACAAGGCGGCGAGTCCCCGGGTCGACTGGTCGAACCCGGTGCCAGGCGGACTAATGAAATAACACTTTGATAGGCATAATACTTATCATATAGATAAAAGAGGGCAGTCCCCGAGCTCTTCTCGGGGGACCCGGAGTCTTCGTACTTAATACAAAGGTAGCATGGTACATACTGCATCAACTGTAAAACCTTCGAAGGAGATTCACATTCCATGGCCGCTCTGTCTCCTTGCCGGAGTCGTCTCTTTTGCATGCTCGAGGCTTCTGAGCATCGATCAGGTAGTAGGAGGCATTGCCCAACACCTTGCTGATGATGAAGGGGCCTTCCCAAGGTGTTGAGAGCTTGTGCTGGCTGGCTGTTCGCTGGATCAGCCGGAGCACAAGGTCTCCCTCTTGGAGGGATCTTGGTTTGACCTTCCGATTGTAGTATCGGCGCAGGCTCTGCTGGTAGATGGTGGATTGGCTGAGTGCCAACAACAAGCCCTCTTCCAGTAGATCGACGCCGTCTTCTCGTGCTTCTTTTGCCTCCTCCTCGGTGTACATGGTGACTCGAGGGGAGTCGAATTCTATGTCCGTTGGGATGACGGCTTCGGCACCGTAGACGAAGAAAAAAGCCGTGAAGCCGGTTGACTTGTTTGGAGTTGTGCACAGACTCCAGAGGACGGCCAGCAGCTCATCGAGCCAACTGTTGGCTGACCGCTCCAGAGGCTCGATCAGTTGGGGCTTGATGCCTGACAAAATGAGGCCGTTTGCTCGCTCCACCTGGCCATTTGACTGCGGATGGGCAATGGACGCTAAGTCCAGTCGGATGCCCTACGTCACGCAGAAACGAGCCAAGGCTCCTTTGGCAAAGTTTGTGCCGTTGTCGGTGATGATGTTGTGTGGTATTCCATACCAGATGGTGATGTTGGAGATGAAAGTCACAGCAGTCGGACCATTCAACTTCTTAATTGGCTTTGCTTCTATCCACTTGGTGAACTTGTCCACCGCGACAAGCAGGTGAATCATGCCACCGCGTGCTGTTTTGAATGGTCCCACCATATCCAGCCCCCAGACAGCGAAGGGCCAGGCAATGGGGATAGTCTTGAGTGCAAAAGCCTACTGATGTGGCTTGGAGCGGAACTTCTGGCACCCTTTGCATTTTCGGACCAAGGCTTCGGCGTCTTCTAGAGCAGTCGGCCAGAAAAAACCATGGCGGAAAGCTTTGGCGACGAGTGCTCTTGAAGCCGCATGGTGACCACACTCGCCTTGGTGGATATCTTTGAGGATTTCTTGGCCTTGCTCCGGCTCCACGCAGCACTGGTAAACACCAGTGACACTGCGCCTCACAAGTTCTCTGTTGACGATGGTGTATGCTGCTGCCCGACGTTGCACTTGTCGGGTCGAGATCTCCTCAATCGGCAACTCTTTGTTCACCAGAAAGTTGAGGATGGGTTGAGCCCAGGAAGGTGCTGCAATTTCTTCGACTGCCAGGACTGCTACCTGCACGAGGGCGGTTGGGCCGGGAGGCGGCGGGTTGGAGTCGGTTGCCGCTTGCTGAGTCGATGAAGTCCCCGGGCCGACTGCTGCAGTCCCCGGGCCGGGTTCTGAAGTCCCCGGGCCGGGTGCGGCTGCTGCAGTCCCTGGGTCGCCTGCCGAATTCCCCGCGCCGGCTGCTGGGGTCCTCAAATCGGATCTGACTGCTTTAGGAGGAGCCGGTTTGAAGATGGAGTTTGATTCTGGTGACGGCTTGACAGACGGCTTGAGGAGGCGTTGCAGGGCGATGCCGGCTGGTATTGCTTGCCTGGTAGAGCAAATCCGTGCCAAAGCATCGGCTTGCTCTTTGTCATTTCTTGGCACATTGAGGAACCCGCACTCTTCAAAGTATCCACTGAGTTGCTGGACGAGGAAGCGGTAACTGGCCATATTTGCATCCTTGGCGTCCTAGTCGCCAGACGACTGCTGGACCACCAAGTCGGAATCACCATAGTACAGGATCCGCGCGGATGCCGAGTTCCTTGGCAAGCCGGAGCCCGTGAATGAGTGCTTCGTATTCAGCAACGTTGCTGGAGGCGGCAAAGTGGATTTGCAGCACATATCTGAGCTTGTCGCCTTTAGGAGAGGTGAGGACGATGCCGTCTCCCAAACCGGTGCGCATCTTGGAACCATCAAAGTGCATCCACCAATGAGTGGAGTCTGGCGCTGGCGGCAGGTACTGGGTCTCAGCCCCGTCGACGAGGAAGTCGACCAGTACTTGTGACTTGATGGCGGTGCGAGGCTGGTAGTAGATGGTGTTGGGGGCGAAGTCTGCTATGACCCATTTGGCCACTCCGCTTGAAGCATCTCGGCTTCCAATGATCTCGGCAAGCGGCAGTGCAGACCACAGTGATTGGGTGCTCTTGAAAGTATGGCTGTAGCTTCTTGGCGGCGAAGTGCACGCCGTAGCACATCTTCTGATAGTGGGGGTACTTCTTCTTGGAGGCGGACAGCACTTCACTCAGGTAATACACCGGTCTCTGGGCTGGTAGTGCTTTGCCTTCTTCCTTGCGTTCCACAACTATGATTGTGCTGACCACCCAGCTGGTGGCGGCGATGTAGAGGAGCATGGGCTCCTTAGGAGTCGGAGCCGCCAGGACATGCAGAGTGGTCAGCATCTTCTTCAGCTGGAGAAAAGCTTCATCCGCCTTGTCGTTCCACTCGAAAAAAGTGGTCTTCTTCATGAGCTGGTACAGGGGAAGATCCTTCTCGCCCAGCAGACTAATGAAACGGCTGATGGATGCCAAGCAGCCGGTGAATTTTTGCACGTCCAGCAGTCGGGTAGGCACCTCCATCCTCTCGATGTCCTTGATCTTCACAGGATTGCACTCTATGCCGCGCTCTGAAACCAGGAAGCCAAGAAGCTGGCCGGCTGGCACTCCAAAGACGCATTTCTATGGGTTGATCTTGATTTGAAATCGGCGCAAGTTCTCAAAGGTCTCCTTGAGGTCTTCTAGCAGCGTTCCGCACTTCTCCGTCCTCACTACAACATCGTCCACATAGACGTGGGCGTTTTTGTCGAGTTGCTTGAGGAGACACTTCTGCATGCAACGCTGAAACGTGGCGCCAACATTTCTCAAGCCGAACGTCATGGTCAGGTAGCAGAAGGCTCCCAATGGCGTGATGAAGGCGGTCTTCAGCCTGTCGGCCGGGTTTAGCTTGATTTGATGATACCCTGAGTATGCATCCAAAAAGCTCAACAACTCACATCCGGCTGTGGAGTCAATTACTTGGTCGATTCTTTGCAAAGCAAATGGGTCTTTGTGGCATGCTTTGTTGAGACTGGTATAATCAATACACATGCGCCACTGCGTGTTCTTATTCAGCACAAGGAATGGGTTGGCTAACCATTTCGAAAAGAACACCTCCATGATGAAGCCGGCTGCTAGAAGCCGGGCTATCTCTTCTGCAACAACTCTTCTCTTCTCTTATGACAGGCAGCGCAAGGGCTGCCTGGCTGGCTTGGCATCAGATTGGACATGTAGCTTGTGCTCGGTGAAATCCGTCAGAACACCCGACATGTCCTTGGGAGACCATGCAAAGATGTCCCGATTCTCACAGAGGAAATTGACGAGCTCGCTTTCCTATTTGCTGTCAAGGTTTGCGCCTATGACAGCGTGCCTCTCCGGGTGCTCCGGGTCAAAGGGTATCTTCTTTGTTTCTTTTGCTGGCTTGAACGAGCGCTCAGCTTCCGACTCCTTGGTGTTGGGTGACATTTTCGGCAGCTTGCCTGCCATTGCCACAACCTGGTCAAGGAGCCGCTTTTCAGCCGCGATCACGAGGGACTCGGCTAGCCGGCTGCTCTCTGCTGCATAGGCAGACGACTTCTTGTAGTCCCCTGCTATGGTCAGGATTCCCTTGGAGCTCGGCATGTTCATCTTGAGGTAAGCATAGTGGGGAACCGCCATAAACTTGTCCAGAACAAGCCAGCCAAGCAGTGTGTGGTAAGGGCTTTCAAGGTCCACCACCTCAAACCAGACTGGCTCTCGGCGAAAGTGTTCTTTGTCTCCGAAGAGGACGTCAATTTGAGTCTTGCGGATTGGTGAGCAGGAAAGGCCAGGAACTATGCCATGGAATACAGTCCGGCTGGGCTGAAGATGTCTCTGCTTGATTCCCAACTTCTCCATAGTATCTTTGTAGAGGATGTTGATGCTGCTGCCGCCGTCTATCAGAAGGGAGAAGCGAGCAGCTCGCCTCTCTATGGCATAGGTGGCCTCCAACACAGGAGCATAAGAACCGGGATTGGGCATCACCTCCAGGTGGTCGGCTCTGCTCCAGCTGATGGGCTTCTCAGACCAATTCATGAACTCGGGGGGTCTCTGATGCTACTGCATTTACTTCTGGTTGTCGCTGCCGTCTGCTGTGCCTATCGTCGGCCACGCTGGTGAACACGACATAAGCTCCATGCTCTTCAGGGTATTCATCTTGTATTGCGCCGACTGGCCGAGCTGCCGGCTGCTGGGGAGGAGGAGGCGGCGGGCCGGCAGGCGGAGAAGGCAGGAGTCCATCACCCTTGTCGATCCTGGTAAGCCAGTGGCATTTCTGAGTGGTGTGATTGGACGGCTTCGTGCCGCTGTGGAACTTGCAGGGTGCATTAAGAGTCTGCTCGTACGAGAAGGCGGGCAACCAGTTAGGCTTTCCGCCCTTCTGGCGTTTGGGAGGTGGTTGCCCTTCCGGCTGCTGGTCTTCAACTGTTGCCACCTGCCGGCTTGTGGAAGCCGGCTGCGTGGCCTTGCGCTTGTTATCGTTCAGCTGATGACGTCGACTGGTATCACCAGCCGGGGTTCGAGGAGCTTGGGGTGCCACTTTGCCAGATGCATCAACTTGGATCTCTGCCTTCATGGAGGAGTCAGCCGTGGCGTACTTGTCTGCTATGATCAGCAGTTCGTTGAGGGTCGTCGGCTCGTTGCAGAGAAGCTTGTGCTTGAGGAGGGTGCCCTCTCGGCACCCGGCGGTGAAGTACTCGATGGCATGCACCTTGTGTACACCTTCGCAAGAGTTGCGCAGCTCGGCCCAGCGAGTGAGATAGTCGTGAGTCGACTCATTGGGGCCTTGGACACACAAGGAGAGCTAGCGAGGCTTGGACGGCCGCTTGTACGTACTGGTGAAGTTGCGGATGAAGGCTTCAGCGAAATCAACCCAGCTATTGATGTTGCGGGGCTTCAGGCTGTTCAGCTAAGTCCGGGCCGTGCCCTGGAGCATGAGCGGAACGTACTTCACGGCAACACGCTTGTTGCTGTTCGTGATGTTGACGGCTGTGGAGTAGTCGACCAGCCAGTCCTCCGGCTTCACGGAGCCGGTGTACTTGGGCGTATCTCTAGGGACAGTGAACCCCTTAGGGAAGGGCTCATCTCGGATGCGGGGGCCGAAACAAGGCGGACCCAGCTTGTCTTCTTCTAACGCCAGGGATCGGTTGAGGCGTTCGATCCGGTGGCGGGCATCGTTCTCTCCGACTCCTTCTCGGCGGCTAAGGTGGTCGCCGAGTGTCGGGTGATCAACAGGTGGCCGGGAAGTGCTCCTCTCCCTGCGAGGGGGAGGAGGTGGCGGACAGTCGTCCCGTCGTTCCACTGCTCTTGGGCTGCCGTCTTGGTCGCGCTCGATGGTGATGCGAGTCCGACTGCGGCTGGCAGCCGACTCCTTGTCTCTTCTACCGCGGGCTCCACCAGTCGGCGTCCGGGATGTCGCGCCTTGGTCTCGGCGAGGAGCCGGGTCGTCGATTTGCCGGATGGGCGCTTCAGTGCAGCACTTGGCCTCTTGCTGCTCAGCAGCCGCGTCAAGGAGCTGCTGGACGCGCTCTGTCATATGGTGATGCTCGTCGCCCTCGAGCTTGTCTAGCTCGTCTGCTACCGCCTGGGTAGCTCGTATGTTCTCTGCGGGCATGGCATAGACGGGACGATCTGTCCCGAACAGGCTGGCAATGATCGCGCCACGCTGCCGGATCAGGCCAGTGCGGCTAGGCCCACCAGGAGCCGGTGTGCCGCCGCCGACACAGTCCATCTCACGCCGGTAGGCCTCCGAAAGGCGTCTCACGCTGGCCAGCCGTTTGGCGCTTTTGACGAGCTGGACGCGGCGTGCCTCCAGCGTCTCGGCATCGGCGTCCTCCGGGATGGGTGCTGTCAGGTCTTGCATCGCCGCCTGCAACGGATCCTGGCCGCCTCCGCCAGAGTGCTCGCCATGACTGATGACGAGCACCTCCATGACGGTGCTGCCGCCGCTGTCCGCGCGAGGAAGCGGTTCGTCGTAGACCACCACATTGGTGGGGAACGCGTCGAGCGACGCCGTGTCGGAGTCGACAAGCATCGGGTCGGTGGAGCCAACCGACTCCAAGTCCACAGCAGGCTCGCTAGCGACGTGGAGCTGATCGAGGAGGCTGGCGAGGCGGCTCTCGGGGCCTTCTGTGCCCGCGTCGGACGCGGGCTCGTCGGAGAGGCGGATCTCGCCAACAAGATCGGCGAGCCAGCTCGCCGCACAGGCGACCTCCACGCCGTGCAGCGCGTCGGCACAGACGCCATCTGGCGTGCCGGGCTGGCTGCACTCACCAGGAATGAACAAGGTGCCGGGCTGGCTGCGCTCACCAGGAGACGGTGCACCTCGCCCCACGGTGGGCACCAAATGTCGGGGATTGGCTGCGACATATGCCAATGGATGGCTTATCATGGTAGGAGCGAGTAGACCGTCACCGGTGCCTGGAAGCGGGATGAGGCGTAGACACGAACGCCGGTGCACTTTACCCAGGTTTGGGGCACTCCTAGGAGATAACACCCCTAGTCCTGCACTGCGGGGTCTCCGCATGGTCACTAAGGCACTAGTGGGTACAGATGTGCTCCTCGAGCTGTATGCTATCTTCTCCCCCTAGGTGTAAGTCTAATTCTAACAGGTTGGAACCCTTTGCATGGGTGCTCTAGGGGGTTTATATAGGCCTACCCCCTAGGGGTACAATGGTAATCTGGTTGGGCATAGGACCCGGCTGTCAGTGTCTCTAGTCGAAGGCTTCTCCGCCGGCTGCTGGGGCCCGCCGCCTGGTCTGGTACAGAGCCGACAGGCCGCCTCCGCCGCTCGCGGGTCTTGCCGGTTGCCGATTACTGTAGTGGTGACGCTAATGATGCACGCTTGGTCAGGGGGGCGTGGCTACAGTCCCGCCGCCTGGTGGGAGATCACTGTAGCCACTCCGTGTCTCATCTGGCTAATGGTGGGTGGGCCCCGAGGAAGGAGCGGGCCGCTTGCTAGAAGCCGGCATCCCTCGAGTCCGACTGGTCGGGCCTACGCCGTCTTCTGGGCTCTCGCTGCCTGGTAGGGCCCGCCGCCTGCAGGCCGTAGCGACAGGTCGTCGTGGGAACAGGGCTCCGCCTGCCAGCTATGACGTCAGGGGCGGAGTGGCAACAGTGCGGCGCCGGGTGGAGGTATCTGCCTGTATGAAGCACTGTGGCCACGCCCCACCCGGATATGGGGGTGATGGGCTACACTGTAGCCTCACCCTGTCTTGTCTTCTTAATGGGGGCGCAGACTCTGAGGGCACTACGGGCCGCCTGCTGGAAGCCGACCTCTCTGGAGGCCGCCTGCAGGGAGTCGGCCCGTCTTGGTGCCACCTTCTGGAGCGTAGCCGCTGAGGGAGTCCTGGACTAAGGGGTCCTCGGGCATCCAGCCTGTTATTCATTGGGCCGGACTGACGGGCTGTGAAGTTAAGCTAGGCGACCAGCTGTGAAGATTCCTTCTTATGTAACGGACTCCATGTAACCCTACATCTCTTCGGTGTCTATATAAACCGGAGAGCATAGTCTGGATAGGACACATTCATTACCATATTCATAGGCTAGGCTTTTAGGGTTTAGCCATTACGATCTCGTGGTAGATCAACTGTTGTAACACTCATATTCATCAAGACCAATCAAGCAGGAAGTAGGGTATTACCTCCATAGAGAGGGCCCGAACCTGGGTAAACATTGTGCCCCTCGTCTCCTGTTACCATCGATCCTAGACGCACAGTTCGGGACCCCCTACCCGAGATCCGCCGGTTTTGACACCGACATTGGTGCTTTCATTGAGAGTTCTGCTGTGCCGTTGCCAGGAGGATTTATGGCTCGCCTTGTCCTCAAGAATAATATCATCTCCGGAGGAACCCTGGCCCCAGGCGAAACCCTCCGGCTGGGAGGCTTCGTCATGACCACCGGGTCGGCCCTTAAGCCGACGATGACCTCTCAAGTCAGCGAATATCGCCTCCGTCTGAATCCCGAATACTCCGCCCGGATGGATCCATTGGAGTTATCGTCGTTGAACGAACTCCTGGATCGCATGGCCGCCTTGGGAGTCGCTACAGACACCGATCGGGTTGAGCTTAAATCCGACCAGAGAGAAATTAAAACTCCGCCGATCACCCACCAGATAGCGGTAGTTAAGGAGCAGAGCAACTATTCTACTATATTGAAAACGAACTATGTTCGGATCTGTGATCTTGAAGAGTTGGATATTCTCCGGCAGAAAGGCACGTTATGTCCCCCGAACACGGAGTTGGACGATGAGCCTAAAAAATCAGCCGATATCTCGGAGCTCGAACTGCCAGGGCCGATAGATCTTCAAAATCCGGATCCAAAATTGGGTCAGGGTTTGGATTTTGTTCCACCCACCCTCTCGGATATAGACGCTCTCATGAGCATCAAACGACAGCCTAAGGAAACGGTCCACCACTTCTGGGCCAGATTCCTCCTTGTCAAAGATAAGGTAAAAGATTGTCGTGATGAAGACGCGATAGCAGCATTTTGCAACAACTGCGCGGATGAAGGTATCCTAAATGCCATCAATCGCCGCCGCATACTAAAGTTCGCTGACTTAACAACTATCGTAAAAAAGTACAACACGATGGAAAGCGCCTGGAAAATTCAGGCAGCTCGTTGGGAACCTTCGGCGCCAACCCAACTCATCCTACGGGCGAAAAGGACGCACCCTCGCGGTGCGCCCAGCCGAACAGTCAAAAAACATAAACCCATCACGCTGCACGGCACCGTTCTGGATCGATGGCTCAATGGCCCATGCAAAATACACACAATGCCGGATACCGTGGCAACCCACAGCCTTAGAGCATGTTGGATACTCTGGCAGGTAGCCAAGAGCGGTGAGGACATCCTTATTAAGGACACCCTAGAACAGCAACCTCCAACAAACGACGATACTAGAGTATTGACAGTCTTCGAGACATTCGCTTCAAACAATAAGCGTAAAAAGGGCACTGCGCGATCTCACCGAAGTTTGCCAGGTCGCCACAATTGACCCCTGGAACGACATGGCCATAACCTTTAACGCCAGTGACGAACCCAAATAAAGAACAGTCCGAGCGCCAGCTGCATTAGTCCTTAGTCCCATCGTGGATGGTTTTCGACTTACAAAGGTCCTCATGGACGGCGGCAGCGGACTAAACCTCATCTACGAGGACACGCTCCACAAGATGGAAATAGACAGGAGCCGCATCGAGAAAAGTAGCACGACCTTTTGAGGTATCATTCCCAGTCGGGAAGCGCGGTGTGCGGGCAAAATTACACTCGATGTGGTATTCAGCATGCTGGAGAATTATCGATCCGAAGAAATAACTTTCCAGGTGGCCCCTTTCAACAGCGGATACCACGCCTTGTTAGGGCGAGAGGCCTTCATGCGCTTTCAAGCCATACCCCATTATGGGTATATGAAGATAAAAATGCCCGGGCCTAATGGAATAATCACCCTCGTCAGCGATCCGGACATAGCACTCCGCGCCGAGAACAAAACTGCATCCTTGGCCCTCAAGGCATTATCTGAGGCCCTTGCGGCTGAAGAACTAACCGCACTACGCTCCACTGTGAACAGAGATGATGTTATCCTGGACAAACGACCCAAATCTACCTCCTTCAAGCCAGCAGAAGAAACTGTCAAATTTCAGGTCCATCCAACAGACCCGAAGAAGACAGCCTCTATCGGAGCGCAACTCAGCCCCTCAGTAGACGCAGCACTGCGAGACTTCCTGCGCGAAAACTGGGATATATTCGCCTGGCACCCATCAGATATGCCAGGAATCCCACGTGAGTTGGCCGAACACAGCCTCAACATACTAAAGGGATATAAGCCGGTCAAACAAACCCTGCGCCGCTTTTCCGAACCCAAACGACAAGCTATAGGGGAGGAGCTAGCCAAACTCATCTAGGCTGGATTCATCAAAGATATTAAACATCCGGACTGGCTCGCAAACTTGGTAACGGTACCAAAGAAGGATAAATCCTGGCGCCTATGCGTCGATTTTAAAGACCTTAACAAGGCTTGCCCTAAAGATCCCTTCCCCCTTCCTCGCATTGATCAAATTATTGATGCTACCGTAGGACACGACTCGCTATGCTTCCTCAATGCATATTCCGGATACCATCAAATCGAAATGAAGTAGTCCGATCAAGCTGCAACAGCATTTATTACACCATACGAGTCGTTTTGCTTCAACACCATGCCTTTCGGGCTCAAGAACACCGGCGCCACTTACCAGCGCATGATCCAAACATGCCTCGAGAAACAGATCGGCAAGACAGTGGAGGCCTACGTGGACGACATCGTCATCAAAACTAGACACGTCGAAACACTAATAGACGACTTGCGTCTAACATTCGACAACCTCCGCGCATACGACATCAAGCTTAACCCGGAAAAATGCGTCTTCGGCATCCCCGCCTGTAAACTACCGGGCTTCATTGTTTCCAACAGAGGAATTGAAGCAAATCCGGCCAAAATCCGAGCTCTGTCGCAGTTGGCCACGCCAACCAAACTCAAACAGGACCAAAAACTGGCCGAGTGCGTGGCAGCGTTAAGCCGCTTTATCTCCAGGTTGGGGGAAAAGGCGCTGCCACTTTATCTCCTCCTACGGTGCACCGATAACTTCGAGTGGACAGACGTGGCGACAGCCGGACTGGAGGAAATAAAAACCCTTTTGGCAAGCAACCCAATCCTGGCTGCGCCAAACATCGGCGAACCAATGCTCCTATATATATCAGCAACACACCTGGTGGTGAGCATCGTACTCGTCGTCGAGCGAGAACAGGACGGACACAAATTTCCGCTCCAAAAGACGGTATACTACGTATCCACCGTCCTCACACTATGCAAATCCCGGTACCCTCACTATCAAAAGATAGCATATGCAGTCTTCATGGCATCACGAAAATTGCGACACTACTTTCAGGAGTGCTCGATCACGGTGGCTTCCGAAGTGCCCCTCAATGATATAATTAACAACTGGGATGCAACAGGCCGGATTGCCAAATGGGCCATTGAGCTCCTACCATTCGACATCACGTACAAACCACGTCGAGCCATTAAATCCCAGGTACTGGCTGACTTCGTTGCCGAATGGACAGAGGCCGAACTCCCTAAATAGTACGACGCGTATTCCAACTAGGTTATGCATTTTGACGGATCCAAAATGTTGGCAGGACTAGGGCGGGCGTCGTATTAACGTCCCCCACAGGAGATATCGTCCAGTACGTACTCCAAATATTATACACAGACTCCAACAACACAGCCGAATATGAGGCCTTGCTACATGGCCTTCGGAT
Organism: Aegilops bicornis; assembly: GCA_021605145.1. Lineage (NCBI taxonomy): Eukaryota > Viridiplantae > Streptophyta > Magnoliopsida > Poales > Poaceae > Aegilops > Aegilops bicornis. Next base: position 784,245,576 of record CM038670.1, read on the forward strand.
GGCCGTATCAATGGGCATACAACGCGTGGAGGTGTGCGGGGACTCAAACCTTGCAATATGCCAAATTAATGGAGACTTTCATGCCAAAGATCCAAAGATGGCAGCTTATCACAATGTCGTCTTAAAGATGTCGGCTCGGTTCGAGGGGCTCGAAGTTCATCACGTCGCCCGAGAAAGTAATCAGGCGGCAGACGTCCTTGCTTGCATCGGCGCTAAGCACAACCCCGTCCCACCTAACATCTTCCTCGAAAGGCTCTTCAAGCCATCCGTGGTGTGACAAGGGGGAGACAGCAATGACAGTCCCGTTCCGAACACAAACATAGACAGCGAACACGCCAATATAATCGGAGGCCCAGCCACCGAAATAACACCATCGGCCCACCTCATCATGGCAGTAATTGCCCCGTGGACCGAACCATTCTTGGCCTACTTTAATAGGAAGGAGCTCCCAGAAGATCAGAACGAGGCTCGCCGCATTTTTCGGCGTTCGAAGGCCTATAAAGTTCACGAAGGAGAGCTCTACAAGAAAAGCACTACCGGAGTCCTTCAAAGGTGTATCTCCGAGGAGGAGGGGCGGAAACTCTTGGCAGAAATTCACGCCGGTCTCGGTAGGTACCACGCCGCTGCCCGGGCACTTGTCATCAAGGCCATCCGGACATGATTCTATTGGCCTACGGCCCGGGCAGACACACAGGACCTCATCCAACGCTGAGTTGGATGCCAACTCTTCGCCAACCAAAGCCATATGCCCCCAACTGCCCTACAAACAATGCCCATTACATGGCCCTTTGCGATCTGGGGCTTGAACATGGTTGGACCCCTTAAAGGGGGAAGCCATAAGAAAAAATATCTGCTGGTCATGGTGGACAAATTCACCAAGTGGATAGAGGCTAGACCAGTTAAAACGGCCGAGTCCGAACCGATGATCGCATTTATATCCGATGTGGTGCACTGTTATGGTGTACCGCACAGCATCATCACTGATAACTGTTCCAATTTCACAACTGATGAGGTGAAAACCTGGTGTGCTAATCTGGGCATTAAGCTCGATTACGCCTCTGTCTACCACCCGCAAACAAACGGTCAAGTCGAGCGAGCTAATGGTCTTATTATGAGCGGCATCAAACCCAGGCTAGTGCGGTCTTTGAAAGAATCAGACAAACACTGGGTCGAGGAGCTTGACTCCGTACTCTGGGGGCTACGGACCACGCCCAACCGTACTACCGAATACACACCTTTCTTCATGGTGTACGGTGCAGAGGCTGTATTGCCCTGCGATATTATACATAACTCGCCTCGAGTGCGTATCTACGAGGAGAAAGAGGCCGAGTTGGATCGGCAGGACAGCCTAGACTCCCTAGAGGAGGAGCAAGACGTTGCCAAAGCCCGTTCATCATTTTATCAGCAGCAGGCTCAAAGATATCAAAGCAGAGAAGTACGGGCCAGGACTTACAATGTTGGCGAACTCGTTCTACGCTTGCCGGAGAAGAAAAAGGACAAAATCAAGCCCAAATGGGAGGGTCCCTTCATAATTGACGAAGTTCTTACCGGAGGAGCGTACCGTCTTCGTGACACATCAGAAAATCGCCTAGAGCCGAACCCCTGGAACACGGCCAGACTCCGAAGGTTCTATGCCTAGCGCCGAACTCTTTGTTAGTCTCCTTCCCCCTATAGTTTCCATTACTTTTTCTCCCATTTACACAATTCCTTTTTTTTGCTTTAAAGCTCTCATCCGGCTTGACCGAACACTGCTGACGTACATATTTTTACATATGTACGCCCATCATACCTGGGGGCTTCTTTAACAGAAGCTTGTTAATACTATTTTCCGAGCATCAACCTCACCATACATACATGTTCTTCCCGTATGTCTTTTCTTCACCATTATATGCATTGATATGACTTAAGTTTTGGCCAAGCTGGGTTGCCTGGCTCCTGTGCTTACCCCTACGTTCCCGATTGTTCGGCTAGGTGGTAAAGGGAGCACCTCTGCGATTGTTACTGCCGGGTTATTCGGATGTGTACCTCGGACTGAGTGAAGCCGAAAGCTAGCGTTCTTAAAGGGAGCACCTCTGCGATTGTTACTGTCGGTGGATGAAAATACTCTTTGCACTCACTCTATTGTGAACCCCCAGGAGCTATACACACAGTGATTCTTACATCACATTTCGGACATGTTTACTAATGCATGCACAACCAGGGAAAGGAACCCTTAACGGAACTATTCTCCCTAGAAGATGTCTCTTACAAGCTCAATGTAATATAACATAACTAGTCGGATACAACTTGTCTGTTCAAGCAACTATGACCCCTACGCCTAGTTTTCCAAGCATACCCCGGTCTATTCGGCCGCGGTGGTATTCGGAAACACTCCGCACCATCGAGTCTGGAGGTTGAAGCAAAAAGGTCTGCCATGACAAACTCTATACAATTCAGCTAGAATTACATAGGGTAAGGAAAGTACATAGTCACTGGGACTCAAACACTTCCTTCTCTATACCGTCCAACAGGAGGTCCAACTTACAATCCTGTTGGGAATATTTGGCGGCCACCTCTACTTGGTCATACACTAAACTAACGGGAATTTCTTCCCCATTCGACCCTAGCGGTCTGACCCGAGCCATGTGATTAGGATAAGCTTGGTATACCGAGTTTTCACCATGGCCCAAGCTTCTCGCGCACCCTCTCGACAGGCTGATATATTCCATAATCGGATACGCCGGCGCGCTCCTTTGAACAACTCTACAAGCTCCTCCATACTTCCTGGAGGGGAGGCGGATGGCCATAAGGCCTTGGCAACACTCCGCATGGCCAGCCGAGCATGCTCGTGCACCTGCGACAGTCTTTGCAGTAGATCACCAGCTGATCCGGACACCTCCTCTTTAGGATGGCCCGTCAATATACCTACAATCATAATTATATCAGTTCTATCTATCTCCGAACTACTTTAACAATAGTTCGGACACATACTGAATATGTCGCCCTGCAACTTCTTGTTCTCCTTCACGGAATAGGCTAGCTGGGCCTGCACATCCTTCAGCTCTTCACCTAGATGGGTTTTGCAATCCTGGAGCTGGTTTTTCTCAACAATGGCCTGCTTCAGGACACGTTCGCCCGCAGCATGTAGCCTCTTGGCTTCTTGTTCATTCACTTACGCGACTTCCAGCGCCTCTTTGAGTTCCTCTGACAATCATGTCATGATATAGGCATGACTGTTAGCATTAATGGCATATGATTATATTTTCTCGATGGAGGGGAATATTACTAGGCGACACCTTTTTGGACCTTTCCAGTTTGGCGGTAGCAGCATTTAGTTGCACCCGACATTGCTCCAGCTCTTGGGTTATCAGGTTGTTCTTCTCTGTAAGAACCTGGTCATACAATGGTCCTCAAATCAGTTGTACGAACTGCTTTCAGTCCCGGGGGCTACTGTCATATGGCCATCCTATTCGGACAAAGAAAACTTACACGCACATCTGTTAAATGCTGCTTTGTGGCTCTACTAAGCCCGTTTCGAGCAACTCGGATGTGCGCATCAGCCGAGCTGAAGGCATCGAATGCCTCTTCCGAGAACTCAGGGTCTCGTGAAAATAGCCCTGTAGCACCGATGATTCATGGCGCTCTCCACTTCCGAGTTGGTAACGGACATATTCTCCGAACCCTTGGTCGAAGGACAGTCCGACAGTGTTCCCATCTCTCCGACGGGGTTTAAATCCAGGGCGCCGGGAGTACGGCCGGCCGGACCATCAGACTTAGTCTGGTGAACCTTTTTCCTGGTACTAGACAAACGTATAAGTTGCAGTTAGATGTGACTACTAAACTATACCTTCAAATCCTTACCTCTTTGGTGAGGGACCGGTCGTGTCTTCATTGACCTTCCTTTTAGAGGCCTTGCTCGGCGCTGGAGTCGCCCTCTTTGGAGCCACCCCCGGAGTAGCGTGACGCGCTGAACGCCTCCCCTGTGGAGCATGATGCAGTGTGATGAGTGAGGCAGTGCAAGGAAGCTATTTCGAGCGAGATTTTTTCTTGATAACTTACGTGGGAAGCAGGAAGAAGACCAGGGTAATCGGCGATAATGGCCACTTCCGTGCCATCGTAGCTTGCCTGGTAAAACACCCCTTCCACGAGTACCACGAATATATCCGGGTCTTCTTCAAACCAAGGATCCAGCTCCCGGTTGTGGTTCTCAGGCTGTGGGGTGGGGCTGTAAAACCCCTCGGATATTTTTCGCCAATGCTATTATAAGCGGATTAGAAATTTATCAAAGGTAATCTAGGAAGCGGAATAAGTAAAGCAGAAGGACTGGGGTTTACCCAACTGGGAGGATTATACATAGAATATCCATCCTTGCGATTGATGCGAAGAAATTCTTCCTCCTTCCCTTTGAACAGCTCGGCCAATATCTTGGCTAGGGCGGCGGGCGTGTCCGAACCTTTTCGACCACAGCGGGAGGCGTCGTCCTCTCCGTTGTAGTGCCACATTGGGAGCCCTCTATACTGAAGCGGCTAAACCCCTCGCACTATGGAGGTCGCCATTACCTCAACGATTGTTAATCCGGACTGAGCGAGCATCTTTATCTTGCCCAGGAGCTGACGAACCTCCGCGCTGTCATCCTCTTCAAGACTCCGGGGGCGCCAACTGTGGCGTTTCTTTAGTGGAACGCTTGCAAATTTAGGGAGACCCTTTCGAACTGGGTCGGGAAGGGCAACGTCCTCGATGTAGAACCATTCGGAAGGCCACTCTTTTTATGCCCTCCTTGGTGTGCCGGACAGGTATCCGGTATCGGCAATACACCACACTTCGGCTCCGCCCACTTCAAATATTGAACCCTCATGGTTACGCGGGACAAGACAGAACAATTTTCTCCATAGTTCAAAGTGGGCTTCAACACCCAAAAATAACTCGCATAGAGCGACGTAACCTGCGATGTGCTGGATAGAGGCGGGAGTGAAGTTGTGCAGCTGAAGGCCATAATATTCCAGATGCCCTCAGAGGAACGGATGGACTGGAAATCCGACGCCTCTTAGCAGATAGGGGACGAAGCACACACGCTCCCCCTGGATGGATTGGGGAAGTCCTTCGCCTGAGTCACGCCATTGAAGGAGGCCGACCCTACTCGAACAGGGACTAGATCCGCGGGAGGAAGAAATCCCTGCGTTTGCAACTTTGCTAGTTGACTATGAGTCACAGAACACTTCTCCCACTCGCTTCTCTTAGGGCTAGAGCAGAAGGAGGAGATGGGAATGCTAGCCATGATGGAATGGTGTCTCCTGGCAGTCTCCAGGGATTTCCTCGGCGCAGTGCAGCCTGGATCTAAGATCCAGTATCTTTAAATAGGCGCTCTGCCTTGCGTGGACGGGTGTTATTCGCAAAAATACCCTGACTCTCCGCATTCACTCGACACGTGGAACACGAAGTTATTAGCGCACAGAAGCCGAGGGGAGTGACATTGGATCAATGTCCGAATATACTGCTTGGAGAAGGAACCCGCCTTGCAACACCGAAGACAGTTTGCGCGCCGAACACCTCGTCGTTGAAGCCTGGTTCGGGGGCTACTGAGGGAGTCCTGGACTAAGGGGTCCTTGGGCATCCAGCCTGTTATTCATTGGGCTGGACTGATGGGCTGTGAAGATACGAAGGCCGAAGACTATACCCGTGTCCGGACTGGACTTTCCTTGGCATGGAAGGCAAGCTAGGCGACCAGCTGTGAAGATTCCTTCTTATGTAACGGACTCCATGTGACCCTAGATCTCTCCGGTGTCTATATAAACCGGAGAGCATAGTCCGGATTGGACACATTCATTACCATATTCATAGGCTAGGCTTTTAGGGTTTAGGCATTATGATCTCGTGGTAGATCAACTCTTGTAACACTCATATTCATCAAGATCAATCAAGCAGGAAGTAGGGTATTACCTCCATAGAGAGGGCCCGAACCTGGGTAAGCATCGTGCCCCCCGTCTCCTGTTACCATTGATCCTAGACGCACAGTTCGGGACCCCATACCCAAGATCCGCCGGTTTTGACACCGGCAGCCGCCTTCTGGCCAGCCGGCCGCTCGGCCAGCCGGCCTCGAGAAGGCGGCGCTTCATTTTGATGTCTTGAGGGGCGCGGCCAGCCCTGATGTCTTGAAAGGTTCAGGGACTCGGGTTAGGCTACCCGTGGCCCATTACTCCGACATCTCTAAAACAAATGGTTTGATTGATTACATGAACAAACAACACAAAGGGTTGGAGATATGCCCTAGAGGCAATCATGTATGATGATATTTCCTATGTGTTTATGAATAAAGATAGTCCTTGGACATTATCAATGATGTGTATCAGCAAGTACGTGACTTGTTTGTGGGACTATGCACTGTATGATGACTGTCCTAAAAGGTCCCTAGTCGAAAGGGTTGTGTGGACGCGCAGCCGACTAGACTAGCATATGACACGGTCGATGGCTTGGTCTCCCTAGCCATGGAGCATTGGATGCTAACCGGATAATATGGACTTGGAAAGGTCTGGTCGGATTCGACGTAGTCGGATCCGAGTCGAGATAAGGTCCGAGTCGGATAGACCCAACTATGAGACGCGGCGATATGTCATCTATGAGTATCTAGTACAACATACGTTCTATGTCCTAAGACCTGAGCTGGCACATGTACCCGGGATGGTGACAGACCTGCTTTGGGCCGACCAAACGCTACTCCATGACTGGGAAGTTACAAAGGTAGGTTTCGGGCTTGTCCAGGCCCATGCTGTGAGACATGGTCGAGCAAGATGGGATTTTCCCCTCCGATTAGGAGAGATATACTCTGGGCCCCTCGTGTGATCCGACCAGGATAAGCATGGCCATGCGACATGGATTATGAGGTAATCCGGTTTGTGGTTGGCATCTTTGAAACGAGAAAGAGGTCGGGCTAGCACAAGGATGACAGACTCGCCTTGAGCTCGACAACATATATCATGTGGCAAAAGGAACGGAAGTGTGATGTACAGGTTTGCTAACCAGATTTATAGTTTGCTTGGTGTTCGGCATGCCTTGCTAGAGGCCGCTACCAACCGTGCAGTTCGGAGGTGATTCGAACTGCGACCAAGCTGACTTGAACCTAAGGGGTCGCGCGCTTAAGGGAAGGAACCTACGAGGTCGGATCCGAGGGCGCTGGTCGGATGTGATCCAAGCTGTATTCGGATTGTGGCTGAGTAGACTTGTGGGCTTTAGGATCTGTGCGAGGCCCAAGAGTTGAGCCCGCGACAGATGCCTATATATAGTGGAGGTGCGGCACACTCACGCGATTGATCGCTTCGGTGTTGTCACTAGGGTTTGCATGTGTTGCGAATAGACACCTCCACTCGCCGCCGACTGTGTGATCGGACCTAGCAGTCCGCCGCACGGTGTTCCTCCTGAACGCACGGATACCGTTAGAGGCGGTGCACCTGCGCCGCTCCAGTGAACTTGTACGTGGGATTGGATGACCAGCTTTTTGAGGGAGATCGCACGAGGAGGAGACGATCCACGCGGACGCGCTGGCCCGACTCTTCTTCCACTGCACGTCACTGCACGTCTAGTGGTAACGAACTATGATCCATCTCCCGTAGCATGTTCCTGGATGTTCTGCGTGTAGGAAATTTTAATTTGCAGTTGACGCACCCAACTGTAGACCCAACAGTGGCATCAGAGCCTCTGCTATAGGATTTGGTTTCGGATCGTATGCATATTAGATATGTGGAGGCGGCAGATGAGATTTGTTATCATTGATGAGATCGGCTGTGTGCACATTTGATGTGATCAACTGCACATGGGGATCGTTGAGGCTATGTTTTCTCTCAATCAGGATCGATGAGGTCGTGACACAACCTACCCCTACCGGTCGGTCATCCGCCATCGGGGTTAACAGTGAAACGTAAATCCGAATCGGATTCGCGATGATCGATGGGATCGGTCAGATCAGAAAAAAAAACGGCGTGATTGGAGTGCAGATGTGATCTGTGATTTCCGAAAACGTGCGTAGCGCCTCGTATTTCATACTCGGCACAAGTGGCTCTCATGATAGATTCATATGGTAATTTTATTTTCTTCCTAGAGAAGTGTTCCATGCCTTTCTTTAATGGAAATTGGAATCTAATATTCCCTTCCCTCATATCAATAATTGCACAGATCGTTCTAAGGAAAGGTCTACCAAGAATAATAGGACATGAAGGACTGCAATCTATATCAAGAACGATAAAATCTACAGGCACATAGTTCCTATTTGCAACAATAAGAACATCATTAATTCTTCCCATAGGTTTCTTAATGGTGGAATCTGCAAGGTGCAAATTTAAAGAACAATCATCAAAATCACGGAAACCTAACACATCGCACAAAGTTTTTGGAATCGTGGAAACACTAGCACCCAAATCACACAAAGCATAGCATTCATGATCTTTAATCTTAATTTTAATAGTAGGTTCCCACTCATCATAAAGTTTTCTAGGGATAGAGACTTCCAACACAAGCTTTTCTTCATAAGATTGCATCAAAGCATCAACGATATGTTTGGTAAAAGCTTTATTTTGACTATAAGCATGAGTAGAATTTAGCACCGATTGCAACAAGGAAATACAATCTATCAAAGAGCAATTATCATAATTAAATTCCTTGAAATCCAAAATAATGGGTTTATTAACATCTAATGTTTTGATTTCTTCAATCCCACTTTTATCAATTTTAGTATCAAGATCTAAAAACTCCGAATTTTTGGAACGCCTTCTAGGTAAAGGTGGATCATATTCAGTCCCATCATTATCAAGATTCATATTGCAAAACAAAGATTTAATAGGGGACACATCAATAACTTTTAGATCTTCATCTTTATTTTCATAGAAATTTGAAGAACACGCTTTTATAAAGCAACCTTTCTTAGCATGCATCCTAGCGGTTCTTTCTTTGCACTCATCAATGGAAATTCTCATGGCTTTGAGAGACTCATTGATATCATGCTTAGGAGGAATAGATCTCAGTTTCAAAGAATCAACATCAAAAGAAATTCTATCAACGTTCCTAGCCAATTCATCAACTTTAAGCAATTTTTCTTCAAGCAAAACATTGAAATTCTTTTGCGAATTCATAAATTCCTTAACACTAGTCTCAAATTTAGAGGGCATCTTATTAAAGTTTCCATAAGAATTGTTGTAGGAATTACCATAATTATTAGAGGAATTGCTAGGATAAGGCCTAGGATTAAAGTTTCCTCTATACGCGTTGTTACCAAAATTATTCCTACCAACAAAATTCACATCCATAGATTCATTATTATTCTTAATCAAAGTAGACAAGGGCATATCACTAGGATCAGAAGAAACACTTTTACTAGCAAATAATTTCATAAGTTCATCCATCTTTCCACTCAAAACATTAATTTCTTCTGTCGCATGCAATTTTTTATTAATAGATCTTTCAGCGTGCCATTGAGAATAATTAACCATAATATTATCTACGAGTTTAGTAGCCTCTCCTAAAGTGATTTCCATAAAAGTGCCTCCCGCGGCCGAATCTAAATGATTTCTAGAAGCAAAATTCAATCCGGCATAAAAGTTTTGTATAATCATCCAAAAATTCAAACCATGTGTAGGGCAATTACGTATCATTAATTTCATTCTCTCCCAAGCTTGTGCAACATGTTCATGATCAAGTTGCTTAAAATTCATAATATCGTTTCTAAGAGAGATAATCTTAGCGGGAGGAAAATACTTAGAGATAAAAGCATCTTTGCACTTATTCCAAGAATCAATACTATTTTTACACAAAGACGAAAACCAAGCTTTAGCACGATCTCTAAGCGAAAAAGGAAATAGCTTCAATTTAACAATATCATTGTCAACATCTTTATTTTTTTCATATCACACAAATCAACGAAGCTATTTAGATGAGTAGCGACATCTTCACTCGGAAGGTCATGAATTGATCTTTCATAACAAGGTTCAACAAAGCAGCATTGATTTCACAAGATTCAGTATCGGTAAGAGGAGCAATCGGAGTGCTAAGGAAATCATTATTGTTGGTATTGGTAAAGTCACATAATATGGTATTATCTTGAGCCATCATGACAAACAAGCAATCCAACACACGAGCAAACAAGAGACGGGCAAAAAGAGGCAAACGGAAAAGAGAGGGCGAATAAAACGGCAAGGGTGAAGTGGGGGAGAGGAAAACGAGAGGCAAATGGCAAATAATGTAATGCGCGAGATAAGGGTTTGTGACGAGTACTTGGTATGTTGACTTTTGCGTAGACCTCCCCGGCAACGGCGCCAGAAATCCATCTTGCTACCTGTTGAGCACTGCGTTGGTTTTCCCTTGAAGAGGAAAGTGTGATGCAGCAAAGTAGCGTAAGTATTTCCCTCAGTTTTTAAGAACCAAGGTATCAATCCAGTAGGAGGCTACGCGCGAGTCCCTCGCACCTACACAAAACAAATAAATCCTCGCAACCAACACGATAAGGGGTTGTCAATCCCTACACGGTCACTTACGAGAGTGCGATCTGATAGATATGATAGGATAATATTTTTGGTATTTTTGTGATAAAGATGCAAATTAAAATAAAAGCAAAGTAAAAAAGCAACAGAAATAACTAAGTGTTGGAAGATTAATATGATGAAGATAGACCCGGGGGCCATAGGTTTCTCTAGTGGGTTCTCTCAAGAGCATAAGTATTTTACGGTAGGTGAACAAATTACTATTGAGCAATTGACAGAATTGAGCATAGTTATGAGAATATCTAGGCATGATCATGCATATAGGCATCACGTCTGAGACAAGTAGACCGACTCCTGCCTGCATCTACTACTATTACTCCACACGTCGACCGCTATCCAGCATGCATCTAGAGTATAAAGTTCATAAGAACAGAGTAACGCTTTAAGCAAGATGACATGATTTAGAAGGATAAATTCATGCAATATGATAAAAACCCCATCTTGTTATCCTCGATGGAAACAATACAATACGTGCCTTGCTGCCCCTCATCACATCGAAAGGACACCGCAAGATTGAACCCAAAGCTAAGCACTTATCCCATTGCAAGAAAGATCAATCTAGTAGGCCAAACAAAACTGATAATTCGAAGAGACTTGCAAAGATAACCAATCATACATAAAAGAATTCAGAGAAGATTCAAATATTGTTCATAGATAATCTTGATCATAAACCCACAATTCCTCGGTTTCAACAAACACACCGCAAAAGAAGATTACATCGAATAGATCTCCACGAGAGAGGGGGAGAACATTGTATTGAGATCCAAAAAGAGAGAAGAAGCCATCTAGCTAATAACTATGGACCCGAAGGTCTGAGGTAAACTACTCACACTTCATCGGAGAGGCTATGGTGTTGATGTATAAGCCCTCCGTGATTGATGCCCCCTCCGGCGGAGCTCCGGAACAGGCTCCAAGATGGGATCTCGTGGGTACAGAAGGTTGCGGCGGTGGAATTAGGTTTTTGGCTCTGTATCTGATTGTTTGGAGGTACGTAGATATATATAGGAGGAAGGATTACGTTGGTGGAGCAACATGGGGCCCACAAGGGTGGAGGGCGCGCCCAGGGGGGTAGGCGCGCCCCCTACCTCGTGGCTTCCTGGTGGCTTTCTTGACATAGGGTCCAAGTCTCCTGGATCATGTTCGTTCCGAAAATCACGTTCCCGAAGGTTTCATTCCGTTTGGACTCCATTTGATATTCTTTTTCTGCGAAACTCTGAAATAGGCAAAAAACAGCAATTCTGGGCTGGGCCTCCGGTTAATAGGTTAGTCCCAAAAATAATATAAAAGTGAATAATAAAGCACAACAATGTCCAAAACAGAAGATAATATAGCATGGAGTAATCAAAAATTATAGATACGTTGGAGACGTATCAAGCATCCCCAAGCTTAATTCATGCTCGTCCTCGAGTAGGTAAATGGTAAAAACAGAATTTTTGATGTGGAATGCTACTTGGCATAATTTCAATAGTAATTCTTCTTATTGTGGCATGAATGTTCAGATTTGATATGATTCAAGATAAAAGTTTAATGTTGACATAAAAACAATAATATTTCAAGCATACTAACTAAGCAATTATGTCTTATCAAAATAACATAGCCAAAGCAAGTTAACCCTACAAAATCATATAGTCTGGCTATGCTCCATCTTCCCAACACAAAATATTCATATCATGTACGACCCCGGTTTTAGCAAGGCAATTGGTTCATACTTTTAACGCGCTTCAGCCTTTTCAACTCTTACGCAATACATGAGCGCAAGCCATGGATATAGCACTATGGTGGAATAAGGTATAATGGTAGGGGTTATGTGGGAAGACAAAAAAAAGGAGAACGTCTCACATCAACGAGGCTAATCAACGGGCTATGGAGATGCCCATCAATTGATGTTAATGCAAGGAGTAGGGATTGCCATGCAACGGATGCACTAGAGCTATAAGTGTATGAAAGCTCAAAAAGAAACTAAGTGGGTGTGCATCCAACTTGCTTGCTCACGAAGACCTCGGGCATTTGAGGAAGCCCATCATTGGAATATACAAGCCAAGTTCTATAATGAAATTTCCCACTAGTATTTGAAAGTGACAAAATGAGAGACTCTCTATTATGAAGATCACGGTGCTACTTTGAAGCACAAGTGTGGTAAAAGGATAGTAACATTGTCCCTTCTCTCTTTTTCTCTCATTTTTTTTATTTGGGCCTTTTCTCTTTTTTTTATGGCCCCTTTTTTTTTGTCCGGAGTCTCATCCCGACTTGTGGGGGAATCATGGTCTCCATCATCCTTTCCTCACTTGGGACAATGCTCTAATAATGATGATCATCACACTTTATTTACTTACAACTCATGAATTACAACTCAATACTTGGAACAAAATATGACTCTATATGAATGCCTCCGGCGGTGTACCGGGATATGCAATGAATCAAGAGCGACATGTATGAAAGAATTATGAACGGTGGCTTTGCCACAAATACAATGTCAACTACATAATCATGCAAAGCAATATGACAATGATGGAGTATGTCATGATAAATGAAGCGGTGGAAAGTTGCATGGCAATATATCTCGGAATGGCTATGGAAATGCCATGATAGGTAGGTATGGTGGCTGTTTTAAGGAAGATATAAGGAGGTTTATGTGTGAAAGAGCGTATCATACCACGGGGTTTGGATGCACCGGCGAAGTTTGCACCAACTCTTAAGGTGAGAAAGGGCAACGCGCGGTACCGAAGAGCCTAGAAAATTGCGGAAAGGTAAGTGTGCGTATAATCCATGGACTCACATTAGTCATAAAGAACTCATATACTTATTGCAAAAATTTATTAGCCCTCGAAGCAAAGTACTACTACGCATGCTCCTAGGGGAAGGGTTGGTAGGAGTTAACCATCGCATGATCCCGACCGCCACACAAAGGAAGACAATCAACAAATACTTCATGCTCCGACTTCGTTACATAACGGTTCACCATACGTGCATGCTACGGAATCACAAACTCCAACACATGTATTTTTCAATTCCACAATTACTCAACTAGCACAACTATGATATTACCACCTTTATATCTCAAAACAATTATCAAGCATCAAATTTCTCATGATATTAATTAAAGCAAATTGCCATGCTGTTTTAAGACTCTCAAAATAATATAAGTGAAGCATGAGAGATCAATACTTTCTATAAAACAAATCCACCACCGTGCTCTAAAAGATATAAGTGAAGCACTAGAGCAAAACTATATAGCTCAAAAGATATAAGTGAAGCACATAGAGTATTCTAATAATTTCTGAATCATGTGTGTTTCTCTCAAATGGTGTGTATAGCAAGGATGACTGTGGTAAACTAAAAAGCAAAGACTCAAATCATACAAGACGCTCCAAGAAAAACACATATCATGTGGTGAATAAAAATATAGCTCCAACTAAAGTTACCGATGGAAGTAGACGAAAGAGGGGATGCCTTCCGGGGCATCCCCAAGCTTTGGCTTTATGGTGTCCTTAGATTATCTTGGGGGTGCCATGGGCATCCCCAAGCTTACGCTCTTTCCACTCCTTGTTCCATAATCCATCAAATCTTTCACCCAAAACTTGAAAACTTCACAACACAAAACTCAGTAGAAAACCTCGTGAGCTCCGTTAGCTAAAGAAAACAAAAGACCACTTCAAGGTACTGTAATGAACTCATTATTTATTTATATTGGTGTTTAACCTACTGTATTCCAACTTCTCTATGTTTTATAAACTCTTTTACTAGCCATAGATTCATTAAAATAAGCAAACAACACACGAAAAACAGAATCTGTCAAAAACAGAACAGTCTGTAGTAATCTGTAACTAACATAAACTTAAGGAACTCCAAAAAATCAGCCAAAATAGGAAGACATAGGAAATTTGTTTATTGATCAGCAGCAATTTGAATCAATATTTTATCACGTCCTGGTGATTTTTAACAATTGTTTTCGTGAACAGAAAGTTTCTGGAAATTACAGCAAGATCAAATAACTATCATCCAAGAAGATCCTATAGGTTTAACTTGGGACAAACACTAATTAACACATAAAAACACATCTAACCAGAGGCTAGAACAAATATTTATTCCTAAACAGAAGCAAAAAGCAAAAAACTAAAAATAAAATTGGGTTGCCTCCCAACAAGCGCTATCGTTTAACGCCCCTAGCTAGACATAAAAGCAAGGATAGATCTAGGTATTGCCATCTTTGGTAGGCAATCCATAAGTGGCTCTCATGATAGATTCATAAGGTAATTTTATTTTCTTCCTAGGGAAGTGTTCCATGCCTTTATTTATTGGAAATTGGAATCTAAAATTCCCTTCCTTCATATCAATAATTGCACCAATCGTTCTAAGGAAAGGTCTACCAAGAATAATAGGACATGAAGAATTGCAATCTATATCAAGAACGATAAAATCTACGGGCACACAGTTCCTATTTGCAACAATAAGAACATCATTAATTCTTCCCATAGGTTTCTTAATGGTTGAATCCGCAAGGTGCAAATTTAAAGAACAATCATCAAAATCACGGAAACCTAACACATCACACAAAGTTTTTGGAATCGTGGAAACACTAGCACCCAAATCACACAAAGCGTAGCATTCATGATCTTTAATCTTAATTTTAATAGTAGCTTCCCACTCATAATAAAGTTTTCTGGGGATAGAGACTTCCAACTCAAACTTTTCTTCATAAGATTGCATCAAAGCATCAACGATATGTTTGGTAAAAGCTTTATTTTGACTATAAGCATGAGGAGAATTTAGCACGGATTGCAACAACTAAATACAATCTATCATAGAGCAATTATTATAATTAAATCCCTTGAAATCCAAAATAGTGGGTTTATTAACATCTAATATTTTGATTTCTTCAATCCCACTTTTATCAATTTTAGCATCAAGATCTAAAAACTCCAAATTTTTGGAACGCCTTCTAGATCTTTATCAATTCTAGGTAAGGTGGATCATATTCAGTCCCATCATTATCAAGATTCATATTGCAAAACAAAGATTTAATAGGGGACACATCAAAAACTTTTAGATCTTTATCTTTATTTTCATAGAAATTTGAAGAACACGCTTTCATAAAGCAATCTTTCTTAGCACGCATCCTAGTGGTTCTTTCTTTGCACTCATCAATGGAAATTCTCATGGCTTTGAGAGACTCATTGATATCATGATTAGGAGGAATAGATCTCAGTTTCAAAGAATCAACATGAAGAGAAATTCTATCAATGTTCCTAGCCAATTCATCAACTTTAAGCAATTTATCTTCAAGCAAAGCGTTGAAATTCTTTTGCGAATTCATAAATTCCTTAACACTAGTCTCAAATTCAGAGGACATCATATTAAAGTTTCCAAAAGAATTTTTGTAGGAATTACCATAATGATTAGAGGAATTGCTAGGATAAGGCCTAGGATTAAAGTTTCCTCTATACGCGTTGTTACCAAAATTATTCCTACCAACAAAATTCACATCCATAGATTCATTATTATTCTCAAACAAAGTAGACAAGGGCATATCATTAGGATTAGAAGAAACACTTTTACTAGCAAATAATTTCATAAGTTCATCCATCTTTCCACTCAAAACATTAATTTCTTCTATCAGATGCACTTTTTTATTAGTAGATCTTTCAGTGTGCCATCGAGAATAATTAACCATAATATTATCTAGGAGTTTAGTAGCCTCTCCTAAAGTGATTTCCATAAAGGTGCCTCCCGCGGCCGAATCTAAAAGATTTCTAGAAGCAAAATTCAATCCGGCATAATTTTTTTGTATAATCATCCACAAATTCAAGCCATGTGTAGGGCAATTACGTATCATTAATTTCATTCTCTCCCAAACTTGTGCAACATGTTCATGATCAAGTTGCTTAAAATTCATAATATCGTTTCTAAGAGAGATAATCTTAGCGGGAGGAAAATACTTAGAGATAAAAGCATCTTTGCACTTATTCCAAGAATCAATACTATTTTTACACAAAGACGAAAACCAAGCTTTAGCACGACCTCTAAGCGAAAAAGGAAATAGCTTCAATTTAACAATATCATTGTCAACATCTTTCTTCTTTTGCATATCACACAAATCAACGAAGCTATTTAGATGAGTAGCGACATCTTCACTCGGAAGGCCGGCGAATTGATCTTTCATAACAAGGTTCAACAAAGCAGCATTGATTTCACAAGATTCAGTATCGGTAAGAGGAGCAATCGGAGTGCTAAGGAAATAATTATTGTTGGTATTGGTAAAGTCACATAATATGGTATTATCTTGAGCCATCGTGACAAACAAGCAATCCAACACACGAGCAAACAAGAGACGGGCAAAAAGAGGCAAACGGAAAAGAGAGGGTGAATAAAACGGCAAGGGTGAAGTGGGGAGAGGAAAACGAGAGGCAAATGGCAAATAATGTAATGCGGGAGATAAGGGTTTGTGATGGGTACTTGGTATGTTGACTTTTGCGTAGACCTCCCAAGAACGGGCGCCAGTAAATCCATCTTGCTACCTGTTGAGCATCGCGTTGGTTTTTCCTTGAAGAGGAAAGTGTGATGCAGCAAAGTAGCATAAGTATTTCCTTAGTTTTTGAGAACCAAGGTATCAATCCAAGAGGAGGCTACGCATGAGTCCCTCGCACCTACACAAAACAAATAAATCCTCACAACCAACGGGATAAGGGGTTGTCAATCCCTACACGGTCACTTACTTAGAGTGAGATCCGATAGATATGATAGGATAATATTTTTGGTATTTTTATGATAAAGATGCAAAGTAAAATATAAGCAAAGTAAAAACCAACGGAAATAACTAAGTGTTGGAAGATTAATATGATGAAGATAGACTGGGGCAAATATAGGGTTCACTAGTGGCTTCTCTCAAGAGCATAAGTATTTTATGGTGGGTGAACAAATTACTGTTGAGCAACTGATAGAATTGAGCATAGTTATGAGAATATCTAGGTATTTTCATGTATATAGGCATCACGTCCGAGACAAGTAGACCGACTCTGCACGCATCTACTAGCATTACTCCACACATCGACCGCTATCCAGCATGCATCTAGAGTATTAAGTTCATAAGAACAGAGTAACGCTTTAAGCAAGATGACATGATGTAGAGGGATAAATTCATGCAATATGATAAAAACCCATCTTGTTATCCTCGATGGCAACAATACAATACGTGCCTTGCTGCCCCTCATCACTGGGAAAGGACACCGCAAGATTGAACCCAAAGCTAAGCACTTCTCCCATTGCAAGAAAGATCAATCTAGTAGGCCAAACCAAACTGATAATTCGAAGAGACTTGCAAAGATAACCAATCATACATATAAGAATTCAGAGAAGATTCAAATATTCTTCATAGATAATCTTGATCATAAACCCACAATTCATTGGTCTCAACAAACACACCGCAAAATAAGATTACATTGAATAGATCTCCACGAGAGAGGGGGAGAACATTGTATTGAGATCCAAAAAGAGAGAAGAAGCCATCTAGCTAATAACTATGGACCCGAAGGTCTGAGGTAAACTACTCACACTTCATCGGAGAGGCTATGGTGTTGATGTAGAAGCCCTCCGTGATTGATGCCCCCTCCGGTAGAGCTCCTGAACAGGCCCCAAGATGGGGTCTCGTGGGTACAGAAGGTTGCGGCGGTGGAATTAGGTTTTTGGGTCCGTATCTGATCATTTGGGGGTACGTAGGTATATATAGGAGGAAGGAGTATGTCGCTGAGCAACATGGGGCCCACGAGGGTGGAGGGCGCGCCTGTGGGGTAGGCGCGCCTCACCTCATGGCTTCCGGTGGCTTTCTTGACGAGGGTCCAAGTCTCCTGGATCATGTTCGTTCCGAAAATCACGTTCCCGAAGGTTTCATTCTGTTTGGACTCCATTTGATATTCTTTTTCTGCGAAACTCTGAAATAGGCAAAAAAACAGAAATTCTGGGCTGGGCCTTCGGTTAATAGGTTAGTCCCAAAAATAATATAAAAGTGAATAATAAAGCACAACAATGTCCAAAACAGAAGATAATATAGCATGGAGCAATAAAAAATTATAGATACGTTGGAGACGTATCAAGCATCCCCAAGCTTAATTCATGCTCGTCCTCGAGTAGGTAAATGGTAAAAACAGAATTTTTGATGTGGAATGCTACTTGGCATAATTTCAATGTAATTATTCTTATTGTGGCATGAATGTTCAGATTTAATATGATTCAAGATAAAAGTTTAATGTTGACATAAAAAAAATTCAAGCATACTAACTAAGAAATTATGTCTTATCAAAATAACATAGCCAAAGCAAGTTATCCCTACAAAATCATATAGTCTGGCTATGCTCCATCTTCCCCACACAAAATATTCATATCATGTACAACCCCGGTTTTAGCCAAGCAATTGGTTCATACTTTTAACGCGCTTCAGCCTTTTCAACTCTTACGCAATACATGAGTGCAAGCCATGGATATAGCACTATGGTGGAATAAGGTATAATGGTAGGGGTTATGTGGGGTTATGTGGGAAAACAAAAAAAGGAGAAAGTCTCACATCAACGAGGCTAATCAACGGGCTATGGAGATTCCCATTGTCGGTGTCAAAACTGGCGGATCTCGGTAGGGGGTCACGAACTGTGCGTCTAGGCGGATGGTAACAGGAGACAAGGGACACGATGTTTTTACCCAGGTTCGGGCCCTCTCGATGGAGGTAAAACCCTACTCCTGCTTGATTAATATTGATGATATGGGTAGTACAAGAGTAGATCTACCACGAGATCAGAGAGGCTAAACCCTAGAAGCTAGCCTATGGTATGATTGTTGTTCGTCCTACGGACTAAAACCCTCCGGTTTATATAGACACCGGAGATGGTTAGGGTTACACAGAGTCGGTTACAATGGAAGGAGATCTACACATCCGTATCACCAAGCTTGCCTTCCACGCCAAGGAAAGTCCCATCCGGACACGGGACGAAGTCTTCAATCTTGTATCTTCATAGTCCAGGAGTCCACCAAAGGTCATAGTCCGGCCATCCGGACACCCCCTAATCCAGGACTCCCTCAAGAGTCTCTCGAACCAGGCTTCAATGACGACGAGTCCGACGCCAGCAGTTTTTCTTCGGCATTGCAAGGCGGGTTCCTCCTCCGAATACTTCATAGAAGATTTTGAACACAAGGATAGTGTCCGGCTCTGCAAAATAATTTCCACATACCACCGTAGAGAGAATAATACTTACACAAATCCAATCTGCTGACGTATTTCACAGCGTGACATCACACCACGACCAAGCCTTTATTCGAATCGTTTTTTACTGTCCCACCTCAGCGCACTTAGTGAGGCGGTTTCCTTGGCACGTCTTGTTGAAGCAGAGATCGTGTCCCCTTATTCCGGGATTCTCATCAATACGAGCACGGGTAACCCAACTGTGCCATTAATTTACGGCGCTTGGGAGATAAGCGAGTTTTACCAGGCTGGTGGGGGCACATAATTTCGTCCGCCCATATAAGGGGATAAGGATCCACCTTTTCCATCTACGCCTTCTTCCTCGTTTGCTTATCCATTTTCGCACACTCGAGCTCCCGCGCCCAAGTCCGCACTTCCCACCTCAACCTTCTCCAGCCATGTCCGGAGCGGGAGGCAAGTGGATGGTCTCCTTCGCCACGGAGGGACACATCAAAAAGCTAAGGGAGGCCGGATAGTTGTCTAACGACATCGCGCACCGGCTCCCAGACAAGGGGCAGCTCATCCCCACCCCCAGGCCCCATGAGAGGGTGGTGTTCCTCACCCATTTCCTCCACGGACTAGGTTTCCCACTTCACTCGTTTGTCAGAGGGCTCATGTTCTACTACGGCCTGGATTTCCACGATCTGGACCCAAACTTCGTCCTCAACATCTCGGTGCTTATTGTCGTGTGCGAGGCTTTCCTCCGCATCAAGCCCCACTTCGGCTTATGGCTGAAGACCTTCAATGTCAAGCCGAAGGTAGTGGGCGGCCAACAAGCGGAGTGCGGAGGCGCCATGGTGGGCAAGATGCCCAACGTTACATGGCTCGAGGGCTCCTTTGTGGAGACCATAAAGGGGTGGCAATCGGGGTGGTTCTACATCACTGAGCCGCGTGACCCTAAATGGGCAGCGGCCCCCGAATTCTGATCTGGCATCCCCACACGGCTCACCTCCTGGAAAAGAGAAGGGCCTGTCGTGGGGTAATTCGGAAGAGCGGACCGGACTCCAATCCTGCGTCCAAGACCTGGTGAACAAAGAGGTTAAACTCGTCAACGTAGTCCAGGTCATGCTCATCCGCCGGATCCTCCCGTGTCAACGACGGGCTTTTAACTTATGGGAGTTCAACCCGGCCCAGCACCAAACTCTGACCAGGCTCTTTGACACAACGCATGAGGATGCCTGGAAGGTGCTATTCAAGGGCGCCGAGGTTCCCCCTCCCATCACCGAGGATCGCGGATTCCGCGTGAAGCGCCAAGCCACCATGGTAAGCTTATTTTACCCTTTACGGGATACTTGTTTTTCATAGTTTAACTCTATGCGGGATCTAAGCTCCCGTTCCTTTGACAGGAATGGCAGAAGAAGACCGGACAAATCGACTGTCTGGCTCCTTTGCCCGAAGATCCAGCAGACGCCCACTTGACGGGGCTGCTGGTCCCGGCACCTTACGTGGTGCCGGAGAAGAAGGCCAAGAAGAAGGCCACGGGGACTCGAAAGAGTTCCTGGCGCCCGGTGGTGCCGGATTCATCGTCCGACGACTCCGAGGCGCACTCCTCCCGTGAAGACGAGGAGGAGTGAGGGAGTCCCGGACTAGGGGGTGTCCGGATAGCCGGACTATCGTCATGGCCGGACTCCAAGACTATGAAGATATAAGATTGAAGACTTCGTCCTGTGTCCGGATGGGACTTTCCTTGGCGTGGAAGGCAATCTTGGCGATACGGATATGTAGATCTCCTACCTTTGTAACCAACTTTGTGTAACCCTAGCCCTCTCCGGTGCCTATATAAACCGGACGGCTGTAGTCCATAGGAAGAACAACAATCATACCATAGGCTAGCTTCTAGGGTTTAGCCTCTTTGATCTCGTGGTAGATCCACTCTTGTAACACACATCATCAATATTAATCAAGCAGGACGTAGGGTTTTACCTCCATCAAGAGGGCCCGAACCTGGGTAAAACATCGTGTCCCTTGTCTCCTGTTACCATCCGCCTAGACGCACAGTTCGGGACCCCCTACCCGAGATCCGCCGGTTTTGACACCGACATTGGTGCTTTCATTGAGAGTTCCTCGGTGTCGTCACCAACAGGCCCGATGGCTCCTTTGATCATCAACAACGACGTGGTCCAGGGTGAGACTTTTCTCCCCGGACAGATCTTCGTGTTCGGTGGCTTTACACTGCGGGCCAATTCGCCTGGCCATTTGGAGCAGATCGAAAGCTACGCCCCTGGCCGTCAGGTCAGATTTGGAAGTTTAAACTATACGGCCGATATCCGCGGAGACTTGTTCTTCGACGGATTTGAGCCGCAGCAGCCAAGCGCCACACCGCTCCTCGATGGGCATGATCTAGCTCAGAAGCTGAACAGTGGCTCGAGGCCGCACCAGAATCCGCTCCGACCCTTAATCCGGAGCCGGATTCCTCGATCGAGGACGAGCGGTTGGACACCGCCTCGGGGGCTTTAATCTCTACGGCGATCGAGCCGAACTCCATCCCTATCCTCGACTCCAGGGTGTCGGACTCCTCTCCAGACTCCGAACCCTCCGCGCCCTTGCCAATCGAATCCGATTGGGCGCCCGTTATGGAGTTCACGGCCGCGGACATCTTTCAGCACTCGCCCTTTGGCGACATCCTGAATTCACTAAAGTCTCTCTCTTTATTCGGAGAGCCCTGACCGGACTACGAACAGGAAGGTTGGGATGCGGACGATGAAGAAACTCAATGCCCACCCACCACCCACTTCATAGCCACTGTCGAAAGCTTACACGACGTGCTCGATTCCGACTCCGAAGACATCGACGGTATGGACGACGATGTAGGAGACAACAATGAACCAGCACCTATAGGATGCTGGACAACCTCATCCCATGATGTATACATGGTGGATACACCTAAAGGAAATGAAGACGAGGAACAACGGGACGCTACGAAGGATAAATCCCTCGAAAAGCAGTCAAAACGGCAACGTAAACGCCGAACAAAGTCCCGCCCCAACAAAGACCCAGCCATAGAGCAGGGCGAACCGGTGGACAACGAACAAGCCATCGAGCAATCGTCCGAACAAGACAACTTGGATAAACAATTTGTCCCCCGCGAAGACAACAGTCCGGACGATCTCACGCCGGACAAACCATTGGAGCAAAATGACCTCCAGAAAGGCTCGCCGCCATCGCGCGTAGCCTGAAAAAAGGTAAGCGGAAGCTCAAACAGCGGAAGATGCACTCGTGGATTAGACGGAGCAAAGTATTCAGCACCGCAGAATAAGTATGGCGATCGTCCGAACAACAAAGAGCTACCGAAAAGAAAGCTACTGCTCAATTGACGAGGAGGCCTTAGATCCCCACAATTAAAAAGGAAGAAGGCCACCGGTCGGATGGATGACCTCACGGCAAAAGGAGAGCGGCGAATGGTGCCACACACAAGCCAATATGCGATCCGCCTAAGGATTCACATCAAAAGGATGGCCCAGTTAGGTCCATCTATGGGCCAAGAAAGCACGCTCGTCAAAGCAATGCAACACGCTAAAATTCCGAGAACCACGGCACACCCAAATATAGGGGCGCCGCACACCCCCTATGTTTCACCGATGAGGTGTCGGATCATGAATTTCAAATGGATTCAAACCCGTAAACATAGAGGCATACGACGGAACAACAGACCCTGGAATCTGGATTGAGGATTACATCCTCCACATACACATGGCTAGAGGAGATGATCTCCATGCCGTAAAATACTTACCCCTTAAACTCAAAGGGCCAGCTCGGCATTGGCTTAAGAGCCTCCCCGAAAATACCATTGGAAGCTGGAAGAGCTCGAGGATGCATTTCGGCAAATTTTCGGGGGACCTCGTCCGCCCTCCCGGACGCAGACGATCTAAGTCACATAACTCAACATCCCGGAGAGTCAGCCCGAAATTTCGAACAGGTTCCTTACCAAAAAGAACCAAATAGTCGATCGTCCGGACGCCAAGCCTTGGCAGCTTTCAAACACAACGTCCGAGACGAATGGCTCGCTGACACATCGCCAAGAAAAGCCAATAACAATGGCCACATTAACAAGCCTCATGACCCACTTTATGCGTAGGGGAAGACAAATGGCTGGCTAGATGCAGCACCAATGACCGAGTACATCTGAAATCGTGGATGGAAATGAAATCACGACGCAGAAAAGATCAGCGCGGAATAAGGGAAATGGCCCAAATAGTACGGGCGGTCAACGCCGGATTCAAAAGCTCTCGGCCGAACAACAAAACACCGCCCTAAAGGATAACAAAGTGACGAGCTATCCAACCTAAACAAGATTACGGATAGATCGTGTCAAATACATGGTACCTCCGGAAGCCTCGCAAACCATACCCACAGAGATTATTGGGTCTTCAAGCAGTCCGCCGACTTAACGCCGAACACAAGGGGCTCGACACACCAAGTGAAAGTGACGAAACCCAAAAGCAGCACTCCGGAAAACAAAAGACTTTCCCACTAGAAGTCAAAACAGTGAACTCACTTCATGTGATAACACACAGCACGGCACCTGCCATACCAGGACACCGTCCGCATAATGGGGATAGAACCTACCAAAATTCGCTATAGCAGCACTTCCTTCAAAGGAATGACGCCATGCCTTCTTTATTATACAGGCTCTGTACCACTAGAGGGTGTGTTCGGTTCATCCGACAACCCCCGTCGCGGAAAGCTCACTCCCCATCGCCCCATTCAGCAGTAGCCCTTAAGCACTACTGAGGTGTACAGCTTTCGCCCGCTTTTACGCAATACCGCATTATGCATCTCTAACACTTAAAATGCCCGGTCCACGCGGCATCATCTCGTTAAAAGGAAGTATTAAGTGTCACTTGAGCACGGAAGAACGGGAGACTGCCTTGACAGCCCCACGCTTATCCGGCTACGCTAGGCAAAGAACCTGAATCGGTCATTCAAACCCCGAACTCGGTTAGACGAGTCAGGCGCCTACTAGCGGCATACCCCCATACGAGGGGCCGCATACATGTATAACAAGAGACAATAAAGCTCAATTTTATTTAATACTTCGAACCATACTCTGTTTATTTAATATTAAGTACACCTTTCGCACGACCCTTTTTCTTTCAAACTAAGTTCCTCTCTTTTACAGATGAACAATGTGCTACACCCGTCCAGGATACGCGCACAACGGAGACATAGGCGCAGACGTGCAGTAGGGACCCGTTGCAAGGATTCTTTTCAGATTAAGACCCTGCGTAAACCTTTTTCCACTGTCTCTTGTTGATATACACCCCCCCGGTTCCTTAATATAACCGAGGAGGAGGCTGGTGCTTTGGCATTGGCCGCACTGCAGAATTTTTGGCTGCATCTAGACACCAGGGCTTAGGGCATTATTCTGCCCATTTTCATAAAGACCGAATACCTTAGGGAGTATTCGCGCCTCGAAAGTTAGGCCTTATATGCATCAGCTCGAATCATGTCTTTGGTCAAATGTTGGGTTGCCCGGCTCCTGTGTTTTGCTGCCTTTACGCCTGTTTTCACGGCTAACGCGGCACCGTGGAGAACTATCGCGATTGTGCCCCGTTCGCCGCAACAGCACCTCAAGAGAGAAAGCCGAAACCGATGTCATGATATAGCGAGAGACTGCTCAACCACTCGATGACTCACATGAATGTTTAGGATTCCTCCGCATTAACGAAGGACCGGTTTTCGGTCAGGCACATACGCACTCAATTCGGGAGAGTGCGGTGCCCTGTGGGCTATATAGTAGCCCCACCCTCGAACTCCTATGGCTAAGTGAAAGTGATAAAGCATTATAGTCCGGTTGCCTGGTTTGCTACGCTATCACCTCCTTAACAGGACCAAGACGTTGGATTAAGTGTGAAAAAGCGCCTTTTTTTTGCAAACACCCCCGCACTATGTGCGTAAAAGCCAAGGACTGCCATCTTTCAGTGTTATATACACATATACATAAACGGCCGACAGGAGTAGTTTACTACTTGAAACGCACAAGTATAAAAAGCACTTATATTACATTGAAACATTGTTTTCACAAATCATACATGTCATTTAAACATAATATCCTTCGAGCACTGTGTCTCTATTAAACGAGCGCCCGACAGGACTTCTTCAAAGTAGTGCTCGGCAGGTACTCGGCCTCTGTCCGAATCCTGGGATGCAACGTCAGTGGCCTTCATCTCTGCCCAGTATGTCTTGACACGGGCAAGAGCCATCCGCGCTCCCTCAATACATGCCGATTGCTTCATTGCGTCGATACGCGGCACCGCACCAAGAAACTGCTGCACTAAACCAAATAGCTCTTCGGCTGGGGTCCGTCCGGCCACAAGTGAGTCAAGACATGCTTCATGGCAAATCCGGACAATCGATCCAGCTCGGCCCATTCGGCCAACCGATCGGTCAGCAGCAGAGGACGCCCGGACTATGGAATTGCGACCAATATAGCTTCTACCCTTCAGGCCCCTTCTTCGCCCCGAAGTGCTCAACCGCGTCCACAGCGCTCGCCGCCAAGTCCAGATAAGCATCCTCTGAACTCCAAAATTTATCCAACTGAGCATACTTTGGATCTGTATATTTCCTCCGCAGGAGAAACGGTTTTCCAGCCGCAATTGCCCTGGCCTGACTCAGCTCCTCCTTGGCAGCTCTCAAAGCCGATTGGGCATTCTTGGATTCGGCGGCAGCCTTCTTTCGGCCCTCTTGTTCCGCTTGACGTTCCTTTTCAAGAACCGCGCAGCGATCGGTAGTATTCCTTAACTTTTTGGCCATATCGGCCATCTCCTCTTTGCTTCGGCAGTGAGCAGCCCATTCAGCTTCTAGCTCTTCGGCCGCCTTTACAGCGGCCGCATTACTAATTCTGGCTTGCTCTTTCGCTCGGGCGAGTTCTGCCCGCAGCTCCTCCAACAGCGGCACCATCTGCATTAGGCGCATAAACAGTAAGACATGGGCGTCAAGCTCCCTTACAAGGTGTCCGCATAGAGGTCGCATACCTTGTGACTCGTCAAACCGCTTATTGACCAGCGTTGTCCGCATCCGCCTCGTCAAGTTTTCGCTTTAGTTCGGCATATTCAGCAGTCCGCTTGGCCTCAACGCCCGCCACCTGCTCAGAGCGGCGATATGTTATAACTGAGAATTTGATCCTCGACACATTGTCAATTTTGACAACATACCAAGTCTCGTGGGCTACTATCTATACAGGCGCATTTTATATGCATAAGCGCCGAAGGTACATCATTCTTGCGTACCTCAAACCCCGCCAAGAAGCTTCGACGGCTTCATGCAATCCGCTCTCCATGGATGCAATTCTTTCAATCACCATACCCATTAGAGCACGGTGATCCTCTGAAATAGCCGCCGCCCGAGCAGATCCTTCAGCTCCTCCGATCAAGACGCCACTTGGCGCCGGGACCTTCCGGCCCCGCCGGACTTGGGGAACCCTCCGCGATGACACCTCCGGGTCGTCCGCCTCACATGAGGGTGCGACAGTGGAGGCGTTCGCTCTCCATCATCTCCTAAGAAGATCCTCAAGACGAGCTCACGAGAAGGGCTAAAGTCCGAACTACAAGGTAAAATTTCGGTTATCCTCATGAATAAATCTGAGGATGTTCCTCATTTACAGGACCCCTTCTTTTTACTTACGGCTGGTGGAGGGCTGATCCCTTGGGGAAATAATGCGGCTGGGTTACTTCCCAGTACGGACTCTCCGCCAAGATTCCTTCCCCTCTTTGAGGCCTTGACCTCCGGATCTTCCAAGCGGTCCTCTTCTCTCCTCGGAAGGTGGGACTCTTAATCCCTCCTTCCTTGATATCCTCCTTCGCAGAGGCGGTTGCTTCCCTGCTCCCCCCTTCGCCTTCTTCAAAAGGCGCGACCTTCAACATCTTGGTCAACATGGGATCCGGCATGGTCTCTGGGAGGGGAGCCGGACACCTTATTAACTTTGCCTTGGCTATCCACTCCTGTTCAAGAAACGGCTCCTTTAAAGGGCATATATATATGAAATAAATGAATGAACAGCTTGTCCGATTCTGGGACTACTTACTTGAGTATCTGGGCGATTGCAGCTTAGTCCTGCGTCCTCGGTCAAGTCCGGACACTTCTCTTGTGATCCGAAGAACAGTTTATACATCTCCACTGGCGTCGTGCCCATAAAATTTGGAGAGCTCGTGGTCCCTCCGGATTGAATTCCCACAGGCGGAGGCGGCGCTTGCAGGCTGAATGCGCCGGATCACCATAACCTGCGCCATCGCAACCAGATTGATCCCTCTTTCCGGAGATCTCGAATACGGCCTGCAGCAGGGGAACGCCCTTGGACGGCCCTCACGAGCCCCTTGTTGACCCATGATGCTAGCCGCTGTGGTGGACCTGAGTGGAAGGCAGGGGCGCCGCCCATTTGGTGCCCCCGAGCGGTGATATAAAACCACTCCGTTGCTACAACCAAGCTCCTCTTGAAAAGAGCCCTCGGGCCACGGAGCATCAGCACATTTGCTTATGACCGCCCCTCCGTGACTCCGCTTGCTGCCCCTTGATCATCTTTGGCTCCACCTTGAAGGTCTTGAGCCGCAATCCAAAGTGGGGGGTAATATGGAGGAAGGCCTCACATACGACAATGAATGACGAGATATGGAGGATGGACTCCGGATTCAAGTCATGGAAATCAAGCCCATAATAAAACATGAGCCCCACACAAAGGGGTCCGTGGGAAGCCTAAACCCGAAGGAAGTGGGACACGAACACCACGTTCTCACCGGGCTCAGAGTGGGAATGACCTGCCTCGAGCAGGCAGCCTATGCGAGATCTCGCCGGTCAGATACCTGGCGTCTCGCAGCTTTAGCACATCTTCTTCTGTGATGGAGGAAGACATCCATCGGCCATGTTGGTCGGAGCCGGACATCGTCAAAGTCCGAAGCGCCTGAATTTGAAGCTTTGGGTGTTGGAACTCGAAGCGCGAGGCGAACTCGATGGAGGGTGTAAAGAAGAAGAGGGCCTTGGTCTCATCATAAAGAGCTTGAATACCAAGAGCCCACCCCATGGTCGATTAGGACTCGCCTTCGATAGAGAAGGCAGGCCAACGGGCATGGTTGGGTTACCCACGTCCGTATTGATGAGAATCCCGGAATAAGGGGGCATGATCTACGCTTTGATAAGACGTGCCAAGGAAACCGCCTCGCTAAACACGCTGAGGTGGAACAATAAAAAACGATTCATATAAAGGCCTGGCCGTGGTGTGATGTCACCCCGTGGAATACGTCAGCAGATCTGTCCAAAAATTATTCTCTCTACGGTGTTATGTGGAACTTGTTTTGCAGAGCCGGACACTATCCTTGTGTTCAAAACCTTCTATGAAGTATTCAGAGGAGGAACCCGCCGCAATGCCGAAGACAATCAACGCTACCGGACTCATCATCATTGAAGCCTGGTTCTGTGGGCTACTGAGGGAGTCCCGGACTAGGGGCTGTCCGGATAGCCGGACTATCGTCATGGCCGGACTCCAAGACTATGAAGATACAAGATTGAAGACTTCGTCCCGTGTCCGGATGGGACTTTCCTTGGCGTGGAAGGCAAGCTTGGCGATACGGGTATGTAGATATCCTACCTTTGTAACCGACTTTGTGTAACCCTAGCCCTCTCCGGTGCCTATATAAACCGGACGTCTGTAGTCCATAGGAAGAACAACAATCATACCATAGGCTAGCTTCTAGGGTTTAGCCTCTTTGATCTCGTGGTAGATCCACTCTGTAACACACATCATCAATATTAATCAAGCAGGACGTAGGGTTTTACCTCCATCAAGAGGGCCCGAACCTGGGTAAAACATCGTGTCCCTTGTCTCCTGTTACCATCCGCCTAGACGCACAGTTCGGGACCCCCTACCCGAGATCCGCCGGTTTTGACACCGACAAGGAGGAAGAAGAAGCCTCTCCCCCTCCAGCGGGGGGAGGAATGAAAAGGAAGGCCGCCCCAACTTGGGGGGGGGGGGGGGCGGAGGGTCCAAGAAGGGAAGGACTCTTCCTCCGGACTACTCCACCAACGCCGACGACGGCGAAGAGGAGCGGCCATCCAAGGCCAAGCCCATGGCAAGATCGTAAGTATCCGGATACCAGAGTAACTCATGGCGTTCCTTTATTGCACAGTACCTTCTGACACCGAATATAATCATGCAGTCTTCCCAAGGCCGGGCTCGACGCCTCGTCGAGCGGTTCCCTGGGTTCATCGGATGTGAACATCACTTCACTTCCGACCGCCTCCTCTCCTCGCGCTACGGATGACGCTAAGGTGGCGTCCCAAAAGGGGCCAAGCCAGGAGGAGGTGGTCCTGGAGGCGCCGCAAGGCGACCTCCCGGACTCCAGGCGAAAAGGGGATAAAACCCCAAAGGGCTATAAGTCCGGCCCCTGGCCGGACTCCGCACCGGAACCTTCAGTGGTTCCGGAGTCCGGCAGGCGGCCCCCATGTAAGAAGGGCAAGCCTGCGACGCTGGTGACCTCCGTCCAACCGGAGGCGCCGGATAACTTGCTGGAGGTGCTTAACGGCGCCTCCATCGACGAGGAGCACCGCACTACTATGAGTGTGGTGATCCAGAAGGTTCAATCCACCAAGAGCGGGCTGACCGAAGCCTGTGCCAGCCTTCTAACAGGCTTTGAGGTATGTATTTAAGATATGTAAAAATATTACCGCATAGACAGTATCCCCTGATGCTCAGTTTGGTGTTCGGAAAGAAAAGCCGAATTGAGGATCAAAAAGATATACGCATGAGTCTAACATAAGTATGTCAATATGGGAATGCAGGCTATGCTGCTGACCTCTGCCGCACTGACTGCGGAGGTCGATGTATTGAAGCAGAGCCTCGAGAGGTCCGAGAACGAGCTCGGCCTTGCCAAGAAGCAGCTCGAGGACAAGGAAGGTAAGTAATACATTATGTAAGTATATAAAAAATATGTGGTTGCAAAAAATGACAGGACCAACGTGAGTATTGCAGGGGCCACAACCGAGGTGGCGACCCTGAAGGAAGCGCTGTCCAAGGCCGAAAACAATGCAGCCGTGGAGCGCACCGAGCGAGAGAAGCAGGAGGCGCGGGTGGCGGCGGTGCAGCAAGAGCTCTGTGCTCGTGGAAAAACACAAGAGTTTGAGCTTGACTCAAAGACTCGAGAGTCCGAGCTTGCCTCGGCGCTTGAGAGCGCCAAATCTGCCAAGGCCGAGGCCCAAAAAGCCCTCCAGGAAATTGAGGCGATGAAGAAGATAGCGGCGGGTAAGGCATTCTTTATGCAAAGCAAGCACGTGAAAGTGAATTACTGCTGGGGAACGTTGCAGAAAATAAAAATTTTCCTACGATTTCACCAAGATCCATCTATGAGTTCATCTAAGCAACGAGTAATAGGAGAGAGATGCATCTACATACCACTTGTAGATCGCGTGCGGAAGCGTTCAAGAGAACGGGATGAGGGAGTCGACTCGCCGTGATTCAAATCACCGATGACCAAGTGCCGAACGGACAACAACTCCGCTGCTCAACACACGACGGAGCGGATGACGTCTCCTCCTTCTTGATCCAGCAAGGGGAAGGAGAGGTTGAGGAAGAAGGCTCCAGCAACAAAGACGACGCGTGGTGATGGTGGAGAGGCAAGATCTCGGCCAGGCTTCGCCAAGCACTTAACGGAGGAGGAGAGGTGTTGGGAGGGAGGGGCTGCGCCATGGATGTGTGTTGCAGCCCTCCCCCGCCTCTATTTATAGGGGAAGGGGCAGGGGCGGTCCCTCTAGATGAGATCTAGAGGGGCGGCCAAGGAGGGGCTTGCCCCCAAGCAAGGGGGGCGCCCCACCAGGGTTTCCCCCAACCCTAGGCGCATGGGCCCAAAGGGGCGCCCAGCCCTCCAGGGGCTGGTTCCTGCCCCTCACGGCCCATGAGGCCCTCCGAGAGAGGTGGCCCTCCGGTGGACCTCGTAACCCCTCCGGTGGCCCCGATACAATACTGATATGCCCCCGAAACTTTCCGGTGACCGTATGACAGCTTCCCATATATAAATATTCACCTCCGGACCATTCCGGAGCTCCTCGTGACATCCGGGATCTCATCTGGGACTCCGAACAACATTCGGTAATCACATACAAGTCTTCCTAATAACCCTAGCGTCACCGAACCTTAAGTGTGTAGACCCTACGGGTTCGGGAGATATGCAGACATGACCGAGACGGCTCTCCGGTCAATAACCAACAGCGGGATCTGGATACCCATGTTGGCTCCCACATACTCCTCGATGATCTCATCGGATGAACCATGATGTCGAGGATTCAAGCAACCCCGTATACTATTCCCTTTGTCGACAAGATGTTACTTGCCCGAGATTCGATCGCCGGTATCCCAATACCTCATTCAATCTCGCTACGGCAAGTCACTTTACTCGTACCGTAATGCATGATCTCTTGACCAGACACTTGGTCACTTTGAGCTCATTATGACGATGCACCACCGAGTGGGCCCAGTGATGCCTCTCCGTAATACGGAGTGACAAATCCCAGTCTCGATCCGTGTCAACCCAACAGACACTTTCGGAGATACCTGTAGTGCACCTTTATAGTCACCCAGTTACGTTTTGACGTTTGGTACACCCAAAGCACTCCTACGGTATCCGGGAGTTACACGATCTCATGGTCCAAGGAAAAGATACTTGACATTGGAAAAGCTCTAGCAAAACGAACTACACGATCTTGTGTTATGCTTAGGATTGGGTCTTGTCCATCACATCATTCTCCTAATGATGTGATCCCGTTATCAACGACATCCAATGTCCATAGTCAGGAAACCATGACTATCTGTTGATCAACGAGCTAGTCAACTAGAGGCTCACTAGGGACATGTTGTGGTCTAAGTATTCACACGTGTATTACGATTTCCGGACAATACAATTATAGCATGAATAAAAGAAAATTATCACGAACAAGGAAATATAATAATAATCCCTTTATTATTGCCTCTAGGGCATATTTCCAACAGTCTCCCACTTGCACTAGAGTCAATAATCTAGTTACATTGTGATGAATCGAACACCCATAGAGTTCTGGTGTTGATCATGTTTTGCTCACAAGAAGAGGTTTAGTCAATGGATCTGCGACATTCAGATCCGTATGCACTTTGCAAATTTCTATGTCTCCATCTTGAACATTTTCACGAATGGAGTTGAAGCGACGCTTGATGTGCCTGGTCTTCTTGTGAAACCTGGGCTCCTTGGCAAGTGCAATAGCTCTAGTGTTGTCACGAGAAGAGTTTGATCGGCCCCGACGCATTGGGTATGACTCCTAGGTCGGTGATGAACTCCTTCACCCATATTGCTTCATGCGCTGCCTCCGAGGCTGCCATGTACTCCGCTTCACATGTAGATCCCGCCACGACGCTTCGCTTGCAGCTGCACCACCATCGCTCCACCATTCAACATATACACGTATCCGGTTTGTGACTTAGAGTCATCCAGATCTGTGTCGAAGCTAGAGTCGACGTAACCCTTTACGACGAGCTCTTCGTCACCTCCATAAACGAGAAACATGTCCTTAGTCCTTTTCAGGTACTTCAGGATATTCTTGACCGCTGTCCAGTGTTCCTTGCCGGGATTACTTTGGTACCTTCCTACCAAACTTACGGCAAGGTTTACATCAGGTCCGGTACACAGCATGGCATACATAATAGAACCTATGGCTGCTGCATAGGGGATGACACTCATCTCTTCTATATCTTCTCGCCGTGGTCGGACATTGAGCCGAGCTCAATTTCACACCTTGTAATATGTGCAAGAACCCTTTCTTGGACTGATCCATTTTGAACTTCTTCAATATCTTATCAAGGTATGTGCTTTGTGAAAGACCTATGAGGCGTCTCGATCTATCTCTATATATCTTGATGCCTAATATATAAGCAGCTTCTCCAAGGTCCTTCATTGAAAAACTTTTATTCAAGTAGGCCTTAATGTTGTCCAAGAGTTCTATATCATTTCCCATCAAAAGTATGTCATCTACATATAATATGAGAAATGCTACAGCTCCCACTCACTTTCTTGTAAACGCAGGCTTCTCCATAAGTCTGGATAAACCCAAACGCTTTGATCATCTCATCAAAGCGAATGTTCCAACTCCGAGATGCTTGCACCAGCCCATAAATGGATCGCTGGAGCTTGCACACCTTGTTAGCGTTCTTAGGGTCGCATAAAACCTTCCGCTGCATCATATACGCTTCTTCCTTAAGATAGCCGTTAAGGAATGCCGTTTTGACGTCCATTTGCCATATCTCATAATCATAGTATGCGGCAATTGCTAACATGATTTGGACGGACTTCAGCTTCGCTACGGGAGAGAAAGTCTCATCGTAGTCAATCCCTTGAACTTGCCGATAACCTTTAGCTCGCCGATCATCGGGCAAGTCTGTCAAAGTCCATACTTTGTTTTCATACATGGATCCTATCTCGGATTGCATGGCTTCAAGCCATTTGTTGGAATCTGGGCCCGCCATCGCTTCTTCATAGTTCGAAGGTTCACCGTTGTCTAACAACATGATTTCCAGGACAGGGTTGCCATACCACTCTGGTGTGGAACGTGTCCTCGTGGACCTACGAAGTTTAGTAGCAACTTGATCCGAAGTACCTTGATCATCGTCATTAATTTCCTCTCCAGTCGGTGTAGGCACCATAGAAACATTTTCCTGAGCTGCACTATTTTCCGGTTCAAGAGGTAGTACTTCATCGAGTTCTACTTTCCTCCCACTTACTCCTTTCGAGAGAAACTCTTTTTCAAGAAAGGATCCATTCTTGGCAACAAAGATCTTGCCTTCGGATCTAAGGTAGAAGGTATACCCAATGGATTCCTTAGGGTATCCTATGAAGACGCATTTTTCCGACTTGGGTTCGAGCTTTTCAGGTTGAAGTTTCTTGACATAAGCATCGCATCCCCAAACTTTTAGAAACGACAGCTTAGGTTTCTTCCCAAACCATAATTCATACGGTGTCGTCTCAACGGATTTAGACGGTGCCCTATTTAAAGTGAATGTAGATGTATCTAGAGCGTATCCCCAAAATTATAGCGGCAAATCAGTAAGAGACATCATAGATCGCACCATATCCAATAGAGTGCGATTATGACGTTCAGACACACCGTTACGCTGAGCTGTTCCAGGTGGCGTGAGTTGTGAAATGATTCCACATTTCCTTAGGTGTGTACCAAATTCGTGACTTAAATATTCTCCTCCACAATCTGATCGTAAGAACTTTATTTTTCGGTCACGTTGATTCTCTACCTCATTCTGAAATTGCTTGAACTTTTCAAAGGTCTCAAACTTGTGTTTCATCAAGTAGACATACCCATATCTACTCAAGTCATCAGTGAGAGTGAGAACATAATAATATCCTCCGCAAGCCTCAACGCTCATTGGACCGCACACATCGGTATGTATGATTTCCTATAAGTTGGTTGCTCGCTCCATTGTTCCGGAGAACGAAGTCTTGGTCATTTTGCCCATGAGGCATGGTTCGCATGTGTCAAATGATTCATAATCGAGAGACTCTAAAAGTCCATCAGAATGGAGCTTCTTCATGCGCTTGACACCAATGTGACCAAGGCGGCAGTGCCACAAGTATGTGGGACTATCGTTATCAACTTTACATCTTTTGGTATTCACACTATGAATATGTGTAATATTACGCTCGAGATTCATTAAGAATAAACCATTGACCATCGGAGCATGACCATAAAACATATCTCTCATATAAATAGAACAACCATTATTCTCGGATTTAAATGAGTAGCCATCTCGCATTAAACGAGATCCCGATACAATGTTCATGCTCAAACTTGGCACTAAATAACAATTATTGAGGTTTAAAACTAATCCCGTAGGTAAATGTAGAGGTAGCATGCCGACGGCGATCACATCGACCTTGGAACCATTCCCGACGCGCATCGTCACCTCGTCCTTCGCCAGCCTCCGTTTATTCCTCAGCTCTTGCTGTGAGTTACAACTGTGAGCAACGGCACCGGTATCAAATACCCAGGAGTTACTACGAGTACTGGTAAGGTACACATCAATTATATGTATATCAAATATACCTTTAGTGTTGCCGTCCTTCTTGTCTGCTAAGTATTTGGGGCAGTTCCGCTTCCACTGACCCTTCCCTTTGCAATAAAAGCACTCATTCTCAGGCTTGGGTCCATTCTTTGACTTCTTCCCGGCAACATCTTTGCCGTCCTTCTTGAAGTTCTTCTTACCCTTGCCCTTCTTAAACTTAGTGGTTTTATTAACCATCAACACTTGATGTTCTTTCTTGATTTCAACCTCTGCTGACTTCAGCATTGAGAATACTTCAGAATAGTTTTCACCATCCCCGCATATTGTAGTTCATCACAAAGCTCTTGTAGCTCGGTGGGAGCGACTGAAGGATTCTTTCAATGACCGCCTCGTCCGGGAGGTTAATGTCCAGCTGGGACAGGCGGTTGTGCAACCCAGACATTTTGAGTATGTGCTCACTGAGAGAACTATTTTCCTCCATCTTACAACTATAGAACTTGTCGGAGACTTCATATCTCTCGACCCGGGCATGAGCTTGGAAAACCATTTTCAGCTCCTCGAACATCTCATATGCTCCGTGTTGCTCAAAACGCTTTTGGAGCCCAGTTCTAAGCTGTAAAGCATGCCGCACCGAACGAGGGAGTAATCATCAAGACGAGACTGCCAAGCATTCATAATGTCTTGGTTCTTCCGGGATGGGTGCTTCACCTAGCGGAGCTTCTAGGACATATTGTTTCTTGGCTGCTATGAGGATGATCCTCGTGTTAGGACCCGATCCGAATAGTTGCTGCCATCATCTTTCAGCTTGGCTTTCTCTAGGAACGCGTTGAAGTTCATGGTGACATGAGCGTTGGCCATTTGATCTACAAAACATTTTGCAAAGATTTTAGACTAATGTTCATGATAATTAAGTTCATCTAATTAAATTATTTAATGAACTCCCACTCAGATTTGACATCCCTCTAGTCATCTAAGTGTTACATGATCCGAGTCGACTAGGCCGTGTCCGATCATCACATGAGACGGACTAGTCATCGTCGGTGAACATCTCCATGTTGATCATATCTTCCATACGACTCATGTTCGACCTTTCGGTCTCTTGTGTTCCGAGGCCATGTCTGTACATGCTAGGCTCGTCAAGTTAACCCTAAGTGTTTTGCATGTGTAAAACTGTCTTACACCCGTTGTATGTGAACGTAAGGATCTATCACACCCGATCATCACGTGGTGCTTCAAACCATTTAACTTTAGCAACGGTGCACGCTTAGGGGGAACACTTTCTTGAAATTATTAAAAGGGATCATCTTATTTACTACCGCCGTTCTAAGTAAACAAGATGCATAAAACATAATAAACACCACATGCAATTATATAAAGTAGTGACATGATATGGCCAATATCATATAGCTCCTTTGGTCTTCATCTTCGGGGCTCCATGATCATCTTGTCACCGGCATGACACCATGATCTCCATCATCATGATCTCCATCATCGTGTCTCCATGAAGTTGCTCGCCAACTATTACTTCTACTACTATGGCTAACATGTTTAGCAATACAGTAAAGTAATTTACATGGCGTTGAATCAATGACACGCAGGTCATACAATAATTAAGACAACTCCTATGGCTCCTGCCAGTTGTCATACTCATCGACATGCAAGTCGTGATTCCTATTACAAGAACGTGATCTCATACATCACAATATATCATTCATCATTCATCACAACTTCTGGCCATATCACATCACATGACAATTGCTGCAAAAAGAAGTTAGACGTCCTCTAATTGTTGTTGCATCTTTTACGTGGCTGCAATTGGGTTCTAGCAAGAACGTTTTCTTACCTACGAATAACCACAACGTGATTTGTCAACTTCTATTTACCCTTCATAAGGACCCTTTTCGTCGAATCCGCTCCAAT
Source organism: Aegilops bicornis (assembly GCA_021605145.1). Taxonomy (NCBI): domain Eukaryota; kingdom Viridiplantae; phylum Streptophyta; class Magnoliopsida; order Poales; family Poaceae; genus Aegilops; species Aegilops bicornis. The sequence continues at coordinate 784,283,236 of CM038670.1, forward strand.
TGAAGTGGGAGAGACAGACACCCGCTAGCCACCTTATGCAACTAGTGCATGTCAGTCGGTGGAACCTGTCTCACGTAAGCGTACGTGTAAGGTCGGTCCAGGCCGCTTCATCCCACAATACCGCTGAAGCAAAATAAGACTAGTAGCGGCAAGAAAGTTGACAACATCTACGCCCACAACAAATTGTGTTCTACTCGTGCAAAAGAGAACTACACATAGACCTAGCTCATGATGCCACTGTTGGGGAACGTTGCAGAAAATAAAATTTTTCCTACGGTTTCACCAAGATCCATCTATGAGTTCATCTAAGCAACGAGTAATAGGAGAGAGATGCATCTACATACCACTTGTAGATCGCGTGCGGAAGCGTTCAAGAGAACGTGATGATGGAGTCGTACTCGCCGTGATTCAAATCACCGATGACCAAGTGCCGAACGGACATCACCTCCGCGTTCAACACACGTACGGAGCGGATGACGTCTCCTCCTTCTTGATCCAGCAAGGGGGAAGGAGAGGTTGAGGAAGAAGGCTCCAGCAGCAGCACGACGGCGTGGTGATGGTGGAGAGGCAGTACTCCGACAGGGCTTCACCAAGCACTTAACGGAGGAGGAGAGGTGTTGGGGAGGGGAGGGGTTGCGCCTTGGATGTGTGTTGCAGCCCTCCCCTCGCCCCTCTATTTATAGGGGAAGGGCAGGGGCGGCCCCTCTAGATGAGATCTAGAGGGGGGCGGCGGCCAGGAGGGGGCTTGCCCCTGCAAGGGGGCGCCCCCACTAGGGTTTCCCCCAACCCTAGGCGCATGGGACCAAAGGGGGGGGCGTGCCTAGCCCTCCAGGGGCTGGTTCCCTGCCCCTTAAGGCCCATGAGGCCCTCCGAGAGAGGTGGCCCCTCCCGGTGGACCCCCGGAACCCCTCCGGTGGCCCCGGTACAATACCGATATGCCCCCGAACATTTCAGGTGACCGTCTGACAACTTCCCATATATAAATCTGCACCTCCGGAGCATTCCGAGCTCCTCGTGACATCCGGGATCTCATCCGGACTCAACAACATTCGGTAATCACATACAAGTCTTCCTAATAACCCTAGCGCCACCGAACCTTATGTGTAGACCCTACGGGTTCGGGAGATATCTGACATGACCGAGACGGCTCTCCGGTCAATAACCAACAGCGGATCTGGATACCCATGTTGGCTCTACATACTCCTCGATGATCTCATCGGATGAACCACGATGTCGAGGATTCAAGCAACCCCGTATACTATTCCCTTTGTCGACGGTATGTTACTTGCACGAGATTCGATCGTCGGTATCCCAATACCTCATTCAATCTCGTATCGGCAAGTCACTTTACTCATACCGTAATGCATGATCCGTGACTAGACACTTGGTCACTTTGAGCTCATTATGATGATGCACTACCGAGTGGGCCTGTGATACCTCTCCGTAACACGGAGTGACAAATCGATCTCGATCCGTGTCAACCCAACAGACACTTTCGGAGATACCGTAGTGCACCTTTATAGTCATCCGATTACGTTGTGACGTTTGGTACACCCAAAGCACTCCTACGGTATCCGGGAGTTACACGATCTCATGGTCTAAGGAAAAGATACTTGACATTGGAAAAGCTCTAGCAAAACGAACTACACGATCTTGTGCTATGCTTAGGATTGGGTCTTGTCCATCACATCATTCTCCTAATGATGTGATCCCGTTATCAACGACATCCAATGTCCATAGTCAGGAAACCATGACTATCTGTTGATCAACGAGCTAGTCAACTAGAGGCTCACTAGGGACATGTTGTGGTATAAGTATTCACACGTGTATTACGATTTCCGGATAATAAAATTATAGCATGAATAAACGACAATTATCACGAACAAGGAAATATAATAATAATCCTTTTATTATTGCCTCTAGGGCATATTTCCAACAATTACTTGTTACTGAGCTATCCAGGAGCATTCGCAGATTTTCCCCGGAGTGTGTCTGACACTGCCACATTCTACAGAGCCGAAGAGGGGAGCTCGACAGAGAAGGTGTTCTGGTCTCAGTATGCTGAGGCCGGACACCCGGTGCCCTTAAGCGACCAGCTGAAGCAGCTGGTCGAGCTCCATAAGGTGGCCGAACAGGCCATGAAGGGTCTCTTAGTTCGGTTGTGGCCTGGGGAAGCCATGCCTGGGAGCTACTTCGGGCTTGTAAGGCGGCTGGTGGATGCCTGTCCAAGGCTTGAAGTCATCAAGCGCTCTGTATGCACCGAAGGTGCCCGTAGGGCCCTTGCCTGTGCTAAAGTGCACTGGGGCAAGATGGACGCTGAGAAGCTTGTGACGGACGGGCCACCGCTAGGCAAGGAGCATCGCAAGCCCGAGATGTATTATGAGGGCGTCCTGAAGGGTGCCCTCCGTATAGCGGATGAGTGCTCCAAGGATGTAATTTTTGAATAAACTCGCATTTGTGATCCTGTACGCTGAAAACTTGTTCATATGCGCTAAGAAACGCTTTTGAATTTAAAATATTACCTTCTGTGCGGCCATTTATCAAAATTGAGAGATGGCGAGTCGTCGGCTTCTGCCCCCATGTCATGAAAGTGGTGTTCGGATAATCTTGAGCGCTTTTTTCCCATTATTGGGTCCTTCGAGGGAGGCGCCAACACAACGTAACAAGGCAATCAGACTATAATGCTTAAACACTCTCACTTAGCCATAGAATTCTATAATTTTAAATTTCGGCGAAGCCCCTAGTATTCGGAAGACCGAGTTCGGGGTGCTATCCACGCCTAGGCCGGACAAAGCCGACTCCTCACTCTAAGCGGCATAATTCTTTAGGGACTCGAAAACCTCTCGAACAGCGACCAGCTCTCGCCCTATCATGATGGTCTGTTTTAGCTTTCTCCACTGAGGTGCTTAGCCTAGCTCAACCGGGCACAATCGCAGTGGTTCTCCCAAAGTGCTACCTTAGCCGATATAACGGAATGTAAGGTACCAAAACATGGGAGCCGGGCAAACCCAACTATTGACCCAAGACATGATTTGGAGCCGATGCATATAATGCTATAAGTTCGGGGTGCCGCACTTGTGAAAGTGTTCGGACTTATCACACCATATTCTGGGGTATTTAAGCCCCTGGTGTATTTGGCCGTACCAAAGTGTACGGGTGCAACATGTCATTAATGAACATATACAGATAAAAAAAGGAATGCAATAATAGACAAAAGTTATGCATTGTTTATTTGAAAAGTCTGCGGTAAAAGCAGAACGATACAAATAGCGCGATAAGCAAGAGATGGGACTATTTGACATGTCCCCCTCCAGGGGCGAGCTGCGGGATGATATGTGAAACAAGTATACTGCTCGTTATAGAGACCACCTGGACACTCGACATAGCTTTCTGCCTCCCTGGCTGTTGCATCGTGTGTTCGGCGATTGTACTGCCGGACAGGCCTTCCGGAAAGTGGAGTCCTGAAAGTAAGAAAAAAAGAATGACAAAATCAGGAGCCCACAGTGCGGTTGAGCCGCATTTTGGGCATCTTGTGGTCGTGCCCCTCTCCCTATGCCCATGGTATTTCCGGGCGTAGTTATGTATGCGCGTAATCTGGTTTCGCAGTTTCGCGAGGGTTGGGGTTGGGGCCGCATTGCTACGCGTGCTCGGAACGTGCCAGACGGTCTTGCTGTAGGTTACTCCAGGCGCGCTTGACGGTGTCCGGTCGTTTAATGGCCGGACTGGAGAATTGCCTTGAGAGGCTGCTTTGTACTTCCGCCACGAGGGCCGTCGTATGCTCCTCCGTTCGGAGAGAGCGTTCAGTGTTTCCATTGACCGTAATGACTCCTCGAGGGCCTGGCATCTTGAGCTTGAGGTATGCGTAGCGCGGCACCGCAATGAACTTTGCAAATGCGGTTCGTCCGAGTAGTGCATGATAGCCACTACGGAACGGAACTATGTCGAAGATTAACTCCTCGCTTCGGAAATTATCTGGGGATCCGAAGACCACCTCAAGTGTAACTGAGCCTGTACAGTTGGCCTCTACACCTGGTATGACGCCTTTAAAGGTCGTCTTTGTGGGTTTAATCCTTGAGGGATCTATGCCCATTTTTCGCACTGTATCCAGATAAAGCAGGTTCAGGCTGCTGCCGCCGTCCATAAGGACTCTAGTGAGGTGAAATCCGTCAATGATTGGGTCTAGAACCAATGCGGCGAATCCGCCATGGCGGATGCTAGTGAGGTGGTCCCTTCAATCAAAAGTGATCGGGCAGGAGGCCCATGGTTTGAACTTTGGGGCGACCGGCTCCAACACATATACGCCCCTCGAGTGCACGCCTGGCTCCCTTTTGGGAATGTGGGTTGCGTATATCATGTTCACCGTCCGCACTTGTGGGGGGAAACCCTTCTGTCCCCTATTGTTTGGCGGCCGGGGCTCCTCGTCATCGCTATGCAGCCCCTTGTCATTGTTTTTGGCGCTTTAACTTGCTCCGCTGCTTGAACACCCAACAATCCCTGTTGGTGTGGTTGGCTGTTTTTTCGAGGGTGCCGTGTATCTGGCACGAGCGATCGAGTATTCGGTCCAAATTGGACGGGCCCGGAGTATTTCTTTTGAATGGCTTTTTCCGCTGACCGGGTTTAGAGCCTCTGAATCCGGCATTAACTGTCGTATCCTCAGCATTGTCGCCATTAATGCGGCGCTTTTGCTTGTTGCGATGCGACCTGCCAATGATGTCCTTGGTATCCGAATTACCAGGGCTCTTGGTCATGTTATTACTACGAGCTAGCCAGCTATCTTCTCCCGCGCAAAAGCGGGTCATGAGTGTCGTGAGGGCTGCCATGGATTTCGGCTTTTCCTGTCCTAGGTGCCGGGCAAGCCACTCGTCACGGATGTTATGCTTGAAGGCTGCAAGGGCCTCTGCGTCCGGACAGTCGACTATTTGATTTTTCTTCGTTAGGAACCGTGTCCAGAATTGTCTGGCCGATTCCTCTCGCTTCTGGATTATGTGGCTTAGGTCATCAGTGTCTGGTGGTCGCGCATAGGTGCCCTGGAAGTTGTCGAGGAATGCGGCTTCCAGGTCCTCCCAACAACCAATTGATTCTGCTGGCAAGCTATTAAGCCAATGCCGAGCTGGTCCTTTAAGCTTGAGTGGGAAGTATTTGATGGCGTGTAGATCATCGCTGCGGGCCATGTGGATATGAAGGAGATAATCCTCGATCCATACCGCCGGATCTGTTGTGCCATCGTATGATTCGATGTTTACGGGTTTGAAACCCTCAGGGATTTGATGATCCATTACTTCATCTGTGAAGCATAGTGGGTGTGCGGCGCCTCTGTATTGGGCTATATCACGACGTAGCTCAAATGAGCTTTGTTCATCATGTCCGCCCACCGGATTTACCATATATCCGCATGACGGTTATCGTCACGTGTTGTGGGGCGCCCACGCGATCCATAGATCGATCTTGTTTGCCTTGCACTGTCCTCCAATATACCTCGCAGGTCTGGCGCATTTCCCCGTGCCTTGGTATTCTTTGAGCGACACCGGGGTGTGGCTTGAGTGGAGGGCCGAGAGGCCTCTCTGTCACGGCCACGAGGTGGCCGGTCGGCCGCATCATGCGCTGGTGATATAGGTCTAGGTGATTCCTCCTCTAACCGGGGTAGCAGCCTGCATTTTGGGTAGCTCTTGGAGGGGCGTTCGAGTTCAGATTTTCGCCGCAAGGACATCAGTCCATCTGTCGGCTAGCAAGTCTTGGTCAGCTCTAAGCTGTTGTTGTTTTTCTTGAGGCTGCTCGTCGTGGCTATAAGCCCGCGCTTGAAACGCACTTGTTCGACGGGATCCTCGTGCACGAGAAATTCATCGTCGTCGAGGCTTGCCTCATCTTCGGAGGGAGGCATGTAATTATCGTCCTCTACCTCTCTGTTTGTCGCTCTCTCATGAGGGCTGGCTTCTCCATCCTCCTGTGCTGAATCCTGCTGGAGGGGGTTGTCTTCAGCACTGTCCGGGGTGTTGTTGTCTTCGGTGCCGGAATCGCCATTAGAGCGGCGCCGCTGACGCCGGCGCTTAGGCTGTTTCTTGGAGGGGTCATCCTCCATTGTTCCATCGATGTTCCCTTGTTTTGGGGTGTCCACCATGTATATGTCATACGACGAGATGGCCTTCCAGTGCCCTGTAGGCGCTGGTTCTTGGTCGTCTCCTGCATCGGCGTCCATACCGTCGATGTCTTCGCAGTCGAAGTCGAGCATGTCGGTTAAATCAAAGACAATGGCTACGAAGTGGGTGGTGGGTGGGCTTTGAATTTCTTCATCGTCCGCATCCCAACCTTGCTGACCATAGTCCGGCCAGGGCTCTCCTGATAAAGAGAGATACTTTAGTGAATTCATAATGTCGCCGAAAGGCGAGTGCTGAAAGATGTCCGCGGCGGTGAACTCCATGATCGGCGCCCAATCGGATTCGATTGGCAAGGGCGCGGAAGGTTTGGAGTCCGGAGAGGAATCCGGCACTTTGGAGTCACGAGCTTTGCAAAGGACAGGTATGGTGTTCGGCTCGATCGCCGTGGAGATTGCAGCCCTCGAGGCAGTGCCCAGCCACCCGTCCTCGATTGGCGCAGTCGGCCTCCAGGACACTGTTCGGCGGCAGAGCTAGATCATGCCCATCGTGACAGTGCAGCGAGCTTGGCTGTGGCTCGAACCCGTCGAAGATCAAGTCTCTGCGGACGTCGTCCGTGTAGTTCAAACTTCCAAATCTGACCTGATAGCCAGGGACGTATCTTTCGATCTGCTCCAGATGGCCAAGCGAATTGACCCGCGGTGCAAAGCCACCGAAGATGAAGATCCGTCCGGGGAGAAAAGTCTCACCCTGGAACGCATCATTGTTGATGATCGGAGGAGCCATCGGGCCTAAAGGTGACGACACAGATGAACTCTCAATGAAAGCACCAATGTCGGTGTCAAAACCGGCGGATCTCGGGTAGGGGGTCCCGAACTGTGCGTCTAGGCGGATGGTAACAGGAGACAAGGGACATGATGTTTTTACCCAGGTTCGGGCCCTCTCGATGGAGGTAAAACCCTTCTCCCCGCTTGATTAATATTGATGATATGGGTAGTACAAGAGTAGATCTATCACGAGATCGAGAGGCCAAACCCTAGAAGCTAGCCTATGGTATGATTGTTGTTCGTCCTACGGACTAAAACCCTCCGGTTTATATAGACACCGGAGAGGGTTAGGGTTACACAGATTCGGTTACAATGGAAGGAGATCTACACATCCGTATCACCAAGCTTGCCTTCCACGCCAAGGAAAGTCCCCTCCGCACACGGGACGAAGTCTTCAATCTTGTATCTTCATAGTCCAGGAGTCCGGCCAAAGGTCATAGTCCGGCCATCCGGACACCCCCTAATCCAGGACTCCCTCACCCATCAATTGATGTTAATGCGAGGAGTAGGGATTGCCATGCAACGGATGCACTAGAGCTATAAGTGTATGAAAGCTCAAAAAGAAACTAAGTGGGTGTGCATCCAACTTGCTTGCTCACGAAGACCTCGTGCATTTGAGGAAGTCCATCATTGGAATATACAAGCCATGTTCTATAATGAAATTTCCAACTAGTATATGAAAGTGACAAAATGAGCGACTCTCTATTATGAAGATCACGGTGCTACTTTGAAGCACAAGTGTGGTAAAAGGATAGTAACATTGTCCCTTCTCTCTTTTTCTCTCATTTTTTTATTTGAGCCTTTTCTCTTTTTTTATACCCTCTTTTTTTAGTTCGGAGTCTCATCCCGATTTGTGGGGGAATCATGGTCTCCATCATCCTTTCCTCACTTGGGACAATGCTCTAATAATGATGATCATCACACTTTTATTTACTTACAACTAATGAATTACAACTCAATACTTGGAACAAAATATGACTCTATGTGAATGCCTCCGTGATGTATGGGATATGCAATGAATCAAGAGCGACATGTATGAAAGAATTATGAACGGTGGCTTTGCCACAAATACAATGTCAACTACATGATCATGCAAAGCAATATGACAATGATGGAGTATGTCATGATAAATGAAGCGGTGGAAAGTTGCATGGCAATATATCTCGAAATGGCTATGGAAATGCCATGATAGGTAGGTATGGTGGCTGTTTTGAGGAAGATATAAGGAGGTTTATGTGTGAAAGAGCGTATCATATCACGGGGTTTGGATGCACCGGCGAAGTTTGCACCAACTCTCAAGGTGAGAAAGGGCAATGCGCGGTATCGAAGAGGCTAGAAAATTGCGAAAAGGTAAGTGTGTGTATTATCCATGGACTCACATTAGTCATAAAGAACTCATATACTTATTGCAAAAAATTATTAGCCCTCGAAGCAAAGTACTACTGCGCATGCTCCTAGGGGAAGGGTTGGTAGGATTTAACCATCGCGCGATCCCGACCGCCACACAAAGGAAGACAATCAACAAATACTTCATGCTCCGACTTTGTTACATAACGGTTAACCATACGTGCATGCTACGGGAATCACAAACTCCAACACATGTATTTTTTAATTCCACAATTACTCAACTAGCACAACTATGATATTGCCGCCTTTATATCTCAAAACAATTATCATGCATCAAATTTCTCATGATATTAATTAAAGCAAATTGACATGCTGTTTTAAGACTCTCAAAATAATATAAGTGAAGCATGAGAGATCAATAGTTTCTATAAAACAAATCCACCACCGTGCTCTAAAAGATATAAGTGAAGCACTAGAGCAAAACTATATAGCTCAAAAGATATAAGTGAAGCACATAGAGTATTCTAATAATTTCTGAATCATGTGTGTCTCTCTCAAAAGGTGTGTACAGCAAGGATGATTGTGGTAAACTAAAAAGCAAATACTCAAATCATACAAGACGCTCCAAGCAAAACACATATCATGTGGTGAATAAAATATAGCTCCAAGTAAAGTTACCGATGGAAGTAGATTTAAAGAGGGGATGCCTTCCGGGCATCCCCAAGCTTTGGCTTTTTGGTGTCCTTAGATTATCTTGGGGGTGCCATGGGCATCCCCAAGCTTAGTCTCTTGCCACTCCTTGTTCCATAATCCATCAAATCTTTCACCCAAAACTTGAAAACTTCACAACACAAAACTCAGCAGAAAACCTCGTGAGCTCCGTTAGCGAAAGAAAACAAAAGACCACTTCAAGGTACTGTAATGAACTCATTATTTATTAATATTGGTGTTAAACCTACTGTATTACAACTTCTCTATGGTTTATAAACTCTTTTACTATCCATAGATTCATCAAAATAAGAAAACAACACACGAAAAATAGAATCTATCAAAAACAGAACAGTCTTTAGTAATCTGTAACTAACGCAAACTTCTGGAACAAGTAGACCGATTCCTGCCTGTATCTACTACTATTACTCCACACATCGACCGCTATCCAGCATGCATCTAGATTATTAAGTTCATAAGAACAAAGTAACGCTTTAAGCAAGATGACATGATGTAGAGGGATAAATTCATGCAATATGATAAAAAAACCATCTTGTTATCCTCGATGGCAACAATACAATACGTGCCTTGCTGCCCCTGCTGTCACTGGGAAAGGACACCGCAAGATTGAACCCAAAGCTAAGCACTTCTCCCATTGCAAGAAAGATCAATCTAGTAGGCCAAACCAAACTGATAATTCGAAGAGACTTGCAAAGACAGCCAATCATACATAAAAGAATTCAGAGAAGATTCAAATATTGTTCATAGCTAATCTTGACCATAAACCCACAATTCATCAGTCTCAACAAACACACCGCAAAAGAAGATTACATCGAATAGATCTCCACGAGAGAGAGGGAGAACATTGTATTGAGATCCAAAAAGAGAGAAGAAGCCATCTAGCTAATAACTATGGACCCGAAGTTCTGAGGTAAACTACTCACACTTCATCGGAGAGGCTATGGTGTTGATGTAGAAGCCTCCGTGATTGATGCCCTCCGGCGTGAACTCGGAATAGGCCCCAAGATGGTATCTCGTGGGCATGTAAGGTTGCGCGGTGGAATTAGGTTTTGGCTCCGTGATTCGATCGTTTGGGGTAATGAGGTATATATAGGAGGAAGGAGTACATCGATGGAGCAACTTGGGGCCCACGAGGGTGGAGGGCGCGCCCAGGGGGGTAGGCGCGCCCCCTACCTCGTGGCTTCCTGGTGGCTTTCTTGACGTAGGGTCCAAGTCTCCTGGATCATGTTCGTTCCGAAAATCACGTTCCCGAAGGTTTCATTCCGTTTGGACTCCGTTTGATATTTTTTTCGCAAAACTCTGAAATAGGCAAAAACAGCAATTTCAAGGGCCTCCGGTTAATAGGTTAGTCCCAAAAATAATATAAAAGTGAATAATAAAGCCCAATAATGTCCAAAACAGAAGATAATATAGCATGGAGCAATCAAAAACTATGGATACGTTGGAGACGTATCAAGTATGTCTAATAGTGGGCTCATAAAATTGAGGTGCTTCTGGGTGTCCTTGAACTGAAGGGTTCGTGTTGGACAGGGCATGCACTGCATCAGGTTGACTTGACAAGGCTATCAAAACGGTTTTGGGCCTTGTGGCAGAGAAGGTTGGGGGCCGGGATATGACATACCTTCCCGACCGACAGGAGTCGTATAGAGATATGATTAGCAAGGAGTTGCTTACCGGATAGGCATGTTGTCTAGCAGTGATGCTAAAGCTCACTAGTCACATGTGCTAGTCGGATCCTGAATCACTGAGAGTTTGCGGAGGGATGCTGACTTCAGTGGGAGTATTATCGTTTAAGGCTAGAATTACTCTACATAAACACATTGCTTAGTGATTGCATATTTTCTGTTGTAGATCAATGGCACCACCTGCTCAACCCAACTTTGCATTGAAATCAATTCTGGAAAAGGATAAACTGAATGGAACAAACTTTACCACCTGGTATAGAAATCTGAGAATTGTTCTCAAGCATGATAAAAAGGAACATGTTCTAGAGGATCCACTTCCAGAGGAACCTGCCGATAATGCTAGTGCCACAGCTAGAATGCCTACCAAAAACTCGTTGATGAATCAACGGAGATCAGCTGTCTGATGCTGGCTTGTATGGAGCCTGATTTGCAACAGCATTTCGAAAATGTCGAGGCTTGCGATATGATCGAGAGTCTCAAGAGCATGTTTCAGACACATGCTAGGACCGAAAGGTTCAACGTCTGGCGATCCTTGATGGATTGCAAGCTGAAGGAAGGTGATCCCCTGAGCCCACATGTGATCAAGATGATCGGATATGTCCAAGCTTTGGATAGGTTGGGCTTCCCGCTCTTGGATGAGCTGGCTACAAGTGCAGTTCTGGATTCTCTTCCGCCTAGCTATGGGACGTTCATCTCGAACTATCATATGCATGGCATGGATAAGAAGCTCACTGAATTGCATGGGATGCTCAAAGTGGCAGAGCAGGATATTAAGAAAGGCACGCATCAAGTGTTGATGGTGCGTAAATCGCTAAGTTCAAGAAGAGTTGGTCTAAGAAGAGGGCTAAGGCAAAGGGCACGGAGATGGTAACCTCCGCCACTGCGCCGAAGTCTGGACCGGACTCAAAGACCATTTGCTATCATTGCAAGGAAACTGGTCACTGGAAGAGGAACTGTAGCAAGTGGCTTGCAGAGTTTGGCAAGAAGGCCGGGAATGCTGCTTCGAGCAAAGGTACACTTGTTGCATATGTTATAGACATTTACCCTGCTGACATAACTAGTAGCTCTTGGCTATTTGATACCGGATCGGTTGTTCATATTTGCAACTCAATGCAGGGGCTGGTAAGAACTAGGCGTGTGGCACAAGGGGAGATTGACATCAAGGTCGGCAACAAAGCAAGAGTTGCTGCGTTGGAGTTCGGCATGATGCAGCTCCATTTGCGGTTATACCAATGAAGAGTTGTATTCCAGCCTCACTGTTGTCAGGCGTGTTGTCCAGGGTGTACTGAAGCACAAGAAGTTCAAAGCTACTCCTTCATTTGTGAGGCATACTGTTCTTGTCAAGCTTACGCAGGAAGATGATGTGGCATGCCTCCACAAACAAGTTTATCAGTGGCAAGGCCACAAGGTTGTCTTCATGAAGGTTCACAGGATTGAGCTGCGGGGACGTCCTCGATGATGTTCATGGCAAGGTTCGTCTTGTGTCCAGCCCAAATTAGATCGAGGCATGAAATAGTTGCCCCAGCTAGTGTTTAATAGTAGTTTGGATTGTGTCTAATTATCCGAACCTTGCCTGGTATCGACCCCTCTGGGGCTAGTACTATGTTTGTATCCGTCTATGGGAACTGCTGCTACTTTTGTGTGCCTGTGAATCATGTGAGAACCATCGTAATTGTTGCCGAAACAGATGTGTCCTCACTAGTTTTTTCATGAATACGGCATGGTAAGACATAAGTTGTCACGGTTTATCATACGAGCAGTGTGTGTTTTGACGAAATAGAGCACTCGTTCGAGAACCGTGCGCCGACATATACATAAGTACTTGTAAAAACTGTTGGCGCTACCCCACTTGTAAGCAGTTGTGCAAAACAAGACACATTGGCTCAGCTCGCTTCAACACTAGGCTATCGACCAGCTAATAATCAACAATCTGCTGTCTGACATATAAGCAACTATGTATCTTGTTACAGTGGTTCATGCAGTTAATTGAGGCCACAATGTAATAAATTCCAAATGTTCACACGCTAGCCCAGTGCTCATGTGGAACACTCACATTAAACTCGTCTTCATAAAAAACTTGAAAAGCATAAGTTAAGCAATTTTATACATCTCAATGATTCATAGAACATAACAAACATATACTAGTTCACAAAGAAAAGACAAAGTTGTGATAAGGTTTACAAATCAGGAAAAAACAAGCAAAAAGCTTCTCTCAAGAAAAGATTCCTCAGGCTTAAATTTCACGGAGTTCACTCTGGTTTTTCTTGTTGCCACCATTCAGGGTTAGGTTCTCTCATTCCAGAATAACCAGTTATAATTGTGGTCTCAAATTGGAATGCTGAACTAAACCATGCAAAGGTCTTGACTGTGTGAAATTCTTGTGCATTCTACTAAATTTAAGCACCGCTATTTGCAGGAATAAGCAGACCATAATGCCTCTTGTCCATGCACCTGTCCAAAAAACCGCCGTACAGCCGTGCCAGCTAGTCCTCGGTCCATGGATGAACTGGTAGAAAGTGCATTCCGGACTAGGATGCAGTTGTTTTCGCTCGTCCCTGCACTGTAATCAGGAAGTAAAACATACGAATCAGCTTCTTTTAGATTGCGTTGGTCATTCTACCTTAGTTACTACCAATGTAGGGATACCTTGAAGACGGGAGGTTAGACGACGACAACAAGGGATAGCCATCTCATTTTGCGCAGTTGTACTAAAACTGAGGTGTGTGCTTTTGATTGTGCGGATAGAAACGATACGGAGACGAACATCCCGAAACGATATGGAGACAGACATCCCTGTTTGCAAAATATGAAATACGGTTATTTAAACAAAGGATGATATTACTACTTTCCCCCGTTTCCTCAAGTCCTAGATTCATGCTACACCTTTCCCACTTTCTTCCCTGTTTGAACCAACGGTTTGAGTCGACTGTATGAACTAGCTTTACTTCTAATAATAGTAGAAGTCTAGGTGGCTTTGGAACAGCGGACGGAAGTAGAAAAGGATCCACACGAAGGGAACTGGGGCAGTAGAGCAAGGCAGGTTTCGAAGGAATATATACCTGAGGGTTGTCAGCATGTGGCAAACACGGCGTCGGGAGGCCGCATCTTGGCCACAATACCGCAGGGAGGAAGAAGGGGTCGGCCACAATACCGGCGCTCTCTCGGAGAGAACGGCACGGCCAACGATCGGGACGCGCGGGCAACCGTTGGTCTCCTCCTACTTGTTGACGATAAGCGTGAGCGATGCACCTACACCCCTGCCCTTGCCGAGGTTGTCCGGCCGTATTTGTGACCAGCCGTGAGCTGAGAGAGAGTGTGGCCACCTATGTCTTGCTTAGATTTGGAGAGCATGAGAGAGTGAACGAGAGGAACCCTAGTAAAGCAAGCGTTAAGGCTCCTGCTTTTATATATAGTGGAGTGATTTTGTTGAACCAGCTTCAAAAAAAATGCGCTCCTACGTGTACCTCGAGTGGGTGTGAGAGAACTAGTGCGTGCGTGCACCGCTTCTCTTCATGAGAGTACAATATACTATGCCCAAAGAACGTTCGCCGCAAGAGTAATAGTATAAGTGTGTGACGTGTGAGCTAAAATAAAATGTGCGCGCCGTCTTTTGTTTTTTAGAAGTTCTGAGGGTAGGGTGTGAAGAGCACATATGTGCGTGACGTCTACCGCAGAGATAGACGGTGGAGTGCGACGTGCGAGTCTGTGAGAGGACTCGGGAGAGTCGTGACTCGTGAGGGTGCGTGTGCGTGAGAGAGAGGGGGGCACGTATCAATGCAATGCATGTGTCTGTAAATCATTATCCGACAAACGTTCGCCACAAGCCTTTTCCTGACGAACACCATAAGAACCGTTAGATCGGCATCCGACAGTGTCAGTTTTGCCATGTCATTTAACAGAACAGCCACTCCTCCTACACACAAATCTTCCACGTGAGTGTTAGCAACTGCCGTATGCTCCCTCCGTTCCAAAATGCAGTGCATATAGGATATAGCTTTATTGAAAATTCGAACCTCGCAAACTTTTACCGAGTTTTCGTGTACCAAATTGCACATGTAGAATACCCTGTATATATCATTTCATTCATCTTCGAGAGGTAACTATAAAGATGGGTGAGGAGTCTACAAAGAAAGACCATCGTATCACCTGCAGCAATTTCAAGCATCCTTTAGTGTCGAGGAATATCATAGGAACTCTATATGATAAGATTTTTATAGGATTTTTTCCTTTAGAGCCAATTGGTTCATAGGAATAGATTCATATACTCCACATTTCAGAGGAAATAAACATGATATCATTTCTATAGCTTTAGAGCCACTTGGTTCATATGAATGGATTCCTATACTCCCTTAATTTCAAATCCCTCCTCATAGGAATTGAAATACATGTCATCTCTAGATTCAATAGAAAAGTTCCTATGATGTGAACCAAATAACATCTCTTTTCCAATCCCTACTCATAGGAATTGAGATGCTCCGTGTCATCTCTTTCCCTACAACTTCCATGTATACATCTTCTATTCCTAAATAGATAGTACAACCCACTAGTAGTTTTTTTCCAAAACACGCAACTATGGCACAAGAACTATATAGTGTGCCAATAACTTTGAAAGATGGTCGCTGGATGAAGCTAACCCGACAAAGTGCAGTAGATAGGCAAATCCAAGCACTACTGGCCGTTGGATATCATCAACATTCCACCAGATCTGTCACATGTACAATTTAGAAGACTCCATGGTTGAACTTAAGCATAATGCACAAACCTCAAAACACAAGCACTTCTCGTTTGTTCTAGAATCTTCTGTATCATAATTGATCTTTTTTTCTAAATGAATTGCCATTATTTGTTTTTTACTTTATGATTTACAATGCACAACCCCATGAATCTTAACATTTTTATAAAAATAATTGATTTTGAATGAGATGAACTATAAGAACTAAAAGAACATCTACATCATGCATATATGACTCAAAGCTTTACATGCTATTGTGTGTATTTATTCATAATTTGGTTTCGAAATCTCATGCGTTCAATACATGTGTACCTTACTAGTTTTGAGTAGAGTAGCAAATTTCACGCTGCCCGGGTATATCAAAATGCAGGGCCCATGCATCATTGCCTTTTCAATGAACCCACGTCCCACAATTTTTGTACGCATTTATATCTTCACCGGTCCCCGAACCCAAAATGCTACCTCGTTCCCATAAAACCAAGCGGCCCACACATATTTAAGGCGTCGACTCGAACCCGTTTACTACGACGTGGCCCCGCACGCCGTAGTACTCCTACAAACCCTACCGCCGCACTCATCATCGGTTTTCTTCAAGAGGACGAGGGAGAAGCCGATTTGTAGTGGAGGCGCTTTGAAAATGGATCATGGTGGAGACCCCTACCCTAGGGTGCCCTAGGTAGCTGCCGCACGCATCATTGTTTTCTCTTTTCTTTATGCTCTTGCACCCTAGAGTGAAATGATGGTTGCTTCGTCCGTCCAGCACTCCAGCTTAATGCGGGAAAGGTGGGGCTTTGTGATTTGACCCCTCATCGCTCATTTTCTACTATTGTGGCGCTACGACGGGGGTGCCTCCAATTCCAACCGCTGCTCCAAACTGTAATTTGGTGCATCGCACGTGGAACAAGACGGTGGATGAGCCACATGTCGGCCAAAGGGGTCCTGTTAAGTGTGTCGCCATTTCGTGTGCGGACTGACCCTGCTTGAGTTGCTATGCCAACACGACAGGAGCAGCCTACCACTTGGTTTTGCTCCTTGGTGAATCCCAACTATATTGATCTAAAAAGATACCTGCTGAACTACCCTCTCCGTCTCAGTTCTTTTATTTTTAGGCGTCTCGGTTTATAGGGCCTGCACGTAGTTCTATGTCACAAAAAGTATATCATTGGATTCTTAAGCAGATGTAGTTGTATTTAAAAGTCGAGGGCGGGGCTTTTCCTGCAGATGGCGGCGGGCAGTTCCGCCTAGTCGGTTCGACAGAGACGCGAGAAGATGAGGGAGTAGGCTACTGCAAACGTAGGGCTGTGTGATTTGACAGCGAGTTACTGCTGGACAGGTGAGGCCCCGTGATTTGACTTGCCATTATCATTTAATCATTTTTACTGCGGTGCTACGACCGGTGTGAGTCTCCCGATTCCTGACCACCTCCATACAGGTGCCTCTCCCAGTGCTCCACCATGTAGTAGAGGCTGGCTCTTGCATGAGAGCCCACTTCTCCACTTTTTCCTTGCCTCTCTTTCCTCCATATATGCAAAAATGCCATGTAGTAAAGCGCACTATTGTACTTACCGATGCATGTACAAGTTCATGGAAATTTAGTGGTCATTCATGCATTCGTTCTAATTAATGCCTCGGTAAAACATAATTTCTTGAGAAAAACGAGCGTACTAATTACTTGTGCAAACTATGAAATTAATTCGACCACTCACCGTCTCCATGGTTGGAGAGATTTTGAAATTGAGCCATAAGACTAGCCACAGTGGGAGTAACTTCAGCAGTAACATCGAGTCCAACTCAGCAAATTTGCTTATGTGGCAGTGAGTTAATGAGGAGAGAGGTAGTTATAGTAACTTAGCTAGTTACTGTAACATCACATGTCCCAATGCAATATGAGTCTGTAACCTAATAAATGAAGCTCTGCATGTTACCACACTTATGTTACTACCCACTATGAAGGTAGTAACATAGTCTAGGGATATGTGTATGTTACTCACCATTGTGGCTAGTCTAAACTGGAAAGGAGGGAGTAGTAACTTTTGTCTCGATTACTATTTGTGGCCTTGTATAGATGCAAAATGTATTTTTTTATAGTGGCCTTGTATAATTAAATGGAGGGAGTACTAACCAAAGTATACGTAGTAGGGACGAGGAGTAAACGGAGGGAGTAGTAAAATTTTCTCCTCGTGCTGCGAGCCACCGCGCGCGTGAGCGAGGGAGCGGGCGTAAAGGCGTAGAGTAGTAGTAGTAGTAGTACTACTCGTAAGATAGCTTCACCTCATCCTGCGAGCCACCGCGCCCGTGGGCGGGGGAGACGGCGTACTAAGCAAGCTTCTCCTTGTTCTGCGAGTTGACGGGACACATCAAAAGTACTCCAAAGGTATAGAGCCTTGCCTCTAAGGTAGGCCCCACATGGTTTGCCTCTTTTTTTAATTTAACATAACGCGTCAAGTCGCAATTTGTTTGTTAACCCGTGGTAGACGATCCTCCCTCCACCAAGTGGACAACCAGTACACGTGCCAAATTACCACGTGAGCTGCCTTTTTCGTACAGAAATGAGCTCCACCGTGTACCCGCGCGGGTGTGGTTCGGAAAGAGACGGGAGTACGTGCGCCGTGCGTGCACCTCTTCTCTTCGTGCACGTCCCCCACCTACGTGGGCGTGTGTGTGAGAGAGATACGTACAAACCTAGACATAATGCGCCGTCCATCCCCATGCCTCCGCCCAGTCCGACCACCACCACCACCACGCCCACTCCTCCTCACCTTATCTCTCATCTTTCTCCCTCCATTTTTATATACAAGGGGCCACTATCAAAATTACAATTTGCAGATCTACAAGGCCACTAACACTAGTCGATGCAATATTAATGGTGTTTTCCTCGTGGTACTAGCAAAGGAGGACATTAATTATCCCTTGCATGCATGCGGGAGTTTGTAAAAAAATGCATCTTGATGTTCCATGCAATGCACGGGCATCTTGCTAGTCCATGAAAACAACACATGGCAAAATTCCACGGCGAACGAGGGATTTGAATCTGTTGGGAGGGGCTGTTTGGATCTTGCCCGGGGTAGCCAAAATATTGGCGACCCTTTTGTCCACCAATGCCTTTGCCACCGATGAACGAGGAATGGCTCGGTTGCTCATGATGTCATGCATCCTCCAGTGCGCACGAGCTGTGTTTTTTTGTCCCACAACGCCGCCCGAGCCGCCCGCAGACCGACTGGCGACCCGCAAATTACGCCATCCAACCGTAGCCTCACATATTATGACAGCAACTCAACCAACCGGACGAAATTCACGCAAACACGTAGACAAACTGATATTTCATATAAACAACGAAGGAAATCATATAAAATACCGGATTTTCATACAAACATGAAGGATTTCATTACATTCAAATGAACTACGCGGTGCTAGTTCTGGACAGCACATGTATATAATACCTGGCCTAAATGGTCGCCCGCCGATCGATTTGTGTTCCTCATGTCCGGCAGCACGATCACCGGACTGCCGGGAGCCCCGGAGGTATATGCTTCAGCGCAAAGGACGGCTCGCTTCCCCACTGCCCAACTGATATCATTGGCTGGTGCCATAAGATGATGGTGGCCGGCACCGGTTCGAGTTCATCACCGACCACTACTTCGCCATGGCCGGCACCAGCTCGAGTTCATCCTAACATTCCCCTCTTCCATGGAGCCCGTGCGGGGTCGACGAAGGTCCTCGCAACAAAAGCATCCAGCAAGACACCTGTTGTGTACGCCGGCGTCGCCTCCGTGGTGGCCTTCATGGGACCCAAGCGGCGGCGGCCTCCCGTGTTCTACTTCTCCTCGATGATGGCGGCGGACGCGGAGGCGCTGGCCACCGACTCATCGCTCTCCGCGCACCCGGCCACATCGCTGCTTGCATGGCACGGCCGCCCGGCATGGGAGTCTCGGCCATAGAAACGGGAGATGCTTGATGCAGGCGGCGGAGTGGACGGCAGCAACGACGCCCGTGCGCTGCTCCTCGTCGAGCTGGCCTGGAGCGGCGAGTTGCTGAGCCGCGCGCCGGCTTGGGGTGGCAACTGGCTCCGTCGGACGAGGGAAGGGAGGTGGATCAGCGAGCTGCATAGCTCGTACCCGGCGGGCTACCCAGCCGGCTTGGATGCGGAATAACTACTCTTCGTAAGCCATTGTAACAGTGGACAAAATGGTGGAGGAGATAGGGGAGCGGCGGAGGTGTTCGATTCTTGGCCGGTGTTCGGCCTCGTTTAAATACGAGATTAAATAGATGGCGGACGGGAGGAGCTCGCCGGCGCTATGCTTAACGCCGCCCGGTCATGAACGGACGCGGTGTCCGAGTGGGTTTCTCGGCTTCCACACGGGCGGGTTTCATGGAGGCGTTTGAATGCGGCACGGAGGCATGTTCAGCCGGGCGTGCCGCGAGTGGCGCCCTCGACTCTGACCTAGGACACCGCGCCGTTCTTCCACTGACGTGTGGGCTCTTTGGGTGCATGGCCTGCATGTCAGTGACCCAACGCAGGCAGCGCACAGCAGAGGAACCTTTGGTGGGCCAGGGCGGTCAGAAGTGGGCATTTCATAAACCGATGATTGTTCATTGAGTGTGACATCATCTTTTTCATGTAGATAAGCCTACTATGTTGATAGCCCGTTCGATACGTTGTGATTCATAAAGACCGCTGCAAACATCAATGTTCTGCTTATCACAGATAAGATTGATTAATACCCGTAACAATCCATGTTCTTAACAAAGGGTGCATGCACGTATAGGTTGAGTGTGTGTCTTACGTCGTGTGTTGTGTGCATGCCTGGCGTGCGAGTGTTGCGTGCGTGCAAGGGTACGTTTCAGTGTTGCATGGGTGTGTACGTGCGTGTGTTCGTGAGTGCATGTGTACGTGTCAGTGTTGCACGCCAGCATGCGTGCATGTGTACGTTATCTGTACGTGTCAGTGTTGCACGCCTAGATGCGTGCGTGTCTTGCGTGCGTGCATGTGTACGTGCGGGGTGAGGCTACACGTCAGTCGACTGACTTTTTCATCTCTGGTCATTAGATTTTCCAGCCGTTGGATACGAAATCAAGGGTCTCCGGTTTATCATCAAACTCCAATCCCCCTTGAGCCGCCAGCCACCACCGGCCGAACCGCCAGCCCCCGCCGCCCGCGGCCGGCCCACCCTCCCCGAAACCATTCCCCACCGCCGGTCTGCCACCGCACCGGCTATCCCTCTAGCCCCGTGCGCCGAGCTTTTTCTCCGGGGATCCCCACCCCACCGCCCAATGAACGCCCCCCCCCCCAACCGCCGGTGACTGCCAACCAGAGGTCTCACGACTTCGAATACCCACCGACCACTAATTTATTACCTGTGGATTTGGGGGGATTTCAGCCGGCGCGGGGGAGAGGATTTCAGCTTCGCGCGTGATTTTTGCTAAGTCCCGCGCCTTCGTGAAAATGTAAGCCGAGTGTCAAGTAGTGTTACACGGTTTACATTCTTATTTCATTACAACTATTTTCTTTATTTTACTTTACTTTTTTTCTTTCATATTTTTTTGGTATTTTTTTAACCGGTTGGACCGGTCGGTTTTTCTAAAAGCCAGTCAAATCGGTCGATCTCTGTTTTGTCCGCAGACAAACCCTATCGGGCGCCACCACTCCCCTCACTACCACACTTATCTGGCCGTGCCGCAGCGACGCCGCCCCTCCCTCACCGCGATCTACATTTCTCCTGTGTTCTTTCGACCCTCCCTCACACGGAATTGAGATAAGAGCCAATCAGTAGGGCCCGCGCGATCTACAACTTTGACCGGAGTCGAGAAGGGTTTCACCGGGGTGAACTCCTCTTGGTTTGTGTTACCGTAGGCCATGGTGACACGCCCGAATAATTTTGAGCACACAACTTTACAAGATTCCCTGACGGCGGTGCCAAGTGCGGCATCGGCACTGTAGGTGCATAACGTTCCCACATGACTATCGTGTTTGTGTGGCAAGTGTCGCACCAAAGCTGTGTATTGCATATTTAAACATCACACCATCCTTTAATACATATATTTGGACCACATGGAGATGGGTGTGCTCTTCCAACCCTCACTCGCACGGTTTTCGGAGATGAGCTGATACACAAGGCATGTGCGATCTACACCTTTGACCGGACTCGAGAGGGGTTTGACCGGGGTGAACTCCTCATGGTTTGTGTTATGGTAGACCATGGTGACATGCTGGAACAAGTATGAGCACATGCCTTCACAAGATTCCCTCCCGCCGGCGCTAAGTGCGACACCAAGACTGTAGGTGCATATCCTTCCCACAAGATTGTCGTGTTTGTGTGGAAAATGCCGCACAAAAGTTTAGTATTGGATGTTTAAGCATCACACCACCCTTTCATACATATATTTGGACCACATGCAGGTGGGTGTGCTCTTTCGACCTTCCCTCGCATGGTTTTCGGAGATGAGTCGATCCGCAAGGCCCGCACGATCTACGACTTTGATCGGACTCGAGAGGGGTTTGAACGGGGTGAAATCTACTTGGTTTGTGCTATGGTAGGTCATGTTGACATGCCAGACCAAGTTTGTGCACATACCTTCTAAAGATTCCCCACCGGCGATACTAACTGCAACACCTCTATTGGTGCAGAACCTTTCTGCGATAATGTCGTGTTTGTGAGGCAAGTGTTGCATCAAAGTGTTGTATTGGGTATTTAGACATCATGCCCACCCTTTTATAAATATATTTGGGCCACATGCTGGTGGGTATGCTCTTCTGACCCTTCCTCGCATGGTTTTCGGAGATGAGCCGATTCATAAGGCCTGTGCGATCTACGCCTTTGACCGGGGTCAAGAGGGGTTTGACCGGGGTGAACTCCTCTTGGTTTGTGTTACTGTAGACCATGGTGACATGCCAGAACAATTTTGAGTGCATGACTTCACAAGATTCTCCCGGTGATGCCAGGTGCGGCATCAACATTGTAGGAGGATAACCTTCCCGTGGGGTTGTCGTGTTTTGTGTGGCAAGTGTTGCAAGAAAGTTGTGTATTGGATATTTAAACATCAAACCAGCCTTTAATAATATATTTGGACCACATGCAGGTGGGTGTGTTGTTCCAACCCTCACTCGCACGGTTTCCAGTGATGAACCGATCTGCAAGGCTTGCATGATCTACGCCTTTGACTAGACTTGAGAGGGGTTTGACTAGGGTGAACTCCTCGTGGTTTGTGTTATGATAGACTATGGTAACACTCTAGGTGCATATCCTTCCTACAAGATTGTCGTGTTTGTGTGGCAAATGCCACACCAAAGTTGAGTGTTGGATGTTTAAGCATCAAACCACCATTTCATGCATATATTTGGACCACCTACAGGTGGGTGTGCTCTTACGACCTTCCCTCGCATGGTTTTTAGAGATGAGTCAATCCGCAAGGCCCGCGCGATCTATGCCTTTGACCGGACTCAAGAGGGTTTTGACCGGGGTGAACTCTGCTTGGTTTACGTTACGGTAGGTCATGGGTGACATGCCACACCAAGTTTGTGCACATACCTTCTCCAGATTCCTCACCGGTAGTACTAAGTGGAACACCTCTATACGTGAAGAACCTTTCTGTGGTACTGTCGTGTTTGTGAGGCAAGTTTCGCATCAAAGTGTTGTATTGGGTATGTATACATCACACCACACTTTCATACATATATTTGGGACGCATACTAGTGGGTGTGCTCTTTTGACTCTCCCTCGCACGGTTTCGAAGATGAACCGATCTGCAAGGCATGCACGATCTACGCCTTTGACCGGACTCGAGAGGTGTTTGGCCGGGATGAACTCCTTGTGGTTTGTGTTACGGTAGACCATGGTGACATGCTGAAATAATATTCAAGGGTAAATGGAGAGAGATGAGAAAATTGAGGGCATGGAAAATAAGGGTCATGAAAACTGTCGGGACAGAATGGGTGCGAAAGAGAAGAAAGAAATAATATTTAAATGGTAAATATATATGCAATGGAAATTATTTTAAAACTTATGTTCTTGCAATTTTTTTGCAAAGGATAAGCCTAGTGTATGCAGGAAGCACTCGGCTTATAAGACATGTAAGCCGTGGGCCCAAAGAAAGCACTCGGCTTATAGGCATATAAGCCGAGATCCATGCCGGGGCGCACGGTTTATAGGCTGCTCCGTGACGACGTCGTCAACGACCTCCATGGTACACACGTGGCAAATATGTTTGCCGAGCGTGCGCTATAAGCCGAGTGTTTTTTGTATAAATACCATGTCCTTTATGTAAACCGAGGGCTTTTCTGGGCACTCGGCTTACAAGACACTATAAGCCGAGTGCTTTTTGTTTGTCGGGTGTTATTTATCCCGCACTCGGTTTAGAGGGAATGTAAGCCGAGTACCCGATAAATAGCTCATGGCTTATACCCTAACACACGGGAAAACAGGATTTTCCTGTAATGCTAGTCGAGTTAGCAAACTTGACAGAGAAATGTTTATGAAAATGCTGTATGGCATTACTAAAAAAACTAAAGGTTGTCAACTCCCTTAAAATTTAATCTTGTTCTCCTGTCTTTTTTTTAAGGAAAAACTTTCATGGTGCATGTTATT
This sequence comes from Aegilops bicornis, assembly GCA_021605145.1. Taxonomy (NCBI): domain Eukaryota; kingdom Viridiplantae; phylum Streptophyta; class Magnoliopsida; order Poales; family Poaceae; genus Aegilops; species Aegilops bicornis. The sequence goes on from CM038670.1 coordinate 784,307,227, forward strand.
TCATCATAAACAGAGATAAATCATTCATAACATCAACAATAATAAAACCAGGGGGATCAGAGTCCCAAAAAACACTAGAGTTTGTATCAGAAGCATTTCTAACTAAATTGTGCGCCACACAGTTAGCCTCTCGACGGCAATGCTGCAAAGTTATACGGAAATGTTAACGCCCACACGTGTGGGCGTTTGCATATCGCCCACACGCCTCCACCACCACTCATTTTGCCACGTATGAATAGATGACATTAGCAGAATTTTTTTTGGTTTTCGGCTTAAAAATGTTGTATCTCCTAAATAAAAAAGCGAACTAAAAATCCGTTTTCATCATTAAATCCGTCTCGACGAGATCTTCAAAACTAGACCCCATGTTGATATGTTTCGATGATTTTTTTTGCTAGAAGTTGCCATGATGTTTACACTACAGTTGCCATAGGGCTTAAACTAAAGTTGCCATGTGGCAATTTTAGTTTGTAGATCATGGCAATTTTAGTATTTTGATGATGGCAACTCCAGTACTTTGACCATGAAAATTATTTTTGTATGAACCAGGGCAATTTTACGTGCATGTATCATGGCAATTTTAGTTTATGGTTCATGGCAAGTCTAGTTTCTTAATTCCCCGTTTTACAAATGTCAAAATTTACTTTTAAATGTAGAAGAAAATAGCTGAAACATATCATGGCAACTTCAGTGTAAACATCATGGCAATTCATATGCAATAGACATGGCAACTTTTAATCCGAAAGTTTCATCAAAACATATCAACATGAGATCTAGTTTCGAAGATCTCATCGCGAGGGATTTAATGATGAAAACGGATTTTCAATCGGATTTTTCATTTAAAAGATAAAACATTTTAAAAACTGAAAATACAAAAAGATTCCTACATGCATGCATGCGATGACGTGGCAATCTGTTTACATTAAGACTTGTGATGCGTCTCTCTTTCTGCCACATGTGTGGCAGTTAGTGCGACCCAAGTTATATCACCAATCCATACCTCTATATAACTCCACTGAAAGCTTATACCAATTCCAATGAATCAGCTACGAATTCAAGACACGCCGCAGTTTGTTCATTGAAAGCTTATACCTCAGCTACGAATATATAACTCCATTGAAAGCATATACCTCAAAGGGTGGTTTACAAAGTTTGTTCTTCTAATCCAGGCATGCGATGCACGTCCACTACAATCTCTCAGGCATCCGGTCACTAGACTAACGCCTGTGATTGACGACGACGCCGTTGACGGACGGACGGCGCCGCCGTGCTTTCTCCGACTGGACCCGAGGTAGAAGCGACAATACTTCCAGGCCCTCATCGGTGACCAAGCAGCCCTCTGGAGTCTGACACGCCGTTGACGACGACGCCGCAGCCGCCGTCATGCGAGGGAGTCCCTTCCTTTGAGGGTCTGGACTCTGGAACCCGATGTAACAGCGACAGCACTTCCAGGTCCTTGGTGCTGCGAAGCAAGGCGGCGACCGACGGGACCGCGTCGGCGGTGACCAGGCAGCCCTCGAGGGTCAGCTGCCTCAGGTGGGGCAGGTCACGCAGGACGCTTGTGAGCAAGCTGCTGTAGTAGGCCACTGAAAGGCGCAGGCAGAGGTCAAGACGCGCCAGCTTTTCGCACCGGCCGATGAGGGCCATGACCGGAGCAACTTCCAGTGACTCTTCGTGACAGCTGCCTTGGCAGGTTTCAATCCTCACCGCCGCGATGGCCGTGTAGTCTGCGACGACGATGAACGACGACCCGCGAGGAGGAAGGCCGCCTTTGTAGTGCAGCGACCGGAGGCAGGTGGTGCGCAGCTCGATGGCGGTGGCATTGTGGCAGCAGATCATGGCGAAGCTACGCAGGCAGGGGCTGGTCACCGCGATCTCCTTGACGCTTGGGCACTCCTCCAGCGTCAGGTCGGCGAGGCGCGGGCAGCTCGAGAGCAGCTGCTGCAGCAGCCCGTCCCGGGCCGTGACCCTGTCGAGGTGGAGCGTCTCCAGCGACGCCATGTCCACGCTGGCCGGCAGGTCGAGCGCCCAGCACGACAGGCGCAGGCGGCGGAGCGTGCGGCAGCCGAAGGTTTGGCACGGCGTCACGGTGTACATCCAGGAATCGTCTTGGTCCGGTGATCGGCGGAACAGGCAGAGCGGGCCCGGGGCTGACTTGTCGTACCTGAGATCGATGTCGAGGTCCTCGACGCCGGAGGTGGCAATCCACTGGTCGAGCAGGTCGTACGGGACGTGTAGGACGCCGCTGAGGCGGAGGACGCGGATCGGCGTCTCCGCCCCCGGTAATGCTACACGCACGGACGAATACGGGCATTTACGGGGCTGACTAGGAAACGATCCGACGTGGCTGTGGACGCGCAAAGAAAAAGGTATTTAAGTTAAGAAAAAACACCGGCCCTTTTACTTTCTCTCCCGCGATGGTGCGCTCGCCCAGATCGGCCGAGCGAGCTGCAGTTCCCCTCATGGCGCTCCGATGCGGCGAGTTCCAGATCGGCGTCCCAACGCGGAGACGATGGACTAATCTGAGGCGGCGAGGCAACCTCCTGCTCCTTGGATGCGCCATGGCTGGCTCTTCCGATGCGGCTATTGGATCTCGTCGGCGGCGGCAGCATCACTCCGGGCTCCTACAGGCTGGTGAGGCGATCTCGTCCTCTTTGTAAGCGTCACGGCCGACTCCTCCAGGGCAGTGAGGCGGCCTCCTCGTATGGATGCTGGCGGCGCCGTGGGCGAGCGCACTGCAGCCCGGCGCGGTGTACTGGTGGCCGCCGGCCGATGATGCTGGACCAGCTGCTCCTGAGCGTGCAGTGGGAAATCTCGACGATCTCAACCCGCGCAGCTGGGCGAGATCGGCGCTCAATATTGTAACTTGCAGATTCTGAACCTTTGTGCAAATTCTGAACTTTGTGCAAGCTCTGAATTTTCTTCTGCTTTGCAGGGAGAGGACTATATGCACTCCAGCATATGGTATCTCTGTGCAATGCGACAAGAAACACAAAGTGTTGTTTCACCAAATGAAGAGAGACCAAAATCAAAGGCCACATAAGATTGCAGATTATGCGTGTGTCTGCGGAAGATAACTTGAATGTTCCGAACAGAATTGCTCATGTGGTTCCTGTTGAATGTAACATGTACTTCTCAAAAGTGCTCATGTAGTTGCTTTCAATTGTAACATGTACTTCTCGCTACATGGATTTGTGTACTCCAACCTTATCAAAAATAAATATATAAAGTTGTTCAGTTCTGGAAAGTTTGAAGGAGGAAACATCCTTTTGTATTGTTGTTCTGGCCATGATTGTTGAGATTCTTAAGAGTAAATAAAGAGTATCCCGCTGGGGATAGTTGTAGATTGTTGCTGTCAATTTAGACAAGATTGACATGGAAGCCATCTTACATACACTACATAATCCTGAAGCTCATGAAAGCAGGCAGTCATGTGTGAGACAAACAGCTCTGTGATTGGAATTAGCCAGCGGCAATGTACACGCACATATATCCATGGATAATTTGGTAGCAGTTCTGTTACTTTAGGGAAAAACAAAATGATAAAACATAAATTTGTTTACTTTCTAGTGCCCTGGTGCCTTTCATCTATTACAATAAAGTTGCCAAGTGCCCTGGTGCCTTTCATCAAATTACATAAATCATGGCTAACTGTGATCCGTCGTATTGTTGAGCCCTCCAATTCCATCAGAGTGTAACTCTGCAGAACTTGGCACTATAGTCGATCCTTGCTGAACTTGAAACAACATACTTGTATATTCTCCTAAAATTGGAGGCATAAGCATTGCCGATGAACCTCCGAATGATATTGCAGTCGACCCTTGAGGTGGATTCATGTTGCCAGTGGCAATGCCCAAGCCAAATGGTTCCTGCCAAAGAACGTGATAGAATGACATGGATGCTCAAGTGATTGCTAGAGGTAAAAAGATAAGAAACAAAGATACCTGCGCTGTAGTACTACAAGCTTGGCCATCCAAATAAAAAGCTTGTGGACTCTGTTTCAGATTGCAAGAGTGTTAACTCAGAAAAGTGTGTGAAACAAATAGTATTAAGCAACCGAGAACAAGAAATACATACTGCATGTTCCATAACATTTTGTTCTAGAATATCATCCTCCGAGGATTTTCTCTTTTACTGGACCTTTTCTTTTTCAAATTCATGGAGCGAGCCTGAAATAAATACATATGTAGTGAGCTCAACAAGCGCGAATTTGGGTGCTTATTTTTCAAAACAAAAAACGTAATATAAGCAACAATACCTTTTCTGCAGCTTCCTTCTTCTCCTTCTGTGCAACCTTTTTTTGCTCCCTTAGTTCAGCTTTCTTCTTCTTCTCCTTTGCTTGCCGAATAAGCCTATCAACCTTAGATTCTTTTCTCAACGAAGGAGGACGACCTATCTCTGCAAGGTGCGGAGATCTTCAGTCAAGGAATTGAACGAATCATCTGACATGGCGCCTATCTCTGCAGTTGGGTAGAAAGAATTGCACAGACTATCAAAACGTTTTGCAACAGGAGTGTCGTCCATGCCACCATATGTGCATCTGATAAAGTTATGTTTTCTTTTCACATTTTTTTCCACCGCTCAAGGATGTATTTTGGAGGAACCTCCTTGATTTTCTTCTGAGTGAGCACACATAACACATGCCTACAGAGAATACCTCTGAACTCAAGTGGCGACATGAACACTTAATTTCAAACTCTTCCTCATTGAAATATACATGGTACACAATATCTTTTCTCCATCCTTTTTCTTCATCAATTAGCACATCCTCGGTTATCTCGTGCGTTTCTATTGCCCCTTCTTTTTGTATCAACTTCCGCTCACAGTACATAATATCTGTTAGCTCTTCTTGAAATTCTTTGAACTTCGAATTTGTATAGATTGATTGAAATTGCTTCTCGATGTCAAATCTTGTGATAGAAGGTATGGTTGAGTTGAAAGAATTGAAATCAGCAATATTCTCCTTCTCAACTTTATCACGAAGAGCATTCTCATTGGCTAACAAAATGCTTCAATGTAGTTTTGCATTAACATACCCATCAAAGAAGGCATTCATACTTTCACTACGTTGTGTAGTAGACATACCTGCCCAAAAGGCATCTTTCACAAATGCTGGAACCCAACGGTGTCGATGCTCATAAAGCCCTTTAAGCCATTCATTATCACCAATATCATACTTCTCAAGCATACGTAGCCAAGCAACTTCAAATTCTGTAATTGTTAATGAATCATAAACTGCCTTCCCAACATCAACTTTGATGTGATCATATTCCTCATATCCACCTAACTTCTCTGGTATCTTTTTCATAATGTGCCACAAGCACCATCTGTATCGAGAATCCGAAAAACTATTTCCACGGCATTTTGAATTGCTTTTGCTTGATCAGTAACAACAGCTTTTGGTGGACGATTTGACATACAAGTGAGCCATGCTTGAAATAACCAAACAAATGTTGCAGTATCTTCATTTGATAATAAAGCACATCCTAGCAGCACTGACTGACCATGATGATTCACTCCAACAAAACAAGCAAAAGGCATATCATATTTGTTCATCAAATATGTTGTGTCAAAAGTAATGACGTCATGAAAAGAGGCATACACTGCTCTACTTCTAGCATCAGCCCAAAATACATTCCTAAGTCGGGATTCATCATCAACATCCATGACACTAAAAAAGTTTGGGTTGTCAGATTGCATTTTGATGAAATAGTCACGAACCGCTTCAGCATCACCACTGCCAAGTTTCAACCTTCTTATTTTCTCTAGATAATTGCGAGAATCTTTCTCACCAAATGTTAGGTTGTCATGACCATCTGCTGCCACAACAAAAGAATTGAAATTCTTGTTTACTCGAATTCCAGCCGGTCATTCAACTCAAGCTTTCGCTTGACATGAAAATCTAATCTTTTGTTGCATCTGAATAACCGAGATTTTGTGGACTTAATGGATGATTATGATCCAAAATGACAGTTGAAAGATAAAGCTTTCCATGAGGACCACGAGCAATATTAATTTTATCTTTGCATCCTAACCCGGCTGATGGATTTGGCTTCAACATATTTCTTGATTTGGACTGAGTCTTACCATTGCGGGTGCAGGAAAGTGTAAGGTACTTCAGTTGTCCATTAGCATCAGTATTTGAACTTCTTCTCATCACACCAAAGCCTTTCGCTTTAGCATATTTGGTGTAGTATTCTCACGTCGTCCTCATTATCAAAGGTCATTCCCAGGTCTGGTTCTCCAAGTAACGCATGCGGCTGAGCTTCACCATGGTGATGTTCAACTTCCTCATTGTTTTCATTTCGTTCCTTAATGCTGTCATCATCGCTTGATATAGACATATCACTTGATTCTTGAACACCACAAGTTCCATCATCCATTCCTCTAGCAATATAACTAAAATGAATGGTAGTAACAAATTGACCTGAAGATTGGCATGTTAAAACTGAACTACGAAATTGTATGTTCAACTTTACAAAATCTAAACACTCAGAAACAATCATAAGAACTTTTGACGTTCTGATGTGGCGTGATACAGTTATTTTACAAACCAATTGTAACCTTCATCTCTCATAAATCTGATTAGCCTTATCTAGTACTTGAACGTTTACTGAAAATAACTACATATATGGCTTTTAGCAAGACGGACAACTCATGTACATGGCTTTGATCTACAGATACTCTGCTTGTGGCATACTACACGACTTTGATCTACAGAGTATATATGGCCTTGGGTTTACCTGCTAATGCCGACGCGAACGAACAGGCATGCCCACGGGGCTCGAACAGATCAGCGGAGCAAGCGTCAACGTGCTCTTGGCGGCGGGAGCGCACGAGGTCCTTCGAGGCGGCCAGAGAAGTCGAGGTCGTCCAAGGCGGCGCGATCAGTAATCTGGAACGAGGGCAAACCGAGCTGCCGTTCTGTTGCGTTCTGGTTTTTTTGCTAGCGTAAACAGCGGCACGTTCTCCATTTTTCTAACTGTCTCATTCCTCGGCGCGGCCACGTCGGATCGTTTCCTAGTCAGCCTCGTAAACGCCCGTATTCATCCGTGCGTGTAGCATTATTGTCTCCGCCCCCTTGCCGAGGATCGCGCACGCCACCTGGTGGTCGAAGCAGACCTTGAGGTCGGCCATGCGGTCGGCCCGCTCGCCTGTCTTGGTGTCGACGAGGTGGACGACGGGGACGCCCTCGTGGACGTAGCGCCACCGGCCGGAGAGCGCGCTGGTGCGCACGGCCTCGTCGGTCACGAGGTGGGAGAGGACGCGCTCCAGCGCCTTGTCGGGCAGAGCGCTCAGCCGGTCTCCTCCCGATGCCATCTCCGACGCCGAGATCAGATCATCAGATGCCATCTCTACGCCTGCCTATTTATGTCTATCCTCGATATGTTAACAATCGTTAACAATTGTAGTACGATGCTTAAGTCGGTTCCAACTGAACACGCAAATTACGCGCTCGTTTAGTCGGTAGCCTTCATATTTGTATATATATAGTCGCACATCGACGGCTCAATTGCCAGATCGGATCCAAACCAAAACAGCTGGGCGATCGAGCCATGGCATCGCCGTCCCCGTCGGCGCGCGCGCCGAGGGATCGTCTGAGCGACCTCCCGGACTTCCTGCTCGGCAACATCCTCTCCTACCTCCCCACCAAGGAGGCCGGCTGCGCGGCAGGGCTGTCCCGCCGGTGGCGCAACATCTTCTGCAACGTGCACGCCATCTCGTTCGAGGAGCACGAGGGCGAGAGGGCCAAGGACTGGGACACCTTCTACTTCGAGGCCGAGGAGAGGAAGAGCTGCAGCGGCGTGATCCTCGACGACGTCTGCTCCGCGCTGCTCTGCCGCCGCCGCACCGCCGGCGCCCACGTGCCGCTGCGCAGCTTCCGCTTCGCCTTCGACGACTGCCACGGCTGGAACGCCGTGCACGTCGACCAGTGGCTCTCCTACGTGCTGCGGACCAACCGCCATCACGAGCTCCACCTCGACCTCTGCTTCTGGCTCGGCCCCATCTGCCGGCGCCGCAAGCGTGACCGCTACCGGGGCGAGGAAGAAGAAGAGGTGGGCAGCGGCACCGACAACTCGGACGCCGAGGAGGAACGGAGGAAGCGGAGACCGTGGTCGTACGTCCTCCCGCGAGGGCTCTTCTCGTGCACCGCCATACGGGCGCTGCGCATCAGCAACTGCCGGATGAATCTGCCGAGGACCGTCGAGCTGCCGTTCCTTGAGACGCTGAGCATCACGGCCCCGCGGCGCGACGGCGGGAGAAGCGTCCAGCGGCTGATCTCGAGCTGCCCCCGCCTCGTCGACCTCACGCTGCAATCCATCGACCGCCTCAGCAACGTCTCCGTCCTCGACAAGCGCCTCCGCCGGCTCGCCATCCGCTGCTGCCACAGCCTGAGGACCGTCCACATCGACGCGTCGGAGCTGAGTTCGCTGGACTACTCCGGCGCCGCCCCCGCAGAGTCGCTCCTGTCCCTGCACGGCGCAGCAGGGATCCCATCCTGCACCGTCAACTTCTGCCAAGCACCGTCCTCCGAGTCAGAGCGCGACAGGTTCACAAGGTTCATGGAGAAGATCTCTGCCGCGAGGCACCAGCATCTGCACCACCAACACTTGCCCTACAGCTGCTTCGAGGGCTTCCCCTCCTTCACCAGCCTGACGCGGCTGGCGCTGCAAGGTGCTCTACTGATCCCCGGCGTGATGCGCCGGGTCCTGGAGCAGGCGCCCAACCTGGAGATCCTCACGCTGCTCATGGAGTTCTCCACGGTTCCCGAAAGGCTCACGGCCCCCGACGAGTCGAGCTTCTCGGTGCCGTGCTTGCGGAGCCGGGTGAAGGAGATCAACATGGTTCATTACCAGGGTGATGCGCTGCAGAGGATGATGGCCAGGCTCTTGTTCCGGAACGCGCTGGCCCTCGAGAGGATGTGCGTCGTGCTCGTCAAGGGGCCGTTCGCGCTGCAGTATCGGCTCAAGAAGGAGATCGAAGGCTGGATGGTGGCCGGCCACGTCGAGAAGATTTTCCTTTGATCGATCGGTTTAGTTTAGCTTCCATGGAATAATTTTGCTCTAGTCCTATGCCCACGTTATGTGTTGCCGAGAAATAGCTTGTGTTTAATAAAAAAACAGGTTCGGTTGTGACGTGAGTTTTACCTGTTATACTAGTACACTAGCAAACATGCCCGTGCCCGACTCAATACCCCGATATATGAGCGTCCTCTATTTTAACATGATGGCTCATCATGTTGCCATTTATCTTTCTTCCGACCCTCTGATGATGAACGCGATGTCCACGTGATCGTAATGCAACATGGTAAATCCCAAGGCAATGAGTTTGCCAGTGCATTACACATTTGTCATTGTATAGCACAAGGCAATGTTTAAAACTTTAAAAATAAATCTCATCCACCACGAACTACTCCCAACGCCTAAGACATATCAAGACTTTCCAAAAGCTAATCAAATCCTAGACATAAAAGACTTTTGAATGGGTGAACAGTTTTTGAATCGGCAAACATTTTTAAAAAAATTCACCAACATTTCCTTTGTTTAGACGAACATTTTCTGAAATACATGAATAGTTTTTGAATTCATGAACATTTTTTGACTCAGCAAACATTTTTTGAATCAATGAATTTTTTTAATTGGGGAAAAATTGAAATTCGCAAAAAGGTTGAATTTTTGTAGTATTTTCTAAAATTTCATGGACAGTTTTTAAGATTCGCTAATATGTTTTGAATGCACGACCATTTTTTCTAAATCATGAACATGATTTTATTTCCCGACATTTTTTTCAATTGTGATTTTTTTATAATTTTTGAACAGATTTGTAAAATCACCAACATTTTTTGAAACCACTAAAATTTTATGTTTTTCAAACATTTTTTAAATTCACGAACATTTTATGATTTCTCGGACATTTTTTTCAAAACTCGCAACTTTTTGAAATTTTTAAATCTCAAATTAATTTAAAGAAGAAAGAAACAAAAACAGAAATGAGAAAAGAAAAGACAAAAAAGGAAATAAAAAAAGGTGCCATGCCCCACACGCTGGCCCATGAACTCATACGGGGGAGGAGGTGCATGAGAAAAAATGAGTGAGAAAATTGTGGAACCTGGGGTTCAAAATCTGGTCTTTGGGGTTGGAGAGACGGGCTATAGCCACTATGCCGCCTATGTGTGTGTGATATATATTAGGCATCATCTCTATAAAACAACTGAGCACGACGGCGACTTCGGAAAGAAAAACGGAATCGTTTTCTTCACTTATGGGTGGGATAGCGGGTAATTCATAGCAACTTCGAGGTCATTTTTTGGACGAATGGTCAGAAGCACTCTTCCCTTTATTATTAGGTGTAGATTACAAAGAAAGCGGTAGTGTCGGGCCGACGGGAGCGTGGCAAGAGGATCGATCGACGAGCGAACACACGCGTGTCCTTAGCAAATCCACTAATGTCCGTTGTGTCACGTTTGTCGACGAAAAAAATATTATACGCACGTCCTGGAAAATCAAATGATGGCGCCTGGAAAATAAATCAGAACTCAAAGCACATCTCCCTCTCTTCCTCTTCTGACATCTATCTATCCTTTCTCTTTCACCTCTGCCGAGCAATACTAGCACGAGCATTAGCAGCAGCCAAAGCACGTCAAACTGCTGGCACCATTCGCAACAACTTCTCCTTCCTCGCCGCCACTCTCCGCCCTGGCTTCTTGTCTCGTGGGGGTGCAAGAGAGGGCTTTGGTGGGCACACACCGAAGCCGCCGCATGATGACGGCCCAGCGCGCGCCCGCGGTCCATCTTTCACGGACCGCCGAGGCGGGTCGGCAAGGTGTGTGTCGTTTGGACAGATCGGACGACACGGAGAGACCCTAGAGGCCCTCGAGGCATGTGACCAGGGAACAGCCGACGCAAGGGGGCACTCTCGCGCCCATCAGGAGGCGGGTGCTCTACCATCCTTTATAGGAGTAATGTTCCTGTGACGCGCCCCCGATTCAATCGTACACAAATCATGCACGCAAACGTGTACGATCAAGATCAGGGACTCACGGGAAGATATCACAACACAACTCTAAAAACATAAATAAGTCATACAAGCATCATATTACAAGTCAGGGGCCTCGAGGGCTCGAATATAAGAGCTCGATCATAGACGAGTCAGCGGAAGCAACAATATCTGAGTACAGACATAAGTTAAACAAGTTGCCATAAGATGGCTAGCACAAACTAGGATACAAATCGAAAGAGGCGCAGGCCTCCTGCCTGGGATCCTCCTAAACTACTCCTGGTCATCGTCAGCGGCCTGCACGTAGTAGTAGGCACCTCCATTGTAGTAGGAGTCGTCATCGACGGTGGCGTCTGGCTCCTGGGCTCCAGCATCTGGTTGCGACAACCAGGAAGAAAGGAAAGGGGGGAAAGAGGGAGAAAAGCAACCGTGAGTACTCATCCAAAGTACTCGCAAGCAAGGATCTACACTACATATGCATGGGTATCTGTGTAAAGGGGCAATATCGGTGGACTGAACTGCAGAATGCCAGAATAAGAGGGGATAGCTAATCTTATCGAAGACTATGCTTCTGGCAGCCTCCATCTTGCAGCATGTAGAAGAGAGTAGATGGTAAGTTCACCAAGTATCATCGCATAGCATAATCCTACCCAGCGATCCTCCCCTCATCGCCCTGTTAGAGAGCGATCACCGGGAGGATTGCAGGTTAAGGTAACAACGGTAGTAGCAAGGACAGGCTATGCATCAGGATAGGATTAACGGAAAGCAGTAACATGCTACACTACTCTAATGCAAGCAGTAGAGAGAAGAATAGGTGACATCTGGTGATCAAGGGGGGGCTTTCCTGGAAGCTTTGTTGTACATGAAGAAGGGTCGTCGGTGACGTAGTCGTACTCGGTGGCATCAGCGCCGGTCTCGGGGTCTACCGGGGAAGAAGAGGGGGAAGAAACAGTAAATACGGAGCAAACAAAGCATCACAAAACATAACGAGGCAATACGCGGTGCTAGGTATGCCCTAACGCGGTAGGAGGTGATACCGACGAAGGAGGGAAACATCCCGGAAAGTATCCCCGATGTTTCGCGTTTTCGGACAAATGAACTGGAGGGGGAAAGTTGTGTGTTTGCTATGCTAGGGATGTGTGGCGAACGAACGGGCTGCGCATCCGGATTCGTCTCGTTGTTGTGAGCAACTTTCATGTACAAATTTTTTTCATCCGAGATACGTTTATTTTATATTAATTTAAAAAGATCTAGCCCATTTTCAAATTAATAGAATTAATTTATTTAGAAAATGTAATTATGACATCAGCGAAATGTCAGCATGATGTCATCAGTCAGACGTGTGGGTCCCGTGTGTCATTGACTAACACTAACTAATCAAGATTAATTAGTTTAGTTAAATGATTAGGTTAATTAACCTAAATTAATTAAGTTTATTGATTCTTTAATTAATTAATTAAGTAATATAATTTTTTATTATCTTTTGACTTTCGTTTTCCAGGGGACTGGGCCCCACATGGCAGTGGCCCTAGGGGCCTTAACGGGCGCTGGGCAGACGGGTTACAGGCACCGGGGCGCTGGCGCCCAACCCTATTGGGCGTGGTGGGGAGGAACGGCGGCTGACGGTGTCCTGGACTAGAGGGTACTCACCACGTCGTCCCCCGATCAGTTAGATTGGGCCGAGGACCCCGGGGCCGCATACTCATGGGCCAGTCCGACAGTTGCCAGATACAAGGAAGATTCCACAAGACTTGGCAATCAAGACAAGGACTCCTCCTCCACCGGCGTATTCGGCTAGGACTCTTGTTATCCAAGGCCTCTGGTGCATTATATAAACCGAGGCCAGGCTAGTCGATAGACAATCTCATATACAACAAGCATACCATAGGCTAGCTTCTAGGGTTTAGCCTCTACGATCTCGTGGTAGATCAACTCTTGTAATACTCATATCATCAAGATCAATCAAGCAGGAAGTAGGGTATTACCTCTATAGAGAGGGCCCGAACCTGGGTAAACATCGTGTCCCCTGTCTCCTGTTACCATCCGTCTAGATGCACAGTTCGGGACCCCCTACCCGAGATCCGCCGGTTTTGACACCGACATTGGTGATTTCATTGAGAGTTCCTCTGTGTGTTCGGCAAAAGGTCGATGACTCGCCCGCAGATCAACTGCGACTTCGGCATATTCGTCACCAGCTCGACTGGTCACCTTGGTTCGACCAAGGATTGCACCCTATCTCCGATCGTCATGTTCGGATGAGGGCCTTCATCAACATCAACTCCGATCTCTATCAAGATCATGGAGGAATCATCCAGGGAGCCCGGGGGCTCAACGTCAACATTGCCCTCGGGCGACCGTACTGTTTTTCTGGACAACGGACTTGTGTTTGCCGCCGCCGCCTCCTCAAGCGTCGTTTTAACGATTGCTTTAGTGGAATTGTGCGGAATTGAGTCTACAACCACCCTGGAAAATTTCGTCGAGTTCCGATGGAGGAATCTCTAGCAATCTCCGATATACCGGAGCCGCATTGAAACTGGACGAGAATCTGGACGAGTTTAGGGCGTGGTGTCCAGCTTCTAGCTCGGATTTCCTTTGGAAGATCCAACCGTTGATCGGTTGCGGAATTCCTATATCTACCACCCCTCAAAATTTCAGCTTGATCCGACCGTTCAAACTCCGGGAACCTTCCCATTGGTGCATCACTTTTTGGATCTGTTTTCTGCGCGAAAATGAATCCGACCCGTGTTCGTCTTTTTTATGAACGGGATTTTGGACATCCTTTTTGAAGGAAGTTTTGTATGGGGTGTTGTGTTTTGAACACATCCCACTAACTTTAAAATCTTTTGAACATGATCTTCAACATCATGCTGGTGTCAAACCAGTCCGGCAATATTGCTCCACGGCTGCCGACCTGCGCTAGACACGTCGTCACTTTGTTGAGCCGAGCTCAACTTCTTCAGATCATCATCTCGGCAAGCCGAACAAGAGTCCGGCATCGCGAAGGATAAATCATCACCAACATCGCCGCCCCACGGATTACACGGAGCGGGCATACCGGCATCGCCGCACGGTCGCTTCATCAAGCTGGCATTGACCACGTCACGACCTGCATCGGCAGGGCCGCACTATTGCTTCTTCAAGCTGGTGTCCATCACGCCGACCTACTTCGATATCTCGGCTGGACCGGGGGCTTCGCCATCTCTTCATCAACCTACTCCGGACACTTCGGCGTCACTAGCCGACCAGGCAATGGGTGCGCGGATCGAGTCCCAATTTTGGGAATCACCTTCCTTCGGATTACTACAACAAATAAACCAGGTGCTATTAATCCTAGTATTTCTTTTTGCTTGTTTGGGTTAATTTTTCCCTAGGAATTATTACTCTGGTTTGTCCATCATATGTACATAGGTCTATCAAATGGTGGCCGCATTATCGACGGTCGCATGATGGTTCGGTCAGTTTCCGTACATAGTCCGCTTAACGCCGCATCCGAACTTCGAACCGACACGTGAATTCAGGCCTTTCCATGCCTTTACCGCATCACGCGCCGCCTCTGCATCGACATTGACTTGGCGCCAGGCCATATTTCTTTTATTACTCACTTTGCATAAATTATTTATTATGCAACGATTTTTTTAGTACTATTATCTCTGGTTTGCACTATTTTTTGTGCACAGGAAAATGATCCAGCCGGACTATATCCTTTGACGTCACCTCGGCTGGACGGAGGGCTTCGTCAACACCTCATTACCTCATGCCAGGGACTTCGGCATCACTCGGCCGTCCTGCATTGACCGTGCTATGTCACCACTTCGGAGTGCCGAACTCTTTGCTCCGCCACCTCGGGACCGGCTTGGGGGATGGAACCTTGTCCCGCATCAAGCTCGGACCGCGTCGTCAATACCGAACACATTAACCAACTAAGTTGCCTTCATGCTCAAAGTTTTAAATTTCTAACTTGTGTTCGGTTCCACCAAGCATTATACTTTTTTGGAAAAAAAGTTGCTTGTAAAATTTTTCCTTGTCCAAACTTTGTTCTCACATAATTGACGCGCTACACGCACTCATTATATTCGGGGCTTCTTTAATGAAGCTTATTAATTCGGGCTTTATGCCCAACACATGTGTCACACTTCCGCATGTACCTTTTATTCACCATTATATGCATCGATATGACTTAAGTTTTGGCCAAGCTGGGTTGCCTGGCTCCTGTGCTTACCCCTACGTTCCCGATTGTTCGGCTAGGTGGTAAAGGGAGCACCTCTGCGATTGTTACTGCCGGGTCAGCCGGATGTGTACCTTAGACTGGGTGAAGCCGAAAGCTAGCGTTCTTAAGGGAATACTCGATCGGTGAACTAAAAGATGATTTCTTACCTATTCATTTACCTGCCCCCAGATGTTTTTCTGCTCTTTTCGCAGTCCGGACATGCACTTTAGGGCATGCCTCCCGAGGAAAGGAACCCCTAACGGAACTATTCTCCTGGAAGATGTTTCTTACTAACCATGTAATATAACATAACTAGTTGGGCACTTGTCCGATAAAGCACTAATGACCCCTACGCCTGGTCTCCATGCATGCCCGGTTTTTATAACCGCGAGGGTATTCGGACACACTCGGACTATTGGGTCCAGAGGTTGAAGCGAAAAGGTCCGCCATGACAAACGATCTACAATCCGCCGGAAGGCATTCTACATGTCACCTTACATTATATAGTCAACTTTTACCCAAGTCACTTGGGGGCTCTTATGTTTATTTGAGCCGTTTCATACTAAGTGTTTTTCTTCTTAGTCGTCGCAAAGTTTTTATTATTTATCACTCCTTTTATCGACACGAGTGTGCGGTCACAAGCCGGGGAGCCTAATTTCTCCCTCAAAACCGCTCGAGTTTAGTTTTCTAAACTGGCCTAATGAGAAGTACTCCGCCTTCGGGATGGGAGACTGAAGCCGTAGGCTGACCCGCTTGAAGTCTTGAGATAGGATGTGTCATGTTAAAGCACGACAGAAGCACTTTTTTTTCTAAAGTCCAATTTTCGGATTGGCACCGAACACTTGATCTAGTTCGGACGTCATGTTTTCTTGACGTTTTTGGTTTTCAAGCTTTTGGCACTTTTAACTATTTGTGTGTTTTCAAAGACAAGTCTCGCGAAGGCAACGGACACTTTTAGAGATTCGGCAAAAACATTCTCGGATATTGCTATATATGCATCAGTTTCGAATTGTGTCTTCGGTCAATAGTTGGGTTGCCCGGCTCCCGCTCTTGCCTCCTATGTTCCGCTTTGTTCGGCTAGGTGTGCAAAGGGAGAACCACTGCGATTGTGCTTCCAGCTCGCATGGTCAAGCACCTCAGTGGAGAAAGCTGAAAACTGACTGTCACAATAGGTGTAAATTGGTCAGCGATCCGATGACTATATTAAATGACGGGCCATTCATAAAATTGGCCGAAGTGTTTACGGCTTGACCTCAACTGTCGCCGAACACTACCGGGGGCTATTAACTGGCCTCCCAAACTAAATCCTCGATCTTTTGCTCTTACATTGGAGCTGAGGTTTCATGATCATGCTTAGCATGACAACCCAAAGAAAGGAACCGATAGCGGGACTATTTTCTTTGGAAGACATTTCTTACATTAAACAGTAATATAACATATCTCTCTGCGTACCTTCGTTTATAAAACCGTATGGCCAGATTGCCTTGTTTGTCGTAAATCTTTGCCCTCATAAAGGCTTTATAAAGTAGGACAAACACTCCTCGACATCTTGGCCGAGGAGGTTGATGCCGATGGTCGGTCAACAAAGTTTTGTACAATGCGGATCCGAGCATTAATGACATAAAGTACTTGGATACATTGAGTCATTACACATAATTTGTGATTTTACTATGGATATCGATCCTTAATTCGGCGACCCGTGCCCGCATTAAGGCTTGGGGGCTACTGGGCTTCGGGCTTATTATTTACAGATATTAAAGGGGCACATCAATCCTCGATGCGGTGTTGCCACCCGACCAGTGTCTCGGGGCTCTTGCATTGCCTGTTCTATGCGAGAAAATTTTAAGTGCAATACAGTTTCCGAGGAGATTTTGATCCTCGGGTTGGTCGGCCGCACCCAACCTGAGTCTCGAGGACCGAGCACGCCGCTTTTTGTGTCGAAGTATTGCCGAAGTTAGGACTTGATCCTCAGGCCGATTTTGCAAATCAACCTGAGTCTCAGTGGCTACGGGGATCAGCGGTCTTATGTCATCCTTCAGGTGCATCTCGGGTTTTAGACCGATACACACCTTGAGGGCTACTGGCTATATATATCGTGAGAGAATAAATTGCATCAATAAAAAATATTGACCAAAAATCAGCCCACATTCGGGGTGGTGCACCACCTCGGAAGCAATTCGACATATAGTTCGGACGCAAGTGGCTGGCTCCTTAGAGGGCATTTCTGGCATTAAGCTCGGCTAAACTCCTTCAAACTTCTTTGAACCAAGGTGATTTACGACACCTCGGATACAGTCCGGCGTTGAAGCTCGGATACATAGTCCGGCGTTGGAGCTCGGATATAGTCCGACGTTGGAGCTCGGATACATAGTCCGGCGTTGGAGCTCGGACACATAGTTCGGCGTTGGAGCTCGGATACAGTCCGGTGTTGGAGCTCGGATACATTCCGGCGTTAGAGCTGGGAAGCAGTCTGGCGTTGGTGCTCGGCTGCAAAAGATACCTCGAATGCAGTCCGGCGTTGGAGCTCGGACGCAAGAGGACGCTGCCGCCCGGGAACGACTTCAATCCCGAGGTGTGGCATAAAAATAACAAGGCATTGATAAAGGCCGGAAACTTAAAGGGGCTCCTCGGATACCCGACGTGTAAACTCGTCGAATGCATTTCGGCGATCCTCAAGATCGAAGATGAGAAGATTTGTTGAACCAGTTTTCAAGAACGGCAACCGAAGATGAAGAATAGTTCGGAAGGATCGAGGAGCGTCCCTAACTTGAAGGCCGGTTCAGGGGGCTACTGACGGTGTCCTGGACTAGGGGGTACTCACCACGTCGTCTCCCGATCAGTTAGATTGGGCCGAGGACCCCCGGGGCCGCATAATCATGGGCCAGTCCGGACAGTTGCCGTATACAAGGAAGATTCCACAAGACTTGGCGATCAAGACAAGGACTCCTCCCCCACCGGCGTATTCGGCTAGGACTCTTGTTATCCAAGGCCTCTGGTGCATTATATAAACCGAGGCCAGGCTAGTCGATAGACAATCTCATATACAACAATCATACCATAGGCTAGCTTCTAGGGTTCAGCCTCTACGATCTCGTGGTAGATCAACTCTTGTAATACTCATATCATCAAGATCAATCAAGCAGGAACTAGGGTATTACCTCCATAGAGAGGGCCCGAACCTGGGTAAACATCGTGTCCCCTGTCTCCTGTTACCATCCGCCTAGACGCACAGTTCAGGACCCCCTTCCGAGATCCGCCGGTTTTGACACCGACAGCGGCCACGGCAGGGCGGACGGGGCTCCGGCGAGCCACCAGAGCGGCGACGGCTGGCATTGGGACGAAGAGCACGGCCCTGTGGGCGCCGATGGTTGTGGCCGCAGCCGGAGCATGGCGGCGCGGGTAGTAGAGAGGGCGACAACGGCGGACGGCGGGGCCAGAGTCAGGGCGTCCGCAGTGGAGGTGGTGGCGGGGTCACGCGCGGAAGCGAGCAGTGCAGCGGCGGAGCGAGCGCACGGCGGCAACTGGGCACGCCGTCGCACGGGATGCTGCGGTGACGAGCAGCGCGACCAAGGGCAACTGCGGCGGGGTCGCGACAGCGAGCAGGTGGCGCAGGGCGTAGGGCAACAGGGGCGATCACGGCGCAACACAGCAGCAGCAGCAGTACGAGAGCGCGGCGGGGTGGGAGTTAGGCGCGTGCACGAGGAAGCAGGGGCGCGGCCATGGGCGCGCACGGAGCTGCGGGCGCAGCGAGCGAGCAGGCGCTGCGACGAGTCAAGGGGGAGTAGGGGGACGGCCATGCGCGGGGCACGGACGGCGCGGGCGAGCGTGCTACGGGGACGCGCACGGACGGGGGAAGGGAAGGAGAGGCCGGGGCTTCACCACAGGCGTAGGGTTCGGGGAAGTGGGGGTTGAGGAGGAGGACGGAGACAACCGGGCGACGGGTAGGAAGTCTGGCGGGGAAGATTCGGTGAGGTGGCCTCCGGCGAGGTCCTTGGGCGGCGGCGACGTGCAGTCCAGCGGCGTCAGGGGCGGTTGTTGCGTTTCGTTCCCCCGATCCAGATCAGGGAGGGGGAACATGGGGAGTGAGTGCGGGGAATGGATGTCGGTGGGTTAGGGTATGACCGGGGTGGGGTATAAGGGAGTGGGGATTGGCCGGTTGGGCCTTTGCCCAGTTGGTCTGGCCAGCTTGAGAGCCGGGCAGATTGGCCGGGGGGGGGGGTGCTCTGCCTTTTGTTTTTCTTTTGCTTGTTTTTGTTTTCTGTTTTGTATTTTCTTTTCTTTTTATTTATTTTCTTTCTTTAATGTTTTCTCTAATTTTCAATATACTTTAATTTTAGTAAAATACCAAGGTGGTACCTAATTTAGTATATGTAAATATGCCACATACCGAACATTTTAGTTTTGATGTTTGAAAATTTTGATGTTTGTTAATAATCCAAATTTGATTTCGAATTGTTTTGAATTAATGCGAGATTAGTGACAGTAATCATGGTGACGTGGCATCTTTAGCAGAGGGTTGTTGTAGCTTAATTACCCGGACGTCACAATTCTCCTCCACTACAAGAAATCTCGTCTCGAGATTTAGAGGCGGTTATAAGGGGGAAGGGATCTAGTTACGAAATTCTAACAATTCTTCTCAGTCATAGTTGCTCTTCTCGAAGAGGTCGATCCATTACATTGACGTTTTCATTTCTCTGCTTCAGGTCATCATGGTGAAGTCGTCCTTTTCTTCGGGAACTCCAACGTACTTACGAATAGGTAAGGGGCAGCTCAGCTACGACAGAATGCTTAGGAGGGAAACAATCTGGGGTTAACCCATGAATGAGCATAAGATTATCTTTCAAGTTGAACATATAAAATACATCGAGAGTAAGGTACGAAGGTACAATAAGAGGTCCCAAGCGGATAGATAGTTGCTCGAAGTCTGAACTAGAGTGACAAAGGGGTTCAGAGCAGCAAGAGTAAGTATTGCGTCTGATACAAGAATAGAGCATTAGGAAGGTGGCCCGTGAATTAAATACGAAGCCAAGCGTGGGGGATAACCATTAGAAACAGGGTTGTACAGGAGAGTCAGGTTTTGATCTAGTGGAACTGTGGGTTATGGGCCCACCATGTGGGTTAAAAGTTTGAAGGGTGGAGACGTCTTGCGTGATTATGCAAGAAAGGCATGTCAGAGGGTAGCCTGTCGATTATGTCAGCAACTGTTGGGGAACGTAGTAATTTCAAAAAATTTCCTACGCACATGCAAGATCATGGTGATGCATAGCAACGAGAGGGGAGAGTGTGTCCACGTACCCTCGTAGACCGAAAGCGGAAGCGTTAGCACAACGCAGTTGATGTAGTCGTACGTCTTCATGGCCCGACCGATCAAGCACCGAAACTACGACACCTCCGAGTTCTTGCACATGTTCAACTCGATGACGTTCCCCGTACTCTGATCCAGCAAAATGTCGGGGAAGAGTTCCGTCAGCACGACGGCGTGGTGACGGTCTTGATGTTCTACCGTCGCAGGGCTTCGCCTAAGCACCGCTACAATATTATCAAGGAGAACTATGGTGGAGGGGGCACCGCACACGGCTAAGAGATCAAGAGATCAATTGTTATGTCTCCAAAGGGTGCCCCGTCCCTGTATATAAAGGAGTGGAGGAGGGGGAGGGCCGGCCCTCTCTATGGCGCGCCCTAGGAGGAGTCCTACTCCCACCGGGAGTAGGATTCCCCCCCCCTTCCAAGTAGTAGGAGTAGGAGTCAAGGAAAGGGGAGAGAGAAGAGAAGGAAGGAGGGGGCGCAGCCCCTCCCCCTAGTCCAATTCGTACTAGGCCTTGGGGGGGCGCCCAACCTCTCCTCTCTCTTTCCCCTAAAGCCCAATAAGGCCCATATGCTCCCCTGCGAATTCCCTTAACTCTCCGGTACTCCGAAAAATACCCGAATCACTCGGAACCTTTCCGATGTCCGAATATAGTCGTCCAATATATCAATCTTTACGTCTTGACCATTTCAAGACTCCTCGTCATGTCCCCGATCTCATCCGGGACTCCGAACTACCTTCGATACATCAAAACACATAAACTCATAATATAACCGTCATCGAACTTTAAGCGTGCGGACCCTACGGGTTCGAGAACAATGTAGACATGACCGAGACACGTCTCCGGTCAATAACCAATAGCGGAAACTGGATGCTCATATTGGCTCCCACATATTCTACAAAGATCTTTATCGGTCAAACCGCATAACTGTTGAAATATGCCCTAGAGGCAATAATAAAATGGTTATTATTATATTTCCTCGTTCATGATAATTGTCTATTATTCATGCTATAATTGTGTTATCCGGAAATCGTAATACATGTGTGAATACATAGACCACAACATGTCCCTAGTGAGCCTCTAGTTGACTAGCTCGTTTATCAATAGCCTAGTGGTGAGGAGGGGTTGATGCCTTCCCACCCACCCAGGTTCAAGGCATGGTACTTGCAATTTGGGTTTGTTGCACCAATTATACTGTAGGGGGTTCCCTTACAGTCTTTCTATCAAAAAAAAGATGGTCACGGTTTCCTGACCATGGACATTGGATGTCATTGATAACGGGATCACATCATTGGGAGAATGATGTGATGGACAAGACCCAATCCTAAGCATAGCACAAGATCGTGAAGATCGTTTGCTAGAGCTTTACCTATGTCAAGTATCATTTCCTAAGACCATCAGATCGTGTAACTCACGGAAGCCGTAGGAGAGCATTGGGTGAACCAAACGTCACAACGTAACTGGGTGACTATAAAGGTATACTACAGGTATCTCCGAAAGTGTCTGTTGGGTTGACACGGATCGAGACTGAGATTTGTCACTCCGTATGACGGAGAGGTATCTCTAGGCCCACTCGGTAATGCATAATCATAATGAGCTCAAAGTGACTAAGTGGTTGGTCATGGGATCATGAATTACGGTACAAGTAAAGTGACTTGCCGGTAACGAGATTGAACGAGGTATTGGGATACGATCGAATCTCGGGCA
Source organism: Aegilops bicornis (assembly GCA_021605145.1). NCBI lineage: Eukaryota > Viridiplantae > Streptophyta > Magnoliopsida > Poales > Poaceae > Aegilops > Aegilops bicornis. The sequence continues at coordinate 784,329,445 of CM038670.1, forward strand.
AGTAACGTACCGATTGACAAAGGGAATTGTATACGGGATTACTTGAATCCTCGACATCGTGGTTCATTCAATGAGATCATCGTGGAGCATGTGGGAGCCAACATGGGTATCCAGATCCCGCTGTTGGTTATTGGCCGGAGAGTCGTCTCGGTCATGTCTGCGTGTCTCCCGAACCCGTAGGGTCTACACACTTAAGGTTCGGTGACGCTAGGGTTGTAGAGACATTAGTATGCGGTAACCCGAAAGTTGCTTGGAGTCCCGGATGAGATCCCGGACGTCACGAGGAGTTCTGGAATGGTCCGGAGGTGAAGAATTATATATCGGAAGTCCAGCTTCGGCCATCGGAAAAGTTTCGGGGGTCACCGGTATTGTACCGGGAACACCGGAAGGGTCCCAGGGGTCCACCGGGTGGGGCCACCTATCCCGGAGGGCCCCACGGGCTGAAGTGGGGAAGGGAACCAACCCCTGGTGGGCTGGTGCGCCCCCCTTGGGCCTCCCCTGCGCCTAGGGTTGGAAACCCTAGGGGTGGGGGGCAAGTCCCCCCTTTGGCCGCCCCCCCTTGAGATGGGATCTCTAGGGGGCCGGCGCCCCCCAGGGCCCCTATATAAAGAGGGGAGAGGGAGGGCTGCGCACCCCTGCTCCTGGCGCCTCCCTCTCCCTCTGCAACACCTCTCCCTCTCGTAGAGCTTGGCGAAGCCCTGCCGAGATCGCCGCTACTTCCACCACCACGCCGTCGTGCTGCTGGATCTCCATCAACCTCTCCCTCCCCCTTGCTGGATCAAGAAGGAGGAGATGTCTTCCCCAACCGTATGTGTGTTGAACGCGGAGGTGCCGTCCGTTCGACACTAGGATCTTCGGTGATTTGGATCACGATGAGTATGACTCCCTCAACCCCGTTCTCTTGAACGCTTCCGCGCGTGATCTACAAGGGTATGTAGATGCACTCCTCTCTCTCGTTACTAGATGACTCCATAGATTGATCTTGGTGAAGCGTAGAAATTTTTTATTTTCTGCAACGTTCCCCAACAGTGGCATCATGAGCTAGGTCTATGCGTAGTTTCTATGCACGAGTAGAACACAAACTTGTTGTGGGCGTAGATGTTGTCAATTTTATTGCCACTACTAGTCTTATCTTGTTTCGGCGGCATCGTGGGATGAAGCGGCCCGGACCAACCTTACACGTACGCTTACGTGAGACAGGTTCCACCGGTGACATGCACTAGTTGCATAAGGTGGCTAGCGGGTGTCTGTCTCTCCCACTTTAGTCGGATCGGATTCGATGAAAAGGGTCCTTATGAAGGGTAAATAGAAATTGGCATATCACGTTGTGGTTTTACGTAGGTAAGAAACGTTCTTGCTAGAAACCTATAGAAGCCACGTAAAACATGCAACAACAATTAGAGGACGTCTAACTTGTTTTTGCAGCATATGCCTTGTGATGTGATATGGCCAAAAGGATGTGATGAATGAAATATATGTGATGTATGAGATTGATCATGTTCTTGTAATAGGAATCACGACTTGCATGTCGATGAGTATGACAACCCGCAGGAGCCATATGAGTTGTCTTTATTTTTTGTATGACCCGCGTGTCATTGAATAACGCCATGTAAATTACTTTACTTTATTGCTAAACACGTTAGCCATAGAAGTAGAAGTAATCGTTGGCGTGCTTCATGAAGACACGATGATGGAGATCATGGTGTCATGACGGTGATGAAGATGACCATGGCGCCCCGAAGATGGAGATCAAAGGAGCAATATGATATTGGCCATATCATGTCACTATTTGATTGCATGTGATGTTTATCATGTTTTGCTTCTTATTTTCTTAGTACGACGGTAGTAAATAAGATGATCCCTTGTAATAATTTCAAGAAAGTGTCCCCCCTAACTGTGCACCATTGCGAAAGTTTGTTGTTTCGAAGCACCACGTGATGATCCGGTGTGATAGATTCTAACATTCACATACAACGGGTGTAAGACAGATTTACACATGCAAAACACTTAGGTTGACTTGACGAGCCTAGCATGTACAGACATGGCCTCGGAACACAAGAGGCCGAAAGGTCGAACATGAGTCTTATGGAAGATACGATCAACATGGAGATGTTCACCGATGATGACTAGTCCGTCTCACGTGATGATCGGGCACGGTCTAGTTGAGTCGGATCATGTATCACTTAGATGACTAGAGGGATGTCTAATCTAAGTGGGAGTTCATTAAATAATTTGATTAGATGAACTTAATTATCATGAACTTAGTCTAAAAACCTTTGCAAAATGCCTTGTAGATCAAATGGCCAACGCTCATGTCAACCTCAACTTCAACGCGTTCCTAGATAAAACCAAGCTGAAAGATGATGGCAGCAACTATTTGGACTGGGTCCGGAACCTGAGGATCATCCTCATAGCTGCCAAGAAAGCATATGTCCTAGAAGGACCGCTAGCTGAAGCACCCATCCCAGAGAACCAGGACGTTGTGAACGCTTGGCAGTCACGTGCTGATGATTACTCCCTCGTTCAGTGTGGCATGCTTTACGGCTTAGAACCGGGGCTCCAAAAGCGTTTTGAGCAACACGGAGCATATGAGATGTTTGAAGAGCTGAAAATGGTTTTCTAAGCTCATGCCCGGGTCGAGAGATATGAAGTATCCGACAAGTTCTATAGTTGTAAGATGGAGGAAAATAGTTCTCTCAGTGAGCACATACTCAAAATGTCTGGGTTGCACAACCGCTTGTCCCGGTGGACATTAACCTCCCGGACGAGGCGGTCATTGACAGAATCCTTTAGTCGCTCCCACCTAGCTACAAGAGCTTTGTGATGAACTACAATATGCAGGGGGTGGTGAAAACTATTCCTGAAGTATTTTCAATGCTGAAATCAGCAGGTGGAAATCAAAAGGAACATCAAGTGTTGATGGTCAATAAAACCACTAGTTTCAAGAAAGGCAAGGGTAGAAGAACTTCAAGAAGGACGACAAGGGAGTTGTCGCGCCCGGTAAGCCAGTTGCCGGGAAGAAGCCAAAGAATGGACCCAAACCTGAGACTGAGTGCTTCTATTGCAAGGGAAAGGGACACTGGAAGCGGAACTGCCCCAAATACTTAGCGGACAAGAAGGCCGGCAACACCAAAGGTATATGTGATATACATGTAATTGATGTGTACCTTACCAGTACTCGTAGTAGCTCCTGGGTATTTGATACCGGTGCGGTTGCTCATATTTGTAACTCAAAATAGGAGCTGCGGAATAAGCGGAGACTGGCGAAGGACGAGGTGACGATGCGCGTCGGGAATGGTTCCAAGGTCGATGTGATCGCCGTCGGCACGCTACCTCTACATTTACCTATGAGATTAGTTTTAAACCTCAATAATTGTTAGTGGCAGCTTTGAGCATGAACATTGTATCTGGATCTCGTTTAATGCGAGATGGCCACTCATTTAAATCCGAGAATAATGGTTGTTCTATTTATATGAGAGATATGTTTTATGGCCATGCCCCGCTGGTCAATGGTTTATTCTGAATGAATCTCGAACGTGATGTTACACATATTCATAGTGTGAATGCCAAAAGATGTAAAGTTGATAACGATAGTCCCACATACTTGTGGCACTGCCGCCTTGGTCACATTGGTGTCAAACACATGAAGAAGCTCCATGCTGATGGACTTTTGGAGTCTCTTGATTACGAATCATTTGACACGTGAGAACCATGCATGCCTTATGGGGAAAATGACCAAGACTCCGTTCTCCGGAACAATGGAGCGAGCAACCAACTTATTGGAAATCATACATACTGATGTGTGCGGTCCAATGAGCGTTGAGGCTCGTGGAGGATATCGTTATGTTCTCACTCTCAGCGGCGACTTGAGTAGATATGGGTATGTCTACTTGATGAAACACAAGTCTGAGACCTTTAAAAAGTTCAAGGAATTTCAGAATGAGGTAGAGAATCAACGGACTGAAAGATAAAGTTCTTATGATCAGATCATGGGGGAGAATATTTAAGTCACGAATTTGGTACGCACTTAAGGAAATGTGGAATCGTTTCACAACTCACGCCGCCTGGAACACCTCAGCGTAACGGTGTGTCCGAACGTCGTAATCGCACTCTATTGGATATGGTGCGATCTATGATGTCACTCACCGATTTACCGCTATCATTTTGGGCATACGCCCTAGAGACAGCTACATTCACTTTAAATAGGGCACCGTCTAAATCCATTGAGACGACACCGTATGAATTATGGTTTGGGAAGAAACCTAAGCTGTCGTTTCTAAAAGTTTGGGGATGCGATGCTTATGTCAAGAAACTTCAACCTTGAAAAGCTTCGAACCCAAGTCGGAAAAATGCGTCTTCATAGGATACCCTAAGGAAACCATTGGGTATACCTTCTACCTCGAATCCGAAGGCAAGATCTTTGTTGCCAAGAACGGGTCCTTCGGAGAAAGAGTTTCTCTCGAAAGAAGTAAGTGGGAGGAAAGTGGAACTTGATGAAATCGCCTCTTGAACCAGAAAGTAGTGCAGCTCAGGAAGATGTTCCTGTGGTGCACCGACTAGAGAGGAAATTAATGATGATGATCAAGGTACTTCGGATCAAGTTACTACTGAACTTCGTAGGTCCACAAGGACACATTCCACACCAGAGTGGTATGGCAACCCTGTCCTGGAAATCATGTTGTTAGACAACGGTGAACCTTCGAACTATGAAGAAGCAATGACGGGCCCAGATTCCAACAAATGGCTTGAAGCCATGCAATCCGAGATAGGATCCATGTATGAAAACAAAGTATGGACTTTGACAGACTTGCCCGATGATCGGCGAGCGATAGAAAACAAATGGATCTTTAAGAAGAAGATGGACACGGATGGTAATGTTACCATCTATAAAGCTCGGCTTGTCGCTAAGGGTTATCGACAAGTTCAAGGGGTTGACTACGATGAGACTTTCTCTCCCGTAGTGAAGCTGAAGTCCGTCCGAATCATGTTAGCAATCTGCGCATACTATGATTATGAGATATGGCAAATGGACGTCAAAACGGCATTCCTTAACAGCCATCTTAAGGAAGAACTGTATATGATGCAGCCGGAGGGTTTTGTCGATCCGAAGAATGCTAACAAGGTATGCAAGCTCCAGCGCTCCATCTATGGGCTGGTGCAAGCCTCTCGGAGTTGGAACATTCACTTTAATGAAATGATCAAAGCATATGGGTTTATGCAGACTTATGGAGAAGCCTGCGTTTACAAGAAAGTGAGTGGGAGCTCTATAGCATTTCACATATTATATGTGGATGACATACTTTTGATGGGAAATGATATAGAACTTTTGGACATCATTAAGGCCTACTTGAACAAGTGTTTTTCAATGGAGGACCTTGGAGAAGCTGCTTCCATATTAGGCATCAAGATCTATAGAGATAGATCAAGACGCCTCATAGGTCTTTCACAAAGCACATACCTTGATAAGATATTGAAGAAGTTCAATATGGATCAGTCCAAGAAGGGGTTCTTGCCTGTGTCGCAAGGTGTGAAATTGAGCTCGGCTCAATGTCCGACCACGGCAGAAGATAGAGAAAAGATGAGTGTCGTCCCTATGCCTCGGCCATAGGGTCTATCATGTATGCCATGTTGTGTACCAGACCTGATGTAAATCTTGCCGTAAGTTTGGTAGGAAGGTACCAAAGTAATCCTGGCATGGAACACTGGACAGCGGTCAAGAATATCCTGAAGTACCTGAAAAGGACTAAGGATATGTTTCTCATTTATGGAGGTGACGAAGAGCTCGTCGTAAAGGGTTACGTCGACGCTAGCTTCGACACAGATCTGGATGACTCTAAGTCACAAACCGGATACATGTATATTTTGAATGGAGGGGCTATAAGCTGGTGCAGTTGCAAGCAAAGCGTCGTGGCGGGATCTACATGTGAAGCGGAGTACATGGCAGCCTTGGAGGCAGTGCATGAAGCAATCTGGATGAAGGAGTTCATCACCGACCTAGGAGTCATACCCAATGCGTCGGAGCCGGTCACTCTCTTCTGTGACAACACTGGAGCTATTGCCCTTGCCAAGGAGCCCAGGTTTCACAAGAAGACCAGGCACATCAAGCGTCGCTTCAACTCCATTCGTGAAAATGTTCAAGATGGAGACATAGATATTTGTAAAGTGCACACAGATCTGAATGTCGCAGATCCGTTGACTAAACCTCTTCCGCGAGCAAAACATTATCAACACCAGAACTCTATGGGTGTTCGATTCATCACAATGTAACTAGATTATTGACTCTAGTGCAAGTAGGAGACTGTTGGAAATATGCCCTAGAGGCAATAATAAAATGGTTATTATTATATTTCCTCTTTCATGATAATTGTCTATTATTCATGCTATAATTGTGTTATCCGGAAATTGTAATACATGTGTGAATACATAGACCACAACATGTCCCTAGTGAGCCTCTAGTTGACTAGCTCGTTTATCAATAGATGGTCATGGTTTCCTGACCATGGACATTGGATGTCATTGATAAAGGGATCACACCATTGGGAGAATGATGTGATGGACAAGACCCAATCCTAAGCATAGCACAAGATCGTGTAGTTCGTTTACTAGAGCTTTTCCAATGTCAAGTATCATGTCCTTAGACCATGAGATCGTGTAACTCCCGGATGCCGTAGGAGTGCTTTGGGTGTACCAAACGTCACAACGTAACTGGGTGACTATAAAGGTATACTACAGGTATCTCCAAAAGTGTCTGTTGGGTTGACACAGATCGAGACTGGGATTTGTCACTCCGTATGACGGAGAGGTATCTCCGGGCCCACTCGGTAATGCATCATCATAATGAGCTCAAAGTGACTAAGTGGTTGGTCACGGGATCATGCATTACGGTACGAGTAAAGTGACTTGCCGGTAACGAGATTGAACGAGGTATTGGGATACCGACGATCAAATCTCGGGCAAGTAACGTACCGATTGACAAAGGGAATTGTATACGGGATTACTTGAATCCTCGACATCGTGGTTCATTCGATGAGATCATCGTGGTGCATGTGGGAGCCAACATGGGTATCCAGATCCCGCTGTTGGTTATTGGCCGGAGAGTCGTCTCGGTCATGTCTGCGTGTATCCCGAACCCGTAGGGTCTACACACTTAAGGTTCGGTGACGCTAGGGTTGTAGAGATATTAGTATGTGGTAACCCGAAAGTTGCTCGGAGTCCCGGATGAGATTCCGGACGTCACGAAGAGTTCCTGAATGGTTCGGAGGTGAAGAATTATATATAGGAAGTCCAGTTTCGGCTATCGGAAAAGTTTCAGGGGTCACCGGTATTGTACCGGGACCACCGGAAGGGTCCCGGGGGTCCATCGGGTGGGGCCACCTATCCCGGAGGGCCCCATGGGCTGAAGTGGGGAAGGGAACCAGCCCCTGGTGGGCTGGTGCGCCCCCCTTGGGCCTCCCCTGCGCCTAGGGTTGGAAACCCTAGGGGTGGGGGGCGCCCCACTTGATTTGGGGGGCAAGTCCCCCCTTTGGCCGCCCCCCCTTGAGATGGGATCTCTAGGGGGCCGGCGCCCCCAGGGCCCCTATATAAAGAGGGAAGAGGGAGGGCTGCGCAACCCTGCTCCTGGCGCCTTCCTCTCCCTCCGCAACACCTCTCCCTCTCGTAGAGCTTGGCGAAGCCCTGCCGAGATCGCCGCTACTTCCACCACCACGCCGTCGTGCTGGATCTCCATCAACCTCTCCCTCCCCCTTGCTGGATCAAGAAGGAGGAGACGTCTTCCCCAACCGTACGTGTGTTGAACGCGGAGGTGCCGTCCATTTGGCACTAGGATCTTCGGTAATTTGGATCACGACGAGTACGACTCCCTCAACCCCGTTCTCTTGAACGCTTCCGCGCATGATCTACAAGGGTATGTAGATGCACTCCTCTCTCTCATTGCTAGATGACTCCATAGATTCATCTTGGTGAGGCGTAGAAATTTTTTATTTTCTGCAACGTTCCCCAACAATAACAACATACGTTGTTCCCTTTGTCATCGGTATGTTACTTGCCCGAGATTCGATCGTCGGTATCTCAATACCTAGTTCAATCTCGTTACCAGCAAGCCTCTTTACTCGTTCCGTAATACATCATCCTGCAATTAACTCATTAGTTACAATGCTTCAAGGCTTATAGTGACGTGCATTACCGAGTGGGCCCAGAGATACCTCTCCGACAATCAGAGTGACAAATCCTAATCTCGAAATACGCCAACCCAACAAGTACCTTCGGAGTCACCTGTAGATCACCTTTATAATCACCCAGTTACGTTGTGACTTTTGGTAGCACACAAAGTGTTCCTCCGGTAAACGGGAGTTGCATAATCTCATAGTTATAGGAACATGTATAAGTCATGAAGAAAGCAATAGCAACATACTAAACGATCAAGTGCTAAGCTAACGGAATGGGTCAAGTCAATGACATCATTCTCCTAATGATGTGATCCTGTTAATCAAATGACAACTCATGTCTATGGTTAGGAAACTTAACCATCTTTGATTAACAAGCTAGTCAAAGAGAGGCATACTAGTGACACTATGTTTGTCTATGTATTCACACATGTATTATGTTTCCGGTTAATACAATTCTAGCATGAATAATAAACATTTATCATGAAATAAGGAAATAAATAATAACTTTATTATTGCCTCTAGGGCATGTTTCCTTCAGTCTCCCACTTGCACTAGAGTCAATAATCTAGTTCACATCGCCATGTGATTTAATACCAATATTCATATTTGTATATGATTAATACCCATAGTTCACATTGTCATGTGATCTACACCCAAAGGGTTTACTAGAGTCAATAATCTAGTTCACATCGCTATGTGATTGACACCCAAAGAGTACTAAGGTATGATCATGTTTAATTTTGCTCGTGAGAGAGTTTTAGTCAATGGGTCTGTCACATTCAGAACCGTATGTATTTTGCAAATATTCTATGTCTACAATGCTTTGCACGGAGCTACTCTAGCTAATTGCTGCCACTTTCAATATGTATCCAGATTAAGACTTAGAGTCATCTAGATCAGTGCCAAAACTTGTATCGATGTAACCCTTTACTTACCTAACCTTTGTCACCTCCATAATCGAGAAACATATCCTTATTCCACTAAGGATAATTTTGACCAATGTCCAGTGATCTACTCCTAGATCACTATTGTACTCCCTTGCCAAACTAGGGCAGAGTATACAATAGGTCTGGTCCATAGCATGGCATACTTTTATAGAACCTATGACTGATGCATAGGGAATGACTTTCATTCTCTTTCTATTTTCTGCCGTGGTCTGGATTTGAGTCTTACTCAGTTTCATACCTTTGCAACACAGGCAAGAACTCTTTCTTTGACTGTTCCATTTTGAACTACTTCAAATTCATATCAAGGTATGTACTCATTGAAAATCTTATCAAGCGTCTTGATCTATCTCAATAGATCTTGATGCTCAATATGTAAGTAGCTTTACTGAGGTCTTTCTTTTAAAGAACTCCTTTCAAACACTTCTTTATGCTTTCCAAAAAAATTCTACATCATTTCTGATCAACAATATGTCACTCACATATACTTATCAAAAAGGCTGTAGTGATCCCACTCACTTTATTGTAAATACAGGCTTCACCGCAAGTCCGTATAAACTATATGCTTTGATCAACTTATCAAAGCGTATATTCCAACTCTGAGATGCTTGCACCAGTCCATAGATGGATCGCTGGAGCTTGCACATTTTGTTAGCACCTTTAGGATTGACAAAACCTTCTGGTTGCATCATATACAACTCTTCTTTAAGAAATCCATTAAGGAATGCCGTTTTAACATTCATTTGCTAGATTTCATAAAATGTGGCAATTGCTAACATGATTCGGACAGACTTAAGCATCGCTACAGTTGAGAAAATCTCATTGTAGTCAACACCTTGAACTTGTCGAAAACCTTTTTGCGACAAGTCGAGCTTTGTAGATAGTAACACTACTATCAACGTACGTCTTCAGCTTGAGGATCCATTTATTTTCTATGGCTTGCCGATCATCGGGCAAGTCCATCAAAGTCCACACTTTGTTCTCATACATGGATCCTATCTCAGATTTCATGGCCTCCAGCCATTTCACGGAATCTGGGCTCATCATCGCTTCCTCATAGTTCGTAAGTTCATCATGGTCTAGTAACATGACTTTCCAGAACAGGATTACCGTACCACTCTGGTGCGGACCGTACTCTGGAAGACCTACGAGGTTCAGTAGTAACTTGACATGAAGTTTCATGATCATCATCATTAGCTTCCTCACTAATTGGTGTAGGAATCACTTGAACTGATTTCAGTGATGAACTATTTTCCAATTCAGGAGAAGGTACTATTACCTTATCAAGTTTTACTTTTCTCCCACTCACTTCTTTCGAGAGAAACTCCTTCTCTAGAAAGGATCCATCTTAGCGACGAATATCTTGCTTTTGGATCTGTGATAGAATGTGTACCCAATAGTTTCCTTTGGGTATTCTATGAAGACGCACTTCTCCAATTTGGGTTCGAGCTTATCAGGTTGAAATTTTTCACATAAGCATCGCAGTCCCAAACTTTAAGAAACGACAACTTTGGTTTCTTGCCAAACAACAGTTCATAAGGCGTCGTCTCAAACGGATTTTGATGGTGCCCTATTTTAAAGTGAATGCAACTTTCTCTAATGCATAAACCCAAAACGATAGTGGTAAATCGGTAAGATACATCATAGATCGCACCATATCCAATAAAGTGCGGTTATGACGTTCGGACACACCGTTACGCTGTGGTGTTCCAGGTGGCATGAGTTTGTGAAACTATTCCACATTATTTTAACTGAAGGCCAAACTCGTAACTCAAATATTCATCTGCACGATCACATCACAGAAACTTTATTTTCTTATTATGATGATTTTCCACTTCACACTGAAATTCTTTGAACCTTTCAACTATTTTAGACTTATGTTTCATCAAGTAGATATACCCATATCTGCTCAAATCATCTGTGAAAGTGAGAAAATAACGATACCCACCACGAGCCTTAATACTTATTGGTCTGCATACATCAGTATGTATTATTTCCAACAAGTCAGTAGCTCGTTCCATTGTTCTGGAGAACGGAGGTTTAGTCATCTTGCCCAAAAGGCATGGTTCACAAGCATCAAATGATTCATAACCAAGTGATTCAAAAAATCCATCTTTTATGGAGTTCCTTCATGCGCTTTACACCGATATAACCCAAACGGCAGTGCCACAAATAAGTTGCACTATCATTATTAACTTTGCATCTTTTGGCATCAATATTATGAATATGTGTATCACTACGATCGAGATCCAACAAACTATTTTCATTGGGTGTATGACCATTGAAGGTTTTATTCATGTAAACAGAACAACAATTATTCTCTGACTTTAAATGAATAACCGTATTGCAATAAACATGATCAATTCATATTCATGCTCAACGCAAACGCCAAATAACATTTATTTAGGTTTAACACTAATCCCGAAAGTATAGCGAGTGTGCGATGATGATCATATCAATCTTGGAACTATTTCCAACACTCATCGTCACTTCCCCTCAACTAGTCTCTGTTTATTATGTAACTCCTGTTTCGAGTTACTAATCTTAGCAACTGAACAAGTATCAAATACTCAGGGGCTACTATAAACACCAAGAAGGCACACATCAATAACCTGTATATCAAATATACCCTTGTTTACTTTGCCATCCTTCTTATCCACCAAATATTCAGGGCATTTCCGCTTCCAGTGACCATTTCCTTTGCAGTGTAAGCACTCAGTTTCAGGCTTTGGTCCACCTTTGAGCTTCTTCGCGGGAGTGACAATTTGCTTGTCATTCTATTTGAAGTTCCCTTTATTTCCCTTTACCCTTTTCTTGAAACTAGTGGTCTTGTCAATCATCAATACTTGATGCTCTTTTCTTGATTTCTACCTTCATTGATTTCAACATCGCCAAGAGCTCGGGAATCGTTTTCGTCATCCTTTGCATACTATAGTTCATCACGAAGTTCTACTAACTTGGTGATGGTGACTAGAAAACTCTGTCAATCACTATCTTATCTGGAAGATTAACTCCCACTTGATTCAAGCGATTGTAGTACCCAGACAATCTGAGAACATGCTCACTAGTTGAGCAATTCTCCTCCATCTTTTAGCTATAGAACTTGTTGGAGACTTCATATCTCTCAAATCGGGTATTTGCTTGAAATATTAACTTCAACTCCTGGAACATCTCATATGGCCCATGACGTTCAAAACGGCTTTGAAGTCCCGATTCTAAGCCGTTAAGCATGGTGCACTAAACTATCAAGTAGTCATCATATTGAGCTAGCCAAACGTTCATAACGTCTGCATCTGCTCCTGCAATAGGTCCGTCACCTAGCGGTGCATCAAGGACATAATTCTTCTGTGCAGTAATGAGGACAATCCTCAGATCATGGATCCAATCCGCATCATTGCTACTAACATCTTTCAACATAGTTTTCTCTAGGAACATATCAAAATAAACATATGAAAGCAACAACGTGAGCTATTGATCTACAACATAATTTGCAAAATACCACCAGGACTAGATAAATTTAAGTTCAATTAATCATATTACTTAAGAACTCCCACTTAGATAGACATCTCTCTAATCATATAAGTGATCACGTGATCCAAATCAACTAAACCATAACCGATCATCACGTGAAATGGAGTAGTTTTCAATGGTGAACATCACTATGTTGATCATATCTACTATATGATTCACGCTCGACCTTTTGGTCTCAGTGTTCCGAGGCCATATCTGCATATGCTAGGCTCGTCAAGTTTAACCTGAGTATTTTGTGTGTGCAAAACTGGCTTGCACCCGTTGTAGATGGACGTAGAGCTTATCACACCCGATCATCACGTGGTGTCTGGGCACGACGAACTTTGGCAACGGTGCATACTCAGGGAGAACACTTTTATCTTGAAATTTAGTGAGAGATCATCTTATAATGCTACCATCAATCAAAGCAAGATAAGATGCATAAAAGATAAACATCACATGCAATCAATATAAGTGATATGATATGGCCATCATCATCTTGTGCTTGTGATCTCCTTCTCCGAAGCACCGTCATGATCACCATCGTCACCGGCGTGACACCTTGATCTCCATCGTAGCATCGTTGTCATCTCTCCAACTATTGCTTCTACGACTATCGCTACAGCTTAGTGATAAAGTAAAGCAATTACAGGGTAATTGCATTTCATACAATAAAGCGACAACCATATGGCTCCTGCCAGTTGCCGACAACTCGGTTACAAAACATGATCATCTCATACAATAAAATATAGCATCACGTCTTGACCATATCACATCACAACATGCCCTACAAAAACAAGTTAGGCGTCCACGTACTTTGTTGGTGCAAGTTTTACGTGGCTGCTACGGGCTGAGCAAGAACCGTTCTTACCTACGCATCAAAACCACAACGATAGTTCGTCAAGTTAGTGTTGTTTTAACCTTCTCAAGGACCGGGCGTAGCCACTCGGTTCAACTAAAGTTGGAGAAACTGACACCCGCCAGCCACCTATGTGCAAAGCACGTCGGTAGAACCAGTCTCGCATAAGCGTACGCGTAATGTCGGTCCGGGCCGCTTCATCCAACAATACCGCCGAACCAAAACATGACATGCTGGTAAGCAGTATGACTTGTATCGCACACAACCCACTTGTGTTCTACTCGTGCATATAACATCAACGCATAAAACCTAGGCTCGGATGCCACTGTTGGGGAACGTAGTAATTTCAAAAAAATTCCTACGCACACGCAAGATCATGGTGATGCATAGCAACGAGAGGGGAGAGTGTGTCCACTTACCCTCCTAGACCGAAAGCGGAAGCGTTAGCAGAACGCGGTTGATGTAGTCGTACGTCTTCACGGCCCGACCGATCAAGCACCGAAACTACGACACCTCCGAGTTCTTGCACAGGTTCAGCTCGATGACGTTCCCCGTACTCCGATCCAGCAGAATGTCGGGGAAGAGTTCCATCAGCATGACGGCGTGGTGACGGTCTTGATGTTCTACCGTCGCAGGGCTTCGCCTAAGCACCGCTACAATATTATCAAGGAGAACTATGGTGGAGGGGCACCGCTTTGCAGCTAAGAGATCAAGAGATCAATTGTTATGTCTCCAAAGGGTGCCCCGTCCCTGTATATAAAGAGTGGAGGAGGGGAGGGCGGCCCTCTCTATGGCGCCCTAGGAGGAGTCCTACTCCCACCGGGAGTAGGATTCCCCTTCCAAGTAGTAGGAGTAGGAGTCAAGGAAAGGGAGAGAGAGAAGGAAGGAGGCGCAGCCCTCCCCTAGTCCAATTCGGACTAGGCCTTGGGGCGCCCAACCTCTCCTCTCTCTTTCCCCTAAAGCCCAATAAGTCCCATGTACTCCCGGCGAATTCCGGTAACTCTCCCTACTCGAAAAATACCGAATCACTCGGAACCTTTCCGATGTCCGAATATAGTCATCCAATATATCGATCTTTACGTCTCGACCATTTTGAGACTCCTCGTCATGTCCCCAATCTCATCCGGGACTCCGAACTACCTTCGGTACATCAAAACACATAAACTCATAATATAACCGTCATCGAACTTTAAGCGTGCGGACCCTACTGGTTCGAGAACAATGTAGACATGACCGAGACACGTCTCCGGTCAATAACCAATAGTGGAACCTGGATGCTCATATTGGCTCCCACATATTCTACAAAGATCTTTATCGGTCAAACCGCATAACAACATACGTTGTTCCCTTTGTCGTCGGTATGTTACTTGCCCGAGATTCGATCGTCGGTATCTCAATACCTAGTCCAATCTCGTTACCGGTAAGTCTCTTTACTCGTTCCATAATACATCATCCTGCAACTAACTCATTAGTTACAATGCTTGCAAGGCTTATAGTGATGTGCATTACCGAGCGGGCCAAGAGATACCTCTCCGACAATCGGAGTGACAAATCCTAATCTCAAAATATGCCAACCCAACAAGTACCTTCTGAGACACCTGTAGAGCACCTTTATAATCACCCAGTTGCGTTGTGACGTTTGGTAGCACACAAAGTGTTCCTCCGGTAAACGGGAGTTGCATAATCTCATAGTTATAGGAACATGTATAAGTCATGAAGAAAGCAATAGCAACATACCAAAACGATCAAGTGCTAAGCTAACGGAATGGGTCAAGTCAATCACATCATTCTCCTAATGATGTGATCCTGTTAATCAAATGACAACTCATGTCTATGGTTAGGAAACTTAACCATCTTTGATTAACGAGCTAGTCAAGTAGAGGCATACTAGTGACACTATGTTTGTCTATGTATTCACACATGTACTATGTTTCCGGTTAATACAATTCTAGCATGAATAATAAACATTTATCATGAAATAAGGAAATAAATAATAACTTTGTTATTGCCTCTAGGGAATATTTCCTTCAGCAACAACGTCGGTACCAAGGGCGAGGGACGAAGAGAACCATTTCCCCGCTCGTTGAACGAGGCGGACCAATAGGCAAAGTTCTCATCCATCGGTGGCTACCGGAATGTCATCAACAATAGTAACAGGGTCTTGCTGACAGAATTGTACACCGAGATGTTTACATAAGCAGGAGAATATTACTGCTTAGATCATATAGATCACAAGCAATGTTAAACCAACCAATGGAAAGGAAAATATGATTATTAGATTAAACGGGACAATGGAAAGGAAAATGTGTTTAAACACATATTTCAAGGGTATATCCTTCCCAAGGACAAGCAGAGCATGATATCCATGACAGGATATAATGTAGAAAACTCTTTAGGTAGGGGAGAGAAATTTCATGACATTACCCAAACACCGGTGTTTGAATAATTGATAAAGAAAATTTAGCATTGTGCTTCAAATGTTCTTATTGAAGATCGGAGTACCACAAACATGCTTCGAGATAGCATTGACATGGTCTTCAAGCAAAGGTCAGACTTTGGATACACAAAGGATCCATCAGGGACAACTCATAGAATAAGTCTTACAATTTCCTCACGAAAGAATGGGTAACATTGCTAAAGAGGATACTATAACAATAGGTCCTCCGGTCAAGTGTGCTAGGCATGACATCACCTTACCGGGTCATATAAATACCAATGTTGTAACTCTTGAAAATATGCTCCAACCATCATATCTGACCGAGATTCAGATCTAATCAGTGCTAGGATACCTCAGACTCGGGATGCCTGAGAAGAAAAGGTGCAAAACAAATTGATGAGACGACATTGTAAGATTCTCGGGAAATGAGCTATAGAAGCAAGTTCCAAAACAAAAGTTCATCATTAACCAAGGAGAAAATGAGGACGTGGTTGATGGAGTCAGCGACAATTCATCGAGATTAACAAAAGATGGATTTCCAAAATTATGTGAACAAGGAGGTAACACTTATCAGATCAACTGATATAATGATGTATGCTCGAGGAAAACATACACAATTAAACATTGGTTGGAAGGTGCACCCGGAATATGGACTTATGTAGCATGATCAATGTTAGAATGGTGATTCAATAACCAATAGTCTGAGGATGAACTGTCGGCCACTAACTTCAAAGCAATAGGATTGCTAGGAGTACAGAATCCAAGCAGCACCGTTCACTTGTTGGTATTGCGGTTAGAATCAACATTGGGACCAAGAAAGAATGGTGATGGTGAGAAGTATCACTATATCCATAATTCTTAAGAGGTGGAGCAATCCGCACAACATCCTTGACGTAAAAGATGGTAATACATCAAGGTAGATCATAACATAAGCTGGATAGCAAGGATCTCAAGGTATACACAAAACACGAACAAGTTCGTGTTGAACGGAAGGCCATAAAGTGGTCGATGATAACACAAATCACCAAGGGCAAGGATGGTGAAAGGATCGATATAGTTGACTAGAGGGGGGGTGAATAGGCAACTAACAATTTTAGCTTTTCTTTACCAATTTAAACTTTGCATCAAAGTAGGTTGTCTAGATATGCAACTAGGTGAGCAACCTATATGATGCAACAACAATAAGCACACAAGCAAGCAAGGGATATCACACAAATAAGCTTGCTCAAGTAAAGGCATGAGATAACCAAGAGTGGAGCCGATGAAGACGAGGATGTGTTACCGAAGTTCCTTCCTTTTGAGGGGAAGTACGTCTCTGTTGGAGCGGTGTGGAGGCACAATGCTCCCCAAGAAGCCACTAGGGCCACCGTATTCTCCTCACGCCCTCACACAATGTGAGATACCGTGATTCCACTAAGTGGTGCCCTTGGAGGCGGCGACCAGGCCTTTACAAACAAGGTTGGGGGAATCTCCACAACTTAATTGGAGGCTCCCAACGACACCACGAAGCTTCACCACAATGGACTATGGCTCCATGGTGACCTCAACCGTCTAGGGTGCTCAAACACCCAAGAGTAACAAGATCCGCAAGGGATTAGTGGGGGGAATCAAATTTCTCTTGGTGGAACTGTAGATCGGGGCCTTCTCAACCAATCCCTAGAAAATCAACAAGTTTGACTGGCTAGGGAGAGAGATCGGGCGAAAATGGAGCTTGGAGCAACAATGGAGCTTAGAAATGGAAGAGGTAGTCAACTCGGAGAAGAAGACACCCCTTATATAGTGGAGGGACAAATCCAACCTTTATCCACCAACTCATCTTGTGTAGCATGGTACTACCGCGCCGCGGATGTGGTACTACCGCACGGGCACACGGTACTACCGCAGGGCCACGTGGTACTACCGCCCGAGCAGCAGAAACCTAGACAGCCCAAATGCACAGAAGCAGAGGGCGGTAGAACCGCTGCCGCGGTACTACCGCTCCCCCTTGCGGTACTACCGCAAGGCAGTGATGGTCCAGATTTTGTGAAGGCACGTACATATAAAAATACATCCGTGGAAACTTCCGCTGAGTTGGAGTCTGTGCAAAAATCTGACACGGTAGTACCGTAAGCCAGGAGCGGTACTACCGCGCAGGGTGCGGATGTAAAAAATTACATCCGCCCCTAGTGTCGTGCATCTTCTTGAGCCTGGCGAGCTGCGGTTCTCTTGTCTTGCTGGCTGGCGGTACTACCGCGTAGGGCGTGAATGTAAAAAATTACATCCGCCCCTACTACCGCAAAAGCTACAGCGCCTGGCCTGAGGCCACAGTACTATTGCTCCAAGGAAGAGGTACTACCGGGGGCACTTGCGGTACTACCGCGCCTGAGGCCAGTACTACCGCTAGGGCCTGCGGTACTATCGCTCCTAGGAGCAGTACAACCGCATGCCCCAGCTTAGCAAACACGACATTTTGCAAAGACATGAAAAGACGGAGGATGCTCCAAAGTGACAACGGAAAGGCGGTGCAAATGAAGTGGACGTGTACGTGATGATTCCACCCAAACCTTTCCAAAGCGGACCCCTCTTAATAGTACGGCTTTCCTACGACTCAAATCCACCGAAAAGAAACATAGAGAAACGCCGTCTTCAATAGTCTTCGAGGGGCACCAAATCGTCTTGTGCCTAGTGATGAAATGTCTGAAATACTCAATGCACACGATTAGTCCGCAAAAGCACTGTCATCAATCACCAAAACAACTAAGGGATAAATATGCCCTTACAATCTCCCCCTTTTTGGTGGATTGATGACAATATGGGATTTGCACAAAGGGAGATAACAAAGAACATGAGCAAACCTCACATCTCTAAAATATAGACGGGCTCCCCCTATTGGGGAACGTAGTAATTTCAAAAAAATTCCTACGCACACGCAAGATCATGGTGATGCATAGCAACGAGAGGGGAGAGTGTGTCCATGTACCCTCGTAGACCGAAAGCGGAAGCGTTAGCACAACGCGGTTGATGTAGTCGTACGTCTTCACGATCCGACCGATCAAGTACCGAACGCACGACACCTCCGAGTTCTGCACACGTTCAACTCGATGACGTCCCTCGAACTCCGATCCAGCCGAGCTTTGAGGGAGAGTTCCGTTAGCACGACGGCGTGGATGATGATGATGTTCTACCAACAAAGGGTTTCGCCTTAGCACCACTACGATATTACCGAGGTGGATTATGGTGGAGGCGAGAACCGCACACGGCTAAGAAATCCAGGAGATCAATTGTTGTGTCTATGGGGTGCCCCCCTCCTCCGTATATAAAGGGGGGAGGAGAGGGCCGGCCAAGGGGAGGAGGCGCGCCCAAGGGGGGAGTCCTACTCCCACTGGGAGTAGGACTCCTCCTTTTCCTATTTGGAGAGGGAGACGGAAGGAAGAGGAAGGAGGGAGGAAGGAAAGGGGGGTCGGCCCCCCTCCCAATTCGGATTGGGCTTGGGGGGGCGCGCCCCCTCCCTTGCTCCTTTCCCCTCCTATCCACTAAAGCCCATTAAGGCCCATATACCTCCCGGGTGGTTCCGATAACCTCCCGGTGCTCCGGTATTATCCAGATCTCACCCGCAACCATTCCGGTATCCAAATATAGTCGTCCAATATATCGATCTTTACATCTCGACCATTTCGAGACTCCTCGTCATGTCCGTTATCACATCCGGAACTCCAACTACCTTTGGTACATCAAAACACATAAACTCATAATATAACCGTCATCGAACTTCAAGCGTGCGGACCCTACAGGTTCGAGAACTATGTAGACATGACCAAGACACGTCTCCGGTCAATAACCAATAGCGGAACCTGGATGCTCATATTGGCTCCCACTTATTCTACAAAGATCTTTATCGGTCAAACCGCATAACAACATATGTTGTTCCCTTTGTCATCGGTATGTTACTTGCCCGAGATTCGATCGTCGGTATCTCAATGCATAGATCAATCTCGTTACCGGCAAGTCTCTTTACTCATTCCGTAATACATCATCATGCAACTAACTCATTAGTTACAATGCTTGCAAGGCTTATAGTGATGTGCATTATCGAATGGGCCCAGAGATACCTCTCCGACAATCGGAGTGACAAATCCTAATCTCGAAATATGCCAACCCAACAAGTACCTTCGGAGACACCTGTAGAGCACCTTTATAATCACCCAGTTACGTTGTGACTTTTGGTAGCACACAAAGTGTTCCTTCGGTAAACGGGAGTTGCATAATATCAGAGTCATAGGAACATGTATAAGTCATGAAGAAAGCAATAGCAGAATACTAAACGATCAAGTGCTAAGCTAACGGAATGGGTCAAGTCAATCACATCATTCTCCTAATGATGTGATCCCGTTAATCAAATGACAACTCATGTCTATGGCTAGGAAACATAACCATCTTTGATTAACGAGCTAGTCAAGTAGAGGCATACTAGTGACACTCTGTTTGTCTATGTATTCACACAAGTATTATGTTTCCGGTTAACACAATTCTAGCATGAATAGTAAACATTTATCATGATATAAGGAAATGAATAATAACTTTATTTTGCCTCTAGGGCATATTTCCTTCAGTCTCCCACTTGAAGTGGAGTCAATAATCTAGATTACACGGTAATGATTCTAATACCCATGGAGCCTTGGTGCTGATCATGTTTTGCTCGTGGAAGAGGCTTAGTCCACGGGTCTGCAACATTCAGATCCGTATGTATCTTGCAAATTTCTATTTCTCCCACCTGGAATTGATCCCGGATGGAGTTGAAGCGTCTCTTGATGTGCTTTGTTCTCTTGTGAAATCTGGATTCCTTTGCCAAGGCAATTGCACCAGTATTGTCACAAAAGATTTTCATTGGACCCGATGCACTAGGTATGACACTTAGATCGGATATGAACTCCTTCATCTAGACTCCTTCATTTGTTGCTTCCGAAGCAGCTATGTACTCCGTTTCACACGTAGATCCCGCCACAATGCTTTGTTTAGAACTGCACCAACTGACAGCTCCACCGTTCAATGTAAACACGTATCCGGTTTGCGATTTAGAATCGTCCAGATCAGTGTCAAAGCTTGCATCGACGTAACCATTTACGACGAGCTCTTTTTCACCTCCATAAACGAGAAACATATACTTGGTCCTTTTCAGGTATTTCAGGATGTTCTTGACCACTGTCCAGTGATCCACTCCTGGATTACTTTGGTACCTCCCAGCTAAACTTATAGCAAGGCACACATCAGGTCTGGTACACAACATTGCATACATGATAGAGCCTATGGCTGAAGCATAGGGAACATCTTTCATCTTCTCTCTATCTTCTCGTAGTGGTCGGGCATTGAGTCTTACTCAACTTCACACCTTGTAACACAGGCAAGAACCCTTTCTTTGCTTGATCCATTTCGAACTTCTTCAAAACTTTGTCAAGGTATGTGCTTTGTGAAAGTCCAATTAAGCGTCTTGATCTATCTCTATAGATCTTGATGCCCAATATGTACGTAGCTTCACCGAGGTCTTTCATTGAAAAACTCTTATTCAAGTATCCTTTTATGCTATCCAGAAGTTCTATATCATTTCCAATCAGCAATATGTCATCCACATATAATATCAGAAATGCTACACAGCTCCCACTCACTTTCTTGTTAATACAGGCTTCTCCAAAAGTTTGTATAAAACCATATGCTTTGATCACACTATCAAAACGTTTATTCCAACTCCGAAAGGCTTGCACCAGTCCATAAATGGATCGCTGGAGCTTGCACACTTTGTTAGCTCCCTTTGGATCGACAAAACCTTCCGGTTGCATCATATACAACTCTTATTCCAGAAGTCCATTCAGGAATGCAGTTTTTACATCCATTTGCCAAAATTCATAATCATAAAATGCGGCAATTGCTAACATGATTCAGACAGACTTAAGCATCGCTACGGGTGAGAAAGTCTCATCGTAGTCAATCCCTTGAACTTGTCGAAAACCTTTTGCAACAAGTCGAGCTTTGTAGAGCGATAACATTACCATCAGCGTCAGTCTTCTTCTTGAAGATCCATTTATTCTCAATGGCTTGCCGATCATCGGGCAAGTCAACCAAAGTCCACACTTTGTTCTCATACATGGATCCCATCTCAGATTTCATGGCCTCAAGCCATTTCACGGAATCTGGGCTCACCATCGCTTATTCATAGTTCGTCGGTTCATCATGGACTAGTAACATAACCTCCAGAATAGGATTACCATACCACTCTGGTGCGGATCTTACTCTGGTTGACCTACGAGGTTCAGTAGTAACTTGATCTGAAGTTTCATGATCAATATCATCAGCTTCCTCACTAATTGGTGTAGGTGTCACAGGAATCGGTTTCTGTTATGAACTACTTTCCAATAAGGGAGCAGGTACAGTTACCTCATCAAGTTCTACTTTCCTCCCACTCACTTCTTTCGAGAGAAACTCCTTCTCTAGAAAGGATCCAAATTTAGCAACAAAAGTCTTGCCTTCAGATCTGTGATAGAAGGTGTACCCAACAGTTTCCTTTGTGTATCCTATGAAGACACATTTCTCCGATTTGGGTTCGAGCTTATCAGGTTGAAGCTTTTTCACATAAGCATCGCAGCCCCAAATTTTAAGAAACGACAACTTTGGTTTCTTGCCAAACCACAGTTCATAAGGCGTCGTCTCAACGGATTTTGATGGTGCCCTATTTAACGTGAATCAGCCATCTCTAAAGCATAACCCCAAAATGATAGCGGTAAATCAGTAAGAGACATCATAGATTGCACCATATCTAGTAAAGTACGATTACGACGTTCGGACACACCATTACGCTATGGTGTTCCGGGTGGCGTGAGTTGCGAAACTATTCCGCATTGTTTCAAATGAAGACCAAACTCGTAACTCAAATATTCTCCTCCATGATCAGATCGTAGAAACTTTATTTTCTTGTTACGATGATTTTCAACTTCACTCTAAAATTCTTTGAACTTTTCAAATGTTTCATACTTATGTTTCATTAAGTAGACATACCCATATCTGCTTAAATCATCTATGAAGGTGAGAAAATAACGATACCCGCCACGAGCCTCAACATTCATCGGACCACATACATCTGTATGTATGATCTTCAACAAATCTGTTCCTCGCTCAATAGTTCCAGAGAATGGCGTTTTAGTCATCTTGCCCATGAGGCACGGTTCGCAAGTACCAAGTGATTCATAATCAAGTGGTTCCAAAAGTCCATCAGTATGGAGTTTCTTCATGCTCTTTACACCAATATGACCTAAACGGCGATTACCACAAATAAGTTGCACTATCATTATCAACTCTGCATCTTTTGGCTTCAATATTATGAATATGTGTATCACTACTATTGAGATTCAACAAAAATAAACCACTCTTCAAGGGTGCATGACCATAAAAGATATTACTCATATAAACAGAACAACCATTATTCTCAGATTTAAATGAATAACCGTCCCGCATCAAACAAGATCCAGATATAATGTTCATGCTCAAGGCTGGCACCAAATAACAATTATTTAGGTCTAAAACTAATCCCGAAGGTAGATGTAGAGGTAGCGTGCCGACCGCGATCACATCGACTTTGGAACCATTTCCCACGCGCATCGTCACCTCGTCCTTAGCCAATCTTCACTTAATCCGTAGTCCCTGTTTCGAGTTGCAAATATTAGCAACAGAACCAGTATCAAATACCCAGGTGCTACTGCGAGCATTAGTAAGGTACACATCAATAACATGTATATCACATATACCTTTGTTCACCTTGCCATCCTTCTTATCCGCCAAATACTTGGGCAGTTCCGCTTCCAATGACCAGTATGTTTGCAGTAGAAGCACTCAGTCTCAGGTTTAGGTCCATACTTGAGTTTGTTCTCCTGAGCAGCAACTTGTTTGCTGTTCTTCTTGAATTTCCCCTTCTTCTTCCCTTTGCCCTTTTTCTTGAAACTGGTGGTCTTGTTGACCATCAACACTTGATGCTCATTCTTGATTTCTACCTCCGCAACCTTTTGCATTGCGAAGAGCTCGGGAATCATCTTATCCATCCCTTGCATGTTATAGTTCATCACGAAGCTCTTGTAGCTTGGTGGCAGTGATTGAAGAATTCTGTAAATGACGCTATCATCCGGAAGATTAACTCCCAGTTGAATCAAGTGATTGTTATACCCAGACATTCTGAGTATATGCTCACTAACAGAACTATTCTCCTCCATCTTGCAGCTGTAGAACTTATTGGAGATTTCATATCTCTCAATCCGGGCATTTGCTTGAAATATTAACTTCAACTCCTGGAACATCTCATATGCTCCATGACGTTCAAAACGTTGTTGAAGTCCTGGTTCTAAGTCGTAAAGCATGGCACACTGAACTATCGAGTAGTCATCAACTTTGCTCTGCCAGACGTTCATAACATCTGGTGTTGCTCCTGCAGCAGGTCTGGCACCTAGCGGTGCTTCTAGGATGTAATTCTTCTGTGCAGCAATGATGATAATCCTCAAGTTATGGACCCAGTCCGTGTAATTGCTACCATCATCTTTCAACTTTGCTTTCTCAAGGAACGCATTAAAATTCAACGGAACAACAGCACGGGCCATCTATCTACAATCAACATAGACAAGCAAAATACTATCAGGTACTAAGTTCATGATAAATTTAAGTTCAATTAATCATATTACTTAAGAACTCCCACTTAGATAGACATCCCTCTAATCCTCAAAGTGATCACGTGATCCAAATCAACTAAACCATGTCCGATCATCATGTGAGATGGAGTAGTTTCAATGGTGAACATCACTATGTTGATCATATCTACTATATGATTCACGCTCGACCTTTCGGTCTCGGTGTTCCGAGGCCATATCTGCATATGCTAGGCTCGTCAAGTTTAACCTGAGTATTTTGTGTGTGCAAAACTGGGTTGCACCCGTTGTAGATGGACGTAGAGCTTATCACACCCCGATCATCACGTGGTGTCTGGGCACGACGAACTTTGGCAACGGTGCATACTCAGGGAGAACACTTTTATCTTGAAATTTAGTGAGAGATCATCTTATAATGCTACCGTCAATCAAAGCAAGATAAGATGCATAAAAGATAAACATCACATGCAATCAATATAAGTGATATGATATGGCCATCATCATCTTGTCCTTGTGATCTCCATCTCCGAAGCACCGTCATGATCACCATCGTCACACGCGACACCTTGATCTCCTTCGTAGCATCGTTGTCATCTCGCCAACTTATGCTTCTACGACTATCACTACCGCTTAGTGATAAAGTAAAGCATTACAGGGCGATTGCATTGCATACAATAAAGCGACAACCATATGGCTCCTGCGATTGCGATAACTTCGGTTACAAAACATGATCATCTCATACTATAAAATTTAGCATCATGCCTTGACCATACCACATCACAACATGCCCTGCAAAAACAAGTTAGACGTCCTCTACTTTGTTCTTGCAAGTTTTACGTGGCAGCTACGGGCTTAGCAAGAACCGTTCTTACCTACGCATCAAAACCACAATGATAGTTCGTCAAGTTAGTGTTGTTTTAACCTTCTCAAGGACCGGGCGTAGCCACACTCGGTTCAACTAAAGTTGGAGAAACTAACACCCGCCAGCCAACTATGTGCAAAGCACGTCGGTAGAACCAGTCTCGCGCAAGCGTACGCGTAATGTCGGTCCGAGCCGCTTCATCCAACAATACCGCCGAACCAAAGTATGACATGCTGGTAAGCAGTATGACTTGTATCGCCCACAACTCACTTGTGTTCTACTCGTGCATATAACATCTACGCATAAAACCGGGCTTGGATGCCACTATTGGGAGACGTAGTAATTTCAAAAAAAATCCTACGCACACACAAGATCATGGTGATGCATAGTAACGAGAGGGGAGAGTGTGTCCACGTACCCTCATAGACCGAAAGCGGAATCGTTAGCACAACACGGTTGATGTAGTCGTACGTCTTCATGATCCTACCGATCAAGTACCGAGCGCACGACACCTCCGAGTTCTGCACAAGTTCAACTCGATGACGTCCCTCGAACTCCTATCCAGTCGAGCTTTGAGGGAGAGTTCCGTCAGCACGACGGCGTGGTGACGATGATGATGTTCTACCGTCGCAGGGCTTCGCCTAAGCACCGCTACGATATTATCAAGGTGGATTATGGTGGAGGGGGCACCGTACACGGCTAAGAGATCCAAGAGATCAATTGTTCTGTCTATGTGGTTCCCCCCTCATCCATATAAAAAGGGGGGAGGAGAGGGCCGGCCAAAGGGAGGAGGCGCGCCCAAGGGGGGAGTCCTACTCCCACCGGGAGTAGGACTCCTCCTTTTCCTATTTGGAGAGGGAGAGGGAAGGAAGAGGAAGGAGGGAGGAAGGACAGGGGGGCCGCCCCCCTCCCAATTCGGACTGGGCTTGGGGGCGCCTCCCTTGCTCCATTCCCCTCCTTTCCACTAAAGCCCATTAAGGCCATATACCTCCCGGGTGGTTCCGATAACCTCCCGGTGCTCCGGTATTATCCCGATCTCACCAGGAACCATTCCGGTATCCAAATATAGTCGTCGAATATATCGATCTTTACGTCTCGACCATTTCGAGACTCCTCGTCATGTCCGTGATCACATCTGGGACTCCGAACTACCTTCGGTACGTCAAAACACATAAACTCATAATATAACTGTCATCGAACTTTAAGCGTGCGGACCCTACGGGTTCGAGAACTATGTAGACATGACCGAGACACGTCTCCGGTCAATAACCAATAGCGGAACCTGGATGCTCATATTGGCTCTACATATTCTACGAAGATCTTTATCGGTCAAACCACATAACAACATCGTTGTTCCCTTTGTCATCGGTATGTTACTTGCCCGAGATTCGATCGTCGGTATCTCAATACCTAGTTCAATCTCGTTACCGGCAAGTCTCTTTACTCGTTCCGTAATACATCATCCCTCAACTAACTCATTAGTTACAATGCTTGCAAGGCTTATAGTGATGTGCATTACCGAGTGGTCCCAGAGATACCTCTCCGACAATCAGAGTGACAAATCCTAATATCAAAATACGCCAACCCAACAAGTACCTTCGGAGACACCTGTAGAGCACCTTTATAATCACCTAGTTACGTTGTGACTTTTGGTGGCACACAAAGTGTTCCTCCGGTAAACGGGAGTTGCATAATCTCATAGTCATAGGAACATGTATAAGTCATGAAGAAAGCAATAGCAGAATACTAAACGATCAATTGCTAAGCTAACAGAATGGGTCAAGTCAATCACATCATTCTCCTAATGATGTGATCCCGTTAATCAAATGACAACTCATGTCTATGGCTAGGAAACATAACCATATTTGATTAACGAGCTAGTCAAGTAGAGGCATACTAGTGACACTTTGTTTGTCTATGTATTCACACAAGTATTATGTTTCCGGTTAATACAATTCTAGTATGAATAATAAACATTTATCATGATATAAGGAAATAAATAATAACTTTATTATTGCCTCTAGGGCATATTTCCTTCACCCCCTGGATGTGTGCTATCTAGATAAGTGCTTTGGACTGCACATCACACATGCTAGGATCAACACTCCCCCTATATTTTATAGACAAGGGATATCTTTCAACAAAAAAGGCTAACACTAAGCAAGAGAGTAACTTTGAGCATAATATAAATAGCACAAGATAAGGTACGATAGAGTGCATATGTCTTACACCATATGATAGATGAGTCTCACAAGCGCAAACCAAACCAGAGCAAACGAGGTTCAACGAAACAAAAGCAAACGACACAACGAAACAAACACGACTCGCAAATCCTACACTCTCTCCCCCTTTGGCATTGAGACGCCAAAAAGGCAGAGAGGACGCCTACAACACAAGTGGTGGCTAAACCGGAGTAGTCACTGGCACGCTCTCCGTCGGACTCGGCAGTGGGGATGGACTCCTCCTCAGAATCAGTCCACTTGTAGCCTTGTTTTGCCATCCACTCAACCTCTAGAGTGATGTGCTCCTCGAAGCCATTGGAAATTTCCTCTCCAAAAACCTTCATGATCTTCTTGTCGCGGCGGCGACTCTCCTTGGAGGCAACGTGAGTCCGGTACTGTCCCTTTTCTTGCATGCAGAACAAGGCCTTCATCTTGGCCTTCAGCTTCTTAGCCCACGAGGGCTCAGCAGAGGGAGGAGCATACCCAACAGAGTTGTCCTCATCTGCGTCCTCCTCCTCAATCTCCTCCTCATCAACATCCATCCTAGCAGCCTCAGCCTCAGCACGAGTAGTAGTGTTGGCCCACTGGGTCTTGACACGGAGCTTGATGGGCTCAAGACGAGTCCAGTCAGGAGCAAGAAACTCATCACCGAGAAACAGCTTCTCCCAAGTCTTCGAGGTCAACAGAAACAGGTAAGGTCCATAGATGGGTACCTTGAGGTTGAACACCGCGAACCGAAGCTCACACCACATGATATGTGAGACATCAAGTGGTTGCGCCTGAGAAACGTGTGCCTCCTCACAAAGGAGCATCATATCCACAAGATAGGCATGCACCTTGTCCTTGTCACCAATGCGGTGAAAGAGGGAGTTGCGGAAGATGCGATACATGATGTCCAGAAATGAGTTCAGCACCCACGTCTTCTTGCCACCGGGAAGCAACTTCTCAACATAATATTGCTGGAGCTTGTTCTTGTTAGCTGAATCGGAGTTGGCATGAGGGCGAACACCAATAGGCGTGTTGAGCCCCTCATCAGGTACGTGGAGCAAGCCCATGAAGTCCTTCCATGTAGCAGTTAGCTGACGTCCATTGGTCATCCAGGTCATCCTCCGTTCCTCATCAGAATGAAAGTGAACCGAAGCAAAGAACTAGACCACAAGCTCAGGATCAAAGTCCAGGTGGAAAGAGATCACATCCTCAATGGCAAACTGCTCCACGAGATCCAAGGCCTCACCAAAGTAGGCACGATGCTTATCATCCCTCATGTGATTCATGTCAATCCAGTGCACATACAAATATATGTTCTGCTTTCCCTTGATCACATCCAGATAAATGAGATTCTGCTGCTTGGTCCAGAACAGGTCATTCCCTCTAAAGTTGGCACGAGGGTTCACATAGGGGTTGATCTTCCTTTGAGAGATGAACTCAGCAAGTGGTATCTCATCCATGCCCATGGAGGGCTCCTTGTGCTTGGTGGCGGTGGTCTTCGTCCTACGTTGGGGGGCATTGGAGACCTCTGGAGCTTCGTCTTGGTTGCGCAGACGCTTGGAGCCCGTGCCATGACTGGGATTGGAACGGCGAGCAGGGGCACCGGAGCCACCACCTAAGACACAAAACACAAAAACACGCACGAGAAGCGAGAAGGATCAACAGGTGAAACAAGTAGAACTCGCACTTGGTAATTGCCACGTGGGACATTTGACCACAACGGTAGTACCGCAAGGGTGCGCGGTACTAAAATTTTAGTGCTACTCCTAGCCACGTGTTTGACACGAGAACAATCTTATGGGCACTCCGTGAGAAGGGAAGAGAAGGAGTGTGGATTTCTCTCATGCGCCGGGGAAAAGAAAATGCGGGCGTGCCAGTGTACTGTAGTACACAAAGAAAACAAAGAGATGGGAACCGTATTTTATGAATCTCAAGGATAACAAATACAATTCCCGATATGCGCTCCGTGGCCTACTAGCACGGCCTGCCTGACTAGCGTTGTGCAGTCTCCTGGTTCCCGGGGCCTCGGAAGGCTCCCGGTTAATTACTCCTGCGGGTTGCTCTGCGAGATACCTCCGATTAAGCCGTGTGGTCATCTTCGTCATCTTTGCTTCACGTTCTCCATGCATATGATGATGGTGTGTGTAGGTGCGGGCAGCGGCAAAGCCCGTGTCCTCGTCGGTACACGTGCCGCTCAAAACATAGAATTTGTGCTAGCCACGTCCGCCCTCGCCGTCGCGTCTCGTCGGTCTTGACGGCGTTGATGTAGTCGGTATTGGGGTAGCATGGATCCTGCTTGGCTCGGACTTCTTGACGATGTATCAGCTTCGTCGGGGTACGCAAGGGCTTGCCTCGCGGGAGTATTCTTTTGTGGAGACTATCGTCAGTGTAAAACCAACGCACGCTCACATCGGCATGGCCGGTTAGTTGGTGTCTCATCTTGACTAGACGTCGTGGTTACGACAGTCTACGGAGACAAAGACTCCGCCTCACGAGGCCGCGAAAGGTAACGTCTTAGAGGGGCATGGTTGATGCCTCGTCTCAGCTAGACGCTGTATTCGGTGGTCTGCCAAAACAAGGATCACGCCGCGGGACCGAAGAAAGGTAACATGATGGACGGGCGTGGCTGATTCCCCATCTCAGTTAGACGCCGTACTCGGTGGTCTGCTAAGACAAGGAGCACGCCGCCTATATGGCGACGAGACCTCTGCAACGAAGGGTGCGTCTCATCTCGGCTGGACGCCGTATTCGGTGGTCCACCAAGACAAGAGCAAAACATTGCCGATGAAGGATGGCTCTATGGAGGGACGTGGTTGATGCCCCGTCTCAGCTAGACGCCGTATTCGGTGGTCTGCTAAGACAAGGAGCACGCCGCCTATATGACGACGAGACCTGTGCAACGAAGGGTGCTCCCCGTCTTGGCTGGACGCTGTATTCGGTGGTCCACCAAGACAAGGGAAACACATCACAGGGTCGAAGAAAGATGACATTGAGGGGAGTGATTGATGCCATGTCTCAGCTAGACGCCGTATTCGGTGGTCTGCCGAGACTAGGATCATGCCGACTGTACGCCGAAACCTTTATGCCATGAAGGGTGCACCCCGTCTTGGTCAGACGCCGTATTCGTTGGTCCGCCAAGACCAAGGCGCTGCCTCACGGGGCCGAGGAAGGTGACTTTGTAGAAAGGCGTGGTTGGGCCCCATCGTTGGCGAGCTCCGTCTGCACTCGATGAAGGGCTTGGTGTGGACAAGCTCCGGCGATGTTGGTGTAGTCTCCTTGTTCGATGAAGTCCTCTCCGGTGCCGACAGCGGGATCGAACGAGCATTGTCTTCGGCGATGAGCACGTACTCTCCATGTAGTGCATGCATGCTGGATGTAAGGGGGAGACAAAAGAAAAGAATTAGACATTAGTCTCACCTTTCAGAAACATGACCTTTGCGTCCATCGCCATCGGAGTTCTTTGCGCGGATGAGAGTACGCCGAGTCGCCAATCTCCTGCCAACATGCGTGTCTCCTCCCTGCGTGAGTTGTGTGCTTGGGTTTTGTTGTGCGTGAGATCTGCGTGCGTGAGTTTCTCTCGTGGGTTTGTTGCGTGGGTTTGTTGTGCAGGTGATGGCGGCGACCGTGGTGGCTGGGTGTCTCCTCGGTGGGTTCGCTTGATTGTCTCCCCGGTCCTCACTTTATATAGGCAGGCTGAGCGCCGCATGTTATGGCCGCTGCTGCTGAAAGGAAATCGCCCAATCATCCTTGATCTTTTCCGTTGAGTGGTCTTCTTGTCGGTCAAGCCTGCATAATGAAAGGAAACACAACAACACGGCTGCTGATGGGTCTATTCCTTTTCAAAAGTACATGCCGCACAGGGAAGTGCTGGCTTCATACCCGTTCATTACCGCATCTAAATTACTACTTGCCAAATAAACGATTCCATAGCCGGCCTCATACCCGTTCAAGTGTGGCTGTACGTGAACCGGCTCGTGAGCCATTGGAAGACACAGTTTCCGAGCACATAGCTAGCTAGGCCTGGTACGTGGATATTTAAATACGTGTATGTCCGCGCGGCGGCCGGTACACGAATACCCGATCGAATACATATATACACGAAACTAAATCAACTATATATCTAATCTGGATGCTTGTCACGGCCAGCTACCCAGACTAAATGGATGCACGCATGCATTAGCATTACGTAGGCAGCCGGGTATATATGTGTACGTGCTATATTATCAGACTTGCCTCTGTATAGTCTGCATCATGATTTCATGCATGCATGTTCATATACAAGTACGTGCGTGCATGTGCCATGTAATGGTATTTTGCCTTTGCATCAAAACTTCTCTTTGTACGTATAACCTGCGTGAAACCTCATCAATAAAAAAATTATTATTTAATGCAACAGTGCACAAAACCCCCTCGAACAAATGCCCCCTCGTCGAGTTGAGCTTGAGTGCGAAGCAAATCGAGCTTGACTCGACGAATATTTCTCCTGGATTGATTCGGTGCACCAACATGTGTGAAACATGAAGAACCGAAGAAGGATCGACCCTCTCTATGAGGGTGTGCAAGCGGTTCCAAAGATGATAGTGTAGTAACAATGTAAATTGGTGTAGGCATGTCCATCTACACTTGCATTCTTTGAAGGAGCTCGTTGGATCGTATAATGGGCACGGTGCCAGTCAACGAAAGCAACCCTATTCCGTCTTCATTCCATGGCGAAACATCATGCCTTATCATGAAAACAAAAGGAATTTTTTTACCAATCTCGTCACGACCGTCTAGCTGCTACGGTGCCAGCCGACTTGATTGGAGGGTCACAGATTCACGTTGGCCGCAGTGGCGCGTTGCACTGCTCCGGTGATCTCCTTGTGTTGATGTAGGCAAGGCATCGGTAGACTGTCGATAGCTCCCCTTCGTTGAGCGAACCGTCACACCATCCATGGTGTGACAACTCTGGTGGTGCGCCAGAACGCCATCGGCCTTGCGGATAATTGAGGGGTTGACGTTGCCCCCATGCTTCATTGTTGTTGGAGACGGGGTTGCGGAGACGAATCTGCTCCACCTTCGTGAGCGCCGGCGTGGCCTTCTGCCGCCTATCGTGCGTGTCGGTGTAGACCATTGGTTGTCAGGCTGTTATCGGTGTTCTCAGGGACGCATGGGTATTGCTGCACCCAAACACCCAAGACGTAGTTCAATGTAGTGGTTGTTGTCTGAATTCCGTCGGCGATGACAGGGAGTGTCTCTCCATGGCTGCAAAAGATGTTGGAGGAGCACAACTAGGAACACCAAACGAAAAAAGGCGACAAAGAGAGGAAAAAAAGTTTGTGGGTTTTAAAATGTTGGCTTTCCCGTTGTACACCAGCTATAGGCGTGATATCCGAGAAGGCTGCCGAAGGACTTGTTGATACGTCTCCGTCATATCTATAATTTTTTATTGTTCCATGCCAATATTATTCAACTTTCATATACTTTTTGGCAACTTTTTATATTATTTTTGGGACTAACATATTGATCCAGTGCCCAGTGCCAGTTCCTGTCTGTTGCATGTTTTTGGTTTCGCAGAATATCCATATTAAACGGAGTCCAAACGGGATAAAAATGGACGGAGCTTATTTTTGGAATATTTGGAAAATCTGGAAGAAAAATCAACGCGAACCAGTGTCCGAGGTGGGCACGAGGTAGGCCCCCCCCCTAGGGCGCGCCCCTGACCCTCGTGACCCACCTGTAAGGCGGTTGACGCCCTTCTTTGGCCGCAAGAAAGCTAATTTTTGGTAAAAAAATCACGGCGAAGGTTTCAGTCCAATCGGAGTTACGGATCTCCATATATATACGAAACGGTGAAAGGGGACCGTAATGTAACGCAGAAAACAGAGAGATAGAGAGATAGATCCAATCTCGGAGGGGCTCTCGCCCCTCCCACACTATGGGAGCCAAGGACCAGAGGGGAAACCCTTCTCCCATCTAGGGAGGAGGTCAAGGAAGAAGAAGGAGAAGGGGGGCCCTCTCCCCTTGCTTCCGGTGGCACCGAAGCGCTGCCGGGGCCATCATCATCACCGCCATCTTCACCAACAACTTCACCGCCATCATCACCAACTCTTCCCCCCTCTATGTAGCGGTGTAACCTCTCTCTTACCCGCTGTAATCTCTACTTAAACATGGTGCTCAACGCTATATATTATTTCCCAATGATGTATGGCTATCCTATGATGTTTGAGTAGATCCGTTTGTCCTAATGGCTATTTGATGATCAAGATTGGTTTGAGTTGCATGTTTTATTATTGGTGTTGTCCTATGGTGCTCTCCGTGTCGGCATAAGCGTGAGGGATTCCGCTGTAGGGTCTGCAATATGTTCATGATTTGCTTATGGTAGGTGGCGTGATGTGAAGCATAGACCCGAGTAAGTAGGTTGTTTGCATTATGGGATAAAGGGACTTGATACTTTAATGCTATGGTTGGGTTTTACCTTAATGATCTTTAGTAGTTGTGGATGCTTGCTAGAGTTCCAATCATAAGTGCATATGATCCAAGTAGAGAAAGTATGTTAGCTTATGCCTCTCCCTCAAATAAAATTGCAATAGTGATTACTGGTCTAGTTATCGATTGCCTAGGGACAAATAACTTTCTCGTAACAAAAATATCTCTACCAAAACTAATTTAGTTGTGTCTTTATCTAAACAGCCCCTAGCTTTATTTACTCGCCCTTTACTTTCTAGCAAACTTATCCGAAAACACTACAAAGTACTTCTAGTTTCATACTTGTTTCCGGTAAAGCGAACGTCAAGTGCGCGTAGAGTTGTATCGGTGGTCGATAGAACTTGAGGGAATATTTGTTCTACCTTTAGCTCCTCGTTGGGTTCGACATTCTTACTTATCGAAAGAGGCTACAATTGATCCTCTATACTTGTGGGTTATCAAGACCTTTTCCTAGCGCCGTTGCCGGGGAGACATAGCGTGGGGTGAATATTCTCGTGTGTGCTTGTTTGCTTTATCACTAAGTAATTTTTATTTGCTGTTCTTAGTTGTTCTTTATCTTTAGTTATGGATATGGAACACGAAATACCAAAAAAATTAGGTATACTTGCTACTCATGGAGATGGGGAACCTCCTAAAACCCTCGATGCTGGTTATGTGAAAGATATTATGTACTACTTTAATAATCCTGAGAAAACCCCATTTAATTATGTAATGGGAGTAACGTTAGATCAACGTGAATACTTTAGGGATTATCGTTTGACACAAAAAGGGAAACTAATATGGGATCAAATTCATATATTGAAGTGGTATGCTTGGCAAGTATGCGTGAGTTATGATTATACTTGTTGCTCTAGGATGAAGGCTCCACACCTTCCCTTTTCGTGCAAATTTAATGATAATAAAACCTTAGCTTCTTATGCTAATGGTATATATGATTACTATGATGTGGAACAAATAGAAGAATTTGTTGCTTTTATGGGTGCTTATGAAATTGAATCTATGTGTAAAGAGTTTGAAGATTTTGATGATGCTGTTTATAGATCTGAAAATTTAGCTATCCTAAAATATTGTTATGAGAATTATGAATACAATTACGAAATTAAGGCACTTATTGAGAAAGTCTCCGCTGTCCAAGAAGAGACTAATATTTTGCAGGAGCCTATGGAAGAAGAAATTGATGAAACTGTGAGCTCATTGGATGAAAAAGATGAGGAGGAGAGCGAAGAACAAAAGGAGGAAGAGCGGATTGATCACCCGTGCCCACCTTCTAATGAGAGTAACTCTTCAATTCATACATTGTTTAATTCCCCTTCGTGCTTACCAAAGGATGATTGCTATGATGACTATTATGATCCCGTTGATTCTCTTGAAATATCCCCTTTTGATGATGCTTGCTATGCTTGTGGCCAAGATGCCAATATGAATTATGCTTATGGAGATGAACTTTCTATAGTTCCTTATGTTAAACATGAAATTGTTGCTATTGCACCCACGCATGATAGTCCTATTATCTTTTTGAATTCTCCAAACTACACTATATCGGAGAAGTTTGCTCTTATTAAGGATTATATTGATGGGTTGCCTTTTACCGTTGCACATGATGATTTATATAATATGCATGTGCTAGCTGCTCCTACTTGCAATTATTATGAGAGAGGAACTATATCTCCACCTCTCTATGTTTCCAACACGATAAAATTGCAAGAAACTGTTTATACTATGCATTGGC
Source organism: Aegilops bicornis (assembly GCA_021605145.1). Classification (NCBI taxonomy): domain Eukaryota; kingdom Viridiplantae; phylum Streptophyta; class Magnoliopsida; order Poales; family Poaceae; genus Aegilops; species Aegilops bicornis. The sequence goes on from CM038670.1 coordinate 784,365,283, forward strand.
CTTTACTTTGTGTGCATGAATTGTTCTTTTATGACATGCCGATGCATAGGAATAGAGTTAGACTCTGTTGTTACATGATATATGTTGCTTTGTGCTCACTACTAAATTACAAATCATTGCTAATTAAAATTGGCTTTGATATACCTTGGGATCCGGGTGGATTCATTACTTGAGCACTATGCGCCTAGCTTAATGGCTTTAAAAAAGCGCTGCCAGGGAGACAACCCGGAAGTTTTAGAGAGTCATTTATTTCTATTGAGTGCTTTCATATAGTTTAAAAACAACAAAAATAAAGAGGGGAACCCAAAACTTTTCAAAAAGAAAAGCGAAAGTGAGAAAGACAAGCATTGTTGAAGTGGGAGCTAGACTTGAACTTTGTTCATGCTCACGGAAACTTTGTGAATCTTGATTACAGAAACTTTTCAACAAAAATAATTATCCCCTTGTACAATTCCATTGTATTATAAAAATAATGTGCCAAGGTTTGCCTTTAGGATGTTTACAATGCTTGTTGGTTTGTACGATGCAGGACAAAAACTTTGGCTGTAGTGCGCGAATTTAATTTTTTACTGGAACGTCAAATGGTTCTGATTCTTTTTGCCCTGTCTTGCTGTACAAATTGTTTATTTTTCCTAATTTTGGCAGAATGTTTCAAGTATCAGAAGTATGGTGATTGTTCAGATTATTACAGATTGTTCTGTTTTAGAGAGATTCTGTTTTTGATGCATAGTTTGCTTATTTTGATGAAACTATCAATTTATATCAGTGGATTAAGCCATGGAAAAGTTATATTACAGTAGACACAATGTCAAAACAAAATATGAATTGGTTTGCAACAGTACTTAGAGTAGTTATTTGCTTTATTATACTAACGGATCTTACCGAGTTTTCTGTTGGAGTTTTGTGTGGATGAAGTGTTCGATGATCGAGAAGGTCTCGATGTGAGAAGAAGGAAGAGAGGCAAGAGCTCAAGCTTGGGGATGCCCGAGGCACCCCAAGTAAATATTCAAGGATACTCAAGCGTCTAAGCTTGGGGATGCCTCGAAAGGCATCCCCTCTTTCCTCAACAAATATCGGTATGTTTTCGGATTAGTTTCGTTCATGCGATATGTGCAAATCTTGGAGCGTCTTTTGCATTTAGTTTTCATTTTTATTTTATGCACCATGCTGGTATGAGATAGTCCTTGGTTTATTTATAGAATGCTCTTTGCACTTCACTTATATCTTTTGAGTATGGCTTTATAGAATGCTTCATGTGCTTCACTTATATCATTTGAAGTTTGGATTGCCTGTTTCTCTTCACTTAGACAACTGCATTTGTAGAATGCTCTTTTGCTTCACTTATATTTGTTAGAGCATGGGCATATCTTTTGTAGAAATAATTAAACTCTCTTGCTTCACTTATATCTATTTAGAGAGATGACAAGAACTGGTCATTCACATGGTTAGTCATAAAACCCTACATAAAACTTGTAGATCGCTGAATATGATATGTTTGATTCCTTGCAATAGTTTTGCGATATAAAGGTGGTGATATTAAAGTCGTGCTAGTTGAGTAATTGTGAAAGTGAGAAATACTTGTGTTGAGGTTTGCAAGTCCCATAGCATGCACGTATGGTGAACCATTATGTAACAAAGTCGTAGCATGAGGTGTTTATTTATTGTCTTCCTTATGAGTGGCGGTCGGGGACGAGCGATGGTTTTTTCCTACCAATCTATCCCCCTAGGAGCATGCACATAGTACTTTGTTTCGATGACTAATAGATTTTTGCAATAAGTATGTGAGTTCTTTATGACTAATGTTGAGTCCATGGATTATACGCACTCTCACCCTTCCATCATTGCTAGCCTCTTCGGTACCGTGCATTGCCCTTTCTCACCTCGAGAGTTGGTGCAAACTTCGCCGGTGCATCCAAACCCTGTGATACGATACGCTCTATCACACATAAGCCCCATTATATCTTCCTCAAAACAGCCACCTTACCTACCTATTATGGCATTTCCATGCCATTCTGAGATATATTGCCATGCAACTTCCATCATCATCATATACATGACTTGACCCTTTATTGTCATATTGCTTTGCATGATCGTAAGATAGCTAGCATGATGTTTTCATGGCTTGTCCGTTTTTGATGTCATTGCTACGCTAGATCATTGCACATCCCGGTACACCGCCGGAGGCATTCATATAGAGTCATATCTTTGTTCTAGATATCGAGTTGTAATATTGAGTTGTAAGTAAATAAAAGTGTGATAATCATCATTATTAGAGCATTGCCCCAGTGAGGAAAGAATGATGGAAACTATGATTCCCCCACAAGTCGGGATGAGACTCCGGACAAAAAAATATATAAAAATATATATAAAAAAATAAAAAGGCCAAAAAAAGAGAAGGCCCAAAAAAAGAAAAAAAAAGAAAAAAAATGAGAGAAAAAGAGAGAAGGGGCAATGTTACTATCCTTTTACCACACTTGTGCTTCAAATTAGCACCATGTTCTTCATATAGAGAGTCTCTTGAGTTATCACTTTCATATACTAGTGGGAATTTTCATTATAGAACTTGGCTTGTATATTCCAACGATGGGCTTCCTCAAATGCCCTAGGTCTGCATGAGCAAGCAAGTTGGATGCACACCCACTTAGTTTCAGTTTGAGCTTTCATATACTTATAGCTCTAGTGCATCCGTTGCATGGCAATCCCTACTCCTCACATTGATATCTATTAATGGGCATCTCCATAGCCCGTTTATACACTTAGTTGATGTGAGACTTTCTCCTTTTTTGTCTTCTCCACATAACCCCTATCATCATATTCTATTTCACCTATAGTGCTATGTCCATGGCTCACGCTCACGTATTGCGTGAAAGTTGAAAAGGTTTGAGAAACGTCAAAAGTATGAAACAATTGCTTGGCTTGTCATCGGGGCTGTGCATGATGTGAATATTTTGTGTGGTGAAGATGGAGCATAGCCAGACTATATGATTTTGTAGGGATGAGCTTTCTTTGGCTATGTTATTTCAATAAGACATAATTGCTTGGTTGGTGTGCTTGAAGTATTATTGTTTTTATGTCAAAGGATAGATTATTGCTTTGAATCACTCGTGTCTTAATATTCATGCCATGATTAGACATATGATCAAGATTACGCTAGGTAGCATTCCACATCAAAAATTATCTTTTTTATCATTTACCTACTCGAGGACGAGCAGGAATTAAGCTTGGGGATGCTGATACGTCTCCGACGTATCTATAATTTTTGATTGTTCCATGCCAATATTATTCAACTTTCATATACTTTTTGGCAACTTTTATATTATTTTTGGGACTAACATATTGATCCGATTGCCCAGTGCAGTTCACATGCATTTGCATGTTTTTGGTTTCGCAGAATATCCATATTAAACGGAGTCCAAACGGGATAAAAACGCCCCTCCCACACTATGGGAGCCAAGGACCAGAGGGGAAACCCTTCTCCCATCTAGGGAGGAGGTCAAGGAAGAAGAAGAAGAAGGGGGGCCCTCTCCCCCTTGCTTCCGGTGGCGCCGGAGCGCTGCCGGGGCCATCATCATCACCGCCATCTTCACCAACAACTTCACCGCCATCATCACCAACTCTTCCCCCTCTATGCAGCGGTGTAACCTCTCTCTTACCCGCTGTAATCTCTACTTAAACATGGTGCTCAACGCTATATATTATTTCCCAATGATGTATGGCTATCCTATGATGTTTGAGTAGATCCGTTTTGTCCTAATGGCTATTTGATGATCAAGATTGGTTTGAGTTGCATGTTTTATTATTGGTGCTGTCCTATGGTGCTCTCCTTGTCACACAAGCATGAGGGATTCCCACTGTAGGGTTTGCAATATGTTCATGATTTGCTTATGGTGGGTGGCGTGAGTGACAGAAGGACAGACCCGAGTAAGTAGGTTGTTTGCGTATGGGATGAAGGGGACTTGATACTTTAATACTATGGTTGGGTTTTACCTTAATGATCTTTAGTAGTTGCGGATGCTTGCTAGAGTTCCAATCATAACTGCATATGATCCAAGTAAAGAAAGTATGTTAGCTTATGCCTCTCCCTCAAATAAAATTGCAATAATGATTACCGGTCTAGTTATCGATTGCCTAGGGACAAATAATTTTCTCGTAACAAAAATCTCTCTAGTAAAACTAATTTTAGTTGTGTCTTTATCTAAACAGCCCCTAGATTTTATTTACTCGCTCTTTACTTTCTAGCAAACCTATCCAAAAACACCTACAAAGTATTTCTGGTTTCATACTTGTTTCCGGTAAAGCGAACATCAAGTGCGCGTAGAGTTGTATCAGTGGTCGCTAGAACTTGAGGGAATATTTGTTCTACCTTTAGCTCCTCATTGGTTTCAACACTCTTACTTATCGAAAGAGGCAACAGTTGATCCCCTATACTTGTGGGTTATCACTTGTCATTGGGAACCGTCGAAAGACCTTGACGATTGCAACTCAACAACTTAAATAGCTTTGGTGTACGTGTATGAAGACGCCCTGTTTTGGGATGCTTCCGAGAGGCAAGAAAAATTCATACTCTAGCCCATCATCATACTGAGGGCTCCCACAGCTCAACATGCCCCCTACACACGCCCCATGAACCCAGAGACTTGGGTGTGGTAAGTTCAGGTTAAATGGTTTTGGGACAACGGCTTGGCAATTTTTCTTCATGCATATTGAGGGGTGGTGAACAGCTACCTCCCGCCTTCCTTCCAGTGGGTTCCTTACTGCTTGGGACCGCTTGATCGCTTCTTGGACTGTTGGGATTTTCTTTCTTGAATTTGCTTCCTGGACTTCCGGAATTTTATCTTATTGCACACGCGGATGATTGATTGGCCGCGGACTTCACAGACTTGTTTTGACATTCGGCTCATACTTCTTCGGAATTCTTCTTCCAGGATTCTTCGGGACCCACCTTGAGAACTTGGAAGGGAACTGTTCACCTCTGTGGTTTAGGAAAAACCCTCTAGCACATTATCTGGGGCTTCTGATGGCACACCCCAGGGTTGCCATGTGACTACGCACCAAACCAACTTGTGTTGAGTTAGGCAGCCCTCAATGATCTTTTCCTATAGTCTTCCATGGATTGCGAGTCTCTGTGAACACGAGGCATGCTGGGAAACATGAAGAGCGTGGAGTCTCAATACTCAGAAGTGCCCAAGTAATCATCTCCGCTGCCTTCAGAAGCATACACCTGGTACGTGTCGTGCATTGTGGGTGTAGGAGCCGCTCCACCTGCAAATCGACACATTGTGTCGCCCTCCAACAAGTCCTAGGGTAGCCTAAACTTCAATCAACAACGTAGTGCGATAGGGGGAAGCCTTTTTTTTGTTGTTGGACTTAGTTCGTAAAAATTGGGGAAAACTAAATATGTCCACAAAATGCTAAGGAGAATGCATCATGGATCCGAAAGCCCACAGAAAAAGTTTCCCCAATGAAAATCCAAAAGGCAACAAAAGAGGCAAAATTTTAAGAACAATATTTTTTGAGGAACCTTCCGTTGATTGGGGGCATAGGTCGGACTGCCTGGGAATCGACAAGCTGGTATGCTACCCCGTCATAGACTTGCTCGATGACATATGGACCTTCCCACTTTGGCTCGAACTTGCCCTTCGTCTTGTGCGTCACGACGATGGGTCGCCTGAGCACGAGAACCAACTCGCATTTTCGGAAGACGCGTTGATTCACGAGGTTGTCATAAGCTCTCACCATATTCTGGCGGTAAAGCTCCAGGTTCTGTAGGGCATTAAGTCGCCCCTCTTCAAGGGCGTCGAGCTCCTGAAACTGCAGTTGTACCTGTTCATCTTGGGTGATCTCATATTGAATAGCCACCCTCAAAGAGGGTAGCTGGACCTCCAGTAGTAGGACCGCCTCACTCCCGTAAACGAGAGAAAACGGAGTTGCCTGTGTTGGGAATGCAATTTGTGACACGGTACGCCCATAAGGACTCGAAGAGGCGATCGTGCCAGTCTCTCCGATTCCTTGTCACCGTCTTCTTGAGTATCTTGCCGAGCGTCTTGTTGAAAGCCTCGATCGCGTCGTTAGCTTGAGGGTAGTAGCCGGTGGAGTAGTTCCACTTGATCTTGTACTTCTCCGTGAACCTGTACATCTTGTTGGACTTGAGGGCCTTGCCGTTGTCGGAGGTGATCTAATGAGGTATCCCAAAGCGATATATGATGTTTCGCTCTAGGAAGTTGATGACGTTGTCACTCTTCACCTCCCGTAACGGAATAGCTTCCGCCCACTTCGAGAAGTAGTCCGTCGCGGCGAGGATGAAGCGGTGCCCCCTTGAAGATGGAGGGTCGATAGGGCCGATGACGTCGATTCCCCAGGCATCGAATGGCCAAGAGGGAATGTTAGGGTGAAGAGGGATTGGCGGCCTGTGCTTGAAATCACCATGAACTTGACAGTTGTGGCACGATCTAGCCACCCGAAGGCAGTCTGACATAATGGCGGGCCAGTAGTATCCTGCTAGACATATACTATGATACATCTTGGCCCCTCCTTGGTGCCCGCCGCAAACTCCATGATGCATCTCCTGTAGGATCTTGTCGGCTTCACTTTGGTTGACGCATCGAAGTAGGACCTCCTGCCCATGCGAACGCCTATATAGGACACCTGCATCAAAAAGGTAGAAAGGAAGTCGTCGTTGTAGTTGGCGCCTCATGACAGGGTCGTCGGGGAGGCTCCCATGCTTGAAGTAGTCGAGGAATGGTTGCAGCCACTCGCCCTCCTCTACGACATTTGTCATGACGGTATTGACTTCTTACTCCGCCAGGATGAGCTCCAAAACAGCCGGGAGTAGCCATCTTTCTTCCATGTTCACCTGCATTGTTTTATTATCTGGGAGCACCAATGCCGCTGCTAGTTTCGCCAAGGCATCAGCAGGTGCATTCCTACTTCGTGGGACATGGAGCACTTCAACATGTTGAAATTTTTCCATTAGATTCCGGGCCGCGGAATAGTACGGCACCAGTTCAGGCTTGCGAACCTCATAGATGTCGTTGACTTGACGAATGATGAGTTGAGAGTCTCAATAAGCCCGCAAGGAACGAACCTCCATGGGGAGCGCCAAGAGGAGGACGAAAATGAGCGCCTCGTACTCTGCTTCATTGTTGGAGCATTCTTCTTTGAGGAGGGAGAATGAGTGATACATCACCCCTCCTTGTGGCGTCTTGAACACCAAACCTGCACCGGCTCTTCGTCTGTGGGTACCATCGGAGTCGGCGTCCATGCGGGAGGCACCGTCAAAGTAAAGCTCCCATGACGCATCGAGGTTGATGTTGAAAACCTCCTCGTCAGGAAGGTCCGTGACAAGAGGTGAGTCATCTAGAATTGGGTGTGCTGCAAGAAATTCCGCCAAGGCTTGACCCTTGATTGCTTTTTCAGGCACAAAGGTGATGTCAAACTCCATCATGATAAGTGCCCATTTTCCAAGTCGCCCCATGAGCGCGGGCTGACTTAAAACGTACCTCACGGGGTCCGCCCTTGCGACGAGCTGGACTTCATGCTTCAACGTGTAGTGCCTGAGCTTCTTCAAAGCAAAGATTAGGGCCAAGCACAACTTCTCTATAGCAGAGTAGTTTCGCTCAGCCCCCACCATGGTGCGGCTCAAGTAATAACACGCCACCTCCTTCCCTTAATCATTGTTTTGGGCGAACAAAGCGCCTATCGAAGTAGGCTGCGCTGCAATGTATAGAATGAGTGGGCGCCCCTTCATGGGAGCTGCCAAGACAGGTGGATTAAGGAGGTACCTTTTGATTTCATCAAATACGCGTTGGCATCCTTCATCCCACACGAACGGAGCTCCTTTCTTCATGAGGCTCGAGAAGGGTTGGATGCGTCCGGAGAGGTTGGAGATGAAATGCCTGATGTATGCTAGCTTCCCTTGCAATGACCTCAACTCTTTGAGATCTTGAGGCGGAGGCATGTCGAGGATGGCCTTGATCTTCTTAGGCTCGATCTCTATGCCTCGGTGACGAACAACAAAGCTGAGGAAGAGGCCTGACTAAATAGCAAAGGCACACTTCATCGGGTTCATCTTGAGTTGATGTTGACGTAGCCGCTCGAAGACAACTCGAAGATCCTCTTGATGATGCTTGCGATCCTTGGTTTTGACTACCATGTCGTCAACATAGCATTCCACTGAATGGTGGATTAAATCACCAAGAACACATGTCATGGCACGCTGGTAAGTTGCGCCAGCATTCTTTAGTCCAAATGGCATGACGGTGTAGTAGAAATTTCCCTTCGGGGTCCTGAAAGCGGTGTCGATGGCATCAGAGGGATCCATCTTGATATGGTTGTAGCCTGACGAACCGTCCATGAAGGAAAGTGCGCCATGGCCTGTGGTGGAGTCGATGATGATCTCTGGGATTGGGAGAGGAAAGTCATCCTTTGGGCAGGCGCGATTAAGGTCGCGGAAGTCCTGGCCGATTCGTATCTGCCCATTCTTCTTCTCCACCGGGACAATATTGGCGAGCCACCGTGGATACTTCGTCTCCTTGATGAAACCTGCAGCGATTAGCTTGTCGACCTCTGCGATGACATCGTCTTCAAGTTCTGGACGTAACCATCGTGGTTGCTGCTTGATGGGATGGAACCGTGGGTCTATTGCCAACTTGTGCGTAGCGACACGAGGGTGCAAACCTGGCATCTCCTTGTAACTCCAGGCGAAGCAGTCTCGGTACTCCATCAAGAAGCTTCGATAGTCCTCCCGTTCCTCTTCCGTCAGCGTGGCGCTAACGAAAGTGGGGCGTGGGTCATCCTCTATTCCAAGGTTGACTTGGACGAGATTATCGATGGTGGGTTGTCCTCTATCTTCTAACTCATGTGGTGCTGATATGGAGCTAAGTTCCTCGGCGTCACCTGGCTCACCGTTGGCAGAGTCTTGTTGATGAGGAACGGCGGACGAAGTGTCGGACTCATCGCTTGATGAGACAGACCTGGCGTGGCAGTTGACTCGTGTTCCGACACCGAGCTCCCGCTCTTCATTGGCAGGGACGTCGTAGGTACAGCATTCCATCGCATCGTGTATCGGATCACCAATGACGCATGTCATGGCATGCTGATATGTTGCACCTGCATTCTTCAACCCAAAAGGCATGTCATTGTTGTAGAAGTCTCCTTCTAGCATCGGTTGCCTTCTATCTTCTGGTTCTCGTGGTACTTGCATAGAGCTGAGCTTCCCCTCATTGCCGGGGGCGTCGGGGTTGTTGTAGCCAAGCCCAAACTTTGGTTGAGCTTTGCCTTTTCGCTTGATGAGGTCTTCCGCTTGTCTCCACCATTCCTCGCATATCACTACTAGGAAAAGGCCTACTAATGGCGCACCTAATTTGGCCATTAATGGCGCATTAGTGGTGCGCCATTAGTGCACTAATGGCGCACCACTGGTGCGCCATTAGTATCTGGTATACTAATGGCGGACCTCAGATGCGCCATTAGTATATACAACAGTGCGCCATTAGTATGCCTCCCCGGGGGCCATGTATACCCAGGTGCTTTGGCATACTATTGGCGCACAACAACAAGATGCGCCATTAGTAACTTCGGCATACTAATGGCACCTTTGTTTAATGAGCACCATTAGTATCCTTTGGCATACTAATGGTGCCTTTATGATGTGATGCGCCATTAGTATGAATATTAGGTTTTTTTTTATTTATTTTTTTTCTGTTTTTTGCACAGGTTACAAAATGTATAATTGGACAAAATATAGACAGCACACATCAACAACAGATTCATCGAATACAATAGAAGATTAGTCTCTGAATACAATTCATCATATTAGTCTCCGAATACAATTCATCATATTAGTCTCCGAATTGAAAAGACCGAACAAAGATAGAACATTATATTACAAGTCTCGAGACCGCGAGTAGCGAGTTTGTCTTCACATTACAAGTCGATATCGATCATCTAAGCTACCATCACATAGAAGAGAGCTGTGGTCATCACGATGAGCATCATCACGATGAAACTCGTCTTCATCCGGTTCCTCCAACGCTCCCTCCCCTCTCCCGCTAGATAGCGGGCGTATCTAGATTCGGCCTCGGCCCTAGTGGTGTACCCTTTGTAACTGTTACCGCTGAATCGGTGAACCTGTCTCCGACACTCCTCCCAATCGTCGTACACTCCGGGAACCTTACCCTTGTACCACGACATACGACGGCATCGCTATGCACTAGCCAAGCAAGCGTTAGTACCAATTCACAGACAATACATAAGCAATATATAAGTATGCAACAAAACGATCGATAGAGAAAAGCAAGACATTAATAGCATCGATTACATCTAAGTTGAACGACCCTCGAAACCAAAGAGACATACTACAAGTTCATTAAAGTTTAATTACAACATGAGCCAATCGATGTTTCAGAACTAGACACAGCATCACTGCTTTCGACTCGACTCAAGGGACGGAGCGTGGATGAAGCCGCCGTCTATCGTGGGAGTCATGAAATAGCAGGCGTTGTCGACTTGCATTTGTAGCATTGTGTCGATGTCCTTTGTTGGACGGTTGATTTCGAGGTAGAACTGCCCGAGTGCGAAGGACATCTTGATGGATGATTTCCGCAAACTCCATTTGGAGACGAAAGAATTCTTGTGCGATGTCCGCGTCTGGATTGCCGACACGCCGCGGCCCAATCTTTGAGTTTACTCGGTGGCAGAAGTTGATGATGGTCCCGTCACGATCGCCGCATGTGATGGATGGCGTAGTAGGCACCCTTCCGACCGCCAGCGGCTGCTTGACGGCGTAGCGTAACGTCGTATTGTGGGAGAACACGTGCTTGCCGTGCCGTACTTACGAATAGGCCTGGTGAAGGTGCCTCCAGATTTGGCGTGGCAGGAGAACATCATCAAGAACCTTCTTGACATTTGTGTAGTCTACGTTCAATTGACGGTCCGGTCGAAATACGTGGCCATGGAATATTTGGGGCTTAGGAGGATGAGCGTGCAATGTGTGTCACTTTGCAGAAAACACGGAATGTTAAAAGAAAAAGCGATCGAAATCTAAGAATTCATATGTTACGGGCGGTTGAGGGGAGGACTTACTCGGGAAAGTAAGGCACGAGGAAGTTATCCTTATCTTGGTTTGCCGAATGGCGCCTTCGAGGTAAGAACTTCGCGACTTGCGGTCCCAGCGCTGCCCAAGATCTTGGCACACATGTAGAAGGGGTCGACTATCACGATGTCCGGGGTCTTGTCGCGAATGATCCGCATCTCCATACTCATGAAAATAGCCGAGCGAAGGTGTAGTGCAGCGGATGAAGGTTCAACATAGCATGGATGTCATCAAACCGCGGAGACGATCGTGCGCCCGATGGAGTTATCCACAAAGCCCTTGCCCTCTGGCACCTTGGCCGCGAAACCGGGTATGCCACATCCTTCTCTTTGAGACGCCGCTTCTCCAAAGAAAGAACAACATCATGCAGACTCCGCATAGCACCGGTTGCAGCATTGAGCATATTTGTCGGTAGCATCGCCCTACCCGCCACATGCACCCTCCTCGAGATATCCTCGGTGAAGGTGGCCCGTCCACGAGCACGGATCGTACTCGGTGCCGGCTAGCCCGCACCCTTGTTAGTCTTTCTTTTGCGTGCCTTCTTCTTCTCCTGTAATGGGACCGAGTTCTGCTCACAGACCGCCTTCTTGAGTGTGTTGGGGCTGATAATATTTCGCACCTCGCCTATCTGAGGCTCGGTGAAGTCGGCAGCTGGAGGTGTCTCCTGAGAGCTGAACAGCAGACGACCTGTTGCAACTTGGCTTCTCCGTGGTACCAGCTAGATCGCGCACGTCTTTTGTTGGGTTGGGTTCTTGAGAAGGAGGCCCCATGAAGTCACCACCGTACCCATGATCGGCAAAGAAATCGATCGGCGTTGCCAAATGTATCGTCGTCGTCGTCGTTACGATCTGTGCCATATGCATGTTTGGATCGATGGCATAGGGATGTCCGGCACCGTTCGCGGCGGTCTTGCCATGGGGCCGACTTGGCGCCGCACGACCGGGCGATGTTGTCTTTGGGGTGGTGTCCCTGCCCCTAAGCGAATCTGGCTCTTCGGCCATAGCAGGGGCCAGCTCAGGCAGGCGCAGAGGGTCATCACGTCATCATCGTCGGCCCCGACGGGTCGAATCGGAGGTAACAACTCGTCGCAGCCTGGCAGCACCCGAACCAGTTGAACCCTAAACAAGTTGGTTGGCATCTGGGTACCGTGGAACAAGGGGTTGCCGGTTGAACGATTTTGCCCTTGGCGACATCGACCAACTTCGTTGTTCACGAAGTGCAGGAGAGTGCTGCAGGCGTCGGCGGCGCCTTTGCGAAAACATGTAAGGCGTCGAGGATGCCCAGTCAAAGGCAAGGAGATGAAGTCGTTGGCCGAGAGAGGCTTAATTAGTTACCGTGATGATGGCGTCGAGCTCGGCTAATGTCGAGGCACCGCCAATGGTGGGCGTGCAGTTGACGGAGGGGCCGCTTACTTTCTGAGAGGTGGCGGCGGCGTACACCGGGTGCATTAAGCTCCCGTGCGGCGTCGGAGACACCAATGCCGCCTCCGCCGGAGACACCAATGGCCCCGCCATCGCGTTCAGCGAGTTCTTGGCCGTGAAGCTAGGAATCGGGCGGCCCTGTTGGCCGCCCGCAATCCACGCACTCAACCCCTCGATCAAGGTAGGCACAATGGCGGTGATCGTCGCTCCGAGTTGTTGTTGCACTTGCTCTTGGACAATCTCCGGAATCCGCGCCACACCTGTGCCTTGAGTTCTTGAACCTCGCGGCGCTGGCTTTCGAGCTGGTCTTTTTCTCCTTTCGCCCACCAGTTTTATAGTATGGCGACCATTTTGTCGACAAGCCTTTGCCGGCCACCACGACCGGTGGCGTCGGCTTCTTGAGCTTATCCTTGTTCTTCATTACATTCAACGCCCTATTTAGAGTGGTGTCCCAAGGGTTGCTCTTAGTCGACCCAGCGCTCTGCTTTCGATCGCTGCGGAAGGATGTGAACCATTTAGAAATTTGGCTTCATTAATTAGAATGCAACCATATGGAGCTAATTACGCGGGGGTGTATTCCTTACCAGAACAAGCTCAAGCGCCCTGGTCTTCGGATCCGTGGTAAGCTCCTTTGTTTCCGGGTCCTTCTTGTACTCGGCCCTGACAAAGTTCCTGATGCTTGTCACCGTATTTATCGAAGAGGCGGTAGGCCTTGCTCGCAGTCCACCTCCTCCTTGTCCCATATAGGCTCCGCCACTCTGTAACCGCCGGGACCGAGTGTGTGTTCCCTAAGTTCAGCTCCCGCATTTCTTTCCCCCACTAACTTGATTGGGAGTTTGCGGTGCTCGAGCAATTGATCTTGAAGTCGTTGTAGTCATCTTCAGTGATCGAAGGATTTTTCTCCTTGATCTTCTCATAACTCTCACCTTTCTCGATCATTCTCTTCACATTGCTTTTCCAAGTAGACAGGGCCTTGCTCATCTTCGTGTGGGCAGCATTGTTCACTTTATTCCCTTTGAGGCTTGTGTTTTCAAATTCAGCGGGGAACTTGTATCGTTCGTGCAGCTTCGTGAAGAGGAGGTTGCGCAAATTCCCTCGGCCAGGATGCCTCAGGTTCTCGGTGTTGATCGAGACGGTGCTCCGGAAAATGCACCCGAGCTGAAGCGGGTACCCCTTGACTGTTCGTTCGGGCACCGTTGGATTCCCGTCGGAGTCCACTTCAGTAACTTCCTCCTTGAGGGTGCGGACGCAGTCGGGCACCGATCCTTCCGTTGCCTCTTCGGTTGGCTGCCATCGTAAATGCGCCGCCATCATCGATGGTGGCATCCTCGGCGGCACCATCGGTGGTGGCATCGGTGGGGTCATCCTCGGCGGTACCATCGGTGGTCTCGAGAATCGGTGGGGAAAGGCGGCGTCCTCATACAAGTGAGGTTTTTCCTCCATCTCTGGGACAGCTCGAGAATGCCTTGCCGCCCGAACCCCAGCCTCATCGTTGTTGGCCATGTTTCTCTCTAAATAGGAACAAAGTTTGGTCAAAAGTTGGTTCTTGTCAAGGAACAAGATCATGGTCTCATCATTTAGGGTTTGTCGACACCGAGGCATCCTAAAAGCTAAGCTTTCATCATTGAGGGTTTTTTTAAATGGCGAGGCACCCTAAAAGCCTAAGCTTTCATCATTAGTCACAAGTACCCGGCCCATGCATTAGTCACAAGTACCCCATATGTCCTATTTTTAGCAAAGTCATGCTAAAATTCACGGAAAATTTCAGCACGACCTTTGCTGAAAATAGGACATATGGAGTACAATTCTTTGGAGCGAAAGTTAATCGACATTCCAGCAAACTCAAGGGCCTCTCGGGTGGACAAGGCAAAAAGGCCTCCATCACAACATGGAAAATACATTGGCATGTGAAGAGGTGAAACAATATATGCATCTCCAAGCAGTATCATTCAACATTTTGGACAAACCACTACAAGCAATCTTTGGATCGTAATGTTTTTTATACATGACTGCTAAAACCCTAGGAGTTAATGGAGCCACCAACAGAATGTGGACTTAAAAAGAGAGAGTCACGGATAGTGACATGATACATTTTCATAAAATTAGCTAGTTTTACTTATGGTGCACAAAGGAACAAGTACTGCAGTGCACTTAAAAAAAATGAAGGAACTTCTCTCTACCACACGTAATCTGATTCTTTCACATTGCTTGTCTTTTCCTTTTTTAACTCAATAATGGTAAGCACTAATACTCTTAACTGCACTATAGAAACTGAACCAAATGAACTCCTTTTAAATTGCTGGAAACCATGGGATGTTTCTGAATTTTTTGTTGCCTTGGTCATCTTACGTTGTCTTGACTTTTTTTCTTGTTGCATTTGTCTTTTAAAAATATAGTGATATTTTTGCAGCCTTTTTGACAAACTATGGGAAAAATATTTGAATGATGTTTCATGCATACAAAAAAGATATTTCGATGTGTTTGAAATGTTGCAACATTTAATATTTATGTCTAATAAATTCCCTAATGAGCATTGTGGAAATGGAAATCGGAGATGGGCCTACATATCATCCTCTCCTGCCCCCTCGAATGGATATATTGCCCTAGTGGTATAAGATAGTGTGGTTGCTTTGGGCTATAAGGAATCATCGACACAGGCCCACCCACCCGTACTTTTTATCAAAAGAGAAATGGTCTCCAGGAGAAACTATCACGATCAAAAGATCCTCTAATGCCCAAAGTGCGACGTGGCACAAAAACACATAGTGCAAACCTATAGAGGACAATAAAAGTACACTAATAAAACTCAGGAAAGAAGAAGTAAAAGTACCCTCAAAACAAGTATTAACAGACTAGTCCTGTGTAAATTTGGAAATTGCAGAGGGTAATATTGCATTTGAGATTGTAATACCAACAAGAGTAAAACCGGTACATGTTACTAGTAGGTGTATAGAGAGTGCAGTGGAAAAGCAAGTACTGCAGTGCACTAAATTCTGGACCTTTGATTTGATATATACATGAGCATCTTGAGAAAGTCCCTGCTCTCTCATGATTTAAAAATCCGTATCTTGAAGAACTCGCTGCTCACTCATGAGCATGTATGTATGTATGTATGTATGTATGTATGTATCTTGAAAGAAAAAATAAGATTTGTTTGATTTAGAAAACTTGCTGTTAGAATAGAATGAGCATGTATCTTGCCACTGTACATATAGTAATAACTAGGCTAAAATATTTGAAGTTCTAACTTTGTCCTAAATCAAACATCTTTTGGGTTTGACCAAGTCTGTAGCAAAATTTATCATGGACCGGGAAGGGAATCTAGTTTCTAAATAAGGGAATCTAATCTAAGATTATGTGCATAGATTAAGAAACTAAAGTCAGCTAGTATATTCTACTTATATATTCAATAATATTGCTACAACTATACATAATCAAATATAGTAAGTCATACTACTATGTATTAAGAACCAGGTGTGTTGTTAAGTAGTCTTTTTTATGGGGGTTAAGTAGTCTTTCTTGTGAGTGTAATTAATGAGATTTCTCACGACTCCTTTTCTTGTTGTTGCGTTTTAAAGGTGGTGGCAAGAAGATCATAAGAGTGGAGGGACGCTGGATGAGGCGATACATGGATGTTGTGCACGCTCGACATCCCCGAGAAGCCCAACAAGCCCGACAAAAATGGTGGAAATCCTGAAACTGTATCCACTATGCAGACAATGAACCATGAAATGGCACCAAGAATTCAGGTTTGCATCAACGCACATTCCGAATTCTGAATTAACACATGGTTGCTCATGTAGTCAATTATCTTCCAAAATGAAGTGGCGATATATACTTAATACTACATAAGATTGTCTTTACGCATAGGATGCTTTTTTCGACAAAAGAAGCGAGGAACTTGCAAATGCAGACATCTAAAAGGGTGTGTGGATAGTTAAAATCATGTGGCAAATTGGGCAATGGCATTAATCTAACAAGCATCCCTCCACCCCATCTGAAATATATAAACGAATCCCTAGAGGGAAAACTGGACGAGAGAGACAAGAGAACCAAAAAAGTGAGCTGGACAAACTACGAGAGCCCATTAATCACATGGATTCCTTGGGAAAGGGACATCAGACAATCATGACTGGAGACTAAAAACCAGCTCCTAATCAGACATTATTATGGAGCAAATCTAGCTCTAACAGGAGGAAACTAGTTTCCCTCTGCTAGTAGTACAATTCTCCCATGAAGTGAAAGCCTGAAACCACCCACTGTCCAGTAATCCAATGAATAAAATGTAGAGTACATGGGCAGCAAAATAAATCTGGGAAAATTACAGAGAACGAGGGACAAATCTGGTTTGCCGCATAAATGAAGTACTAGCAAGTTTCTTTATATACTAAAAGTGCTATATAATACACAGAGCATTAGGCGCAGAGGAACAAACATAGTAGTACCCACTCTGTTTTGGGTCCCCGGCGACGAACACGAGAAACCAGTGCCGTCGGCGGCGGCGGAGGGGTCGGCGAGCTTGTTGAAGCGGGCGGCGGACGCGGCGGTGGCGAGCTGGTACTTGCGGACGCAGGCGCGGAGGCGTCGGCCGAGGCGTCGAAGGCCGAGGCGTCGAGGCGAAGGCGGGGCAGCGTCGAGGCCGGGCAGCGGGCGTTGGGAGAGGAGAGGGAAGGGATCGAGGCGAGGGAGAGGAGAGAGAGGGATAGGTTTGGGCGGGAGGAAATATGGATGGGGCGGCACAATACTAATGGCGCACCACCCTCGGTGCGCCATAAGTACATCCATACTAATGGCGCACCTCGCATACAGTGCGCCATTAGTATTTTTTTTATTTCTGCCGAGCTAGCCAACAGGTTATCTTCCACCTGACCTGATCCACATCAAGTTCCCTCTACTAGCTCGGCTGGTCAAGACCAGTTCTCACACCGGGAGGTCCTGGGTTCGATTCCAGTGCTCCACAATTTTTTATGCATTTAAAATGGTGTTTGATACTTATTTGAGTTTAAATATGTTCAAACTTGTTTAAATCATAACTGTAATATTTTTTATAAGATAGTAATAATTTTTTAAAAATATCATCAAGCAGTAATGCCGGTGGAGCGGGGAGGAGTCTTGAAGGGTGCGGGGGGTGTGGCGGTTGAGTAGGGAGGGTGCGGGGGTCGTGGCGGTGGTTGAGTAGGGAGGTGCGGGGGTCGTCGGCACGGTTAAGTAGGGAATCGAGGTGCGGGGGTGTGGCGGTGGTGGCAGTGGACCGGGGGTGCTTTCGACGGCGAGGGGACGGATCTGGCGAGGTGGGATAGCGATCGAGATGGAGGGGATCGAGATCGAGTGTCCATGGAATTTAAAAATATTCATGATAGTTCAAAAGTGCCCATGAAATACAATCGAGAAATGAAGGCTACGATTTAAATACAATCGATCTTAGCTAGCTATCTGTTCACAATCTTCTTGCCCTTCTTTTCGCAAATGGAGTTCTTACGTGGAGCAGACGTCCTTTAGGTAGGGTGGTCCTGCTTCTTCTTGTGGTGTATGCTGCTACTTCATCATCGTCGTCATGTTCGATCCTCGGGTCGCCCGTACTTGTCGAAGTCTTGCTCATTGGCGACTCCATCCATTCCGATGATCTTCCTTTTGCCTCTCCTCACGACAACACGACCGGGATTTGACGGGTCGGTAATGAAGAAGCATTGGTCAACTTGGAAAGCCAGTACCCAATGGCTCATTTTTTGCGGTGACGTTTGCGCCCATGATCTTGGATTTAACCCGGGTATAACCATGGTGGTGAAATACCGGTCTTCTTTTAGGACGCTCTTCGCCCATCTGACACGGAACATCGGGACCTTCTCTCCAGCGTAGCTCAGCTCCCATATCTCCTCGATCCTTCCGTAGTATCTGTCCTTGTCATTACCGGTGTAGGATTCCATTGTTACCCCGGAGTTCTGATAACCATCGCCCTTCATGTCCTTGGCCTCGGTGTAGAATGTGTAGCCGTTGATATCGTACGCCTCATAGGTCATTAGGTTGTCCTCGGCGCCCTGTGACAAGGCGAATATGAGTTGTTCTTCCGCGGAAGAATCCTCATGTAAAGATGCAACGAAGCTTCGCTTGAACCAACGCGTGAAACATGAGTTGTGCTCTTTGATTATATCTCCGTCCGTCCTCTGTTGGAATCGGTCATTGTACGTCTTCTGAATAAAGGTTTTGTGCTCTACCACCCAAGGATCGACCACGTCTATGTGTTGTAGCGCGACTAGGTTTGCTCTTTCAAAGTCGGCGAGTCGACCCTCTAAGTCGACATGCATTTCGCGGCGACCCTCACGGTGACCCCATCCGGTGAGCCTGCCGAGGTGCCTGTTGACGGCAGACCAACGGGGTTCTCAATGCCTAGATAATTCGTGTAGTAGGAGATGCGCTCTTGGTCGAAAGCCCTGGCTATACTTCCCTCTGGGCGTGACATGTTGCGAACGTATCCTTTGATGACACCATTCATCCTTTCGAGCGGCATCATGCTGTGCAGGAGCGTCGGCCCAAGTTGGATGATATCCTCCACTATATGGACCATCGGATGCACCATAACGTCGAAGAATGCGGGCGGGAAATACATCTCAAGCTCGCATAGTATCACCACGATCTCTTCCTGTAGCCTTCTAAGTTGCCTCACGCCAATCGACTTCCGAGAGATGACGTCGAAAAAATTTGCATAGGCCAAATAGCGTTTCACGGACGTGCGCGTCCATGATCCCACGGATTGCAACTGGAAGTATCTGCTTCATCAGCACGTGACAGTCGTGAGACTTCATCCCGCTGAACTTCTACTTCGCTGGGTCTAGGTATCTGCTTATCTTCCCCGCGTAACCGTAAGGAAGTTTTACTCCTAGGAGACAGGTGAAAAACTGCTCAATCTCCTCCTGACTTAGGGTGAAGCACGCGGGAGGGTAGTCATTTCCGGTCTTCTTGGCCTTTTTGCCTTTGCTGACGACTTCATCGTGTCCTACTTACGCCTCATCATCATCATCATCATCATCATCATCATCATCATTAGCGTGAAGCTCCTGCACGATGCCCATTGATTTCAAGTCTGCCCTTGCTTTCGGCCCATCTTTGGTCCTCTCTGGCATGTTGAGCAGGGTACCAAGCAGACTCTTGCACACGTTCTTCGTGATATGCATGACATCAAGGCTGTGAGGCACACGGTGGATCTTCCAGTACGGCAAGTCCTAGAAAATAGACCTCGTTTTCCATACCTTCAGCAGCGGCTCTGGCGCCTTTCACTTCTTTCCCGGCTCTGGCGCCTTTTGCTTCTTTCCCGGCAGTGGGCAGTCTTTCCAATTTTTCAACAGCTTGTCTATTTCCTCGCCGCTCCTCGTACACGGGCGTTTTGAGTTCGGTTTCACCATCGAACAGATCCTTGCGTTTCCTCCATGGGTCATCGTGTGAAGCCACCTTCGATGTCCCATGAATACTGATTTCGAAGACCCAGGATCTCTATCTAGCTGGCGATACGTTGTGTCATCCATGCACCTTACGCATCCAGAAAATCCGTGGACTACCTGCCCCGTGAGATATCCGTAACCGAGATAGTCGTGCACCGTCGTGAGCAGTGTGGCTCTCATAGGGAAATATTCTTTCTCTGCGGCGTCCCACGTATTGGCTGGCGTTTTCCACAGCGTGTCTAGCTCCTCTTTCAGCAGCCCCAGATACAGATTGATGTCGTTCCCTGGTTGTTCGGCCCTTCGATTAGCATACTCATGTGAATGTACTTCCTCTTCATGCAAAACCAGGGGGAAGGTTGTACATCCACACAAACACAGGCCAGGTGCTATGTGTGCTTCTCGGCTGCCAAGCGGATTGACTCCATTGGTGCTCGCGCCCAAAGACGATGTTCCTTGGATCATTCTCAAATTCTGGGTCTTCGAAGTTCAACGCTTGCCACTGGCTCGCATCCTTAGGGTGACTCAGCATCTTGTCTTTTTTATCTATCTCCGGATCATTTGCGTCATCTTCTCGCTTCTTCTCCTCCCTATCCGCATGCCAACGCAGGAGCTTTGCGAAATACCGCTGCAGACGAGGAGTGATCGAAAAGTACCACACCACTTTTCGAGGAGCTTTCTTCCTCTTCTTGTATCGAGTGACGCCGCACACCGGACATATGGTAGACTTCGCGTGCTCGTCCCGATAAATGATGCAATTGTTCATGCACACATGGTATTTCACGTGCGGTAAATCCAGAGGACACACGATTTTCTTCGCCTCCTCCAAACTGGTCGGGCACTTATTCCCCTTGGGAAGACGTTCGTGCCAGAATGACATGTTCTCGTCAAAGCATGCGTCGGTCATTTTGTGTTTTACCTTCATCTCCAGAGCCATGAGCGTTACTTTCAGGCTGGTATCCTCGGGCCTGCATCCTTCATACAATGGAGTAACCGCGTCTAACTCAAGTTGATCCATCTTGGCTTTCTCTCGGGCGGCAGCTCTTGCGTTATCCGTCTGCTTGAGAAGCAGCTCTTGAATATGAGGGTCCTGCACCCAGCCCATCGATGGTCCAGCGTCGCTCCGCTCCGGCATCATCATCTTCATGATCATGCCCGTCGTAAATGCCTCCGGCATCTTCGTCATCATCATGTCCTGCATCTTACGTGATGATGATTGTGGTACAACATCACCGTCGTGATCATCTCACAGGGATTCTTCGTCTTCTCGTCGGCTGAGCCGCGGTGGTTGTCTTGCTGCCCTTCCTCATTTCTTGCCGGGCCCCATGGGCGACTTCGTAGTCATCTTCATCACCTTGCCACCGATATCCATCCATGAAACCATGCAAGAGCAGGTGGTCCCGCACCTGCCGGAATCCGGGTCCGCATAATAAGGCTCTTGACTTGCATCTTCGACACGGACATCTTATCTCCGTCTGGTTCTTTTGAAGCATCTGGGCCTTCGCGGACCTCAAAACCTATTCACGATGCCTTCGGTCATCGTGCGGACCATGGTCGCTGCGAGGTAGAGCAAAAGCGATATTTTAGAACCAAGAAAAAATTTGGCATGACTTTCCTAAAAATAGGACCAAAAAGAATGCTTAATGCCAAAATTCTGGCGAAGCGGAAATGAATCAACATTCCGCAAAATATTGACAACTATCGCATTTCAAATACCGGTACACCTCCAAACACAAACACATATGCAACACCACAGACATATGCAACACCACGAACATACATAGATCTAGCTAGGCCATAAAAAGTGCATGTGCACATTGTTGTAGGGAGAACAACATAAATATAGCTTCCCCTTACTTACCTATCAAAACAAGGTAATTTAACCACTTAATTTGAATGAATCTATGGTGGAAATGAGGTGAAAAAGAGGAGGCACCGAGACAAGGAGGAGGTGGAGAGAATGAAGTGGGGAGAAAGTGAGTGTGGGTAGGAGAGGCTGTCCAAAATATCTTGTTGCTGCCCACTTACTAATGGCACACCAACTCTAAATGCGCCATTAGTAATCCAGGTTACTAATGGCGCACCTTCTGGTGGTGCGCCATTAGTAGTTTTAAAAAAAACATACTAATGGCGCACTCTTCCACACTTTAGCCATTACTAGTTTAAACTAGTAATGGCGCGCGGTGGAACAAAGGCGCCATTAGTAGTTTTGCCAAAAAGGAATAAAAATATAATAAAAAAACAACATTAGTGGCGCACTTTCCGACAGGTGCGCCATTACTAGTTACAACTAGTAATGGCGCACTGAGTCTGGATGCGCCATTAGTATGTTTGGACAGGCGCACTAGTTCAAAAAAAATTGATACTAATGGCGCACCTTGGGCCTGGTGCGCCATTAGTAGTTTCAACTCTAATGGCGTATCAGAAGGTGGTGCGCCATTAGTATATACTAATGGCGCACCGCTTGTCTGGTGCGCCATTAGTGTCAATCCCATCTATAGCACTTTTTCTAGTAGTGTATGGCGGGTGGTGAAGGCATCCTGTTGTTCCGCCCAAGAGTGATCCCGGCCTTCTCCAACAAACGAACCATCTTGGGCTCCGCCTTCATTGTCGGTAGTACCTCCTCTGGGTCACTGCAAGTTTGGGGAAATTCAAATACAAAATCACATTGTTTTACCTGCGGGACTTTGTAGAAAATGGTCTGGACTCTAGATCCGGACAAACTGGGGATTGCCCAAACCTCCAATGGGGAAGTCACTGAGATATAGATCGACGGGGGCTGTACGCCTTGAGCTCCCCTTGCGACTTCCTCCACTTCTTTTATTCTTATTCTATCAGCAATTGGTACGGGCGCTGGCTCTTCCCTCCGGGGGTTGCGTGCCCGTAGCGTGATTGGTGGTGGCGCATCATTGCCGCCTGTTAGCATCCTGGAGCCTTCCTGGGCACCTGCAGAGCTTCCAAGTGTTGAACAAATGGGCTCTCGGCGCGCCAAAGTTGATGAAGAAGTGGTAGCCTCTTGAGAAATTGTTGTGGCCGACCTCACCGTGATGTTTGTTGACGTCGGGAACCTTGCCTTCAACAATAATGGGGCCACTGGACCAGGCATAGAAGATCATGTTCCACATGATGTCGAAGTCGAGCTCCCTACCTGCAATTGGGAAGAGGGGATATAGTCGTACCGCACAGATGAAGATGGCCTCCTACGGACTTGGCCCCTGTAGGTCCGAGGGGAGGAGCCCTTTGCATCAGCAAGTGAGCTCGGCATGATGGGGAGCTTCATCTCGGCTACTGGCCCAAAACCTGGTTTGGTCAAGAGATCCGTCGGAGGTGTTGTGCGCCCCAACTGCTGGTCGCTGTCTACAATGGGGAAATAGTACTTCGCATCTGCATGGTGAGACTCCTGCATAGTATAAGGAGATATGTTGCCGATGATGCACTTTTATGTACCTCTGGCATCGAGGAACTTCAGGCATTGATGGAAGGTGGATGGAACGACGCGGTACTTGTGGATCCACGGTCTTCCTAGAAAGGCGGAGTAGGAGGTATTCGCCTCGATGACGAAGAACCGCACCTTGAAGCTAAAAGTTGACATCTGGATCTTCAATTTAATGGCACCTAGCATAGGCTTCCCTTGGTTGTCGAAGCCGCAGATCATCACGTCAGTAGCCTCCAAGTCGTCCACCGTAAAACCTGCCCGCATCAAACTCCGAAGAGGGAGAATGTTCATGGTAGACCCTGGGTCTATGAGGATCCTGTGAAGATGTGCAACACCAATATTACCTTCCACATACAATGGCCAGTTGTGGTCACCATCATTGTCGGTGTAGTGAAAACCAGGGCTACACTAACCGCCGGGCATAGGCCATGACTGTATGCAATTACACTAAAGAGGATCCATCTTCGCCGACAAGCGCTACATCGGCAAGCAAGACCCAAGCCACCTTCCCGGCAAAGAGCATCTTGCCCTGCCAGGGAGCAAAGATACAAGGCAAAAAAAGCAGCCAAGCCTGAGAACCAGAAGACGAGACGACTGCAAGGCTCCTTGCCGAGGATGCCCATGAGGCCCCGGCAAGGCCCCTTGCCAAAGACGTCCGCAAGGCCCCGGCAAACCTCTTGCCGAGGCGCTCTAAGGCCCGGCAAGACCCTTGCCGGGAAGATCTATAAGACCGCGACAAGCCCTTGCCGAGGACATCGGTGGGGCCGCAGCCAGGCCCACACCTACCAAGACTCCACCGCCGTACCCATGCAGCTACCAGCTCAACCAGCTGAGCAGGCGCCCGCGTGGTGACGTGCGGTCTCTACACCGATCCAGCGAGCTCCTGCGTGGTGGCATGCAAGTCTTCCTGAAGACTCCACCACCCAGCGCCAAATAAGGCAACCAGCCAACGATGGCGCTTCTAGCGCCTCGTCGTCGGCTCGACAGCGTCAAGGCCAGGCGAGGCGGCGACAGCTGGGACGAGCTTCCTTGCCGTCCTCGATAAAGCGAGAGGACGCATAAGCGGCGCATTGAATGTGTTTGTCCTGTGATGTCAGGCGATAAGCCTGTACACTGTAGATACCTTCCACCTCCTGTGTGCCACTGTGGCGACCCCTTTGACATATAAAAGGAGGCCCGAGGCGTACTGTGTGTGGGGGGGGGGGGGGTGGGGATCGGACCCCGGACCAGGAGAGGGATTCGGCTCTTTGGAACCTCGCAGCACCTAGAGCTAGTTCGAGAGCTCAAGAACACTAAATACATCCACCAAAGCAGGACTAGGGTTTTACGCATCCTTGCGGCCCGAACCTGGGTAAAATCCCTTTGTGTTGTCTGCTAGTCCTGCTCTTCTCACGACCCTCGCGCCCCGCAACCGTAGAAGGGATTCCAGTGATCCCATAGGTGTCATCTCCCACTGACAATTATCAATGAGCTTATCATCCTCGTCGAACGTAATCTCGTTCATGAACAAGGGGCAGGAGCAAAGATGGTGTTTCGCCATGGACACCTTGTAGAGTTCCGGAGCTTGGAGTGCCTTGATAAGGGCTTCACGAAGGTCAGGCACCATCATGAGCGCATCATGCACACTCAAAAGTGCAGGGATCCGCTTGAGGTGGGCAATGATGTTGTAGTCGACGTCACGTGCCTTCATCTTCTCTTGGCCTTGGTGTTCAGATTCCTCCTCCTACACAGGCGCCTCCTTTGGGGCGGTTGGCTTCTGCACCCTTGTTGGCTTGATCTTTAGTGGTTCAGGTAGGACTTTGCCCCCACGCAGGTTCATGTTCACCTCTTCCAATGGCACTTCCTTTGTCTCCTCTTCGGCATGGAGGACAGCTTGCACTTCAGGAGTAAACACGTCTTCGGAAGGGGTGTCGCTGTAGTCATGGATGACGTTGCAACTCTCTATGCTTGGTGATTGGGATGAGCTGGCTCCTTCTTGAACTTTATCCCCCTCCTTTGCTGGTGTTTGTCCCCAGCCGGGTGGCAAGAACTGCGCCAAGGTTGGTAGCACACGCCCCCATCGAGGAAAAGGCTCGTCTCCCTCTAACATAGGGACAAATCTTGGTGGAGGCCGGTGTTGACTTGGATCTAACCGCCTTAGAATTCTTGGGGGAGCTCGTTCTGGCAAAGCCGAGTGAGGATGTCGGGGTGGAAGCCTCCTTGTGTTCGGCCTTCGATGCACCGTCCTCCAACGCTCCTCCCCGGGAATGGTTGGGGTCACCTGTGGCCGAAAGGGAGATACCGGTGTCTTGGAGAGGACGAGGTTGGATAGCTGGTCTTCAACTTGGGCCAGTGGCACCCATGTTTCTTCGAGCTTCGTGTCTTCATTTGGTGGAGATGGTAACTTCATGCTCACCATGTTTACTGAATGGTAATTTGGGTTGATAGCTTCTGGGTCGAGGTTGATCCTCCTCTCATTAATGGCTCTTTGGAGCCATTCTTTGAACGCGACACAATCTTCAATGACATGTCCCACATACCTGTGATATGGGCAAAATAAAGGATTATCTGTCATCCTCACCTGATCAGGCCTCCGAGGCTCTGGTAAGCTCAAGGCTCGATGTTCCATGAACTGGTCGAACATGTCCTCGATGAGCTCCCGACGGAAGATGTACTGCTTCTTGAGGAGCTCCTGCATCGACGGGCGTTGCCTCTCTCCGGCTTGTTCGCCTTTTGCACCCAAGATGGGCACATGGCCTTGCGGTGCATACAAGAAGACCTTGGTGGTGTTCGTTTCAGCTGGTGCCTTCGCCCTGCTACCGTTGTTGATTTGCTTGGACGTCGAGGCGAAGCGCTTGGCGGGGTCAAATGCACTGGCATTCTTATAGAGCTCCATTATCTGCGGTGATTTCTCAAACTCAAGTTTCATGGCCACTACCGCCGTGCTGAGGGCACTAAAAGTTCTAGGCTCACGCCGAGAGACTTCAAGTGACCAATGTTGCTGCATCCCATGGACGCACATCTCAATGGCATCCTCGAGGTGCATCTCCCTGGCGAGACGCACATAACTATTGCGGAAGCAGATGATGTAGTCATCAATGGACTCATCTTGTCGATGTCGGACTTGTGCCAGCTCGACAACCGAGAAGTCCTTCTTCATGGCGACGAAGTGCTTCTTGAGAACCTCTTTCATGGACGCCCAACTCCCAATGGACCCAACCGGTAAACGGCTGTACCAATGGAAAGCGGGCTGGTTAATGACCCTGAAAATTGGCGAAGGAGAAGTGACGGGCTGTTTGCTGTGTCGCCGCATGCCGCCTCGAAGTACGCCAAGTGCTCCCTTGCATCACCGGTTCCATCAAATTGACGGAACTTTGGTGGGTGCCACCCTGCGGGATACGCCATCATGTCATGCCACGCCTCATAAGGCTTCTCCAGCTCACTCTCAGAGGTGCGAGGGGCTTGATCTATCGCCATTTGCTCCAACTTCTTGTCCACCATATCCCCGACCATGTCATGGTAGTCCTTCAGCATAACCGCGCGTGGTACTGCGTTGGCAGAACCAGCAGGGCTAACCCAAGGGCGAGCTTGTGTGTTGGGGTCGTGTTGAGGCACATCATTTAAGGGCACCCTAGCAGGAGGGCCCACCTGGAGTTCCTCCTCTTGCGGATCCACCACTCGCTGTAGCACGCCTTGTGGAGGAATGCCTTGGTTGTTCATCATGAGCTCAATGAACTGGTCAAGCTTTGACGCCAACTGGTCAATCGTCTGGCGCTGGCTTCTGGCCTCTTATTCTAGAGACACTTCTTGTGGTGCTACTTTGTTTACAGCACTTGGGCCCTGGGTGCCATCAACGGGTGGCTTGGCAGCAGGATCTTGATCCACAAGGCTATCACCATGATTCACCATGCGGCGGTAGCGGTGTGGAGGTCTTCATCACCTCCCTCGTGTCGACAAAACCGATGAAGCTAGTTCATGGTAACGAGGGGAGTGCGGGCGACTCTCCAACGATGGCGAGGAAGATGAGTCAGAGAAACCTCCATCATCATCAAGGTTATCTTGGCGTTCTCCATCTCTGGGAAACCCATCCGTCACGCCTTGACGGGCGATGGATTTTAATCTTGTATTGGCCCCTGGCCGGTTTGCAACTTGTCGTCGTCCTTCAAGGTCTTGAGGAAGTCTTGATGTAATGTCGGTGTAGTGACGCTTGTATATATCTTCATTTTGTGAAGTGCTCCCTCCACCTAATGAGCCTTTCCCTGTTGTCACAGGAAGACATGTGGCCCTGGATCTTGCAGCTTCTTGCCACGTTGATGAGCTTATCTTGGCATCCCCCTCCGCACGCCTGAGCTATGCACGACCATGGCCAAGGCGCGGTAGGAAGGTCCTCTGGAAGTCAGCCTTTGGGTTTGGCACAATCTCTTCTGCGGAAGGATAGTCGAACTCCTCGATGATGGCTGGAGGCCGCCATTCATTACTTGACCCTTCACTTGGCTGCACTCCAAGAGTACCACACAAGGCAAGGTTCTTCTCAGTTGATTCCTTCGCTTTTTCAGCCTCCTGCTGGGCTTGAGCTTCTACATCTTGGTCCATCCTTTCAGAGGGAACAAGAGGGAACCCCGTGGGAAGCGTTGTGTCTTGTGGGAGGGCAGCATTGGCGGCACCCTCGGAAGCTACTTCATTGTTGGAGGAGAACGTAAGCTTGGCTTCTTCGACGCCTTCAATCGATGTGTGCGTCGGTGCTGGCATCTTCTGATTCTCTAGTGGGGGTGCTGGTGCAGTAGCCTTCACATGTTCATCATTCTTCTGGGGAAGGGATGAAGAAAGAACCACCTTTCTCCCTTGCTCAATGCTTCTCGTGGACGTCTTGCATGGTTTCAGCGCCAACCGGCTGAGCAGGTAGCTATACCGCTCATGCCGCTCCAAGTCAGGGGAGATGCGAAATTTGATCCTGTCATTTTCATGAACGACCCCACCATCGGGTCATAAACGTACCTGAGTGTGTCGAAGGATTAAGTCCTCAAGTTCTTCATAAAGAACATGGCGGTTTCTCTGACGCCTCTCGCGCTTGCACTGATTCTCCGTTGGAAAGATACCATCCCTTTGCACCTGTGGCGTGCGTAGGAGTGTTGGTGCAGGGTGCCTCATGGATGATGAAGTCCTATCCGTCATCGCCTGCAGCTGTGGCCGATCTCCCCGCCTAGGAGGTGACGAAGGTCGTGGTGGAAGCGTATGTCGCAAAGGTTCCCATGGTTGCCATTGTTGAGTGGGCCGAGGGTCCCTCTCATAGTCTTGATGTCCCCGCCTGGGAGGTGACGAAGGTCGTGGTGGAAGAGTCTGTCGCAAAGGTTCCCGTGGTTGCCACTGTTGAGCGGGCCGGGGGTCCCTCTCATCGTCTTGATGTCTTGACCATCAGTTCCAACGTGTAGGCATGTTGGGATATATCCGTTGTGGGAAGTGTCAAGTTGGTGAAGGTTGTCGCCGAGGCGCCAAAGTCTGGCGCTCATGTTGAGGACGATGGCTTGGGGCTTGACGCCTCACCCTTCCCGCAACTTGAGTCGACGATGCACTTGGCGCCGTTAGATCTTGGAGCCTCCTCTGGATATTGTTCATCTGCTCCTGGAGTTGGCGAAATTCTCGCCGTGATTTGTGTGCTTGTGTTTTGTTGTGCATGAGATCTGCGTGCGTGAGTTTCTCTCATGGGTTTGCTGCGTGGGTTTGTTGTGCACGTGATGGCGGCGACCGTGGTGGCTGGGTGTCTCCTCGGTGGGTTCGCTTGATTGTCTTCCCGGTCCTCACTTTATATAGGCACCAAGGGCTGAGCGCCGGATGTTATGGCCGCTGCTGCTGAAAGGAAATCGCCCGATCATCCTTGATCTTTTCCTTTGAGTGGTCTTCTTGTCGGTCAAGCCTGCATAATGAAAGGAAACACAACAACACGGCTGCCGATGGGTCTATTCCTTTTCAAAAGTACATGCCGCACGGGGAAGTGCTGGCATTATTTCTTTCCTTTTTATTCTCATTAACGCATCTAAATTACTACTTGCCAAATAAACGATTCCATAGCCAGCCTCGTACCCGTTCAAGTGTGGCTGTACGTGAACCGGCTCGTGAGCCATTGAAAGACACAGTTTCTGATCACATAGCTAGCTAGGCCTGGTCCGTGGATATTTAAATACGTATATGTCCGCGCGGCGGCCGGTACACGAATACCCAATCAAATACGTATATACACGAAACTAAATCAACTATATATCTAATCTGGATGCTTGTCACGGCGAGCTACCCAAACTAAATGGATGCACGCATGCATTAGCATTACATAGGCAGCCAGGTATATATGTGTACGTGCTATATTATCTGACTTGCCTCTGTATAGTCTACATCATGATTTCATGCATGCATGTGCATGTAAAAGTACGTGCGTGCATGTGCCACGTAATGGTATTTTGCCTTTGCATCAAAACTTCTTTTTGTACGTATAACTTGCATGAAACCTCATCAATAAAAAATATTATTTAATGCAACAGTGCACAAAACCCCCTCGAACACCATGGTAGTACCATGCCAGGGTGGCACGGTAGTACCGTGTCTTGGAGAGGCAGTAAAATTTTAGTGTCGCGCCCCGTGCGGTAGTACCGCTCCAGAGGAGCGGTAGTACCGCACCAGAGATGCGGTAGTACCGCACGACGGCAGATCCGAGTCCACAATTGGATCTGAGAACAACCGTGACAACGACGCGGTACTACGGTTGATCAAATCTATCACGGGGCAACATAGCAAGTACAATCTCTACGCATTACTACTTTCCTACATCCTACTCTTGCATAGATTTGGCCTAAAATCTCAAGAACAACATGCATCTCCCCAATAACCTAGAAGCAAACGAACTAACCAAAGAGAGAGGGATTTGGGGAGAAACGTTGTTCCATGGCAATAGGAAGTGGTGGAGAACGATCCCACCGGTCGGAATCCGAGGAGAGCCACCGGAGACGGAGATTCGGCGAGGGTCTCCGGCGCCGTTCTTGGGCAAGAGAGAGAGAGAGAGACAGTGTGGGGAGGAAGAGTGAATGGGTATGGGGGAGTTGGAACTCCCCCTGCCCGCTCTTAACCTCCACGCGCTCTTGATTGCACGGTAGTACCGCATGTCATCGCGGTAGTACCGCACCGAGGGCGGTAGTACCGCTCCCCCAGGCGGCAGTAAAAAATTACTGTCGTGCTGGGTGCGGTAGTACCGTGCGCAGCTCCTGCGGTAGTACCGTGGCAAGCCGCGGTAGTACCGTGTGCCCAAGAAAATGCAAGTTTCAAAACAGAGAAGAACAAGGGGCCTTTGCAAAGCAACCTTCAAGTGAACGGACAGACCAAAACGCTGACACAAGAGACAACACACACACGCTCTGCATGAAGAAAGGGAGACAAGAGACAACAAAGACTAGACATGCAACACAACCTCTCCAAAGAGAGGGCGGTGGCCGGAGCCACCTATGTTTGAGTCAATTGGTATGGCACCGCGAAGAATTATCCTTGGGCCCATGACCAAAACTCGTCTTTGAAGCACAAGTACCATCAACAATGGTTAATGTGAAAGAGTTGATCAATTTATGCATAATGGGGGGAGGGACAGTTCATTGAGAGAACAACACTCCCCCTATGTCCATGCTACACCTAAACAAGATAAAAAGTTGAGTATGGTGGGGTGTGCAAGGGTTCAAGCAACATTGCCCGAATCAATGATATTTAGCTCATGCCTTAACTCGCGAAATCTTGCTTCATCCAAGGGCTTCATGAAAATATCTGCAAGGTTATCATGAGTGTTGATGTAGTTGAGCTCGATCTCACCTCGCCTAATGTGATCCCGGATGAAGTGATACCGAATCTCAATATGCTTCGTCTTGAAGTGTTGCACCGGGTTGAGAGAAATCTTGATGGCACTTTCATTGTCACACCAAAGAGGCACTTTTTCACAAATGACACCGTAATCCTTTAAAGTTTGCCTCATTCATAGAAGTTGTGCACAACAACTACCGGCCGCCACATACTCCGCTTCGGTGGACGAGAGGGACACACAACTTTGCTTCTTAGAAGACCAACTTACCAAAGAGCAACCAAGGAATTGGCACCCTCCGGAAGTGGACTTCCTATCCATTTTGTCTCCCGCCCAATCCGAGTCCAATAACCTACAAGCTTGAAGTTTGCTTCTCTTGGGTACCAAAAGCCAAAGTTTGGGGTATGAGCCAAATATCGAAAGATTCGCTTGACTGCTCAAAGTGTCTTTCCTTAGGTGCGGCTTGAAACCGTGCACAAATTCCCACACTCAACATGATATCCGGTCTAGATGCACAAAGGTAAAGCAAGGAACCAATCATGGAGCGATATACCTTTTGATCCACCGCTTTACCATTGGGATCAATGTCAAGTTGGCACTTGGTGGGCATTGGAGTGGAAGCCGGCTTGACATCACTTATCTTGAATCTCTTTACACTACAAAAAAATACACTTCCGTGATGATACGTGTTTGTCACAGTAGGTCGCGTTTTTTGTCATGCATGTACATCCATGAAAAATTTATGACAGAATCAAGATAGTCATACATGTCTTTGTCGTAGAAGTGTTCCATGACATTACCAAAATTATCATCACGGAAGTGTCCACTTCCATGATGATAAATCACGCAGCGTCACGAAGTGCTTTTCATCAAGGGTGACCGACACGTGGCATCCACCGTAACGGAACGCCGTTAAGCTATCGGGTCGGATTTTGGATCTGATAACCCGTTAACAGCCACGACCAATACCGATTTTCCACGTGTAAAATTCTCATTGGCCTTTAGCTGGGCCGGCCCATTATGGTCTGCAGAATCTTGTGGGCCTTTAGCTGGACCGGCCCAAAAGTGGCCCACAAAGTTTAAATGGGCCGGCCCAACCGAAGGCCCATAAGATTTAGCGGACCATAATGGGTCGGCCCAGCTAAAGGCCCACAAAATTTAGCAGACCATAATGGGCCGGCCCAGCTAAAGGCCCGCAAGATTTTGCGGACCACAATGGGCCGGCCCAGCTAAAGGCCCACAAGATTCTGCAGACCATAATGGGCCGGCCCAACTAAAGGCCCAACATTCTCTGTCAAATTGGCCCGTCAACGGCCTGGTCTAAACTTCTCATCAATGCGGCCCATGGTCACCGGCCCGTTAACAGTCCGCTAAGTAATTGGGCCGAATTACGGCCCGGTGTATTTCCAGCCTGTTAAAGGCCCGGCTTCATTTGGGCCCATTTACAGGCCATCAAAACTTCCGGCCCATAAACGACCGTGAAGGTTTTGGGTCATATTCGTCCATGTCTGTCATTCGGCCTGTTAGAGGCCTACTAAAGATTTGGGCCACTTCCGGCCTGTTGTCATTTTCGGCCTGTTAACGGCGGACGTAAACCATGGGCCATATGTGGCCCAACGTCATATCGGGCCCATTAACGGCTCATATAAAAATGACGATAATCTAGCCCGACCGAAGTTCTCGCCTGATAAAGGCCCGTGTATTAGGTCGGCTCATTTACGACCCGTTCAAATTTCGGCCTGTCAAATATCCGCATCGTAAATGGGCCACCATTTCGGCCTGCTAAGTCCAGTGGGTTATTTGGCACAATCAGGGCCCAATCTCACTTTCGGTCTATTAAATACCCATGTTTTTTATGGGCTCGAGATATTTACACCTGTAAACGGCCTATTTTTACTGAGGGACCAAATTATGTTTAGGCCTGTTAAAGGCCCACTATGGGCACAGGCCTACCAGAAAAATTTGAAAGCTTATGCTAATTTAAGCCGGATATT
This sequence comes from Aegilops bicornis, assembly GCA_021605145.1. Taxonomy (NCBI): domain Eukaryota; kingdom Viridiplantae; phylum Streptophyta; class Magnoliopsida; order Poales; family Poaceae; genus Aegilops; species Aegilops bicornis. The sequence goes on from CM038670.1 coordinate 784,398,460, forward strand.
TTTAGTGGGCTACATGCAAATTCGGCCCGTAATCTTTTTAGCCCAATTGGAATGGGCCCGATGAATGTTGGCATGTTGGGCTCCCTCTGAAGCTTTCGGCCGAATACATTACTAAGATAAACCTACACTATACAAAAATAGCGTCGTAATTACTGCAACTGTGGCAGCATCATAATTGTTGTATCACAACAAAATAAATTCCAATCATACAAAAAAGGCCTGTTGGCATAAAGTTTACTGATCCTTCCGGATAAAAGCACCATCGGATGTATAGAAGCACAGATCATTTGACACGAGTGCTAATGTTTGAGCTGTAGAATGCGATGGAGCATACGATCTCCACCTTTTTCCGCCATTGCTCTTCAACAACGAAGCGAATGTCGATGATGCGGTTTCAAAACCATTCATATCTTGGCGACATTTCTCAACCACTATTCTTGTTTCTCAAACAACGTCCATTAGGGATTGGACTTGTGGTGGAGCATAGATATATCACTACATCTAGCAGGAAGATTTTGTTCAAGATGGCGATTTGGACGAGGTTACCTTGACAACCAACCCGAAATTACGCAGGAAGGTGCTTTTTGCCTTTGTTAGTGGAGAGATCTTGACGCTGCAGCAAGAGGTGACATTGTGCCTGTAGTAGCCTCGTCACCTTCAGGTGGTTGTGGCTATTCAATCATTTGTTCCATAGCTTCCTGAAAGTTTGAACTTGTAGATTAGTGTACCGGGATAAGTTACTAATGAGATAAAAACAAACAAAAGTAGGTTAAGCGTTTATACATAACTTATTTTGGTGAACTCTTGTAATACATTAGCATGTGTTGTAGTGCCAACTACATAATAAAATCACTTTGGAACATATGTCCATGTAGCATGCCTCTTTGTATTGTCTATTTCCTCACATTCGTTGACATCTAAGGATAAAGAGACATGGTTTAAAGTAGGATGAACATAGTATGACATCATTCATATCATGGGCAAACAGATATAAAACAAACAGGCTATTTTATCATTGTGTGTGCACGTGAACATAACAACTAGATTACAGATCAAGACCAAAAGAATATCCTTCATCTCTTTTAAACCATGTAAGGTGAAATGATACTTTAAGACAATACTGTATAAAAGTGAACAGAGTAACTGACATTGGCTGCAAACCAAGTAGTTAAATGAACACATCACAGTACCAATCGGTTCAAGGCAGGAGGAGTAAGGACTTACAACAGCGGCTTGAACTGGTGTGCCATGCCCTTCATCTTGTTGGTTTGGCAATCCTTGAAGATTTGCACTGCATTCGGTTCAGGTTCTTTTTGGTCCGCACGGGCTTTCCTCTGTATTTGGAACAAGTCAATATAGATACGATAATATGGCACAAAAAAGAAGGAAGAAGCAGCTATTTACAAAAGACTCAAAGTGTGAGATATAGATACGAGATCCTGTTGTCTGCATTGGAATTTCACTTTAGAACGGTTGGTTTTGTTCTTCAAACAGTTAGCCTAGAAGAAGATACACTTGTAAGGCACATACATAAATACAAGTTCAATATGTGGTGCGATCAAATACATATAGCCTACCTGATACTTTGGATCAGACCAATGTTTAACGAGGGCTGTCCAGTCTTCATCTGTAATATATTCCACTGGAGATGTTTGGGCGATTTCATTGTTAGGCTTGCCTTCAAAGTGAGATTTTCTAAGGTGGTAACGATACTGTCGCAGAGCAGACTGAAAAACATGAGTGCATGCTTGAGGGAGTCCCGTACTAGGGGGTGTCCGGATAGCCGGACTATCGTCACGGCCGGACTCCAAGACTATGAAGATACAAGATTGAAGACTTCGTCCCGTGTCCGGATGGGACTTTCCTTGGCGTGGAAGGCAAGCTTGGCGATACGGATATGTAGATCTCCTACCATTGTAACCGACTCTGTGTAACCCTAACCTATCCGGTGTCTATATAAACCAGAGGGTTTTAGTCCGTAGGACGAACAACAATCGTACAATAGGCTAGCTTCTAGGGTTTAGCCTCCTTGATCTCGTGCTAGATCTACTCTTGTACTACCCATATCATCAATATTAATCCAGCAGGAGTAGGGTATTACCTCCATCGAGAGGGCCCGAACCTGGGTAAAAACATCGTGTCCCTTGTCTCCTGTTACCATCCGCCTAGACGCATAGTTCGGGACCCCCTACCCGAGATCCGTCGGTTTTGACACCGACATTGGTGCTTTCATTGAGAGTTCCTCTGTGTCGTCACCGATAGGCCCGATGGCTCCTTCGATCATCAACAACGACACGGTCCAGGGTGAGACTTTTCTCCCCGGACAAATCTTCGTGTTCGGCGGCTTTGCACTATGGGCCAATTCGCTTGGCCATCTGGAGCAGATCGAAAGCTACGCGCCTGTCCATCAGGTCAGATTTGGAAGTTTGAACTATACGGCCGATATCCGCAGAGACTTGATCTTCGACGGGTTTGAGCCGCAGCCGAGCGCGCCGCACTGTCTCGATGTGCACGATCTAGTTCTGCAGCCGAACAGTGCCCTGGAGGCCGCACCAGCATCCGCTCCGACCCTTAATCCGGAGCCGGATTCCCCGATCGAGGACGAGTGGTTGGACACCGCCTCGGGGGCTACGATCTCTACGGCGATTGAGCCGAACTCTATCCCTGTCCTTTGCGAAGACCTTGACTCCAGGGTGCCGGACTCCTCTCCGGACTCCGAACCCTCCGCGCCCCTACCAATCGAATCCGATTGGGCGCCCGTTATGGAGTTCACTGCCGCGGACATCTTTCAGCACTCGCCCTTTGGCGGCATCCTGAATTCACTAAAGTCTCTCTCTTTATCCGAGAGCCCTGGCCGGACTACGGTCAGGAAGGTTGGGATACGGACGACGAAGAAATTCAACGCCCACCCACCACCCACTTCGTAGCCACCGTAGAAAACATACACGACGTGCTCGATTTCGACTCCGAGGACATCGACGGTATGGACGACGATGTAGGAGACAACAATGAACCAACACCTATAGGATGCTGGACAACCACCTCATCTCATGATGTATACATGGTGGATACACCTAAAGGAAATGAAGACGAGGAACAACGGGACGCCACGAAGGATAAATCCCTCGAAAAGCAGTCAAAACGACAACGCTAACGCCGAACCAAGTCCCGCCTCAACAAAGACCCAGCCATAGAGCAGGGCGAACCGGTGGACGACGAACACGCTGTCGAGCAATCGTCCGAACAAGACAACTTGGATAAAAAACCCGTCCCCGGCGAAGACAACAGTCCGGACGATCTCATGCCGGACAAACTGTTGGAGCAAAATAACCTCCAGAAAAGGCTCGCCGCCACTGCGCGTAGCCTGAAAAAGGAGAAGCGGAAGCTCAAGACAGCAGAAGATGCACTGAGGAACAGATGGAGCAAAGTATTCAGCACCGCAGACAAGTATGGCGACAGTCGCCGAACAAAGAGCTAACCGAAAAGAAAGCTACTGCCCGAATACGACGAGGAGGCCTTAGAGCCCCCACAATTAAAAAGTAAGAAGGCCACTTTGACGCCCCCGATTCAATCGTACACTAACCATGCACGCAAATGTGTACGATCAAGATCAGGGACTCACGGGAAGATATCACAACACAACTCTAAAACATAAATAAGTCATACAAGCATCATAATACAAGCCAGGGGCCTCGAGGGCTCGAATACAAGTGCTCGATCATAGATGAGTCAACGGAAGCAACAATATCTGAGTACAGATATAAGTTAAACAAGTTGCCATAAGATGGCTAGCACAAACTGGGATACAGATCGAAAGAGACGCAGGCCTCCTGCCTGGGATCCTCCTAACTACACCTGGTCGTAAATCGCCGGGCTGCTGCGTAGTAGTAGGCACCTCCGATGTAGTAGTCGTCATCGACGGTGGCGTCTCGCCTCACAGGCTCCATCGTCTGGTCGCAGCAACCGGGTAAAGAAAGGGGAAAAGGGGCAACAAGGCAACCGTGAGTACTCATCCAAAGTACTCGCAAGCAAGGAGCTACACTACATATGCAAGGATATATGTGTAAAGGGCCTTATCAGTGGAATGAACTGCGGAATGTCAGAATAAGAGGGGGATAGCTAATCCTGTCGAAGACTACGCTTCTGGCAGCCTCCGTCTTGCAACATGTAGAAGAGAGTAGACTGAAGTCCTCCAAGTAGCATCGCATAGCATAATCCTACCCGGCGATCCCCTCCTTGTAACCCTGATAGAGAGCGACCACCGGGTTGTATCTGGCACTTGGAAGGGTGTGTTTTATTAAGTATTCGGTTCTAGTTGTCATAAGGTCAAGGTACAACTCCAAGTCGTCCTGTTACCGAAGATCACGGCTATTCGAATAGATTAACTTCCTTGCAGGGGTGCACCACGTTACCCGACACGATTGATCCCATTTGGCGGACACACTTTTCTGGGTCATGCCCGGCCGCGGAAGATCAACACGTCGCAGCCCCACCTAGGCACAACAGAGAGGCCAGCACGCCGGTCTAAACCTAAGCGCACAGGGGTCTGGGCCCATCGCCCTTAGCACACCTGCACGTTGCGTACGCGGCCGGAAGTAGAACTAGCCCCCTTAATACAAGAGCAGGCTTACGTCCCAATCCGGTAGCGCCGTCGGCCCGACGTCACGAAGTGCCGGCTAATACCACGACGCCGAAAGTGCCCATATCTTTCCCACGTAGTTGGTTAGTGCGTATAGACCAAATGGCCAGACTCAGATCAAATACCAAGATCTCGTTAAGCGTGTTAAGTATCCGCGAACGCCGAACAGGGCCAGGCCCACCTCTCTCCCAGGTAGTCTCAACCTGCCCTGTCGCTCCGCCACAAAGATCCACACAGAGAGCCGTTGGGACAAAGGTCCTTTCAGCCCCCAATCCGTGAATCACTCGCGGGTGCTCCACAAGCCGACCCGACTTTAGTCACCACATGTGTCATGTATAAAGTATATAGTATATACCCGTGATCACCTCCCGAGTGATCACGGCCCGATGGTATAGCACAGCAGACGGACAAGAATGTAGGGCCACAGATGGAAATACTAGCATTCTATACTAGGCAAGTAGGATTGCAGGTAAAGGTATCAACAGAAGTAGCAAAGACAGGCTATGCATCAGGATAGGAATAACGTAGCAAGAAGATGCTACACTACTCTAATGCAAGCAGTATAGAGGAGAGTAGGCGATATCCAGTGATCAAGGGGGGCTTGCCTGGTTGCTCGCAAGAGAGAGGGTCGTCAACTCCGTGGTCGAACTGGGCAGCGTCGGTCTCGTAGTCTCTTGGAGAGAAGAGGGGAAGAAACAATGAATACCATGCAAACAAATGCATATCGATGCATGACAAAACAATATGTGATGCTAGGCGTGCCCTAACGCGGTATGAGGTGATACCGGTGAAGGGGGGAAACAACCGGGAAAGTATCCCCGGTGTTTCGCGTTTTGAGCGGAAGGAGCGGAGGGGAAAGTTGCGAGTTTGATATGTTAGGGGTGTGTGGTGGACGAACGGGCAGCGTATCCGGGTTCGTCTCGTCGTTCTGAGCAACTTTCATGTAGAAAGTATTTTCATCTGAGCTACGGTTTATTTTATATTAATTTTAAAAGATTTAAATCATTTTTAGGATTTATTTAACTATTTAATTCTAACATTATCCAGAACGTTGTATGCTGACATCAGCATGACGTCAGCAATCAACAGAGGTGTTGACTGGTCAACTGACGTGTGGGTCCCGTTCATCATTGACTGTTTAGTCTAATTAGGGTTTAACTAACCTAATTATTGTTTAATTAACCTAACAAGTTAATTAGATTAATTTAAACAGGATTAATTAATTTAGTTAATTAATTAATTAATTAATGAAATTCATTTTTAATTTTATTTATTATTATATATATATATATTTTTTTTAAATTCTTTTCTTTTCTTTTTAACGTTTTAGGGGGCGGGGCCCCCCTGTCAGTGGCCCAGAGGGGCCATAGCGGGTGTGGCTAATCGGGCGGAGCCGGGCACAGGCGCTCGGGCGTGGGCGCCCGAAGGGAGACCCAGGGCGCGGCGAGTGTTCGCCGGACCGTGACCAAGGGGCGGAGGTGGGACGGCGAGCGGCGGCAGCCACTGCGGGAACCGCAAGCGGGGCAGGGGCGAAAGCGGACGGGGCGGTGGAGGCAGCCACGGTGGGCGCGCACGGGGAGGGGCGCGTGCTAGGTGCGGCCACGGTGGGCGCGAGCAGGACGTCGGTCCAGTCGCTGTGAGCCTTGACCGCCACGGGGTAGCATCGGGCGGACGGCGGGTGCGGGGAGAGGACGAGAGGGAGCGCGGGGGCACGGCCGGAGCCGGTCGGAGCACGGCCAGTGGGTGCGAGGGCCACGGTGAGGGCGGGGCGGACACGGGACAGAGGGGTGGCGCGCTCGGCATAGGAGCTCACCGCGGGATGGTGGGGTCTAGGCAGCGGGGGGTTGAGGAGGAAGACGGCGACGACGACGTAGAGGAGGCAGACACCGAGGCGCGCGCGTGCGGTCGTCGCGGAGAGCGATGGCGACGGGGTCAGAGACGGGCGTCGGATGGGAGGCAGGCCGGCGGGGGAGCGCCCGGGCGGCGGTGGCTAACGGCGACGGGCGGTCCGCGGCGACAGCGGATCCAAGGGCGGTGGCCTCTTCCGGATCTGATCCAGATCGGGGAGAGAGGAGGGAGGTGAGCGAGGTGGGGGTAGTGCGGTTAGGGTTTGGGGTCTCACCGTGAGGGGATAAGGAGAGAGTGTGGTAGGGGGCCGGCTGGGCTGTGGCGAATGGGTCGGCTAGTTGGGTCGGCTAGCCGGGGGGCCTTTCTCCTTTTATTTTTTTGTTTGTTTTGATCTTTTACTTTTATTATTTACTATATTTTCTGTTTAAATCATTTTAAACCATTTAGCCATTTTATAAAAATGTGTTTGTTGCAACATAATTACCCTTGTAATATTCGGTCACCACCGAACATTTTTGTTTCAATTTTTGAAAACTTTTATTGTTGTCATTAATTTGAATTTGAATTTTGAACGGTTTCGAATTATTGCGAGGATAGCAACAGTAACCGAGGTGTCATGGCACGATTAGCATGGGATTACTGTAGCATGAATATCCGGGCATCACAATTCTCCTCCACTACAAGAAATCTCGTCCCGAGATTTAAGAGGGGAGTAAGGGGGGGGGGGAGTTCTGGTTACGAAATTCTAACAATTCTTCTCGGTCATATTTGCTCTTCTCGAAGAGGTCGATCCATTACATTGATGTCTTCATTTCTCTGCTTCAGGTCATCATGATGAAGTTGTCGTCCTTCCTTCGGGAACTCCATCGTACTTACGTAAAGGGATAAGGGGTAACTCGGAAGAACGGAGCTCTGCACGGTTGCTTATAGGGTAGATAACATTAGGGAAGGTGGCGAAAAGTAACTCTCGAATTGAAACTTAAGAAATTATTGAGAGCAAAGTAAGAAGGTGCACAATAGAAGTTTCAAGCGCATAGGCAATCGTTCGTTGCCTGATACAAAATGTGAAAGGGGTTCAGAACAATGGGACTAAGTATTGCATCTGATACCAGAGTAGATTACTAGGCAGGTGGTCCGTGAATTACATACGAGGCCACGCACGAGGAACAACCTTGCGAACAGGGGTGTACAGGAGAGTCATGTTTCGATCCTGTGGAACTGTGGGTTATGGGACCACCATGTGGGTTAATAGTAGGAAGAGGGGTGACGTCTTGCACGATCATGTAAGCGAGGCATGTCAGAGAATAACCGGTCAACTATGTTGACAGCATCATTGGTACCAAGGGCGAGGGACGAAGAGAACCATTTTCCTGCTCGTTGAACGAGGCAGACCAATTGGGAAAGTTCTCGTCCATCGGCGGTCACTAGAAAGTCATCAACAGTAGAAACAGGGTCTTACTGACAAAGTGGTACACCGAGGTGTTTACATAAGCAGGGAAATATTATTGCTTATATCATATAGATCACAAGAAAGGTTAAACCAAACGACGGAAATAGAAATATGGTTATCAGATTAAACTGAACAATGGGAAGGAAAATGTGTTTAAACACATATTTCAAGGGTATATCCTTCCCAAGGTCAAGCAGAGCATGATTTCCATGACAGGATATAAAGTAGAAAACCATTTAGGTAGGGGAGAGAAATTTCCTGACATTACCCATACAGTGGCGTTTGGATAATTGATAAGGAGAATTTAGCATTGTGCTTCAAATGCTCTTATTGAAAATCGGAGTACCACAGACATGCTTCGGGATAGCATTGACATGGTCTTCAAGCAAAAATCGGATTTTGGATACACAAAGGATCCATCAGGATAAACTCATTAAACAGGCATTCAGTTTCCTCATGGAAAAATGATTAACCTTGTTACAAAGAAAACTATAACACTAGGTTCTCTGGTCCGATGTGCTAGGCATGACATCACCTTACCGGGGCATATAGGGACCAATGTTATAACTCTTGAAAATATGTTCCAACCATCATATCTGACTGAGATTCAGATCTGATTGGTGTCAAGATACCTTAGACTCGGGATGCACGAGAAGAAAAGGTGCAACACAATTGTGAGTTGACAATGTAAGATTTTCAGGAAATGAACTATGGAAGCGAGTTCCGAAACAAGAGTTCATCCATTAATCCAAGGAGAGATGAGGAGGTGGCTGATGGATTCAGCAACATTTCGTCAAGATTTCCAAAAAGGTGGGTTTCCACAATTATGTGAACAAGGAGATAACAATAGTCATATCAAATGATATAACGATGTATGCTCGAGGAAAGACATACACAATTAAACATTGGTGGAAGGGTGCAGCCGAAATATGGGCTGGGTTGCACGATCAATGTTAGAATAGTGACTTGACGAACTAAAGAATTAGAATGAAACTCGACCATTCACTTCAAAGCAATAGGGTTGCTAGAAGTTTTGAATCCACACATCATAGTTCAATTGTCGGTATTCCGGTTAGAAACAACACGGGTACCAAGAAAGAATGGTGAGGGTGAGAAGTAGCACCATACCAAGAATTCTTAAGACGTGGTGAAACTTACTTCAAGGTAGGACATAAGACAAGCTGGATAGCCAGGAACTCGAGGTACAGCCACAACACGAACAAGTTTGTGTTGGAAAGAAGGCAAGGAAGTAGTCGATGACAACACAAATCATCGAGGGGCAAGGATGGTAATTCTCATCATGAATTTGATCGATATTCTGGAAGAGCTCAGAATGTTGATAATGATCATGACACATTTGTCGAGAGATTATCTGAAGATGTAATCGATCAGCGATGACATCAAGTCAAAGGAATGATGAAGCAAGAGGTTATTGGAACCATAGGTACCACACAAACTCGAAATCAAGTTTGTTGTTCAAGGAGAAATGATATGACGAGGAAGATGGTCGTAGGCTTAGCCCATCGTCAAAATTGTGCTAGCCGATCAGGCTAGGAATGACGTGATCGGGCATGCACTCGTAAGTAAAGAAGATTTCTAAAAGTTGTTGAACCATAGTGCGTACTTGGTTCAGTTATTGGTGTCTTTGAGTGTTTAATAACTAAGAGCCCGTGAAAAATTGTAATCAGTGAGAATGTAGTACTTTATGAAGAACTCATAAGAAGTTATGCAGATCCATGATAATTTCGAGATACCAGGGGGTAATACTCGATGACAAATCAAAGTAGAGGTTGGACTAGGTTATTGCTCTCCAGAAGACAAGTGCTTGAACTTGTCCGAGAAATTGGATCAAAGAAGAACAATATGGTCGGAAACCACGATTTCAAAAGACCAAATCCCAGATATAAGATTAAATTATATCAAGGGGATAATAGCTGTTATGAGAAGCTTCCGTGACAAGATCTACATCGTGTCCATGGGCATGAACGCAAAGTTCAAGGTCGACTCCCACTTATCCAATGCATAACCTATCATTCACTCCTCATTTTTCATGGAGTTGTAGTGTTGAAATTTTATCTGGTAAATCACCTGGAGAATATGACTCGTGAAAACTTTTGGGTTCACACGGTTTTAGAGAAGGTATAGGTTCAACCCATCGGGGCATCTTAGAAACATATACCACAAGCTTCAAGAGTAAATATCACCAGCTCGAAAGCAGAGCAAGGTTGCGAAAGTAGAGGATACAATTTACCAAAGGGATCAAGTATCCGAGAAAAGACTCACAAAGTTATTGAATATGAAGGACACGGTCGGATAATAATCCAACAAGGGGTCTTGTGGTCTATAACGGAGCTGATGCGAGTATCGGTACTCGACTAGAGGAAGAAGAATGCAAGGAGATCAGATTATAGAAACAACTGACTAACTCAATTGTCAAATGCAAAGGAATTATGATTTCCAAATCAAGGTCAGAAGCAATGCTCTGATTAGGGATGGATAAGTTGAATAGCCTTAGGGTACAATCAACTACAATTGGATTGGTCGAGAACCAATTCCAGTTAAAAGAATGGCAGCTCAGCCGGAAAGGTAATTTATAAGGATCAATGATGATTGCGTGTATTCGCAAACATATTGAGTCAACAGACTCAAAATGATAATGACAAGGAATGTCAATAAGACTACGAGACTTATGGGATTAACCATAATGCAATGCAAGCAAGAATTTCAAGAGCCAAAGGCTCTAGAGGATTTTCGGAAGATCGAATAGTATTTTGAAGACCTTTGTGAAACACATGAACAACTGGGGATGAGCGGATACTCGACAAGTGCGAGGATTTATTTGAAGGGGTATTCATGTGGCAAAGAACTACTAGGCAGTAGGCACAAAGTATTCTCGAAACAATAGAGAAAACTTCGGGGTATCTTGTAATAACAAGATCAATGGGGGATGATCGTATGAATTGCAAGTGTAAGTAGTTATCCATACAGATTTATCGGTGGTCGGGAATAGCAAAAGTGATGGGCACGAAGTCTCGAGAGAATATCAAAAAGTATCTCCGAAATCTTCTGGTGCAGTCGGTGATCATCTGGACTGAAGGGCCTCTCCGGAGAAAGTATTTTCGAGAACCTAAAGTTAGATTTTAGTAAAAATTGTTTAACACGAATAGAAGAGAGTTCAGAATCCCAGAGTAAAGGTCGAGGAGTAAAAGATCCTACTACCACCCAATGGCGATTTGTGCCCGTAAGACACACAGCCATGTTAGTAAAAGTTTTTACAACGTCTAGACTCGACTTCGGCCAAGGAGTGTGGAAGGGGGATTCCTACAGGCAGTCGGCTCTGATACCAACTTGTGACGTCCCCGATTCAATCATACACTAACCATGCACGCAAATGTGTATGATCAAGATCAGGGACTCACGGGAAGATATCACAACACAACTCTAAAACATAAATAAGTCATACAAGCATCATAATACAAGCCAGGGGCCTCGAGGTCTCGAATACAAGTGCTCGATCATAGACGAGTCAGCGGAAGCAACAATATCTGAGTACAGACATAAGTTAAACAAGTTGCCATAAGATGGCTAGCACAAACTGGGATACAGATCGAAAGAGGCGCAGGCCTCCTGCCTGGCCTCCTAACTACTCCTCGGTAAATGCGTCGGGCTGCACGTAGTAGTAGGCACCTCCGGTGTAGTAGTCGTCATCGACGGTGGTGTCTGGCTCCTGGGCTCCATCGTATGGTCGCAGCAACCGGGTAAAGAAAGGGGGAAAGGGGAAACAATGCAACCGTGAGTACTCATCCAAAGTACTCGCAAGCAAGGAGCTACACTACATATGCATGGATATATGTGTAAAGGGCCTTATCAGTGGACTGAACTGCAAAATGCCAGAATAAGAGGGGGATAGCTAATCCTGTCGAAGACTACGCTTCTGGACGCCTCCGTCTTGCAACATGCAGAAGAGAGTAGACTGAAGTCCTCCAGGTAGCATTGCATAGCATAATCCTACCCGACGATCCCCTCCTCGTAACCCTGATAGAGAGCGACCACCGGGTTGTATCTGGCACTTGGAAGGGTGTGTATTATTAAGTATCCGGTTCTACTTGTCATAAGGTCAAGGTACAACTCCAAGTCGTCCTGTTACCGAAGATCACGGCTATTCGAATAGATTAACTTCCCTGCAGGGGTGCACCACATAACCCAACACACTTGATCCCATTTGGCTGGACACACTTCTCTGGGTCATGCCCGGCCGCGGAAGATCAACATGTCGCAGCCCCACCTAGGCACAACAGAGAGGTCAGCACGCCGGTCTAAACCTAAGCACCACGAAGTGCAGGCCCATCGCCCTTAGCACACCTGCATGTTGCGTCTGTGACGGAAGCAGAACTAGCCCCTTAATACAAGAGCGGGCTTACGTCCCAATCCGGTAGCGCCGCTCGGTCGGCCCGACGTCACGAAGTGCTTCGGCTAATACCACGACGTCGAGTGCCCATATCTTTCCCATGTAGTTGGTTAGTGCGTATAGACCAAATGGCCAGACTCAGATCAAATACCAAGAACTCGTTAAGCGTGTTAAGTATCCACGAACGCCGAACAGGGCCAGGCCCACCTCTCTCCCAGGTAGTCTCAACCTGCCCTGTCGCTCCGCCACAAAGATCCACACAAAGAGCCGTTGGGACAAAGGTCCTTTCAGCCCCCAATCCGTGAATCACTCGCGGGTGCTCCACAAGCCGACCCGACTTTAGTCACCACATGTGTCATGTATAAAGTATATAGTATATACCCGTGATCACCTCCCGAGTGATCACGGCCCGATGGTATAGCACAGCAGACGGACAAGAATGTAGGGCCACAGATGGAAATACTAGCATTCTATACTAGGCAAGTAGGATTGCAGGTAAAGGTATCAACAGAAGTAGCAAAGACATGCTATGCATCAGGATAGGAATAACGGAAATAAGTAACATGCTACACTACTCTAATGCAAGCAGTATAGAGGAGAGTAGGCGATATCCGTGATCAAGGGGGGCTTGCACGGTTGCTCTGGCAAAAGAGAGGGGTCGTCAACTCCGTAGTCGAACTGGGCAGCAGCAGCGTCGGTCTCGTAGTCTACTGGAGAGAAGAGGGGGAAGAAACAATGAATACCATGCAAACAAATGCATATCGATGCATGACAAAACAATATGTGATGCTAGGCGTGCCCTAACGCGGTATGAGGTGATACCGGTGAAGGGGGGAAACAACCGGGAAAGTATCCCCGGTGTTTCGCGTTTTCGGGCAGAGGAGCCGGAGGGGGAAAGTTGCGAGTTTGATATGTTAGGGGTGTGTGGTGGATGAACGGGCTGCATATCCGGGTTCGTCTCGTCGTTCTGAGCAACTTTCATGTAGAAAGTATTTTTCATCTGAGCTACTGTTTATTTTATATTAATTTTAAAAGATTTAAATCATTTTTAGGATTTATTTAACAATTTAATTCTAACATTATCTAGAACAGTGTATGCTGACATCAACATGACGTCAGCAGTCAACAGAGGTGTTGACTGGTCAACTGACGTGTGGGTCCCGTTCATCATTGACTGTTTAGTCTAATTAGGTTTTAACTAACCTAATTATTGTTTAATTAACCTAACAAGTTAATTAGATTAATTTAAACGGGATTAATTAATTTAGTTAATTAATTAATTAAATTCATTTTTATTTTTATTTATTATTATATATATTTTTCAAAGTTCTTTTCTTTTCTTTTTAACGTTTTAGGGGGCGGGGCCCCCCTGTCAGTGGCCCAGAGGGGCCATAGCGGTTGTGGTAATCAGGCGGAGCCGGGCACAGGCGCTTGGGCGTGGGCACCCGAAGGGAGACCCAGGGCGCGGCGAGTGTTCGTGGACCGTGACCAAGGGGCAGAGGTGGGACGGCGAGCGGCGGCAGCCACTGCGGGAACCACAAGCGGGGCAGGGGCGAAAGCAGACGGGGCGGTGGAGGCAGCCACGGTGGGCGCGCACGGGGAGGGGCGTGTGCTAGGCAGCCCACGATGGTGGCGAGACGCCGGTCGGTCCGAGCCAACCGCGCCACGGGTAGCATCGGGCGGACGGCGGGTGCGGGGAGAGGACGAGAGGGAGCGCGGGGGCGCGGCCATGGGCGCGGCCGGAGCCGGTCGGAGCACGGCCAGGGGGCGCGAGGGCCACGGTGAGGGGCGGACTACAGAGACGAAGGGTGGCGCGCTCGGCACAGGAGCTCACCGTGGGATGGTGGGGTCTAGGCAGCGGGGGTTGAGGAGGAAGACGGCGATGACGGCGTAGAGGAGGCAGGCACCGAGATGCTGCCACAGGCGATCGCCATGGGCGAGCGGCGGCGACGGGTCGGGACGGGCCGGAGGGGAGGCAGGCTGCGGGAGCGCCCGGGCGGTGTGGCTAACAATGACGGGCGGTCCGCCGGCGACGAGCGGATCCAGGCGGCGGTGGCCTCCTCTGGATCCTGATCCAGATCGGGAGAGAGGAGGGGGGAGGAGTGGGTAAGGTGGGGGGTAGTGCGGTTAGGGTTTCGGGGTCTCACTGTGAGAGGGGGATAAGGAGAGAGTGTGGTAGGGGGGCGGCTGGGCCTGTGGCCGAATGGGCCGGCTAGTTGGGTCGGCTGGCCCTGGGGGGCCTTTCTCCCTTTTTATTTTTGTTTGTTTGTTTTGATCTTTTACTTTTTATTATTTACTATATTTTCTTTTTAAATCATTTTAAACCAATTAGCCATTTTGTAAAAATGTGTTTGTTGCAACATAATTACCCTTGTAATATTCGGTCACCACCGAACATTTTTGTTTCATTTTTGAAAACTTTTATTGTTGTCATTAATTTGAATTTGAATTTTGAACGGTTTCGAATTATTGCGAGGATAGCAACAGTAACCGAGGTGTCATGGCACGATTAGCATGGGACTACTGTAGCATGAATATCCGGGCGTCACAGCCACCCGGTCGGATGGACGACCCCACGGCTAAAAGAGAGCGGCGAATGGCGCCGCACACAAGCCAATATGCGATCCGCATAAGGATTCACATCAAAAGGATGGCCCAGTTAGGTCCATCTATGGGCCAAGAAAGCAAGCTCGTCAAAGCAATGCAAGACGCCTAAATTTCGAAGATCACGGCACACCCAAATATAGGGGCGCCACAGACCCCCTATGTTTCACCGATGAGGTGCTGGATCATGAATTTCCAGCAGGATTCAAACCCGTAAACATAGAGGCATACGCCGGAACAACAGACCCTGGAGTCTGGATCGAGGATTACATCCTCCACATACACATGGCTAGAGGAGATGATCTCCACGCCATAAAATACTTACCCCTTAAACTAAAAGGGTCAGCTCGGCATTGGCTTAAAAGCCTCCCCGAAAATACCATTGGAAGCTGGGAGGAGCTCGAGGATGTGTTTCTGCAAATTTTGAGGGACCTATGTCCGCCCTCCGGATGCAGACGATCTAAGTCACATAACTCAACAGCCCGGAGAGTCAGCCCGGAAATTCTGGAACAAGTTCCTCACTAAAAAGAACCGAATAGTCGACTGTCCGGACGCCGAAGCCTTAGTAGCTTTCAAACACAACGTCCGAGACGAATGGATCGCCAGACACATCGGTCAAGAAAAACCAAGAACAATGGCCGCATTAACAAGCCTCATGACCCGCTTTTGCGCGGGAGAGGACAGCTGGCTAGCAAGATGCGATACCAGTGACCCAAGTACATCCAAGTCGAGGGATGGAAACGAAACCACGGCACAACAAGGACCAACGCCGGATTAAAGGAACGGTCCAAAGAGCGGCGGTCAACGCCGGATTCAAAAGCTCACGGCAGAACAACAAAAACTGCCCTTAAGGACAATAGCGATGAGCTATCCAACTTCAACAAAATCTTGGACAAGATATGTCAAATTCACAGTACTCACAGGAGGCCTGCTAACCATACCCACAGAAATTGTTGGGTCTTCAAACAGTCCGGCAGACTGAATGCCGAACACAAGGGGCTCGACACACCAAGTGAAGATGACGACGAGCACCACAAGCAGAGCCCCGGAAAACAAAAGAATTTCCCACAAGAGGTTAAAACAGTAATCTCACTTCACGTGATCAAAGGGAAAAACAGAGCGGCGCCGACTAAAAGGCGCGCCGCACACTGGTTGTCAAAACCAATCACCTTCGACCATCAGGACTATTCCGAAAATATCCGAAACGCAGGATGGACTGCCTTGATATTGGATCCTATAATCGACGGATTCCAATTTACACAAGTCCTCATGGATGGCGGAGTGACATAAACACGATATATCGAGGACACAATCCGCAGGATGGGGATAAACCCAACCAAAATTCGCCGTAGCAGCACCTCCTTTAAAGGAGTAATGCCAGGCCCATATGCCCATTGTACGGGCTCCATACTGCTAGAAGTTGTGTTTGGTTCATCCGACAACTTCCGTCGCGAATGGTTAATCTTCCATGTCGCCCCGTTTAAAAGTAGCCATCAAGCACTATTGGGACGCGAAGCTTTCGCCCGCTTTAACGCAATACCGCATTATGCATCTCTAACACTTAAAATGCCCGGTCCATGCGGCATCATCTCGTCAAGAGGAAGTATTAAGTGTTACTCTAGCACGGAAGAACGGGAAACTGCCTTGACAGCCCCACACCTATCCGGCTCTGCTAGCCAAAAAACCTGAATTGATCATTCAAACCCCGGACACGGCTAGACGAGTCTGGCGCCTACTAGCGGCATACCCCATACGAGGGGCTGCATGCATGTATAACAAGAGACAATAAAGCTCAATTTTTTTCACTTCTTCGAACCGTACTCTGTTTATTTAAATATTAAGTACATCTTTCGCACAATCCTTTTTATTTTAAACTAAGTTCCTCTCTTTTACAGATGAACAACGTGCTACACCCGTCCAGGATACGGCTGCGGAGACACAAAGCGCAGAAGTGCAGTAGGGACTCGTTGCAAGGATTCTTTTCAGATTAAGACCCTAGGTAAACCTTTTTTACTGTCTCTTGTTGATATACATCCCCCGGTTCCTTACTATAACCGAGGAGGAGGCTGGTGTTTTGGCATTGGCCGCACCAGAATTTTTATGCTGCACTGGACACTGTGGGGCTTAGGGCATTATTCTGCCCATTTTCATAAAGACCGAATACCTTAGGGAGTATTCGGCGTCTCGAGTTAGGCCTTATATGCATCAGCTCCAAATCATGTCTTTGGTCAAATGTTGGGTTCCCGGCTCGTGTTTTGCTGCCTTACGCCCGTTTTCACGGCTAACGCGGCACCGTGGAGAACTATCGCGACAGTTCTTGTTCGCCGGGCGAAAGCACCTCAAGAGAGAAAGTCAAAACTGACCGCCATGATATAGCGAGAGACTGGTCAACCACTCGATGACTCACTTTGGAATGTTTAGGATTCCTCCGCATTAACGAAGGATCGGTTTTCGTCAGCACATACGCACTCGAATTCGGGAGAGTGCGGTGCCCTGTGGGCTATATAGTAGCCCCACCCTCGAACTCCTATGGCTAAGTGAAAGTGATAAAGCATTATAGTCCGGTTGCCTGGTTTGCTACGCTATCACCTCCTTAACAGGACCAAGGCGTTGGATTAAGTGTGAAAACGCTTTCTTTGCAAACACCCTGCACTATGTGCGTGGGGCTGAAGCCAAGGACTGCCATCTTTCAGGTTATATACACATATACATAAACGGCCGCACAGGGAGTAGTTTACTACTTGAACGCACAAGTATAAAAAGCTCTTATATTATATTGAAAACATTGTTTTCACAAATCATACATGTCATTTAAACATAATATCCTTCGAGCACTGCGTCTCTATTAAACGAGCGCCCGGCAGGACTTCTTCAAAGTAGTGCTCGGCAGGTACTCGGCTTCTGTCCGAATCTTGGGATGCAACGTCGGTGGCCTTCATCTCTGCCCAGTATGTCTTGACACGGGCCAGAGCCATCCGCACTCCCTCAATACACGCCGATCGCTTCATTGCGTCGATACGCGGTACCGCACCAAGGAACTGCTGCACTAAACCAAAATAGCTCTTCGGCTGGGGTCCGCCCGACCACAAGTGAGTCAAGACATGCTTCATGGCAAATCCGGACAATCGATTCAGCTCGGCCCATTCGGCCAACCGATCGGTCAGCGGCAGAGGACGCTCCGGACTATGGA
Source organism: Aegilops bicornis (assembly GCA_021605145.1). Lineage (NCBI taxonomy): Eukaryota > Viridiplantae > Streptophyta > Magnoliopsida > Poales > Poaceae > Aegilops > Aegilops bicornis. Next base: position 784,416,599 of record CM038670.1, read on the forward strand.
ATTGCGACCAATATAGCTCTTCCCTTCGATGCCCCTTCTGGCCCCGGAAGTGCTCGACCGCGTCCGCAGCGCTCGCCGCCAAGTCCAGATAAGCATCCTCCGAACTCCACAACTTATCCAACTGAGCATACTTTGGATCCGTATATTTCCTCCGCAGCAGAAACGGTTTTCCAGCCGCAATTGCCCCAGCCTGACTCAGCTCCTCCTTGGCAGCTCTCAAAGCCGACTGGGCATTCTTGGATTCGGCGGCGGCCTTTTTCAGGCCCTCTTGTTCCACTTGACGTTCTTTTTCAAGAACCTCGTAGCGATCGGTAGTATTCCTCAACTTTTTGGCCATATCGGCCATTTCCTCTTCTTCGGCGATGAGCAGCCCGTTAAACTTCTAGCTCTTGACGCCTTTAAAGCGACGCATTACTATTTCTGGCTTGCTCTTTCGCTCAGGCGAGCTCCGCCCGCAACTCCTCCACAGCAGCGGCACCATCTGCATTAAGCATACAAATAGTGAGGCATGGGCGTCAAGCTCCCTTACCAGGTGTCCGCATAGAAGTCGCATACCTTGTGACTCGTCAAACCATTTATTGACCAGCGCGATGTCCGCATCCGCCTCGTCAAGTTGCCGCTTTAGTTCGGCATATTCATCAGTCCGGCTGGCCACCGGACGCCCCGCCACCTGTTTAGGAGCGGCGATATGTTATAACTGAGAATTTGATCCTCGGCACATTGTCAATTTTGACAACATACCGAGTCTCAGGGGCTACTATCTATACAGGGCGCATTTTATATGCATAACTGTCAGAAGGTACATGATTTTTTCGTACCTCAAACCCCGTCAATAAGCTTCTGACGGCTTCATGCAATCCGCTCTCCGCGGATGCAATTCTTTCAATCACCGTACCCATTAGAGCACGGGATCTTCTGAGATAGCTGCTTGCCCGAGCAGATTCTTCAGCTCCTCCGACCGCACACCACTTGGCGCCGGACCTTCCGGCCCCGCCGGACTTGGGGGAACCCTCCACGACGACACCTCCGGGTCATCCGCTTCACATGAGTGTGCGACAGGTGGAGGCGTTTCGCTCTCCATCATCTCCGGAAGAAGATCCCCCGAAGACGAGCTCTGCTGAGAAGGGCTGAGGTCCGAACTACAAGGTACAATTTCGGTTATCTTCATAAATAGATACAGGATGTTACTTATTCACAAGACCCTTCTTTTACTTACGGCTCATTTGGAGGGCTGATCCCTTGGGGAAATAGTGCGGGTGGGTTACTTCCCGGTATTTGGACTCTTCGACGAAGATTCCCTTCCCTCTTTGAGGCCTTAAGCTCGGATCTTCCGGCAGTCCTCTTCTCTCCTCGAAAGACGGGACTTTTAATCCCTCCTTCCTTGATAGCCTCCTTCAGAGAGGCAGTTGCTTCCCGCTCCCCCTTCACCTTCTTCAAAAGGCGCGACCTTCAACATCTTGGTCAGCATGGGATCCGGCGTGGTCTCCGGGAGGAGCCTGACAACTTATTAACTTTGCATTGGCTATCCACTCATATTAAAGAAACGTCTCCTTTAAAGGGCATATATATATGATAAATGAATGAACAGCTTGTCCGGTTACAGGACTACTTACTTGAGTATCTGGGCGATTGCAGCTTAGTCCTGCATCCTCAGTCAGGTCCGGACACTTATCTTGTGATCCGAAGAACAGTTTATATATCTCCACGGGCGTCGTGCCCATAAAATTTTGGAGAGCTCGTGGTCCCTCCGAATTAAATTCCCACAGGCGGAGGAGGCGACGCTTGCAGGGCAGAAGACGCCGGATCACCATAACCTGCGCCACTGCAAACAGATTGATCTCTCTTTCCTGGAGGTCTCGAATACGGCCCTGCAGCAAGGGAACGTCCTTGGACGGCCCCCAGTCGAGCCCCTTGTTGACCCATGACGCCTTGACTGTGGTGGACCTGAGCGGAAGGCAGGGAGCGCCACCCCATTTGGTGCCCCTGGGAGTGGTGATATAAAACCACTCCCGTTGCCACAAACCAAGCTCCTCTTGAAAAGAGCCCTCGGGCCATGGAGCATCAGCACATTTGCTTATGACCGCCCCTCCGCACTCTGCTTGTTGCCCCTCGATCATCTTTGGCTCCACCTTGAAGGTCTTGAGCCACAATCCAAAGTGGGGGGCAATATGGAGGAAGGCCTCACATACGACAATGAATGACGAGATATGGAGGATGGACTCCGGATTCAAGTCATGGAAATCAAGCCCATAATAAAACATGAGCCCCCGCACAAAGGGATCCGTCGGGCAGCCTAAACCTCGAAGGAAGTGAGACACGAAGACCACGTACTCGCCGGGCTCAGGAGTGGGAATGACCTGCCCTGGAGCAGGCAGCCTATGCGAGATCTCGCCGGTTAGATACCTGGCGTCTTGCAGCTTTAGCACATCTTCTTCTATGACGGAGGAAGAGATCCATCGGCCGTGCTGGTCGGAGCCGGACATCGCCGAAAGTCCGAAGCGCCTGAATCTGAAGCTTTGGGTGTTGGAACTCGAAGTGCGAGGCGAACTCGATGGAGGGTGTAAAAAGAAGAGGGCCTTGGTCTCATTATAAAGAGGTTGAATACCAAGAGCCCACCCCGTGGTCGATTTGGACTCGCCTTCGATAGAGGAGGCGTGCCAACGGGCACGGTTGGGTTACCCACGTCCGTATTGATGAGAATCCCGGAATAAGGGGGGCACGATCTATGCTTTGATAAGACGTGCCAAGGAAACTGCCTTGCTAAACGCGCTAAGGTGAATCGGTAAAAATCGATTCATATAAAGGCCTGGCCGTGGTGTGATGTCACGCCGCGGAATATGTCAGCAGATCTGTGCAAACGTTATTCTCTCTACGGTGGAATGTGGAACTTGTTTTGCAGAGCCGGACACTATCCTTGTGTTCAAAACCTTCTATGAAGTATTCGGAGGAGGAACCCGCCTTGCAATGCCGAAGACAATATGCGCGCCGGACTCTTCACCATTGAAGCCTGGTTCAGGGCTCTTGAGGGAGTCCGGACTAGGGGTGTCCGGATAGCGGACTATCGCCACGGCCGGACTCCAAGACTATGAAGAAACAAGATTGAAGACTTCGTCCCGTGTCCGGATGGGACTTTCCTTGGCGTGGAAGGCAAGCTTGGCGTCTGGATATGTAGATCTCCTACCATTGTAACCGACCTGTAACCCTAACCTATCCGGTGTCTATATAAACCGGAGGGTTTTAGTCCGAGGGGCGAACAACAATCGTACCATAGGCTAGCTTCTAGGGTTTAGCCTCCTTGATCTCGTGGTAGATCTACTCTTGTACTACCCATATCATCAATATTAATCAAGCAGTGAGTAGGGTATTACCTCCATCGAGAGGGCCCGAACTTGGGTAAAAACATCGTGTCCCTTGTCTCCTGTTACCATCCGCCTAGACGCACAGTTCGGGACCCCCTACCCGAGATCCGCCGGTTTTGACACCGACAATGCTTGTTTAGTTGCATCATCTTTCGGATCCAACTTGAACCTCATCTGTTGAAAAAAGAATGTGAGTCTTATTAGGAGGAAGCTAGAAAGTATGGGACAGAGCAAGACAATATTACTAATTGCAATGAATAACATCACTTATGGATAAATGGTCAAGGAAGGTGTTAAACTGGGTTTTGTCTTTCTCATTCCTGTACTGGATCCACATTGGGAGGATACACGCATGACACCTAACGGCAACGGCTGCCTCTGATACTAATTTGGCTGACTCTGTAGCATCATGTGGTCTTTTTAAACCTGCCTCAAAATGGATCTCGATTCTTCCTCCTTTAGATTTTGTTAATCTGTCAAGCATTATCCCTGATGTCTGTTTCCGCTTGCACCGTGGTGCTAGTTCAACAATGAATATGGAAAGTGTTAGTGTACATCAAACTGTGAGAGTACATATAAAGGAGCATGCAACTGCAACTTGACTCGGTCAGGTACCATCTTGGTGTTGATGCTCATGAGGTTCATCTGATCTTGCCAAGTCCGGGTGTGTCGTGATGCTTGAAAGTAGTGTTAGGTGTGAAGGCAGCTTGGGAACGGCGGTTTGAGCAAACGAACGAGTAACTGGTTGAGATGTTGGTACAGTTGAAGCGGATGTTGCAGCTGGTGGAGCAGGTGATCTTGTGTTTGTAGATTTAGCCGGTGGACTTGGACCTTCTCGCACAATAAGTACCAGTGAGAATCTCGACGGCAGAACCTTTTCCGCTTTCACCCGACGCAGTAATGAGCTCCCTACTATATTATTTTCCTTGCTCTTTTTTGACTTTGCCATGTCAAGCTGTACCCACAACACAAAAGAATAAAATCACTCTTCAGAACTCATTGATGCAAAATACAGACAAGCAATACTTTGATGTAAGACAACCGTATGAGGATGGAATATGTAAGAAAAACAGGACGGCATGACATATTCGCAGCTACGATGTGCAAACTAAGCAGAAGGATTTTCAAGAAAATAGAAGTAATGCAAGCTAGACACCATATGAAAGATGCAACCAATATTACTCTGCCAAGTTAAAAGTGTCTTGTCATAAGTGGCAATTTAAAAAATTAGAAGCAGTACAACGTAGAAATCAATGCAAGATGCAACCACTATCAAATCGCCATGTTAAGAGCGTCCAATCATGAGTTACTGATGCGAGATACACAACAGCAGTACTAGACACAGAAAGATGCAGTGTATTCTAGACACAGAAAGCCATGTCATATGCACATGTATAACATATAAACTCAGCAGGTGCAATTTAATCAAAATAGAAGAAATACAGGCTAGACAACATATGCAACATGAAACCAATTATCACACTGTCAACTTAGAGCAAGCACCTGCGATGGTGGAGTGTGGGAAATGAACTCATCATGTAGACTTGGGACTTCAACTTCATTAGCGATGGCGATGGCAAATCTAGAGAGTCTCTGCATTTGCGTCGGTGCGGAGGGCCACCAACATCCCCTAACTTACTCTTTTCCTTCCTATTTTATGATATTGCCTTATGAAGTCAAAACCACAAGAAGATGAATAAAATTAGCTCTGCATAACTGGTTGATGCATGATACAGACGAACACTACTTTGATGTAAGGCAAGCGCAGGATAGGAGGATGGAATATATACAAAAAAATATAGCTTTTCATATTCACACGTACGATAGGAGGATGGAATATGTATCAAAAAACAGTAACGGAAGGCATTTCAACAAAATTAGAAGAAATGAAAGCTAGGCACCATATGAACATGCAACCAATATCACTCTATCAGGTAAAAAGTGTCTCGTCGTAAGTGCCATTTAAAGAAATTAGAAGCAGTACAAGCTAGAAGACAATGCAAGATGCAACCTACATCACAGTCCCAAGTTAAATGTGTCTTATGGGTAAGTGATCGTTGCAGGTATAAGTTGTAAGCTACGCAGATGCAATTCTACATAATCAGAAGCAATACAAACTAGACATCATACGGAAAATGCAACCATGCATAACAGTTCCAAGTAAGAGCAAGCACATATTATGGTGGAGTAGGGGAGATGTTCTCATCATGTACACGTATGTTCTAGAAACAGGAACATGTGTCATATTCACATGCATTATGTGTAAAATAAGCAGATGCAATTCAAGTTAGAAGCAATACAAGCTAGACATCATACGCAACATGCAGCCACATATAATAGTGTCAAGTTAGAGCAAGCACCTGTGATGGTGGAGTAGGGGAGATGTGCTCATCATCTACACAGCTACGTTGACTGTCCAGCCTTGTGTTGTCTTGCGAATCTTGTTGGGAGGATGGTGGAGTAGAATCTATAGAGACCCCCTGTTTGAGTTGCTCAAGGACCACCATCATCCACTTGCCGGACTAATTTCCTTCAGCTGTAATGATTTTGCATTGTGAAGCCAAACCGATAAGAAAAAGGAATAAAATTCGCTCTTGAACTCATTCATGTATGATCTTGTGAACACTACTCGGATGAAAGGCAAACACATGATGCGAGGATGGAATATGTATGAAAAAAAGGATGGTGTGACATATTCACACCTATGATGTGGTAACTAAGCAGAAGGTATTTCAACAAATTAGAAGCACTGCAAGCTAGACACCATATGAAAGATGCAACCAATATCACTCTACCAAGTTCAAACTGTATGGCGTTTCAACAAATTAGAAGCAGTATATGCTAGAAATCATATGCAAGACACAACCAATATCACAGTGGCGACTTAAAGGTGCCTTATCATAAGTGACTGATGCGGGATATGCAAGAATAGTAGTCTGATGTAGAAATAGGAACACATGTCATATTCACAGGCATTATGTGTAAAGTAAGCAGATGCAATTCAACAAAGTTAGAAGCAATACGAGCTAGAAATCATACGCAACATGCAACCACATATAATAGTGCCAAGTTAGAGCAAGCACCTGTGATGGTGGAGTAGGGAGATGTGCTCATCATCTACACAGCTACGTTATTTATCTAGCCTTGCGTTGTCTTGCGAATATTGTTGGGAGGATGGCGGAGTAGAATCTGTAGAGAACCTCCATTTCAGTTGCTCGGAAGGACCACCATCATCCAATGCCTTGCCAATTTCCTTCAGCTTTATTGATTTTGCATTGTGAGGTCATACCGACAAGAGAAAGGAATATCATTCGCTCTTTAGAACTCATTCATGCATGATACTGACGAACACTACTCTGATGAAAGGCAAAGTCATGATACGAGGATGGAATATATGCGAAAAAATGGGCTGACTTGACATATTCACACCTATGATGTGGTAACTAAGCGAAGGCACTTCAACAAATTAGAAACACCGCAAGACACCATATGGAAGGTGCAATCAATATCACTCGCCAAGTTAAAATTGTCTCGTCATAGGTGGCGTTCATCAAACTAGAAGCAATACATGCTAGAAATCATATTCAAGACGCAAACCAATATCACACTGCCAACTTAAAGGTGTCCCATATAAGTGGTGATGCAGGATACACAAGAAGAGTAGTTTCATGTAAGAACATGGTGTGATAGATGATATAGTATCTACCAAAAACAGGAAAGCTTGTCATATTCACATGTATAATGTGTAATCTAAGCAAATGCAGTTTACACTAATTAGGAGCAATACGAGCTAGACACCATATGCAACATGCAACCAGATATCACACTGCCAAGTTAGAGCAAGCACCTTGGATGGTGGAGTAGGGGAGCGGAGACTTGGACCATGTAATGCACTATCAGTACAAGGAGAATCGGTACAGATGCTCCATTTACGTTGCTGCAGAGGACCACCATCATCGCCTTCCTTACTATTTTCCTTCCTCTTTCTTGATTTTGCCTTGTCAAGTCAAACCCACAAGAAAAAGGAATAAAATTTGCTCTTCAGAACTTATTGATGCATGATCTTGTGAACACTACTTTCATGTAATGCAGCCGCATGATAGGAGGATGGAATATGTATGAAAAACAGGACGGCGTGACATATTGACATGTATGATGTATAAAGTGTAAACTAAGAACAAGGTGCTTGAACTTGTTAGAATCGATGCAAGCTAGAAACCATATGAAACATGAAACCAATATCACTCGCCAAATTAAAAGGGTGCCCTAACAAATGTATTTGACCAAATTAGAAGCAATACATGGCAACAGGCTAGAAATAATACGCAATATGCAGCGAATAAAGGTGACTCGTCGTAAGTGATTGATGCAGGATCTGAGAAGAGAGGTAGTTTCATGTAAGAACAAGGTTAACACATAGATGTAGTGTGTACCAAAAATAGGAAGGCATGTCATATTCACAGGTATAGTGTGTAAACTAAGCAGATGCAATTTACCCTAATTAGAAGCATTACAAGCTAGACACCGTATGCAACATGCAACCACATATCACACTGTGAAGTTGGAGCAAGCACCTGTGATGGTGGTGTAGGGGAAGTGCTGTCTTCAGGTACAAAGCAACATTCAATATCTTCATTTAGGCTTGCTGTTTCTTGAGAATCATGTGGAGAGGATGAAATTGCATTCTTTATAAGAGTATTGTGTCTCATATTAACCCACAGCGTGTTGTCTCAAAGCATAAGCGATAGACGCAGGATACACAAGAAACGATGGTTTGATGTAAGAACATGGTGTGATAGGCAGATGTAGTATGTACCAAAAACAGGAAGGCGTGTCATATTCACATTTATAATGTGTAAGCTAAGGAGATGCAATTTAACAAATTAGGAGCATTGATGAGGGATACACAAGAAAAGTATTTTGATGTAAGAACATGGTTAATAGAAAGACGTAGTATGTGTTGGGGAACGTTGCATAAAATAAAAAAATTCCTACGTTCACCAAGATCAATCTATGAGTTCATCTAGCAACGAGAGAGAGATGCATCTACATACCACTTGTAGATCGCGTGCGGAAGCGTTCAAGAGAACGGGGTTGAGGGAGTCGTTCTCGTCGTGATCCAAATCACCGGAGATCCTAGCGACGAACGGACGGCACCTCCGCGTTCAACACACGTACGGTTAGCGTGACATCTCCTCTGTCTTGATCCAGCAAGGGGGAAGGAGAGGTTGATGAAGATCTAGCAGACCTGACGGCGTGGTGGTGGATGGACAATACTCCCAGGGCTTCGCCAAGCAACTTGGGAGGAGGAAGAGGTGTAGCGGGGGAGGGAGGCGCCAAGGCTTGTGGTGCGGCTGCCCTCCTCCCCCTTTATATAGGCCCCTGGGGGCGCCTGCCCTCTAGAACCCATCTAGATGGGGGCGGCGACCAAGGGGGAGGCTTGCCCAAGGCAGAGTGGGCGCCCCACCCTAGGGTTTCCAACCCTAGGCGCAGGGGGCAAGTGAAGCGCACCAGCCCACCATGGGCTGGTTCCTCCCACTTCAGCCCACAGGGGCCCTCCGGGATAGGTGGCCCCACCCGATGGACCCTCGGGACCCTTCCGTGGTCCCAGTACAATACTGATAACCCCGAAATTCTCCCGATGGCCGAAATAGCACTTCCTATATATAATTATTTACCTTCGGACCATTCCGGAACTCCTGTGGCATCCGGGATCTCATCCGGGACTCCGAACAACATTAGGTTTGCTGCATACTCATATTCATACAACCCTAGCGTCACCGAACCTTAAGTGTGTAGACCCTACGGGTTTGGGAGACACGTAGACATGACCGAGACGGCTCTCCGGTCAATAACCAACAACGGGATCTGGATACCCATGTTGGTTCTCACATGCTCCTCGATGATCTCATCGGATGAACCACGATGTCGAGGATTCAAGCAACCCCGTATACAATTCCCTTTGTCAGACGGTATGTTACTTGCCCGAGATTCGATCGTCGGTATCCCAATACCTCGTTCAATCTCGTTATCGACAAGTCACTTTACTGCATCGTAATGCATGATCCCGTGACCAGACACTTGGTCACTTTGAGCTCATTATGATGATGCACTACCGAGTGGGCCCAAGTGAGACCTCTACATGTAATACGGAGTGACAAATCCAGTCTCGATCCGTGTCAACCCAATGACACTTTCGGAGATACCTGTAGTGCACCTTTATAGTCACCCAGTTACATTGTGACGTTTGGTACACCCAAAGCACTCCTACGGTATCCGGAGTTACACGATCTCATGGTCTAAGGAAGAGATACTTGACATTGGAAAAGCTCTAGCAAAACGAACTACACGATCTTATGCTATGCTTAGGATTGGGTCTTGTCCATCACATCATTCTCCTAATGATGTGATCCCGTTATCAATGACATCGAATGTCCATAGTCAGGAAACCATGACTATCTATTGATCAACGAGCTAGTCAACTAGAGGCTCACTAGGGACATGTTGTGGTCTATCTATTCACACGTGTATTACGATTTCCGAATAATACAATTATAGCATGAATAAAAAAACAATCATCACGAACAAGGAAATATAATAATAATCCTTTTATTATTGCCTCTTGGGCATATTTCGAACAGCCTCCCACTTGCACTAGAGTCAATAATCTAGTTACATTGTGATGAATCGAACACCCATAGAGTTCTGGTGTTGATCATGTTTTGCTCACGGAAGAGGTTTAGTCAACGGATCTGCGACATTCAGATCCGTATGCACTTTGAAAATTTCTATGTCTCCATCTTGAACATTTTCACGAATGGAGTTGAAGCGACGCTCGATGTGCCTGGTCTTCTTGTGAAACCTGGGTTCCTTGGCAAGTGCAATAGCTCTAGTGTTGTCACCGAAGAGTTTGATTGGCCCCAACGCATTGGGTATGACTCCTAGGTCGGTGATGAACTCCTTCACCCAAATTGCTTCATGCGCTGCCTTCGAGGCTGCCATGTACTCCGCTTCACACGTAGATCCCGCCACGACGCTGCTTGCCGCACCAGCCATCGCTTCCACCATTCAACATATACATGTATCCGGTTTGTGACTTAGAGTCATCCAGATCTGTGTCGAAGCTAAGCGTCGACGTAACCCTTCTGACGAGCTCTTCGTCACCTCCATAAACGAGAAACATGTCCTTAGTCCTTTTCGTGTACTTCAGGATATTCTTGATCATTGTCCAGTTGTTCCTTGCGGGATTACTTTGGTACCTTCCTACCAAACTTACGGCAAGGTTTACATCAGGTCTGGTACACAGCATGGCATACATAATAGAACCTATGGCTGATGCATAGGGGATGACACTCATCTCTTCTATATCTTCTGCCGTGGTCGGACATTGAGCCGAGCTCAATTTCACACCTTGTAATACAGACAAGAACCCTTTCTTGGACTGATCCATTTTGGACTTCTTCAATATCTTATCAAGGTATGTGCTTTGTGAAATACCTATGAGGCGTCTTGATCTATCTCTATAGATCTTGATGCCTAATATATAAGCAGCTTCTCCAAGGTCCTTCATTGAAAAACTTTTATTCAAGTAGGCCTTAATGCTGTCCAAGAGTTCTATATCATTTCCCATCAAAAGTATGTCATCTACATATAATATGAGAAATGCTATGAGCTCCCACTCACTTTCTTGTAAACGCAGGCTTATCCATAAGTCTCAAGATAAACCCAAACGCTTTGATCATCTCATCAAAGCGAATGTTCCAACTCCGAGATGCTTGCACCAGCCCATAAATGGATCGCTGGAGCTTGCATACCTTGTTAGCATTCTTAGGGTCGACAAAACCTTCCGGCTGCATCATATACAGTTCTTCCTTAAGATAGCCGTTAAGGAATGTCGTTTTGACGTCCATTTGCCATATCTCATAATCATAGTATGCGGAAATTGCTAACATGATTCGGACGGACTTCAGCTTCGCTACGGGAGAGAAAGTCTCATCGTAGTCAATCCCTTGAACTTACCGATAACCTTTAGCGACAAGTCGAGCTTTATAGATGGTAACATTACCATCCGCGTCCGTCTTCTTCTTAAAGATCCATTTGTTTTCTATCGCCGCCGATCATCGGGCAAGTCTGTCAAAGTCCATACTTTGTTTTCATACATGGATCCTATCTCGGATTGCATGGCTTCAAGCCATTTGTTGGAATCTGGGCCTGCCATCGCTTCTTCATAGTTCAAGGTTCACCGTTGTCTATGACATGATTTCCGGGACAGGGTTGCCATACCACTCTGGTGTGGAACGTGTCCTTGTGGACCTACGAAGTTCAGTAGCAACTTGATCCGAAGTACCTTGATCATCATCATTAATTTCCTCTCCAGTCGGTGTAGGCACCACAGAAACATTTTCCTGAGCTGTACTACTTTCCGGTTCAAGAGGTAGTACTTCATCGAGATGTACTTTCCTCCCACTTACTCCTTTCGAGAGAAACTCTTTTTCAAGAAAGGATCCGTTCTTGGCAACAAAGATCTTGCCTTCGGATCTAAGGTAGAAGGTATACCCAATGGTTTCCTTAGGGTATCCTATGAAGACGCATTTTTCCGACTTGGGTTCGAGCTTTTCAGTTGAAGTTTCTTGACATAAGCATCGCATCCCCAAACTTTTAGAAACGACAGCTTAGGTTTCTTCCCAAACCATAATTCATACGGTGTCATCTCAACGGATTTAGACGGTGCCCTATTTAAAGTGAATGCAGCTGTCTCTAGAGCGTATCCCCAAAATGATAGCGGTAAATCGGTAAGAGACATCATAGATCGCACCATATCCAATAGAGTGCGATTACGACGTTCGGACACAGCGTTACGCTGAGGTGTTCCAGGCGGCGTGAGTTGTGAAACGATTCCACATTTCCTTAAGTGTGTACCAAATTCATGACTTAAATATTCTCCTCCACGATCTGATCGTAAGAACTTTATTTTTCAGTCACATTGATTCTCTACCTCATTCTGAAATTCCTTGAACTTTTCAAAGGTCTCGGACTTGTGTTTCATCAAGTAGACATACCCATATCTACTCAAGTCATCAGTGAGAGTGAGAACATAACGATATCCTCCGCGAGCCTCAACGCTCATTGGACCGCACACATCGGTATGTATGATTTCCAATAAGTTGGTTGCTTGCTCCATTGTTCCGGAGAACGGAGTCTTGGTCATTTTGCCCATGAGTCATGGTCCACATGTGTCAAATGATTCATAATCGAGAGACTCTAAAAGTCCATTAGAATGGAGCTTCTTGATGCGCTTGACACCAATGTGACCAAGGCGGCAGTGCCACAAGTATGTGGGACTATCGTTATCAACTTTACATCTTTTGGTATTCACACTATGAATATGTGTAATATTACGTCTGAGATTCATTAAGAATAAACCATTGACCATCGGAGCATGACCATAAAACATATCTCTCATATAAATAGAACAACCATTATTCTCGGATTTAAATGAGTAGCCATCTCGCATTAAACGACATCCTGATACAATGTTCATGCTCAAACTTGGCACTAAATAACAATTATTGAGGTTTAACTAATCACGTAGGTAAATGTAGAGGTACCGTGCCGACGGCGATCACATCGACCTTGGAACCATTCCCGACGCGCATCGTCACCTCGTCCTTCGCCATTCTCCGTTTATTCCGCAGCTCCTGTTGTGAGTTACAAATGTGAGCAACGGCACCGGTATCAAATACCCAGGAGTTACTATGAGTACTGGTAAGGTACACATCAATTACATGTATATCAAATATACCTTTAGTGTTGCCGGCCTTCTTGCCTGCTAAGTATTTGGGGCAGTTCCGCTTCAAAGGCCCTTCCCTTTGCAATAAAAGCACCCAGTCGTGGGCTTGGGTCCATTCTTTGACTTCTTCCCGGCAATCGGCTTACCGGAGCGGCAACATCCTTGCCATCCTTCTTGAAGTTCTTCTTACCCTTGCCCTTCTTGAACTTAGTGGTTTTATTAACCATCAACACTTGATGTTCTTTCTTGGTTTCAACCTCTCACGACTTCAGCATTGAGAATACTTCAGGAATGGTCTTCACCATCCCCTGCATATTGTAGTTCATCACAAAGCTCTTGTAGCTCGGTGGGAGCTACTGAAGGATTCTGTCAATGACCGCCTCGTCTGGGAGGTTAATGTCCAGCTGGGACAAGCGGTTGTGCAACCCAGACATTTTGAGTATGTGCTCACTGACAGAACTATTTTCCTCCATCTTACAACTGTAGAACTTGTCGGAGACTTCATATCTCTCGACCTGGGCATGAGCTTGGAAAACCATTTTTAGCTCCTCGAACATCTCATATGCTCCGTGTTGCTCAAAACGCTTTTGGAGCCCCGGTTCTAAGCTGTAAAGCATGCCGCACTGAACGAGGGAGTAATCATCAGCACGAGACTGCCAAGCGTTCATAATGTCTTGGTTCTCTGGGATGGGTGCTTCACCTAGCGGTGCTTCTAGGACATATTGTTTCTTGGCTGCTATGAGGATGATCCTCAGGTTCCGGACCCAGTCCGAATAGTTGCTGCCATCGTCTTTCAGCTTGGTTTTCTCTAGGAACGTGTTGAAGTTCATGGTGACATGAGCGTTGGCCATTTGATCTACAAGACATTTTGCAAATATTTTTAGACTAAAGTTCATGATAATTTAGTTCATCTAATCAAATTATATAATGAACTCCCACTCAGATTTGACATCCCTCTAGTCATCTAAGTGTTACATGATCCGAGTCGACTAGGCCGTGTCCGATGATCACATGAGACGGACTAGTCATCGTCGGTGAACATCTCCATGTTGATCGTATCTTCCATACGACTCATGTTCGACCTTTCGGTCTCTTGTGTTCCGAGGCCATGTCTGTACATGCTAGGCTCGTCAAGTTAACCTAAGTGTTTTGCATGTGTAAAACTGTCTTACACCCGTTGTATGTGAACGTAAGAATCTATCACACCCGATCATCACGTGGTGCTTCGAAACGAACTTTAGCAACGGTGCACAGTTAGGGAGAACACTTTCTTGAAATTATTATAATGGATCATCTTATTTACTACCGCCATTCTAAGTAAACAAGATGCATAAGCATAATAAACATCACATGCAATTATATAGTAGTGACATGATATGGCCAATATCATATAGCTCCTTTGATCTTCATCTTCGGGGCTCCATGATCATCTTGTCACCGGCATGACACCATGATCTCCATCATCGTGTCTCCATGAAGTTGCTCGCCAACTATTACTTCTACTACTATGGCTAACACGTTTGCAATAATGTAAAGTAATTTACATGGCGTTGAGTCAATGACACGCAGGTCATACAATAATTAAGACAACTCCTATGGCTCCTGCCGGTTGTCATACTCATCGACATGCAAGTCGTGATTCCTATTACAAGAACATGATCTCATACATCACAATATATCATTCATCATTCATCACAACTTCTGCCCATATCACATCACATGACAATTGCTGCAAAAACAAGTTAGACGTCCTCTAATTGTTGTTGCATCTTTTACGTGGCTGCAATTGGGTTCTAGCAAGAATGTTTTCTTACCTACGTGAAAGCCACAACGTGATTTGTCAACTTCTATTTACCCTTCATAAGGACCCTTTTCATCGAATCCGCTCCAACTAAAGTGGGAGAGACAGACACCCGCTAGCCACCTTATGCAACTAGTGCATGTCAGTCGGTGGAACCTGTCTCACGTAAGCGTATGTGTAAGGTCGGTCCGGGCCGCTTCATCCCACAATACCGCTGAAGCAAGATAAGACTAGTAACGGCAAGAAAGTTGACAACATCTACGCCCACAACTGATTTGTGTTCTACTCGTGCAATAGAGAACTACGCATAGACCTAGCTCATGATGCCACTATTGGGGAACGTTGCATAAAATAAAATTTTTCCTACATTCACCAAGATCAATCTATGAGTTCATCTAGCAACGAGAGAGAGAGATGCATCTACATACCACTTGTAGATCGCGTGCGGAAGCGTTCAAGAGAACATGGTTGAGGGAGTCGTTCTCGTCGTGATCCAAATCACCGGAGATCCTAGCGCCGAACGGACGGCACCTCCGCGTTCAACACACGCGTCAGTCGGTGTGGCGTCTCCTCCGTCTTGATCCAGCAAGGGGAAGGAGAGGTTGATGAAGATCCAGCAGACGACGGCGTGGTGGTGGATGCAAGACAATACTTGGCAAGGCTTCGCCAAGCAAGCTGGGGAGGAGGAAGAGGTGTAGCAGGGGAGGGAGGCGCCAAGGCTTGGTGGCTGCCCTCCCTCCCCTTTATATAGGCCCCTGGGGGCGCAGCCCCTCTAGAACCCATCTAGATATGGGGCGGCGGCCAAGGGGAGGCTTGCCCCCAAGGCAAGTGGGCGCCCCCCCCTAGAGTTTCCAACCCTAGGCAGGGGGGCCCAAGTGGGGCGCACCAGCCCACCAGGCTGGTTCCTCCACTTCAGCCCACGGGGCCCTCCGGGATAGGTGGCCCCACCCGGTGGACCTCAGGACCCTTCCGGTGGTCCGGTACAATACCGTAACCCCAAAATTCTCCCGATGGCGAAATAGCACTTCCTATATATAATTCTTTACCTCAGGACCATTCCGGAACTCCTTGTGACGTCCGGGATCTCGTCGGGACTCAACAACATTCGGTTTGCTGCATACTCATATTCATACAACCCTAAGCGCCACCGAACCTTAAGTGTGTAGACCCTACGGGTTCGGGAGACACGTAGACATGACCGAGACGGCTCTCCGGTCAATAACCAACAGCGGGATTTGGATACCCATGTTGGCTCCCACATGCTCCTCGATGATCTCATCGGATGAACCACGATGTCGAGGATTCAAGCAACCCCGTATACAATTCCCTTTGTCAGACGATATGTTACTTGCCCGAGATTTGATCGTCGGTATCCCAATACCTCGTTCAATCTTGTTACCGGCAAGTCACTTTACTCGTACCGTAATGCCTGATCCCGTGACGGACACTTGGTCACTTTGAGCTCATTATGATGATGCACTACCGAGTGGGCCCGTGATACCTCTCCGTAATACGGAGTGACAAATCCGATCTCGATCCGTGTCGACCCAACAGACACTTTCGGAGATACCTGTAGTGCACCTTTATAGTCACCCGATTCACGTTATGACGTTTGGTACACCCAAAGCACTCCTACGGTATCCGGGAGTTACACGATCTCATGGTCTAAGGAAGAGATACTTGACATTGGAAAAGCTCTAGCAAAACGAACTACACAATCTTGTGCTATGCTTAGGATTGGGTCTTGTCCATCACATCATTCTCCTAATGATGTGATCCCGTTATCAATGACATCGAATGTCCATAGTCGAAACCATGACTATCTATTGATCAACGAGCTAGTCAACTAGAGGCTCACTAGGGACATGTTGTGGTCTATCTATTCACACGTGTATTACGATTTCCGGATAATACAATTATAGCATGAATAAAAAACAATTATCATGAACAAGGAAATATAATAATAATCCTTTTATTATTGCCTCTAGGGCATATTTCCAACAGTATGTACCAAAAACAGGAAGGCATGTCATATTCACTGGTATAATGTGTTAACTAAGCAGATGCAATTTACCCTAATTAGAAGCATTACAAGGTAGACACCATATGCAACATGCAACCACATATCACACTGCCAAGTAAGAGCAAGCACCTGCGATGGTGGTGTGGGGAATTGCGGTGATCAACTAGAGAGCTACGTTGACTATCTTCATTTAGCCTTGCTGTTTCTTGAGAATCATGTGGGGAGGATGACACCGCACTCTTTAAACGAGTAGGGCGTCTCACAAGAACTCCACCCGGTGACTGTCTCATCATAAGTGATTGACGAGGGATACAAAAGAGCATTAGTTTGATGTACGAACATGGTTAATAGACATATGTAGTATGTATCAAAAACAGGAAGGCATGTCATTATCAAAGGTATAATGTGTAAAGTAAGCGAGATGCAATTTAACCAAATTGGAAGCAATACAAGCTAGACACCATATGCAACATGCAACCACATTTGACAGCGCGAAGTTAAAGCAAGCACCTGGGATGGTTGTGTGTGGCAATTGAGATCATCAACTGCAGAGCTACGTTTACTGTCTCCAACTGCTGACACTGCACCCATTAGAGCACTGAAACGCTTAGTGCTTATCTTCGAATTACACTGGAGCGACTTACATCTTTTCTTTTACGCATTCATCAACACTGCGTCAGAGTCTGAAATACCCATGCATAAAAAAACAATAGTGTGAGTATGGGTGAAGTGTGTGCACAATTAGTACAGTGTAAAGGTAGTATGATAGCAGGTCGGTGAGAAATAAATGACGGGAGACATATGATAGCTCTACAACATGCATGGCACACTCAATTATTACAGGATTCTATGAAAATAACAGTCGACTGAAAGCAAATAGGTTAGTCCATTTTTTCTGCACCGTCCGGTGTACAAAGAACGAGCAGATCGCCTTCATCTACCTCTAGCCAGTCAGTGTTGATGATCTTCCTCGAAACGCCAGCGACCATCGGCCCAGTATTCCTCCCTTGCCTGCGCCCTCCCCTCAACCTCACCGCACCTCCGTGCTTGGCACCGCCCCCCGGGCCATCCATTCAAGCCCCGCCGACCTCCAGATCGGGCGCAAGCAGCTCCTGCGCCCCACACCCATATGATAGACACCGATGCGCCGCTTCCTCGGGGAACAGGCGGACTAGGTGCTCCGCGCGCCTAAGCGGGTGCTGCTTCTTTTAATTGCGGTTCGTTGACCTGAATTGAAATCCAGGCGGGCTACTGACCTCTACCAAAGGTGAAATAGTAAAAGGGAGGAAACCTTGTGCATTTAGTATCACGAATAAGATGCAGTAAGAAGCTCTCAACTAGTTTCTTTTGTGGGAAGAATACGGTGTGAGCAGAGACGTAAGATTTGCACAAATAAGGGAAGAGGAGTACCTCTTTCTGCTGGCAGTGCTATGTCCTTCTGTTTTTCCAACGATCTTGTTGTTACTTGAACCGAAGTTGTGGAGGACGGTGCAGCCTTGGGCGAACCCATGGCCAAGTTGTTGAGTGTGGTGCGGTGGCCGTCTGTCGTGGCGGGGGGAAGAAGATCCGAGGCGGCGAACGACGGCGTAGCGGGAATAGCTCCGGTGCGGTGGACGGTTGCGACAGTGGAGCCGCAGCAGTGAGGCGCAGGATGGCGTGGTCGGAGTGGTTCTGGTACGGCGGACGTCGGCATCGGCGTCGTGGAGGCAGATCTGCCTCGGCTTCAGCTGCTAAGTCCTTGAGGGCATTGCGATTGCGGTTGCGTTGGACGGCGGCGGGTACCGGCTCCGGCGTGATGGAGGAGGGCGGCGGTGGATTGGCCGCTATGGGGTGGAGGACGGAGGAGGCTGGGGTTTCGCGGCTGGTGGAGAGGGCGTTTTCACGCCCAATGAGTATGAATGGGGAAACGAAGGGAAGCGGGGAACTAAGGGGGAACAATGTTTCGGTTTGAGACGCGCTTGTTTGAAATTTGGGGAAAGTTACAAACTTCGCCCCCAGCTAAAATTTCAGACATATTGCGGGTTGGGGGTAGGACAGTCATGTCAGGTGTCCCAAATGTGGGCGGGATAGATTTCGGCGGCGCATGGGTGTTTAGCGCCCACAGTATGAATGCTTCTTCGAGGCGGTTGAGACTAGCGTCTTGGTGAAGTTACAAACCTACCCGGTTTAGACCTTTGGACATCGGGCCGATAGGCTACACGGGCCAGAGTCGACAGTAATTTCCTACCACCAAAACATTAGTCTTGCACGGTTTGGGTGACCAGAGGCCTATTTGGTAACCGTTCAATATTTGGGAGCGAAGCATTAACGTTTCGGTTCTCTTGAATTGAACTTTCAGGATTTGTCAAACTTCACAAATCTTTACTCTTGAAAATCCTAAAGCTACGATTATTTTGGAATGGAGGGGTACATTTTAAAATACATTGTACACGAGTATATATTAAAAAATATGCAACTTACCTCAGTTCATGCATGGTTCCAGGTATAATCTCCTTGGTTGCAAAAAAAATGTTAGATATGCGTATGTATATATATAGCATGTTCAAACTCACGACAAAGATTGATGCCCCCTTTTGCATCTGATTTACAAATGCCATTATCTCGGGTTCAAATAGATGAATGCACTTCCTATGAATTTGAATCTTTGAAACCCCCTTTATGTTGAATTCGACATGTATTTTATTTCGTAGCTAGCAATTTGGAATGTATCCATGCAAGTGAAAAATGTATAAGTGCTTCACACTAACAACATGGAGTGCACTAATTAATGTTTATATATGAATTGCAAAAGCATCCATTGCATGTATTTCAATCCGCTCTCACTCTATGGATCGATAATATGAAATAAACACATGCACATGCTAGAATTCAATAGAGTATGGGTGTCTGATAGACCGATTTTCGTCCATACGCAATTTTGCAAAATTCATGATCTCATCCAAAAATAATAATGCCATTTACATTTTAATTTAATGCGTAGAACCGCCTTTTACACGTAGATGCACTATGCCTCGCCCCGTTCTCACAAACGCGTTATATATCTCTCTATCTATCACATAAGTGCACACACTTTATATGCATCGGCATTTCTCTTTCACACATGCTCACAATCTCTCTCAGGGTGTCGGGGTGTCTCACGCACATGCTCTCTCTCTGTTTCTCTCTCTCTCTCTCTCTCTCTCTCTCTCTCTCTCTCTCTCTCTCTTTCTGACTACTATGTACCACTCTTTTCACTAATCTCAGTTGGAAAACACTATTTCTCTCACATGCATATATACACATGCACGGTCTCTACTAGCCCTCTATACGCACATATATGTGCCTACGTGTCTCCCTTACGCACATTATCTTTAGGCCTCTCTCGCACACATTGCCCCCGACACACCTCTCTAATAGTAGTTGGCAGATATGATTTCATCATATCATTCGGTAGGATATCCTGGCTGTTAGGCTGGATGGTATCTGAGGCAAAGTTTTACCCTAGTTCGGATCGGCCCCTTGCAGTTGAAGAAAGAGCCTACTCCTGGTACTGTATATTAGTGATAGGGGTGTGTACAAAGTACACGTGAATACCAGGAATTGTGCGTGTGTGTATACTATCGATGAACTAGCCCCCAAGCTTGTATAACATACTAACGGCCTAAGGTTACAAATCATATATAGTCGGCTTATCACCAGTGGGGATAGAGTCCTCTGCGACTCTGGTAGCTTCGTGTTGTACACCGAGTCCTCCACATGGGTCTCCGTATAACACGTCTCGGTCCAACCTATATGTGGCGCAGGATGGAACCGACCCATGAGTCTTTATGTTGACCCACCACAACTAGAAATGATGTGCCCACCATACCACACACGCAATCGGCCACTAAGAAAATAAGCATATACAATAGTACAACAGAATCTAGCTCACGTTACGTCTCCATATTTTGTTGATGACACTGACGGACTTTGCATTTGATGTGTGCTTCGTATTTTGTTGACGACACTTACGGTCATTGTATTTGAAGCGAAAGCACGATATGGTCACTGGACTTCATAATAAGCTCATCACGGTCACCACATACATTTTGTCGTGCTAACCAACATGTGGTTGGATGGTTAGAGGACAGTGGTTTCTCGAGCCCACCAAGGTTAAAGTCCCGGTGCTCGCATTTATCTTGTGTTAATTTCAGTATTTTCCGGCGATGTACGTTCAGCGGGAGGAGACGTTCCACTCGACTACGAGGCACCTATGGTGACTTCGTATCTCAAGATCATGTAGATGAAAAAGTCAGTCGACTGACGTGTAGCCTCACCCCGCACGTACACATGCACGCACGCAAGACACGCACGCATGTAGGCGTGCAACACTGACATGTACACATAACGTACACACGCACGCATGCTGGCGTGCAACACTGACACGTACACATGCACTCATGAACACACGCACGTACGCACCTATGCATGCAACACTAAAACGCACCCTTGCACGCACGCAACACTCGCACGCCTGCATGCACATAGCACACGACGCAAGACACACGCTCAACCTATACGTGCATGCACCCTTTGTTAAGGACATGGATTCTTATGAGTATTAATCAATCTTATCAGTGATAAGCAGAACATTGATGTTTGCATTGGTCTTTATGAATCACAACGTATCGAACGAGCTATCAACATAGTAGGCTTAACTACATGAAAAAGATGACGTCACACTCAATGAACAATCATCGGTTTATGAAATGACCGCTTCTGACCTCCCTGGCCCACCAAAGGTTCCTCTGCTGTGCGCTGCCTGCGTTGGGTCACTGACATGCAGGCCATGCACCCAAAGAGCCCACACGTCAGGGGAAGAACGGCGCGGTGTCCTAGGTCAGAGTTGAAGGCGCCACTCGCGGCACGCCCGGCTGAACACGCCTCCGTGCCGCATTCAAACGCCTCCATGAAACCCACCCGTGTGGAAGCCGAGAAACCCACTCTGGACGCACGTCCGTTCATGAACGGGCCGGCGTTAAACGCAACACCGGCCGAGCTCCTCTCACCCGCCGTCTATTTAATCTCCTATTTAAACGAGGCCAAACGCCGGCCAAGAATCGCACACCTCCGCCGCTCCCCTATCTCCTCCACCATTTTTTCCACTCTTACAATGGCTTACGAAGAGTAGTTATTCCGCATCCAAGCCGGCTGGGTAGCCTGCCGGATCTGAAGCTATGCAGCTCGCTGATCCACCTCCTCCCCTCTCCCAACGGAGCGATTTGCCGCCCCAAGCCGGTAGCGCAGTTCAACAACTTCGCCGCTCGAGCCAGCTCGACGAGGAGCGGCGCACGGGCGTCGTTGCTGCCGTCCACACCGCCGCCTTGTACCGCGTCTCCTGTTTCTGTGGCCGAGACTCCCATGCCGGCGGCCACGCCATGCAAGCAGCGGCAGAAGCCGGGTGCGCGAAGGGCGACGAGTCGGTGGCCAGCGCCTCCGCGTCCGCCCGCCATCATCGAGGAGAAGTAGAACACGGGAGGCCGCCGCCGCTTGGGTCCCATGAAGGCCACCGCGGAGGCGACGCCGGCGTACACATCAGGTGTCTTGCCGGATCCTTTTGTTGCGAGGACCTTCGTCGACCCCGCATGGGCTCCACGGAAGAGGGGAATGTTAGGATGAACTCGAGCCGGTGCCGGCCATGGCGAAGTAGTGGCCGGTGATGAACTCGAACTGGTGCCGGCCACCATCATCTTCGGCACCAGCCAATGATATCAGTTGGGCAGTGGGGAAGCGAGCCGTCCTTTGTGCTGAAGCATATACTTCCGGGGCTCCCGGCAGTCCGGTGATCATGCTGCCGGACATGAGGAACACAAATCGATCGGCGGGCGACCATTTAGGCCAGGTATTATATACATGTGTTGTCCAGAACTAGCACCGCGTAGTTCATTTGAATGTAATGAAATCTGTCATGTTTGTGTGAAAATCCGGTATTCTATATGATTTCCATCGTTTTTTATATGAAATATCAGTTTGTCTACGTGTTTGCGTGAATTTCGTCCGGTTGTTTGAGTTACTGTCATAATGTGTGCGGCTACGGTTGGATGGCGTAATTTGCGGGTCGCCGGTCAGTCTGCGGGCGGCTCGGGCGGTGTTGTGGGACAAAAAAACACAGCTCGTGTGAGCTCGTCTCCAACGTCTTGCTACTGGAGGATGCATGAAAGCATGAGCACCGAGCCATTCCTCGTTCATCGGTGGCAAAGGCACCGGTGGGCGAAAAGGGTCGCCAATATTTTGGCTACCACAGGGCAAGATCCAAACAGCCCCTCCCAACAGATTCAAATCCCTCGTTCACCGTGGAATTTTGCCATGTGTTGTTTTCATGGACTAGCAAGATGCCCGTGCATTGCACGGAACATCAAGATGCATTTTTTACAAACTCCCACATGCATGCAAGGGATAATTAATGTCCTCCTTTGCTAGTACCACGAGGCAAACGCCATTAATATTGCATTGATTAGTGTTAGTGGCCTTGTATATCTGCAAATTGTAATTTTGATAGTGGCCCCTTGTATATAAAAATGGAGGGAGAAATATGAGAGATAAGGTGAGGAGGAGTGGGGCGTGGTGCCGTGGTGGTGACTAGTGGTCGGACTGGGCGGAGGCATGGGATGGATGGCGCATTATGTCTAGGTTTATATCTCTCTCACACACGCCCACGTAGGTGGGGGACGTGCACGAAGAGAAGAGGTGCACGCACGGCGCACGTACTCCCGTCTCTTTCCCAACCACAACCGCGCGGGTACACGGTGGAGCTCATTTCTATACGAAAAAGGCAGCCCACGTGGTAATTTGGCACATGTACTGGTTGTCCACTTGGTGGAGGGAGGATTGTCTACCACGGGTGAACAAACAAATTGCGACTTGACGCGTTATGTTAAATTAAAAAAGAGGCAAACCATGTGGGGCCTATCTTAGAGGCAAGGCTCTATACACCGGAGTACTTTTGATGTGTCCCATCAACTCATGAACGAGGAGAAACTTGCTTAGTCGTCGTCTCCCCGCCCTTTGGCGCGGTGGCTCGCAAGATGAGGTGAAGCTTACTACTCAGACGCCTTTACGCCCGCTCCCTCGCCTTGTGTGATGGCTCGCATGACGAGGAGAAATTTTTACTACTCCCTCCGTTTACTCCTCGTCCCTACTACGTACTTTGGTTAGTACTCCCTCTATTTACTTATACAAGGACACTATAAAAAATACATTTTGCATCTATACAAGGCCACAAATAGTAATCGAGACAAAAGTTACTACTCCCTCCTTTCCAGTTTATGGCACAATTTCAAAATCTCTCCAACCAAGGTAGACGGTGAGTGGTCGAATTAATTTCGTAGTTTGCACAGTACACTTGTTTTTCTCAAGAAGTTATGTTTACCGAGGCATTAATTAGAACGAATGCGTGAATGACCACTAAATTTCCACGAACTTGTGCATGCATTGGTTAGTTTCCTCTTGACACTGCTTGCGTCGGGTGATCTAACGCACCTCGAAATCCAACATGTAATGGTACTACTACTAGTATAGTAGAATTGAGACTTATCAAACGGAAAAACGAATGTTTGTTAGATGAGCCCTATAAACCCTAGTGGGTACGTACTCCGTAAAAACAAATTTTCCCAAAACTAAGTCGCTCCCTTTCATGAATTATGTAGTATACTCCTCCGTCAACGCTCCCTTTCATGAATTCTGTACTTCCTGTTGCCGACATGTGGGACACATAGCAACCGGGTCGACGTGTCAAGCACCAAATAACAGTGCAGAACAGCAAGGGGGACGCACCCCACTCGTACCGGCCCAGTAGTAGTAATGAGCAATGAGACGTCAAATCACAATGCCGCACCTTCCCAGACGGACGAAGCAACCATTATTTCACACTTCGGTTCGACATCATCTCAAACCACGTACTAGTATTGCTTCTGCCTCAAGAGGGACACGCGCATCGCCTTGGTACATCATGACACGTGGGACCGCATGACAGGCCATGCTCCCCCGCCGATCGCTCGGTAAAATCACCTCATTTTTACTATACTTCCTCCGTATCGGTTTACTACATGGCATGCACGTCGTTCTAGGTTGAGAATTAACTGGCTATATATATGAGATGAACAGTACGCTAGCCTTTTAAAAAATGTATACTTTTGTACAGTAGTACTCCACTATCGATGGATTGCGCCATGGAGCAAAAATTGAAATTTTAAAAAAGGTGGTACATATAGAGAGCGCTCATCGCCAAATTATGCATATAGTACTTTTAAAAAAGCTAGTACGTGTTTAATTGGGGTGCTAAATTCTATTAAATAAATACTAGTACTAGTATGTACATACTGAAGAGTTAAAGTAACGAGAAGAAACATAACATAGTTCTGCTGGGGCTCAAAGACAACACACCCCTCAAATTAAACTAAGCACACATGAAATTAAACTATGCAACTAATCCGGTAGACACTGCATTAGAAGTTTAGAACCACCATGAGCAACGACACTGCCACCTTACTCGGAGTCCTCATCCACGTCCTCGACTTCGTCCTTGTCCCTCTTCCTCTTGGTCGATACTTCTTTGCTTGAACCGCCAACTTGGTTGTTGCTCTTCATCCAACCCTTGTAGATATTGAAACAAAGGTAGCCATCCATTGCAGCGTATTGGATGTGGTCTATATCTAGTACATTCCGCTGCCATGCATGACGATGAAACATGTATGGTGGTTTCTCCAGTTTACCGTACGAAGGATGAACCATGGCTCTCGCCAGGTCAGCATTGAAGGCTGACGAGAGGGCACCAGCCGATTCTTCTGGAGGTCGAAGGGGTTGCCTACAACGATGCCTATCCGACGCAGGACTTCTTTGCCGTTCTTAAAGTCTACAGTAACTAATTTGACTGTTTTGTCCTCGAAGAAGTTCTTAAAATCGTGGCACTCAACGTCGGCATGGCATATGTGGTAGACCAAGCAAATGTTATGTACGCAAACCTGGATCACGGTGGGCTTCTTCCTCTCTTCATCCTTTAGATCCTTCTCTCGTCCCACGACTGTGGTGTACTCAACATCTAGCCCAGCGACCCACTCATCATGTGAGTTTTCGAACATGCGTCTGAAGCGAGAAAGGCATCCTTTCACCGTCGCGGAAGTACGGGTGTAGATGACGCCAAACTCATCGTCGGTGATGGTTCTAAGCTTGTACTCACCGCCGATCGGGGAGATTTGGGACGCCATGGATTTGGGAGGAGGGTTAGGATTAGTGGAACTGTCGTAATGTGAATGGACGGTACGACTAGGAGCGAACCGCCGTAGTATTAAAGGACGTGTTGTCACATCCTAGTTAGTCCTTGCATTAGAGTGTTGCATCATGTTTACCTTTCATCAGAAATTTGAAATGGGGAAGACAGAACCCCCAGAACCCCTCTGAATCCAACTAGGGTTTACTAAAAATATTTTCAATGAACCTGAAATGCCCTTTAAAAATGTTCATCACCTTTGCCTTGGTCCTAAACGCCTTTGTCAAGTGATGCACAAATTTCTAGGTCACTCTAAGGTCATTGGATTAAATCTTTAGCTATTTGAATTTGGGCATTTAAATTATATAAAATATTTCAAATGCTCAAATAATCCCAAACTAAAATGTTCCATGCTGGATATATTCCAACTAAGGACCATGTGCAGTTTGGTGAATTTTGGAGTTGCCTAGGTATTTTTAGAAATGCAACAAACCAACAGAATAATTGAAAACAGAAATAAAAGGGAAACCACTTACCTGGCCGCAGCCCACCTGGTAGCCTGTGGCCGGCCCTTTATCTTTGGCCCATGCCACCTCGTCGTCGCCACGCAGGCACTGTGGTGACGCCGGCGAGCGTGAGCTCGCCACGGCGTTAGCTGCTTGCCGCCTGCGCCACCGAGCCCCTGGGTGAGCTCCACGTCGCCGCCCCGACCCCGTGGACACCTCATTCGCCCCCCTGCCTCTCTCCCTTGCTCTCCCGCACCATGGCCGACGCACCTGCCGCCGCACCGCCGACGTAGTCGCGTCCACCGTCATCCCCGTACCCAACCACCGTGTCTAACTACTCCGCCGTCGTCGACTCCGTCGAGCAGTGCGAGCCCCGAGCGCTCGCGAGCCCTGCTTCATCTTCCTCGAGCTCGTCTTCACCGAGCACCGCCGGAGATCCCCATTGCCGTCGCCGCCACATCACCTCGTCCCCGACCTCGCCGACTGCTTCGCCGCACTCACCGTGAGCCCAGCTACCTTCCCATCCCTCTCATTCTCGCTCTCGAGCCCCGCACCGACTGCACCGAGCTCGGCCGCACCCGCCGCCGCCATCAAGACGTCGCCGTCGTGGCCACAGCCACGTTGGCTCGACTTCGAGCACGCCATCGCACTCACCGCACTCCCAGGAGCCCAACGCACCTCACCCCGTGCCCTGCCGTGCCCCGTAGCCACGGGTTCGTCCTCACCCGACTCCGGCGACCGCCAAGCTCGTCGCCAGCAACGTTCCCGGCCACCCCAAGCTCAACCGCCACCACCAACATCGCGGGTTGTCTCCGGCTACCCGTAGATGGTCTCTGCCGTCCATTTGGTCACCGGAATGCACAATCACACTCCCGCCGCTGCGTCTGGCCTCGCCGGCGGCTAAACTTCGGCGGGTTTGACCCCGCTGACATAGTTGACTAGGTGGGGCCCCTCTGCTAATTAACCTAGTTTAGGTTTAATTAAAATTAGTTAGCCTAATTAGCTACTGACATGCGGGACCCACTGGGTCAGGTTGACTGGACGCCCCGTTGACCCCCGACGTCACTCGGCCTTGACGCATAATAATTAATTTCTGGTTTTATTTGTTTACAGGAAATTCCAGAAATTGTTGCAAACTTCAAAAAATCATAGAAATTAATCTGTAACTACAAATGCAAAGTTTAATATATGAATTTTGATCAGAAAATTGAATCTATCCATTGGTAATGGTTTCATGCATGACAGAACAAGTTAACCTTGCTGTTTAAGCATAATAAGATAATGCACCATTATGGCTATGTTAAATGAGCTAACATTTGAATCTTTGATTCAAATGAGTTCATTCCTTTCTGTTCTAACTTGCATTAGGCAAACACACATACATATTGCCATGTCATAGCATGCATCATATTGTTGCATATTGTCATGTGTTGTTTATGTTCGGTGTGTCTTTCGTGATAGGTTCTGCCTCCGAGGATAACCCCGAATATCCGTCTGAAGGGCGGTATCCTACTACCACTACATCAGGCAAGCAACCCATTGATCATTCCGATACAAACCCATGTTCTCGCTTCTGCTCTTGTTTACTGCATTAAGACAACGCGATTCAAACTGTTGTGTGTTGCGGTAGTTGAACCCACTTCCTTTGCATGACCTGTCATTGCCACAGTAACTAGATGAAACCCACTAGCATGTGTAGGAGTTGATTGAGCCATGTTTGTGAATCCTACCATGCTATGCTTGCTATGCTTAGAGTTGTGTCAAGTCTGGCTCATCGGGATGATGAACTGGAGTGAAAGGTTGTGTCGGGTTCGAGGGTGAAAGTGTTGAATATGTCTTGGTAAAGGAATCGATGAGAGGCCATGTAGGAGTACATGGTGGGTTGTTTCATTGAGGCCGTCCCTAAGAACTGAGATCTGTATGTGTGATTTAAGATCAGCTACTACCACACATTGGGCCCTGAAATATGACCCCGCTCGACTTACCGACCCCTCTCATCCTCTGTCCAGGAGTTGCAAGTAGTTTTTGGTGTTTGTAGTATGCTGGGGGCCGCACACAGCGCTGACCTTAGGGGTGGGCTGTGTTGCGGTAGGCACGTGGCACGATGTACCGATTCGCCCGTTTGGTGTCTCGGGAACCCTGCACACATCGTTCGGGGCCGTTAGTGGAAACCTCGGCCGGACTCCCTGCGGATGGAACCCGAATAGGCGATAAACCTGGACTAGGGACTTGAGAGGTTGGTTAGGTCGTGGTCTACACCCACGTCGGCTTTCGCTTGAAGTCTGCCGAGCACATGTCGTGTGCAAACGCTAAGTGGTGGAAACATGTGTGACGAAGTACACCCCTGCAGGGTATAAAACTATTCGAATAGCCGCGTCCGCGGTAAAGGACTACTTGGTCGCCTATGCAGTTCATAGACAAGTAAATGGATACTACTAAAAGCCTCAAGATAAGTGTGAGTATCATGGATGGC
The DNA here is from genome assembly GCA_021605145.1 of Aegilops bicornis. Classification (NCBI taxonomy): domain Eukaryota; kingdom Viridiplantae; phylum Streptophyta; class Magnoliopsida; order Poales; family Poaceae; genus Aegilops; species Aegilops bicornis. The sequence continues at coordinate 784,445,774 of CM038670.1, forward strand.
CCTCTCGTGGGTTGACGAGAGAGGATCCACGGTGGAGTATTGTGTGATTAGTGGACTCGTGTGCGACAAATGCTTTTCAAGTAGTGTCACGTAGGATAGCTTAGCCAAGAGTCAAAGCTGGCTTGCTGCAATAACTCCACTACCTTCTTGAGAATGTGCATGTATAATAGGATTCTGTTGTAAGACTTGTTGAGTACCTCCGTACTCATGTTTGCTTAATTAATGTTTCCAGACGACAACACCGCCTCCGATGGGTTTTATGTAGACCTTGACGTCGGCAGTGAACTAGCCACCTGGTGGTGATCCAAGGCTTGTGAAGGGCCCTTTGTAGATAGAAGGTCTTCGTCAAGCTTTCTTTCTTTTTAGTGTCTGTACTCAGACTAGTTTGCTTCCACATGTGCTTGTATGTTTGTATGACTTGAGTGTTGGGTCATGTGACCCCTATCTGTATGGATATGTTATGTATGGCTCCTCGGAGCCTCTTAAATAAAGTACTTGAGTTGTAGAGTTTTGTTGTGATGCCATGTTGTATGTACTCATATCAGGCATATTGTGTGTATGATTGAAATGCTTGGTATGAGTGGGATCCGACAATCTAGTTGTTTATCCTTGGCTGCCTCTCATATGGGGAAATGTAGTCTAGTGCTTCCTAAGCGATAGTAGTCCGCCATGTTCACCGGTTCAGGGGTCCTGCTAGCCCAAAGACTACTGCTTTGGACACTTCTTGGCCGGCATGTGTTTCACGTCGTTCCTATGGCTGTCCCTTCGGGGAAATGTCACGCGGTGATATCCGGAGTCCTGCCTAGCCTGCTACAGCCCGGGTTACCGGAGTCCTGTTAGCCCAGTGCTACAGCCCGGATTCATACGTTGATGACCGACATGCTCGATGTGATTCATGTATGCATGTCCCCATGGGTTAGCGCCGCTTTGGGTTCACGACTAGCTATGTCGGCCCGGGTTCTCTGTCATGTGGATGCTAGCGACACTATCATATACGTGACCCAAAGGGCGCAAACGGTCCCGGGCCATGGTAAGCGACACCCGTGGGAATACCGTGCGTGAGGCCGCAAAGTGATATGAGGTGTTACCGGCTAGGTCAATGTGACTTGGAATCAGGGTCCCGACAGCTGCGGGGACGAGAAGGAGCGAACTGCCAGCGTGCGAACGGCAGGGTAGTGGCTTTCCATTCTCCCGTGATACGGGCTTCCGAGAGCCCTTCGATCTGAGGTTGAACGGTTGCATGGCGTGATTCTAGACCTATGGGTGATTATCCTATCCTGTAGGGTTATTCTGCAAATTTTCAGCAACTTAGCATGCGACCATATGATCTCAGATCCAAGGGCTGCCAGCAGCCCGTATCATGGTCGCGCCTACCACGACCGTCGCGTCGCTTTCATGGCTGGTCGCGCCCTTGGAGATTTAACACGGTGCATTAGGCTATCTAATGTTGGCATGTCATACATAGTCATCACTTAGTCACTCATACTACAACAAGGTTGGCTATAAGGTTGGCTATAAGTGTAATTTTTTTGACTCCTCTCTATCTCTTTCTTCGTACTCCCTCCGTCCCATAATATAAGAATGTTTTGACACTAGTGTGGTGCCAAAAAGTTCTTATATAATGGGACACAGGAGTACTAGTATTTATTGCATTTGCCAAGGAGTGACCTCTTCCAATGAAATGGTGTTGCTAAGTTTGCTTCATTTAATTAGCTATAGACTCAAAATTGTCTTTTCACCTAGGTACACACGCTTAGCACCGTTTTTCCTTGGGTCACCAAACTAGTCTATCTCTTCTTGATTAACTTGCCACATCGGACTTTATGCCTATGTGGCAAGCTTAAGCACTGAGGGAGCAAGTAAGTACAATAGTGCGCCTTACATGGCATTTTGCATATGTGGAGGAAAGAGAGGCAAGGAAAAAGTGGAGAAGTGGGCTCTCATGCAAGAGCCAGCCTCTACTACTACATGGTGGAGCATTGGGAGAGGCACCTGTATGGAGGTGGTCAGGGGAATCGGGAGACTCACGCCGGTCGTGGCGCCATGATTAAAATGATAATGGCAAGCCAAATCACGGGCCCCACCTGTCCAAAGATAACTTCATTGTCAAATCACACAGCCCCACGTTTGCAGCAGCCTACTCCCTCGTCTTCTCGCGTCTTTGTCAAACCGACTAGGCGGAACTGCCCGCCTACCAAGCAGAAAAGCCCCGCCCTCGACTTTTAAATACAACTACTCCCTCCGTCTAGGTGAGTAAGTCATCTTAAGAAAACCAAATAATCCCAAAATACGGTGCATTAACTTCTACCTCGTTTCTTGTTTCTTCACATATCAACCAATAAGAATCCAATGATATACTTTTTGTGACATAGTAACTCATATTTAGTTAGTCAAATGGATGACCTAGAACTACGTGCAGGCCCTATAAACCGAGACGCCTACAAATAAAAAACCGAGACGGAGAGTGTTGGGGATATTGCCACTAGGGGTAAACCGGCCAGAGCAGGCCGGGTTAACTTCACCAGTAGTTGAACATGTTAAAGCCCAAGTAGATAGCAGAGGACCTATGGCCCATAGCCGGTTCACACCAGTAGCTATAAACCGGCGTCAATATGTATCTTGTGTTGTAAGTTAGGAATAGCAGAGACCGAGCCGGATACGTCCATGAACCGGCATCGGGACTCTGTAAACCGACGGGCGTCACCCATGTACATAAGGGGACGACCCGGCGGCGGTTTGGGAGAAACAACAACAACTCGAGGCCTAGGCAAAGCTTGTTGGCTCCCTAGTCATCGAAACCCCATCAATTCCATCACAACTAGACGTAGGCTTTTACCTTCATCGAAGGGGCCGAACTAGTATAAACTCCCGTGTCCTTGTGTGTCCGCTTTAACCCCTTCAAGTTAACCCGTAGCGATGGCTCCACGACTAAGTCCTTTCACGAGGACATCTGCCGTGACAAAACCACGACAGTTGGCGCCCACTGTGGGGCTATCGCACGATGGTTTGACGTTCTTGGAGGGCAAGTTCGAAGGACTCAAGGGTTATGTTGTGGGCCGGATGACCAAGAGTCGCCGCGGCAAGCTCTACATCGACGACGCAGGATGGGGCCCCGAGGCCGGCTCAATTGAGTACGGGTACCGGGTCCCCTTTGGGGGCATACATGTCTTCATCGGCAAGATCAGTGAACCAGGTCCCGGCCGGGACATCCGCACCGACCTCGTCGAGACGGCTCAGCGTGCGAGATCTGCCCAGGTTAAACCGGCCGTGAAGCGTGCCTTCGTGGGGGTCATCCACGGAGGAGAGTATGAGGACGGATCGGGATATGGTAGCGAGACCGTCGTCTATTCCGGCGACGAGTCCTCAGCCGGAGAAACTGAATCGCTGTATCAATTGCAAGACGACCGGATTGGGGGCTGTTCCGACGGCGACAATATTCCGGACCCCTCCGATCTGCCCAACCGGGTTGGAATATTCATGGCCGGTACCTGGCGGCGATCCACTCTTCGACCATGCAGCAATGTTCTCCGGATCATCAGCGGGCGGCGGCCGGGCAGAGGTCTGTCGCCCGCCGGCTCAAGTCTTATCTGATCTGTTTGATGCACTAGCTGTGCTCATGGCAGAGGCCAACCCGGCGAATCAGGATGCCCACAACACAAAAATTGCAAAGGTGAGAGAGCGGATCGCTCGGGCCAAGGCTGATCTGGCAGCTGAGAACGACAGGATGGCCGCAGAGCGGGCCGCTTTAGACGCCCAGGCCTATAAGCTTATGCTGGATCAGAACGCGTCGCATGAGGTCTTGAAGCGGAAGCACAGGTCCCGCTTGCCTTCGGTTTTCGACGCTAGAAACCTCTTTCACAGCCCAGGAGCAGGAACCAGTAATCCGCCAGAGGTAAACCGGGCGGAGGCGCCGGGGCCAGGCACACCGTTCCAACCTCGCCTAATGGAACCTCCTCGGCAGAACAATATCGTACCTCAGCCGGTCCAGACACCTCCGGGTCATTATTCCAATCCTATGGACAATCTTGTCGCAGCTGCTTCATGACTGGAGGCCATCCCGATCGAAGGTGATTCCCCGCAGGCGGTGGAGACACGCCGGGTCAAGGAGCTCCTTCGGACTGCTTTGATTCAACAGGAGGCATACTCATACAGCCGTGACCGGATTCACTCCACCCCTCGTCCGAGCCAGAGCTACAGCAGGCGTGTGGAGGAGCCGGCCGTATCAAGCAACGCACGAAACCGTGAAGTGGCCCGCGGCAATAACCCGGCAGGCGGTCTTCGCGATGCTCAGGAAGTGGTAGACAGGGCCCGGGCATGCAGGGAGGCCGGGTTAGCAGCACAAGACGAGCTACATCAACTTACGCCGGTTCATCCCACTATTTCAGTCGAGCCAGGAGTCACTTCTAGCTCCTTGGGGGTGCCCTGTCTCGTCCCCGCTCTACGCAATGTGCGCTTACCTAAAGACTTCAAGGGTCCGCGCAAGGTACCAAATTACACTGCCGATTTGTCTCCAGAAGCATGGGTAGAGAGTTACGAGATGGCCATGGAGATGCTAGATGTGGATGAGGTCGCGTGTGCAAAGTACTTTACCATGATGCTTGAAGGGACGGCTCGTACCTGGTTAAAAGGTTTGCTGCCCAATTCTATCAGCTCATGGGCCCGATTCTTGAGCCCGGTTTATACTGACATTTCAAGGATACCTGTAAACATCCCATGTCAATAGTGGACTTAGCGGCCTGTGTCCAGGAGGAAGGAGAGTCAACAACCCATTGGGTACGCCGTGTCTCAGAAATTTTGCACTCGTCAGACCGTATCAACGCTGATTCTGCGATTATAACCCTAGAAGGAAACTGCCGGTTTACACCTCTGAAGTTAAAATTGGGACGAATGAAGCGTTTTTGTAACGACATGGGTACCCTCATGGGCGCTTTAGTGAAGTATGCTGATTCTGATAGTACCAAGGATCCCGAGTCTGAGGATGACAAGGCGGAAGGGAAAAGAACAAGAACTCCAAGGGTCAAGAACACAACGCTGGCGGTCATGGGAATGGAGGCAAACGTAAAGCGGATGATTTTGTGGCTAATATTAATGCGCAGGACAAGGGTTAGCGACGCAAGGGTAAAGCGGCGAATCGCGGTGGAGCTCTGAATCCTAACCCGGATCGCCTAAACTATTTGTTGAACTAGCCCTGTCCAAAGCACGGGACGAAGGAGGTGCCGGCCAACCACCTTTGGAAGGACTGTTACATTATCACGGGGAGTTCAAGAATTCTAATGCTTTCCGTTATGATCATGGATCAGGCGGCGGTTCAGGATCTGGTTTCCATGGGCCGGGTCACGATGGAGGAGCTTCCGGTTCAGGCTTCAATGGCAATCAGGGTGGACATAACAATCAGAATAATCAGAATAACCAAGGTGGTTACAGCCAGCAGCAGCAGTCGGGTTATCAGAGCCATCCAAAGCAGTTGAATAGTGGGCAATATCATGTTTCCATGACTAGCTTGGATAAGCGAGACCGGAAACTCCATAAACGAGCGGTGAATTCTGTTGAACTGGCCGTACCACGTTATTTACGTTGGTCGGAACAACCAATCGTATAGAGCAGAGAGGATCACCCTCTCAGGGTTGACAATCCGGGTCAGCTAGCATTGGTGGTAGCCCCTCAGGTGGGAGGTTATAAATTCACCAAAGTGCTCATGGATGGAGGGAGCAGCATTAACATCCTATATTATGAGACCTTCCGCCGCATGTAAATTGTGATAAAAATCTTAAACCGTCCCAATACAGTATTCCATGGTGTGGTACACGGCAAGTCAGCATATCCTGTTGGCAAGATAGCTCTAGAAGTGGCCTTTGGGGACGAGCATGATTCCCGATCCGAGACGCTGACTTTTGAAGTGGTGAAGATCCGGAGCCCATATCATGCTCTATTTGGGTGGCCGGCTTATGCCAAATTCATGGCACGTCCTTGTTATATCTATTTACAGCTCAAGATGCCGGGTCACAAGGGCACAATAACGGTTCATGGAAGCTGTAAGATTTCTTTGGAATACGAGTTGGTTTGTGCCACAGAGGAGTTAAAATATTACAAGGACAATGTTGATCCGGCGGACATGACCCCGTTGAAGAAGCCAACTACAGAGCATGATCCGGATTTGAAGTTCAAATTGGTGGCTGAGACCAAGCTTGTTGACTTCGTGCCTGGCGATTCGTCCAAGCAGTTCACTATCAGTGCCAACTTGGACCCGAAATAGGAAAGTGCGCTCACCGAGTTCATCCGTGAGAATCGGGACATTTTTGCATGGAAGCCTTCTTACATGCCAGGTGTACCGAGGGAACTCGCTGAGCACACTCTTAATATTGATCCTAAGTACAAACCGGTGAAGCAGTTTCTCCGCCGGTTTAACGAGGAACGACGCAAAGCTATTGGAGAGGAAGTGGCCAGGCTCTTAGCGGCCGGTTCTATTGTTGAAGTATTCCATCCAGAATGGATTGCTAATCCGGTGCTGGTTCTTAAGAAAAATGGCACTTGGCGCATGTGTGTGGATTACACAGACCTTAACAAATCCTGTCCAGCAGACCCCTTTGCCCTCCCCCACATTGACCAGATTATCGATGCCACCACGGGATGTGAGCGTTTGAGTTTTCTTGATGCATATTCTGGTTATCATCAGATCAAGATGGCAGTTAAGGACCAAGAGAAGACAGCGTTCATAACTCCCTTTGGAGCCTTCTGCTATGTATCTATGCCTTTTGGGCTCAAGAGCGCCCAGGCAACTTATCAACAGTGTGTATAGAATTGCCTTCATAAACAGATCGGCCGTAATGTGCATGCCTATGTGGATGATATTGTGGTTAAGTCAAGGGAGAAGGAGACGTTGATTGACGATTTGAAAGAAACCTTTGATAAGCTACGAACTTACAAGATGATGCTCAACCCGGCCAAATGTGTTTTTGGCGTACCGGCAGGCAAACTATTGGGTTTTCTTGTGTCCAACAGGGGGATTGAAGCTAATCCAGAGAAGATCACAGCTATCACCTCCCTGGCTAAACCGAAGTGTATCAACGATGTTCAGCGCTTGGCAGGACGGATTCCCGCGTTAAGCCGCTTTATCAGCCGCCTCGGTGAGAAGGCGATCCCCTTGTACCAGATGCTGAAGAAGACGGATCAATTCATCTGGAGTTCGGCTGTTGATGAAGCATTTGATGACTTAAAGCGGCAATTAGCCAATCCACCCGTTCTTGCAGCTCCGATTGACAAGGAACCGTTACTACTATATGTAGCGGCTAATGCTTGTGCAGTCAGCGTGGCTATTGTGGTGGAGCGCAAAGAGGCGGGCAAGGAGTATCCGGTTCAGCGTCCGGTTTACTATATCAGCGAGGTACTTATTGAGTCCAAGCAAAGGTACCCGCATTGGCAGAAACTAGTGTATGGGGTTTTCATGGTGAGCCGGAAACTTAAACAATACTTCCAAGGACATCCTATCACAGTGGTCATCTCTGCTCCTTAGGAGATATAATTCAGAACAGGGAGGCGACTGGCCGGATTGCCAAGTGGGCTATAGAGCTTGGGCCACATGGTTTGCAATACGTACCTCGGACGGCGGTCAAGTCTCAAGCACTTGTTGATTTCATCAATGATTGGACGAAGCTACAAGCACCTGAAGAGAAGCCGGATCACACTTATTGGACTATCCATTTTGATGGGTCCAGGAAATTGGAGGGCTCGGGGGCTGGAGTCGTATTAACTTCCCCACGAGGTGATAAGTTCTGTTACGTTCTCCGCTTAATGTTCCCTTGTACTAACAATGTAGCTGAGTATGAAGCTTTGCTTTACTACGCGTACATAATTACGCTCTGGAAATACCATGGGCATAGGGGAAGGGGCACGACCACGGCATGCCCAGAATGCGGCTCAACCGCACCAGGGGCTCCCGATTGTGTCATTCTTTTCTTCTTTCTTTTTACTTTCGGACTCCGTTCTCACGAAGCCCTGTCCGGCATTGGAATCGCCGAACACGCGATACAACAGCCAGGGAAGCAGAAAGCTACGTCGAGTGTCCAGGTGGTCTCTATTACGAGCAATATATCTGTAAAAGGAGATGAATCTCAGCCGGGTTAAATGCTTCGGTGACTCGGACCTGGTGGCTCAACAAGTTTCTGGCACTTGGGATTCCAAGGATCCGCTCATGGCAGCTTATCGTCGTGAGGTGGATATTGTTGCGGGCCACTTTAAGGGTTACCAGGTGGATCATGTGGACAGACAGAAGAACGAAGCGGCGGACACCTTAAGTCGGCTGGGCTCTCAGCGTAAACCGGTCCTGCCTAACATCTTTTTAGATGTCCTGCATCACCCATCCGTCAAGCTCCCTGGTGAAGAGGATTTGGCTATTCCTGATCCGGAGGCTTAGTTGGTGGCAGCCCTACATGTTATACCGGATTGGACAGTTCCTTATCTTGCGTACATGAACCGGGGCGAGTTACCAGAGGATGAGACTATGGCCAGGCAGATAGTCCGGCGATCCAAGTCCATGACCATTGTCAATGGCGAGTTGCATCATTGCAGCGTATCAGGAGCGTTTCAGCGATGTGTGTCCCCTGAGGAAGGATGTGAATTTTTGCGTGAAATCCATGAAGGGGATTGTGGTCACCATGCCGGTTCAAAGTCTCTGGTAGCTAAGGTGTTTCGTCACGGTTTCTACTGGTTGACTGCTCATGCTGATGCAGAGGACCTGGTGAAACGATGTGATGGCTGTCAGAAATTTTCAAGGCGTACTCATATGTCGGCTCAAGAATGGAGGATGATTCCAATTACTTGGTCATTTGCAACTTGGGGGCTGGATATGGTTGGACCCTTCAAAAGATCCAAAGACGAGAAGACCCACCTTTTGGTGGCAGTGGACAAGTTTACAAAGTGGGTTGAAGCGGAGCCCGTGAGCAAGTGTGATGCAGCCACGGCGGTTCAATTCATTAAAAAGGTGATTTTCTGGTTTGGCTTTCCGCATAGTATCATTACTGATAATGGTACCAACTTGTCCAAGGGTGCTATGAAGGAGTTTTGTGAGCGTGAGCACATCCGGCTTGACGTATCATCAGTAGCTCATCCACAGTCCAATGGCCAAGCAGAGAGGGCTAACCAAGAGATCTTACGAGGCATCAAGCCCCGGCTTATGGTTCCTTTACAACGAACGCCGAGATGTTGGGTGGAGGAGTTACCATCTGTTTTATGGAGTATCAACACCACGCCCAACAGATCAACAGGATACACACCGTTCTTCATGGTCTACGGAGCGGAGGCGGTCCTCCCCAGTGATATCCGTCACGATTCACCTCGTGTAGCGGCGTATGTTGAAGGCATAACGAGGAAGCACGGCAAGACGCTTTGGACCTGTTGGATGAGGAGCGTGACGCCGCCGCCCATTCGGCGATTTATCAGCCAGGATCTTCGTCGATATCACGATCGCCGAAGTTAAAACCAGAACCTTTCAAGAAGGAGATCCGGTGCTTCGACTCATCCAAGACCGCATCGATATGCACAAGTTATCCCCACCTTGGGAGGGACCTTTCGTGGTCAGCAAGAACCTGCACAACGGGTCGTACTATCTGATCGATGTTCGAGAGCATAAAGACTCACGCACATCATAGCAGGAGACCAGCAGGCCCTGGAACATAGCTCATCTTCGTCCTTACTATACATGAGCCATAGGCTCTGTTTATGTACATATTACGACAATGTATATATTATGATCAATACAATAAACCGGAGCCCTAGCTAAAGCGGGGTCTCTGTTTCTTTTTATATCATGTGTGGTTACACGGAGTTTTTATCTTAAAGCGACCTTCGGTTTACCCCTTAAATTGGCTTTTTCAAGCAAGCTTTGTATCATGTCTCTAGGGGGCTTAGTCGTATCCGAACCAATGCAACACCTTTAGACCGGCGAAAGCCACAAGATCACTTTGGGACTTGGTCATGTCAGAACCAGTCACGCCTCTTGATTGGCCTAAGGCCACAGAATCACTTGGGGGCTTGGTCGAACCCGAACCATCGCTACACCTCTTGATCGGCGTCATGCCACTGCATCATTTGGAGACCTTGGCTGGCTTGAACCATACCTACGCCTGTCGGGGGCTTGGTCGTGTCCGACCACGGTTATGCCACTTGATCGGCTCAAATAGCCTCTTTTTTGCAAATAATTCTGTTTTTGCCTGAGCTATATTTCTCTTATTTGCATATGTTTTGTTGTGTTCTTATAACAACGACTGATAAGACAGTTCGACTGTCAATTGACGGAACACGGACTATTCTTAATCCGGAGACATCTTGCCCGGTTTGATTTTCTCTTAACATCCTATTTTGTTGTGTTGTGAAACGGAACGGTTACTTGGTAACCCGACCTTATATTCACAGGAGCTGTTCTCCTGTGACAGTGGTTTTCTTAAATACTCCGGTTTACGATTGGCACAGCCAACTTCATGGCCTATGATGGCAGGTATCACATATTGTTATGCTTGATCATATGTTTAAATCTAAGAAGTTTTCTTTGATTTCATATACAATCGATATTATGACCCGTTTGGTGGTACAACCACAGCGGCGTTTTAAGACTTTTTTGCAGATAACGGTTTAACATTGATGATTCAAAGGAAGCATAAGTTGCAATACGTATGCACGAAGGCATATCAGCATCAAGTGTGGCAGCTAGTCTATTACATGGCAACATGGTGCCCAGATAAGATAATTGTTTTCCATCATATCATAATGAAACAGCAAATATAAACCGGTTTCCGGTTTACGCTTGGTCGGCAGCTTGCTCTGATGGTTGCGGATCATTCTGCGTCGCTTCAGCTTCGCTCCTCTACCCGTGCCGAAACCAACAGTTGTCGGTCGATTCCCATTAATGCTTGAAATACAACCGTCGTCAATCGGCAAGGGCGGTTCAATGTCGAGCGTAAGTATGCTTACGGATTGGAGGGATAAGATTTTCCGCTTCAGGAACTGGTGCAGCCACACGTTTATTTTGATCATCATATTGAGCTTGATAGTGGGACAAATTTGCCTCTTCAGCTAATTGACACGCCAGAGGGCGCACTTCCCGGTTTATAGCTCGGAGATCCTCTTCACTGAATTTTGTCCCGTCCTCCTTCACACTTGGGAAGCCTTGGGCCGCTTCAACAGGATCAAAATCTGGAACCCATGTTTTCGCCTGGATTAAGGCGTTTATAGCGCCGGTTCTGGCAGCAGATTTCTTCAATTCTTCAATCCGGGCAGGAAGCATTGACAACCTCTTGATGGTGTCCTGAATCAAGGTCGGGGCCGGGTTGTTGTGAGAAGCAGTGCTGATGATCCGTTCTTGCGCTTTGTATCTGATTGTTCTATCAATGTATAGGCGGCTTTCAGTTTTCTTCCGCACGTCTGATCCCAAGTGGCCAATACGTGTCCCTGAATCATTCAAAGGGTTGGTAAACCGGCTACAATATGAGGAGACATCGTTACTGCAGAACATAAAAATGCTTACCAAAGATGGCAGCGGTCATAGCATGCACTTGACGCTTTACGCTGGTCAGCTCATCTACCATCGGTTTGAGTGCAGCTTCAGCCTTTTCTGCCCTTTGAAGTAAAGCGGCCTTTTCGTTGGCCCAATTTGTCCGCTCCTTGTTGAAATCCTCTTTAAGATTTTCCATGACGCTTAAAGCGCTGGTTAATTCGTCTTTGGCTTTTGAGGTATCAGTCTGTTGAGATTTCAGGTTTTCTTGAAGATCAGCAACTTGGCTTTCTTTCTTGCTCAGGTCACCCTGCACACAGGTCATTGATTAAAGATTATGATGCAGAATTGAAGTACCAACCACATAACAAGTTAGGCCCTTGGTACTTGGGGGCTAATGCATATTTGCTTTTTATCCTACAAATTTCATATAAGTCCCAAGATCTTTTGAATCGCCATGCCGCCTAGTTCTGTGTTGGGGCCGTCTGAAAATTCGGTGCGGCGGTTTAGATGGAAACAGTCTCTAAATAGTTCAACTGAGGGCTCCTCTTGAAAGAACACCTCACAAAGCACTTGGAAGTGACAGATATTGGTTACGGAGTTAGGGCCAATATCTTGTGGATGCAATTTTAAGTCAACCAAGACATCCCGGTAAAACTTTGAACCGGGTGGACTGAAGCCCCGGGCCAGATGGTCGGCAAAAACAACAACTTCTCCATTCTTGGGATCCGGAACACTTTCCGGGCCAGGGACCCTCCAGTGAATGACATCCTTTTTGCCCAAAGTGCCAATTTGGACTAAGTTCTCCAGCTGCATTTCGGTCACTCGAGAAGCGACCCAGTTGCACTCATATACTGTCTTGGCCATGGTACAATCTGCAGAATATTTATACCGGTTCAAAGATATGTTGGAAAGATATATACCAATGCATTCGGTATTAAACCGGAGGAAGTTATTTATAAACCGGAGTTCTGCAAAGCGGCACTATTTAGCTAAAATCACTGGCGGTTCAGTAAGGGGACTAATGGTATATGCCGAGTTATCAGTTTTTTCTACAAAATTAAACCGCCCGGTTTGAAGATGAGGCAGAATCAGAACTGCGGTGAAAATAGGTTTCACAGTATTGCTTAATAGTTATCGGATTTGGAGCATGTTCAGAAAAAAGAAGTGAATATTCAAGGCTTGAAAAGGAGCAGATGTTGAATCCATGAGCAAAGATACAGATCGATCTATGGCCCTGAGTGGCGTAAGGACAAACAGATGGTAGAAGCTGTCGTTACATGGGTCCAAGATTTACAGGTTTATCTGAAGACTGCTATGCGAACGAGAAGCATCTGACGAACGCGGAAGAACACAAGAACCCTAGAACAGATCTACGGGGGGAAGGAAAGAAGGCTTACCAGAGATGTGGAAGAAAAGGAAGGTCGCCGCAATATTACGCACGCCGAGGTTGATGCTGACCAAGGACGGTCTTTGAGGTCGACGGCGGCAGAGCTCTAAAGCAGAGCGGCACAAGGAAGACGAAGAAGAAAGGAACGAAGGGAAAAGAAAAGAAATGACCCCTCGGGCCTATTTATAAGGCAAGGGACATGTGTCAGGCGTGAAAATCGAGGAGTCGTGGGCTTGGAAGCGGAGCTGCCGCCTCGATTCTTGCAGATCTATTAACAAAACATACTGTGGATAACTTTATGACAGGTGACGTCAAGCCGGTTCACGACGATCAGAGAAGATGACATCACGGCGGTTTACCTGATAACACAAAGATGCAGAAGACAAAGTTTCTTTACCAAGGATTGACATGAACCTGTTTAAATCAATCCGGGGCCTAATGTTGGGGATATTACCACTGGAGTTAAACCGGCCAGAGCAGGCCGGGTTAACTTCACCAGTAGTTGAACATGTTAAAGCCCAAGTAGATAGCAGAGGGCCTATGGCCCATAGCCGGTTCACGCCAGTAGCTATAAACCGGAGTCAATATGTATCTTGTGTTGTAAGTTAGGAATAGCAGAGACCGAGCCGGATACATCCGTTAACCGGCATCGGGACTCTGCAAACCGACAGGCGTCACCCATGTATATAAGGGGACGACCCGGCGGCGGTTTGGGACAGACAACAACAACTCGAGGCCTAGGCGAAGCTTGTTGGCTCCCTAGTAATCGAAACCCCATCAATTCCATCACAACTAGACGTAGGCTTTTACCTTCATCGAAGGGGACGAACTAGTATAAACTCCCGTGTCCTTGTGTGTCCGCTTTAACCCCTTCAAGTTAACCCGTAGCGATGGATCCACGACTAAGTCCTTTCACGAGGACATCTGTCGTGACAAAACCACGAGAGAGAGGGTAGTTCAGCACATATCTTTTTAGATCAATACAGTCAGGATTCACCAAGGAGCAAAACCAAGTGGTAGGCTGCTCCTGTCGTGTTGGCGTAGCAACTCAAGCGAGGTGGTCGATCCGCATACGAAATGGCGACACACTTAACAGACCCCTTTGGCAGACATGTGGCTCATCCACCGTCTTGTTCCACGTGCGATGCACCAAATCATAGTTCAGAGCAGCGGTTGGAATTGGAGGCACCCGGTCAGAAGGCCGCAAGATAGTAGAAAATGAGCGATGAGGGGTCAAATCACAAAGCCCCACCTTTCCCGCATTAAGCTGGACGGACGAAGCAACCATCATTTCACTCTAGCGTGCAAGAGCATAAAGAAAAGAGAAAACAATGATGCATGCGGCAGCTACCTAGGGCACCCTAGGGTAGGGGTCTCCACTACAGATCCTTTTTTTTGAAAGCGCCTCCACTACAAATCGGCTTCTCCCTCGTCCTCTTGAAGAAAACCGATGATGAGTGCGGCGGTAGGGTTTGTAGGAGTACTACGGCGTGCGGGTCCACTTCGTAGTAAACGGGTTCGAGTCAATGCCTTAAATATGTGTGGGCCGCTTGGTTTTACGGGAACGAGGCAGCATTTTGGGTTCGGGGACCAGTGGAGATATAGCACGTACAAAAAATTGTGGACGTAGGTTCGACCGAAAGGCAATGATGCATGGGCCCTGCATTTTGATATATCCGGGGCCGCGTGAAATTTGCTACTCTACTCAAAACTAGTAAGGTACACATGTATTGAACGCATGAGATTGCGAAACCAAATTATGAATAAATACACACTATAGCATGTAAAGCTTTGAGTCATATATGCATGATGTAGATGTTCGTTTAGTTCTTATAGTTCATCTCATTCAAAATCAATTAGTTTTATAAAAATGTTAAGATTCATGGGGTTGTGCATTGTAAATCATAAAGTAAAAAACAAATAATGGCAATTCATTTAGAAAAAAATAATCAATTATGATACAGAAGATTCTAGAACAAAGGAGAATTGCTTGTGTTTTGAGGTTTGTACATTATGCTTAAGTTCAACCATGGAGTCTTCTAAATTGTACATGTGGCAGATCTGGTGGAATGTTGATGATATCCAATGGCCAGTAGTGCTCGGATTTGCCCATCTCTGCCTTTGTCGGGTTAGCTTCATCCAAATGACCATCTTTCAAAGTTATTGGCACACTATATAGTTCTTGTGCCATAGTTGCATGTTTTGGAAAAAAGCTACTAGTGGGTTGTACTATCTATTTAGGAATAGAAGATGTATACATGGAAGTTGTAGGGAAAGAGATGACATGGAGGATCTCAATTCCTATGAGTAGGGATTGGAAAAGAGATGTCATTTGGTTCACATCATAGGAACTTTTCTATTGAATCTAGAGATGACATGTATCTCAAGTCCTATGAGGAGGGATTAGTAAAGAGATGTAATTTGGTTCATATCATAGGAACTTTTCTATTGAGTATACGCTAATGTTTATTTTCCTTTGAAATTAAGGGAGTATAGGAATCCATTCATATGAACCAAGTGGCTCTAAAGCTATAGAAATGATATCATGTTTATTTCCTTTGAAATGTAGAGTATATGAATCTATTCCTATGAACCAATTGGCTCTAAAGGAAAAAAATCCTATAAATAATCATATCATATAGAGTCCCTATGATATTCCTCGACACTAAAGGATGGTTGAAATTGCTGCGGGTGATACGATGGTCTTTCTTTGTAGACTCCTCACCCATCTTTATAGTTACCTCTCGAAGATGAATGAAATGATATATACAGGGTATTCTACATGTGCAATTTGGTACACGAAAATTCGGTAAAAGTTTGCGAGGTTCTAATTTTCAATAAAGCTATATGCACTGCATTTCGGAACGGAGGGAGCATACGGCAGTTGCTAACACTCACGTGGAAGATTTGTGTGTAGGAGGAGTGGTTGTTCTGTTAAATGACATGGCAAAACTGACACTATCGGATGCCGATCTAACGGTTCTTACGGCGTTCGTCAGGAAAAGGCTTGTGGCGAACGTTTGTCGGATAATGATTTACGGACACATGCATTGCATTGATACGTGCCCCCCTCTCTCTCATGCACACGCACCCTCACGAGTCACAACTCTCCCGAGTCCTCTCGCAGACTCGCACGTGGCACCCATCGTCTATCTGCAGGTAGACGTCACGCACATATGTGCTCTTCACACCCTACCCTCAGAACTTCTAAAAAACAAAAGACGGCACGCACATTTTATTTTAGCTCACACGTCCACGCACTTATATTACTACTCTTGCGGCCAACGTTCTTTGGGCATAGTATATATTGTACTCTCACGAAGAGAAGCGGTGCACGCACGCACTAGTTCTCTCACACCCACTCGCGGGTACACGTAGGAGCGCATTTTTTGAAGCTGGTACAACAAAATCACTCCACTATATATAAAAGCAGGAGCCTTAGCGCTTGCTTTACTAGGGTCCCTCTCATTCACTCTCTCATGCTCTCCAAATCTAAGCAAGACATAGGTGGCCACACTCTCTCTCTCTCTCAGCCCACGGCTGGTCACAAATCTGGCCGGACAACCTCGGCCGGGGCAGGGGGTGTAGGTGCATCGTTCACGCTATCGTCGGTGGCGAGGGAGGAGACCAACGGCTGCCAGCGTCGATCGGGCGGCCGTGCCGTTCTCTCCGAGAGAGCGCCGGCTCGGGAGGGCCTCCGACCCCTTCTTCCTCCCTGCGGTGTTGTGGCCAAGACGAGGCCTCCCGACACCGTCTTTGCCACATGCCGACGACCCTCAGGTATATATTCCTTCGAAACCTGCCTTGCTCTACTGCCCCAGCTCTTCCCCCTTTGTGTGGATCCTTTTCTACTTCCGTCCGCTGTTCCAAAGCCACCTAGACTTCTACTATTATTAGAAGTAAAGCTAGTTCAGTCGACTCAAAGCGTTGGTTCAAATAGGGAAGAAAGTGGGAAGGCTGTAGCATGAATCTTGAACTTGGTTCTAAGAGGAAACGGGGGAAAGTAGTAATATCTGTCACTGTTTAAATAATTGTATTTCGTATTTGCGCAAACAGGGATGTCTGTCTCCATATCGTTTCGGGATGTCTGTCTCCGTATCATTTCTATCCGCGCAATCTCGCGAGGGCTGGGGCTTGGGCCGCATTGCTATGCATGCTCGGAATGTGCCAGGCGGTCTTGTTGTAGGTTACTTCGGGCGTGCTTGACGATGTCCGAACGTTTAATATCCGGAATCGTGAATTGCCTTAGGAGGTTGCTTTGTACTTCCGCCGCGAGGGCCGCCGTATGCTCCTCCGTCCGGAGAGAGCGTCCGGTGTTTCCATTGACCGTAATGACTCCTCGAGGGCCTGGCATCTTGAGCGTGAGATATGCGTAGTGCGGCACCGCATTGAACTTTGCAAATGCGGTTTGTCCGAGCAGTGCGTGATAGCCGCTGTGGAACGGGACTATGTCAAAGATTAACTCCTCGCTTCGGAAGTTATCCGGGGATCTGAAGACCACTTCAAGTGTAACTGAGCCTGTACAGTTGGCCTCTACACCTGGTATGACGCCTTTAAAGGTCGTCTTTGTGGGTTTAATCCTTGAGGGGTCTATGCCCATTTTGCGCACTGTATCCTGATAAAGTAGGTTCAGTTGCTGCCGCCGTCCATTAGGACTCTAGTGAGGTGAAACCCGTCAATGATTCGGTCTAGAACCAATGCGGCGAATCCGCCATGGCGGATGCTAGTGGGGTGGTCCCTTCGATCAAAAGTGATCGGGCAGGAAGACCACGGGTTGAACTTTGGGGCGACTGTCTCCATCGCATATACGTCCCTTAGTGCACGCTTCCGCTCCCTTTTGGGTATGTGGGTTGCGTATATCATGTTCACCGTCCGCACTTGCGGGGGGAAACCCTTCTGTCCTCTATTGTTTGGCAGCCGGGGCTCCTCCTCGTCATCGCTATGTAGCCCCTTGTCATTGTTTTCGACATTTAACTTGCCTGCCTGCTTGAACACCCAACAATCCCTGTTGGTGTGATTGGCTGGTTTTTCGGGGGTGCCATGTATCTGGCACGAGCGATCGAGTATTCGGTCCAAATTGGACGGGCCCGGAGTATTTCTTTTAAATGGCTTTTTCCGCTGACCGAGTTTAGAGCCTCTGAATCCGGCATTGACTGCCGTATCCTCAGCATTATCGCCGTTAATGTGGCGCTTGTGCTTGTTGCGACGCGACCTGCCATTGCTGTCCTTGGTATCCAAATTACCAGGGCTCTTGGTCATGTTGTTACTGCGAGCTAGCCAGCTGTCCTCTCCCGTGCAAAAGAGGGTCATGAGTGTTGTGAGGGCTGCCATGGATTTCGGCTTTTCCTGTCCTAGGTGCCGGGCAAGCCACTCATCGCGGATGTTGTGTTTGAAGGCTGCAAGGGCCTCTGCATCCGGACAATCGACGATTTGATTTTTCTTGGTTAGGAACCGTGTCCGTAATTGTTCCGGCCGATTCCTCTGGCTGCTGAATTATGTGGCTTAGGTCATCAGCGTCGTGGTCGCTTTACGCGTGCCACAGAAATTGTCGAGGAATGCGGCTTCCGTGTCTTCCCAACAACCGATTGACTCTGCCGGCAAGTCGTTAAGCCAATGTCGGGCTGGTCCTTTAAGCTTGAGTGGGAGGTATTTGATGGCGTGTAGATCATCACATGGGCCATGTGAATGCGAAGGAGATAGTCCTCGATCCAAACCGCAGGATATGTTGTGCCATCATATGATTCAATGTTTACGGGATTGAAACCCTCAGGGATTTGATGATCCATCACTTCATCTGTGAAGCATAGTGGGTGTGCAGTGCCTCTGTATTGGGCTATATCACGACGCAGCTCAAATGAGCTTTGTCTCATCGTGTTCGCCCTACCGAATTGCCATATCCGGCGTGACGGTTATCGCCACGTGTCGTGGGTGCCCACACGATCCGTAGATCGATCTTGTTTGCCTTGCCTTGTCCTCCAATATATCTCGCAGGTTCCGGGCGCATTTCCTGCGCCTTTGTATTTTTTGAGCGCGCCAGTGCGGCTTGAGTTGAGGGCCGAGAGGCCTCTCTGTCAGCGCCACGAGGTGGCCGGTCAGCCATATCATGCACTGGTGATGTAGGTTTGGGTGCTTCCTCCTCTAATCGGGGTAGCAGCCTGCGTCTTGGGTAGCTCTTGGAGGGGCGCTCGAGTTCAGTACTCTTCGGCTGCAAGGACTTCAGTCCATCTGTCAGCTAGCAAGTCTTGGTCAGCTCTAAGTTGTTGCTGCTTTTTCTTGAGGCTGCTTGCCGTGGCCATTAGCCTGCGTTTGAAACGCTGTTGTTTGATGGGATCCTCGGGCACGACGAATTCGCCGTCGTCGAGGCTTGCCTCATCTTCGGAGGGAGGCATGTAGTTATCGTCCTCTACCTCTCTTTCTGCCGCTCTCTCATGAGGGCTGGCTTCCCCATCCTCCTGTGTTGAATCATGCTGGAGGGGGTTGTCTTCGGCACTGCCCGGGGTGTTATTGTCTCCCGTGCCGGAATCACCGTTTTTGCTGTGGCGGGATTTAGAGCGGCACCGCTGACACCGGTGCTTAGGATGTTTCTTGGAGGGGTCATCCTCCGCTGTTCCATCGCCATTCCCATCTTTTGGGATGTCCACCATGTATATGTCATATGACGAGGTGGCCTTCCAGTGCCCTGTGGGCGCTAGTTCTTGGTCGTCTCCTGCATCGTCGTCCATACCGTCGATGTCTTCGGAGTCGAAATCGAGCATGTCGGTTGAATAATCGACAGTGGCTTTGATTTTCTTCGTCGTCCGCATCCCAACCTTCCTGACCATAATCCGGCGAAGGCTCTCCAGATAAAGAGAGAGACTTTAGTGAATTCAGGATGTCGCCAAAAGGCGAGTATAGAAAGATGTCCGCGGCGGTGAATTCCATGAACGACGCCCAATCGGATTCGATTGGCGGGGGCGCGGGAGGCTCGGAGTCCGGACAGGAGTCCGGCACCATGGAGTCACGAGCTTCGCAAAGGACGGGGTAGGTGTACGGCTCAATCGCCGTAGAGATTGCAGCCCCCGAGGCGGTGTCCAGCCACCCATCCTCGATCGGCGTGGTCGGCTTCGAGCTAAAGGTCGGAGCGGACTCAGTGCGACCTCCAGGACACTGATTCGGCGGCGAGCTAGATCATGCCCTCGTGATCACGGTGCGCTTGGCTGTGGCTCGAACCCGTCGAAGATCAAGTCTCCGCGGACGTCGGCCGTGTAGTTCAAACTTCCAAATTTGACCTGATGGCCAGGGGCGTAGCTTTCAATCTGCTCCAGATGGCCAGCTTAATTGGCCTCTGCAAAGCCGCCGAATACGAAGATCTGTCCGGGGAGAAAAGTCTCACCCTGGAGCACATCGTTGTTGATGATCGGAGGAGCCATCGGGCCTAAAGATGACGACACAGAGGAACTCTCAATGAAAGCACCAATGTCGGTGTCAAAACCGGCGGATCTCGGGTAGGGGGTCCCGAACTGTGCGTCTAGGCGGATGGTAACAGGAGACAAGGGACACGATGTTTTTACCCAGGTTCGGGCCCTCTCGATGGAGGTAAAACCCTACTCCTGCTTGATTAATATTGATGATATGGGTAGTACAAGAGTAGATCTACCACGAGATCAGAGAGGCTAAACCCTAGAAGCTAGCCTATGGTATGATTGTTGTTTGTCCTACGGACTAAAACCCTCCGGTTTATATAGACACGAATAGGGTTAGGGTTAGACAGAGTCGGTTATAATGGTAGGAGATCTACATATCCGTATAGCCAAGCTTGCCTTCCATGCCAAGGTAAGTCCCATCCGGACACGGGACGAAGTCTTCAATCTTGTATCTTCATAGTCCAGGAGTCCGGCCAAAGGCTATAGTCAGGCCATCCGGACACCCCCTAATCCAGGACTCCCTCAGCTATATATACCCATCCACCTCCTCTTCATTCGTGGAGAGAGCCATCAGAACAAACCTACACTTCCAACTTACCAGTTCTGAGAGAGAACCACCTACTCATGTGTTGAGGCCAAGATATTCCATTCCAACCATATGAATCTTGATCTCTAGCCTTCCCCAAGTTGCTTTCCACTCGAATCTTCTTTCCACCAAATCCAAATCTTGTGAGAGAGAGTTGAGTGTTGGGGAGACTATCATTTGAAGCACAAGAGCAAGGAGTTCATCATCAACACACCATTTGTTACTTCTTGGAGAGTGGTGTCTCCTAGATTGGCTAGGTGTCACTTGGGAGCCTCCGACAAGATCGTGGAGTTGAACCAAGGAGTTTGTAAGGGCAAGGAGATTGCCTACTTCGTGAAGATCTACCGCTAGTGAGGCAAGTCCTTCGTGGGCGACGGCCATGGTGGGATAGACAAGGTTGCTTCTTCGTGAACCCTTCATGGGTGGAGCCCTCCGTGGACTCACGCAACCGTTACCCTTCATGGGTTGAAGTCTCCATCAACGTGGATGTACGATAGCACCACCTATCGGAACCACGACAAAAACATCGATGTCTCCAATTGCGTTTGAATCCTCCAAACCCTTCCCTTTACATTCTTGCAAGTTGCATGCTTAATTTTCCTCTGCCTATATACTCTTTGCATGCTTGCTTGAATTGCGTGAAGATTGCTTGACTTGCTTAAAGATAGCTAAAATCTGCCAAAGTCTAAAATTGGGAAAAGGTTAAGTTTTTAATTGGTCAAGTAGTTTAATCACCCCCCCCCCTCTAGACATACTTCAAGGTCCTACAGTATTTTGTGAAAAAAATCATTTCCCCGATGCTTTGGGACCCATAAATGCAGACCTTGTATTTACAAAAAGAACGTTCCCCATTGTCATTTCGGACCCAAGGAAGTGCCTCCTTATTACGCACAAAAAAATGAATACTCCCCCGGCTAGCTGGGACCCACCTTGGTGGGAGGCTGTCTTGTGGGCCTACTAAGTTAAGGGGGACGAAGGGCTTTCTCAACTTAGTCAATATGAACGATTCTAGCTCCATTGACCGTACGGATGTCCATCCAACGGCCGTAGTGCTTCTTCAACCTCTAGTCTTTTTGCTCCAGCCGCCCAAAGCAGCGCGGTGGTGCCGCATGCTCCTGCCTCCCGTGGTCGGCTGTGCTGTCGCGGAGGCCTCACCGCCCCCTACTATTCCCACCGCTGGCCAGGCCCTGCGGTGACGGCAGCCTCACACCGCAGTCGAACCAGTGAATCCTCATACTCCTCTCCGTGCGGGCTTCCACTGCCATGTCTTCCCCGGCTCCGCGTCGTCCCCTTCCTAGGCCTCGTCGTCGTCCACCGCCGTGGTGCTCTCCGCGCGGCGTGGTCAACGTGGTCAAGGAACGACTTCCATCGAAAGAGTACTGTACGTGGAGAGGCTGACAGCTGGGTCCACGGCCACAGCCCAGTTTTTTTGTGATTTGCCAAGTAAGTCGCTTTGTCAGGCCTGTTGGGCTGCAAGTCTTTCAAGACGAGGAGAGCTTTCATTCGGATGGCCGAGAAAATGGCCCATCAGTAATGAGAAATGGGTTGTACATTTTTAAAACACATCAAACCGGCAATTAGTTTCAAATATATTTTTTCCATTTCAAGATTTTAAATTACATTAATTTTATGCGTGGAGAATTTGTTGGATTTTATATTGATATACATTTATTTTTAAAATCAGTTTGAATGTGAGTCGAAATTTCGGGATTAAAAACAGTTCGGACCGCACCGAAATATGCAAAATTTTGTATAATTTTTTAACCGTGGCTACAATATGGGTTGTAATGCTAACAAAAAGAATATGGGCTCCAAAAAAACCTTAAGAAATAGCAAAAGGGTTGTAAATTATTAGAAATAATGGCAGATGGGTTGTACGCTGTTTTCCACAGATTTGAGGCTTTCCTAAAAAAGGTTGACGCACAAGCAGTGACGGTTGGATGTCCATCCAACGGCCGTCGTGCTTCTTCAATCTCTGCTCTTCTGCTCAGCCGCTCAAACAAGCTCCAGCTGGACTGCCTACTCCTCCTCCTCCCATGGCCGGTGTCTTTGTTGTGCGAGCCTCAACGCCCCACCGTACTCCCGTCGCTGGCCTATCCATCCCTCTACTCACCCACACCTGTTGTTATTCTCCGGCGACGTCAGAAGAACCAAGAACCCTCGTCAACAGATTCCCCTCCGCGTGGGAAACAACTGCCGAGTCTTCCCTGCCTCCGTGTCGTCCCCTTCCTAGGCCTCGCCGTGGTACTCTCGGCGCGGCGTGGTCAATGTGGTTAATGATCGACTTCCATCGGAAGAGTATTGTGCGTGGAAAGGCTGACAGCTGGGTCCACGGCCGCAGCAAGGAAGTGCCTCCTTATTACGCGCAAAATAATTATTCCTCCACCTGACAGCGGGGACCCACCGGACGGGCCACCGTATTTTGCAAAAAAAAACGTTTCCCCCTGACTGCTGGGACCCACCAGCTACACCTTCGCACGCAAGGAAGTGCGTCCGGGCAAAAAAAAGAATGATATGCCCCCTGACTGCTGGGACCCACCAGCTACATTTTCACACGCAAGGAAGTGCGTCCAGGCAAAAAAAATGATTCGCCCCCCTGACTGCTGGGACCCACCAGCTACATCTTATGAGCAAATAAGTGCACGGCGGTCGGGACCCACCTTGTCGAAGCGCACGTGGCGTTGTCATTCTGGTCGCGAACGTGTAATGCATATATATCTTGGTGGATGTAGAGGCGCACACGTGTCGTAGTAGAGGCACGCACGTAGCATGTACACGTACGTACAACGGCCAGGGTGCAAGAAAGAAAATACGGCCACGTATGTGTACATATGGGTGGGGTCTCGAACGCCTACTTTCGCGCGCTCACGTCTGGCGAGGGCTCGTGTACATGGCTGGGTGGGAATGGAGAAACAGCGTCGTCGTCGTGTTCATGGGGAGGCAACGGAATGCGTCATGTTCATGGGGAGGCAACAGAATGCGTGGTGTTCATTGGGAGGCAACGAAACGCATGGGAGCCAACCGGCTGGGTCAGAACGGAATGCGTGGTCGTGTTCATCGGGAGGGCTTGGACGGAACAGGCGATGGAAACGAGGCTGGCGCATGCGTAGAAGCGGAGGAAATGGACCTCCCACGTTCGAACGGGTCTGTTGATCGGAAGGGGTGTGGCGTACCGCAAAACGGAGGAAACGGGCCTCCTACGGTAGAAACGGGGGTCCTGTTGATCGGGAGGGGTGTGGAGTACCGCAAAACGGAGGAAACGGACCTCCTACGGTAGAAACGGGGGTCCTGTTGATCGGGAGGGGTGTGGCGTACCGCAAAACGGACGAAACGGACTTGTGTTGGAGCGCTACGGTCGAAACGGGGGTCCTGTTCATCGGGAGGGTGTGGCGTGACGCAAAAGCGGACAAACGGACTTGTGTTGGAGCGCTACGGTCGAAACGGGGGTCCTGTTCATCAGGAGGGGTGTAGCGTACCGCAAAACGGGACTTCACGAGATACTGTTCATCTCCACCGTCGACCTCCTACAGCCTCCACGGGCTACCGTCGACCTCCTCCAGCCTCCATGGGCTCCTGTTCATCCAGCCTCCACCGCGCGCTACTCCATCGGCTACTGTTCAACCACCCCTCCACGGGCACCCCTCCACCATCTGTTCATCCAGCCCTCCACACCACGGGGTCCTGTTCATCCAGGGCAACGCCACCGCTCGCTTCATCCAACCCCCCCTCGCAACGCTCTTTGTTCATCAATCGATCGCCTTGATTAGCAGCAGAGCGGGCGAATCGCTCCATCGGGTTGATTAACAGACCATCGATTGATCGCCGGGTTCGATAACGCGTAACTGCGATGCAATTGCTCGGGTTCAGTTAGAGCCCAACGCCTCGCTCGGGTTCAGTTAGAGCCAACGCCTCGCACGTGTATGAGAGAAACGCGCATCGCTCGACCCCCGACCTCCCACCGTAATCAGCAACTCCGTGAAATTTTCCTCCCCCTCGCTTCTACCACGGTTTTTTCTGTCATGGACGGCCCAAAGAATGTCATGCAGCTGCGTCTCCGGTCCACCCAGGACGAAAAGCCCATTTTCGGTCATGATTTTTTGTCATAGAAGTAGGAGCCCACCACATCTATGATGATACCGAGTTTTGTCACAATTATCATCATAGAAGTGTCATATGTATGACAGAAAAAAATTCGTTCGGCCCAAAATGTCACGGATGTGTCTTTTTTTTGTAGTGTTAGCATGTCTTGAGTGTATTTGTCTTGGTTGATGAAGGTTCCTTCACTTCTTTGTTTGACTTCGAATCCAAGGAAGAACTTCAACTCTCCCATTCAAGACATCTTGAACTTAGAGGTCATGAGAGCGGCAAATTCCTCATTGAAAGCTTTGTTAGGGGAACCAAAGATAATATCATCAACATATAGTTGGCACACAAACAACTCGCCTTTGACCTTCTTAGTAAATAGAGTGGGGTCGATTTTCCCAACTTCAAATCCACGATCTTGCAACAACTCGGTAAGGTGATCATACCACGCACGTGGGGCTTCTTTAAGGCCATAGAGTGCCTTATCGAGTTGATACACATGATCCGGGAAGTAGGGATCCTCGAACCTGGGGGGTTGTTTGACATATACCAACTCATTAATAGGACCATTAAGGAAAGCACTCTTCACATCCATTTGTTGCAACTTAAAGTTATGATGAGAAGCATAAGAAATCAACAAACGAATGGATTCAAGGTGAGCAACGGGAGCAAAGGTTTCACCGTAGTCGATACCCTCGACTTGGGAGTATCCTTGTGCTACCAATCTTGCCTTGTTGAGAACTATTGTCCCATGAGCATCTTGCTTGTTCTTGAATATCCACTTGGTTCCAATGACATTGTGGTTCCCGTTTGGCCTTGGCACCAATCTCCACACCTTGTTGTACTCAAAGTTGTTGAGTTCTTCATGCATGGCATTGTGCCAATCCGGATCTTCGAGCGCCTCATAGACCTTTTGGGGTTCAACACAAGAGACAAACGCGTGATGTTCACAATAGTTTGCCAATAGCCTACGAGTTCTTACCCCCTTTTGAATGCTCCCAAGCACATTCTTCATGAGATGACCCTTGGCGAAGAGCTTGGATGCAATCTTGGCAGCACGACGCTCCAATTCCTCCTCGGGGGTGAGTCGAGGAGCGGTCACTTGATCATCTTGAGCGCCGTCTTGAGCTTGTTCTTGATCTTGAGGTTGCTCTTGATCTTGAACTTGCTCGGAGGAGAGAACTTGACCTTGGGCATCACTTGGTGATTCAACACCGTCTTGAGATTGATCTTGCCCTTGGTCTTGTTCATGAGGTTGAGGGCCTTAACTTTGTTCTTGAGCGCGTGGGCCTTGGGTTGGTGATGGCTCCACTTGAGTGGAGCATTGTCCTTCTCCTTCGGCCACAAGGGGTTCCTCAATGGGTAGGATAAAACCAACTCCCATTCTTCTTATGGCTTGAGGAGGAATTTCATCACCTACATCACAAGTGCCACTTTGCTCCACTTGGGAGCCGTTATTCTCATCAAACTCCATGTTACACGTCTCCTCAATAAGTCCCGTGGACTTAATGAGGACACGATAAGCATGAGAGTTTGTAGCATAACCAAAAAATATGCCCTCATAAGCTCTAGCCTCAAATTTGGACAAGCGAACACCTTTCTTGAGAATGAAATACTTACACCCCGAACACCCAAAAGTACTTGAGGTTGGGCTTGTTACCGGTGAGTATCTCATATGGAGTCTTGTTCAAGCCCTTGCAGAGGTAGAGCCGATTGGATGCATGACAAGCGGTGTTGATGGCTTCGGCCCAAAAGTTTTATGGAGACTTGAACTCCGCCATCATGGTCCTTGCCGCATCCATGAACGTCCGGTTCTTCCTCTCCGCTACACCATTTTGTGGAGGGGTGTATGGTGCGGAATATTGATGCTTGATCCCCTCATCACTAAAAAACTCATCCAAGGTGTAGTTCTTGAACTCGGTGCCGTTGTCACTTCTTATTGTCAAGATCTTTGCATTGTGTTGACGTTGGGCTTCATTTGCAAAGTCAATGACGGTTTGTTGGGTCTCGCTCTTCCTCTTGAAGAAATATACCCAAGTGTATCTTGAATAATCATCCACAATAACCAAGCAATACTTTCTACCCCCAAGGTTATCAAAGGATGGAGGCCCAAAGAGATCCAAGTGAAGGAGCTCCAAAGGCCTCTTCGAGTAAATGATAGTCGTGGGAGGGTGAGCATTTTCATGTAACTTTCCTTTGATACAAGCACTGCAAGCACGATCTTTAGCAAAACTAACATTTGTTAGTTGATGCGTCTCCAATGTATCTATAATTTATGAAGTATTCATGCTATTATATTATCCATCATGGATGTTTAATGGGCTTTACTATGCACTTTTATATTATTTTTGGGATTAACCTATTGACCCAGAGCCCAGTGCCAGTTTCTGTTTTTTCCCTTATTTCAGTGTTTCGCATAAAAGGAATATCAAACGGAGTCCAACCAGAATGAAGCCTTCGGGAGCGTGCTTTTTGGAACGAACGTGATCCAGGAGACTTGGAGTTGAAGTCAGGGAAGCTTCGAGGTGGCCACGAGGCAGGGAGGCGCCGCCGTCACTGGCGCACCCCACACTCGTGATCCCTCGTGGCTCCCGGACCGACTTCTTTCGCCTATATATATCCATATACCCTAAAAACTTCGGGAACAAAATAGATCGGGAGTTCCGCGCGCAAGCCTCTGTAGCCACCAAAACCAATCGGGACCTGTTTAAGGCACCTGCCGAGGGGGGATCCCTCACCGGTGGCCATCTTCATCATCCCGGCGCTCTCCATGACGAGGAGGGAGTAGTTCACCCTCGGTGCTAAGGGTATGTACCAGTAGCTATGTGTTTGATCTCTCTCTCTCTCTCGTTTTCTTGAGGTGGTACGATCTTGACGTATCGCGAGCTTTGCTCTTATAGTTGGATCTTATGATGTTTCTCCCCCTCTACTCTCTTGTAATGGATTGAGTTTTCCCTTTGAAGTTATCTTATCGGATTGAGTCTTTAAGGATTTGAGAACACTTGATGTATGTCTTGCATGTGCTTATCTGTGGTGACAATGGGATATCACGTGATCTACTTGATGTATGTTTTGGTGATCAACTTTCGGGTTCTGTGACCTCGTGAACTTATGCATAGGGGTTGGCACACATTTTCGTCTTGACTCTCCTGTAGAAACTTTGGGGCACTCTTTGAAGTTCTTTGTGTTGGTTTGAATAGATGAATCTGAGATCGTGTGATGCATATCATATAATCATGCCCGCGGATACTTGAGGTGACATTGGAGTATCTAGGTGACATCAGGGTTTTGGTTGATTTGTATCTGAAGGTGTTATTCTCGTATGAACTCTATGATAGATCGAACGGAAAGAATAGCTTCGTGTTATTTTACTACGGACTCTTGAATAGATTGATTAGAAAGGATAACTTTGAGGTGGTTTCGTACCCTACAATAATCTCTTCATTTGTTCTCCGCTATTAGTGACTTTGGAGTGACTCTTTGTTGCATGTTTAGGGATAGTTATATGATCCAATTATGTTATTATTGTTGAGAGAACTTGCACTAGTGAAAGTATGAACCCTGGGCCTTGTTTCAACGCATTGTAATATCGTTTGTGCTCACTTTTATCATTAGTTACCTTGCTGTTTTTATATTTTCAGATTACAAAAACCTATATCTATCATCCATATTGCACTTGTATCACCATCTCTTCGCCGAACTAGTGCACCTATACAATTTACCATTGTATTGGGTGTGTTGGTGACACAAGAGACTTTTTGTTATTTGGTTGCAGGGTTGTTTGAGAGAGACCATCTTCATCCTACGCCTCCCATGGATTGATAAACCTTAGGTCATCCACTTGAGGGAAATTTGCTACTGCCCTACAAACCTCTGCACTTGGAGGCCCAACAACGTCTACAAGAAGAAGGTTGTGTAGTAGACATCAAGCTCTGTTCTGGCGCCGTTGCCGGGGAGGTGAGTGCTTGAAGGAATATCTTTAGATCTTGCAATGGAATCTTTTTGTTTCTTGTTTTATCACTACTTTAGTTTATAAAAGAAAACTACGAAAAATGGAATTAAGGTTGTCTCATATGCTTCATCTTTTTAATGTCTTTCGTGAAAATAAGGATTCTGATAATTGTGCGCAATTTCTAGAAGAAGAATGCATTAAAATGTTTGGACTAAATCCTTGGATGATGAGCATGATTGCAACGTTCCTAGTATGAATTCTTTGAATACTCATGATGCTAATGATATGAAAAGCCACAATCTTGGGGAAGCTATGTTTGATGAAGATGATATTTTTTGTCCCCCAAGTTTTGATGAGCAAATTTATTATGATGATAGCATGCCTCCTATTTATGATGATTATATTGATGAAAGTGGGTTTGGAAGAGTGTCAACTTTAGGAAGTAATGATCCCACTATTTTGGAGGGTGTTGAATCTTATTGTGATAATTATGAAAGTGGATTTGGAGAGGTCATGACTTTATTTAGTGATGAATCCACTATTTGGAAGAGGTTCCAATTGATTATGAGAATAAAGTTGCTAGCTATGATGATTATTGTGATGACATGTATGCTATAAAGAATAATGATAACCATGAAACTTGTCATCATGATTTTAATTTTCAATTGGATTATTCCTCACATGATAGTTATTTTGTTGAGTTTGCTCCCACTACTATTCATGAGAACAAATTTGCTTTTGTGGAGAGTAATAAAATTTCTATGCTTGTAGATCATGAAAAGAATGCTTTATGTGATAGTTATATTTTTGAATTCATTCATGATGCTACTGAAAATCACTATGATAGAGGATCATATGCTTCTACATATTGCAATAATATCAAGTTTCCTCTCTATTTGTTGGAAATCTTGAAGTTATGCTTGTTTTATCTTCCTATGCAAGTTGATTCTTGTTCCCATAAGTTGTTTTCTCACAAAATCCCTATGCATAGGAAGTGGGTTAGGCTTAAATGTGCTTGTCATATGCTTCATGATGCTCTCTTTATGTTTCAATTCTTATCTTTTATGTGAGCATCATTGAAATTATCATGCCTAGCTAAAAAGGCAATAAAGAAAAGCGCTTGTTGGGAGACAACCCAATATTTACCTTTACTGTTTTTGTGTGTTAACATTATTATGCTACTGTATTAATCATGTTCTATAGCTTTTTTTCAATAAAGTGCCAAGTAGAACCTTTGGGAAGACTTGGGTGGAAGTTAATGTGATCTTTCTGTAAAAAACAGAAACTTTGCGCTCACAAGTTTAGCTTTAATTTTTTACATAAGAGATATTTTAAGTTGATTCTTTCTGAAGAAGGTTAGTAGACAAATTCCTAAGGTCCACCAATTTATTTAAAAAAATTTGGAGTTCCATAAGTATACGTTTGATACAGATTACTACAGACTGTTCTGTTTTGACAGATTCTGTTTTCTATGTGTTGTTTGCTTATTTTGATGAATCTATGAGTAGTATCGGAGGGTATGAACCATATATGAGTTGGTATACAGTATATATTACAACAATATGAATTTAGAATGAGCTTACAGCAGTACCTAAGTGGTGGTTTTATTTTCTTATACTAACGGAGCTTACAAGTTTTCTGTTGAGTTTTGTGTTGTGAAGTTTTCGAGTTTTGGGTAAAGATTCGATGGACTATGGAATAAGGAGTGGAAAGAGCCTAAGCTTGGGGATTACCAAGGCACCCCAAGGTAATATTCAAGTACAACCAAGAGCCTAAGCTTGGGGATGCCCCGGATGGCATCCCCTATTTCGTCTTCGTTCATCGGTAACTTTACTTGGAGCTATATTTTTATTCACCACATGATATGTGTTTTGCTTGGAGCGTCATTCTATTTTGTTATTATTTGCTTGCTGTTATTTATAATAATGTTTTGCATCTCTATTTTCAATAAAAATGTCAAGGATAGCCTTTACCATGCTTATTTTGCAAGTATACATGTTGTTTCAAAACAGAAAGTTTACCGCTGTTGAAAAAATTCCCTGGGAAAGTCAGAATGTGATAAAATTTTGAAAGCTTTTGCTTAATAAACTCTGATAAATTTACTACAGTGGGAATTTTCTTTCATAATTTTTGGAGCTAGGGAAGTATGGATCTTGCTGCATTCTTTATAGACTGTCCTGTTTAGGCAGATTGCTGTTATGTTTGCATATGTTTACTTGTTTAAGGATTCCATTTGAGGATAGGACTATTAAATATGCAGAGGCATTTAGTATGCAATGTTGAATAATAATTTTAGTGATTTGCTACAGTAGACTATTATAAGGTTTTTGCAATTGTTTATACTAACTTATCTCACGAGTCCTTGTTGAGTTTTGTGTGGATGAAGCTCTTGAGATTTAGGGAGACCGTGATATGAGAGGAATTAAGGAGACACAAAAGCTCAAGCTTGGGGATTCCCAAGGCATCCCAAGATAATATTTCAAGAAGTCTCAAGCGTCTAAGCTTGGGGATGCCCCGGTTGGCATCCCACCTTTCTTCTTCAACAACTATCGGTTAGTTTCGGTTGATCCTAAGTTTTGCTTCTTCACGTGATGTTTGCTATCCTTGAAATGTCGTTTTGTTTTGCTTGCTGTTTGAATAAAATACCAAGATCTGAAATTCTTAAATGAGAAAGAGTCTTCACATAGCTACATAATTATTTAACTACTCATTGATCATCACTTATGTCTTTTTGGAGTAGTTTGTCATTTACTCATGTGCTTCACTTATATCCTATGAGTAAATGGTTGAAGGATTTGAATGTCATAAATCTGAAATTATATATGTTTCATATGCTTATCCCATGGGGAGTAATGACTTCACATATAAGAAGTAGAGGTGGTAAATTTATTGAAGAGCAAACATTGTATTGGTCACTTGAACAATTCATGAAAGAATATTGAAGGAAGAGAGATTTCACATATAAATATACTATCTTGGACATCTTCTATGATTGTGATCCCCATTAATTATTTTCAAACCTGAGCAAATTAGTTGAAGTTGGACAAGGAAGACAACATAATGAGTTATGCTTGGGTATATTTGTATAGAAGTTATATTGTTATGGATCCTCTAACATGTGGTGCTTGCTATTTAGAATCCTTTGCTAGCCAAAATGCATGTGCTAAGAGGGAATACTGCTTGTGCATCCAAATTCCTTGAACCAAGTTTCTTCCATGAGTGTCCACCATATCTACCTATATGCGATATTTACCTGACGTTCCAAGTAAATTTGCATGTGCCAAACTCTAAACCTTCAAATAATAATCTATTTTGTATGCCCGAATCGCTCATGTAGTGACTAGGGGCTGTCAGTATCTTCCATGCTAGGTGGGTTATTCTCACGATAAGTGGACTCCGCTCATCATTCACGAGAAAATGGCTGGTAACTGGGATCCCAGTCCTATGATCAAAAGATCAAAAACAAAGTCGCAAATAATTTAAATAAAACTCCCCCAGGAATGCTGATAGTTGGACGAGACCCGTTGTTTCGGACAAGCCGGGGAGTGTGAAAGTTGGTGGAGGGGGAGTAAAATCTTTACCTTTCTGTTTGGGAACTGCCTATAATGTATGTAGTATGGAAGATATTTGGAACTCTTGGTCATTATGTTGACAATGAAAGCATAATTCTCAAAATTATTTTCATCTCTATTTTTGCTTCGAGCTCTGGCACCTCTCCAAATCCCTGCTTCCCTCTGCGAAGGGCCTATCTTTTACTTTTATGCAAAAGTCAGTAGTATTCCTTCTCATTCCAACCTACTCTTTAGTTGGCAAGCATCATGTGATGGAAAGATCTGAGCATATATGGCCATTCAAATATATTTGATCATGAATTATTATTGTTGACAATTATCTATATGATAAATAAGTTGGGAGGCGGAACATTAAGCCCCCTATCTTTCTCTGTGTTTGATGGATGCTATTTGCTCTGAAAATATGCTTTGAGTGGTAGCAATCATGGAAGACTATATGATAGTTGAGTATGTGGGATTTTCTAAATCAAAGCTCTGACATAGACTCTTCCTGAAAATAAGATGAATTGTAATTGTTTGATGACTAATAACACGGTTTGTTAGTTTTCAAGAAACTTTATGACCTATGCTTTAACATGTGAATAGTTTGTTACTTGATCATGAAAAGTTTTATGAGTTGAGCTACTGTTATGACATATAATGATGCTAGAAAAGGTGATTGAAATTATCATTGATCAAACTTATGCACCTGCTAGCATTCACACTTCATAAATTATTTCTTTTATCATTTACCTACTCGAGGACGAGCAGGAATTAAGCTTGGGAATGATGATACTTCTCCAACGTATCTATAATTTATGAAGTATTCATGCTATTATATTATTCATCTTGGATGTTTAATGGGCTTTACTATGCACTTTATATTATTTTTGGGACTAACCTATTGACCCAGAGCCCAGTGCCAGTTTCTATCTTTTCCCTTGTTTCGGTGTTCCGCAGAAAAGGAATATCAAACGGAGTCCAAACAGAATGAAACCTTTGGGGGCGTGATTTTTGGAACGAACGTGATCCAGGAGACTTGGAGTTGAAGTCAGGGAAGATTCAAGGCGGCCACGAGGCAGGGAGGCGCGCCTGCTCCCCTGGGCGCGCCCCCCACCCTCGTGGGCCCCTCGTGGCTCCCCAGACCGACTTCTTTCGCCTATATATATCCATATACCCTAAAAACTTCGGGAGACAGAATATATTGGGAGTTCCGCCGCCGCAAGCCTCTGTAGCCACCAAAAACCAATTGGGACCCTGTTCCGGCACCCTGCCGGAGGGGGGATCCTTCACCGGTGGCCATCTTCATCATGTCGGTGCTCTCCATGACGAGGAGGGAGTAGTTCACCCTCGGGGCTGAGGGTATGTACCAGTAGCTATGTGTTTGATCTCTCTCTCTCTCGTGTTCTTGAGTTGGTACGATCTTGATGTATTGCGAGCTTTGCTATTATAGTTGGATCTTATGATGTTTCTCCCCCTCTACTCTCTTGTAATGGATTGAGTTTTCCCTTTAAAGTTATCTTATCGGATTGAGTCTTTAAGGATTTGAGAACACTTGATGTATGTCTTGCATGTGCTTATCTGTGGTGACAATGGGATATCACGTGATCTACTTGATGTATGTTTTGGTGATCAATTTGCGGGTTCCGTGACCTCGTGAACTTAAGCATAGGGGTTGGCACACGTTTTCGTCTTGACTCTCCGGTAGAAACTTTGGGGCACTCTTTGAAGTTCCTTGTGTTGGTTTGAATAGATGAATCTGAGATTGTGTGATGCATATCGTATAATCATGCCCATGGATACTTGAGGTGACATTGGAGTATCTAGGTGACATTAGGGTTTTGGTTGATTTGTATCTTAAGGTGTTATTCTAGTATGAACTCTATGATAGATCGAACGGAAAGAATAGCTTCGTGTTATTTTACTACGGACTCTTGAATAGATCGATTAGAAAGGATAACTTTGAGGTGGTTTCATACCCTACAATAATCTCTTCATTTGTTCTCCGCTATTAGTGACTTTGGACTGACTCTTTGTTGCATGTTGAGGGATAGTTATATGATCCAATTATGTTATTATGTTGAGAGAACTTGCACTATTGAAAGTACGAACCCTAGGCCTTGTTTCAACGCATTGCAATATCGTTTGTGCTCACTTTTATCATTAGTTACCTTGCTGTTTTTATATTTTCAAATTACAAAAGCCTATATCTATCATCCATATTGCACTTGTATCACCATCTCTTCGTCGAACTAGTGCACTTATACAATTTACTATTGTATTGGGTGTGTTGGGGACACAAGAGACTTTTTGTTATTTGGTTGCAGGGTTGTTTGAGAGAGACCATCTTCATCCTAGGCCTCCCACGTATTGATAAACCTTAGGTCATCCACTTGAGGGAAATTTGCTACTGTCCTACAAACCTCTGCACTTGGAGGCCCAACAACGTCTACAAGAAGAAGGTTGTGTAGTATACATCATTAGTCCACGCACATGGTCCCCCTTGATAAGACTTTGCAAATATCTCATATTGACATGGGCTAAACGGCGATGCCAAAGCCATCCCACGTCAACTTTAGCCATTAGGCATGTCGCGGTCTTAGTGAGTCGCTCCAAAAAGTTAATCACATAGAGACCGTTCTCGACATGCCCAACAGCCGGCTACTTTAAGAGTCTTGCTCCACAAGAGGGCCACGGTATCAATATCAAAGAAAGTGGAAAAGCCCATGAGTGCAAGTTGACGAACGGAAAGTAAATTTTATGCAAGGGACTCAACAAGCCTTCTCGATCGTGAGATCATGAGAAATGAAAACCTTGCCAAGTCCCAATACCTTAAAAGATGAGGCATCACCCCACTCGACATTGGTGGGCTTAGATGGAATCTTGTGAACATCCACCACCAAGTCCTTGCTTCCGGTCATATGATTTGTAGCTCCACTATCGAGCAACCATGATCCCCCACCGGAAGCAAACACCTACAAGAAATCAATGCTTGGTTTTAGGTACCCATTTTGTAATGGGTCCTTTGATGTTAGTGACAAGGGTCTTAGGAACCCAAATAGACCATTCAATGTACTCATAAGGAGAACCAACAAATTTGGCATAAACATGCCCATCACTCGCATGGCACAACACATAAGAAGGGTTAAAGTCGCCGGCTTTGTTGGAAGGGTTGGCATTGCCCTTCTTGACACCACCACCCTTCACATTGTTCTTCTGCTCCTTCGAAGCATCCTCTCCCTCCTTCACAAAGGTTTGCTTGAGAGGAGGAGGTCGTTTGGTCTTGTCATTCTTCTTCTTGTTCTTGGACACGGGTGCGAACCCAATCCCTTCCTTGGCCACAACTTCCTTTTGATTGCTTAGAAGATCATTGAGGTTCTTCTCTCCTTGTATGCACGACACAAGGCCTTTCTCAAGTTGCTCCTTCAACTTGGCATTCTCCTCAACAAGATGCACATGCTCACAACAAGGGTTAGTAGCATTTGCATTATCAATTAAAACCATATGAGGAAAGGTGACTTTCTCCTTGGTTAGCTTCACTTGAAGTTGATCATGAGACTCCTTGAGACTAGCATGAATACCCTTCAAGGCCTTGTGAGCCTTGTCAAGTACATGAAACTCCTCCTTGAGTCTAGCAAGATCAACCCCAAGTTTGGCCTTCTCGGAATTTAGCACACGAGATACAACAAGTGCATGATCAAGATCTTTCTTTAACTTAGTGTGGTCATCGTTGTATGACTCCTCAAGAGCCAAACGAAGACCTCGCTCTTCCTAAAGAGCATTGGAAAGATCCTAAAACTCATCGGCATAGTCACAACTATGCCCTTCCATCTTAGAGATGGTATCTTCGTGATCCTCGATCATGTCATTGGCTTCACCAAGTTGTTCCAAGAGAGCAACGAAGTGCTTCTTGGATTTACCCTTGAGCTTACTCATAAAAGACTCAAATTCATTCTCCTCCACACTAGACCCCTCATGTTCATGAATGCAATCCGTCAAAGAAGGATTATTAATGATGGTAGTTTTGATGTTGGGGGTTACCTTGTTGGTGGCTTTAGCCATGAGGCACTTGGCGATGATGTTCTCATTGGGTGAGTCGAAGAGAGACACCCGTGGAGTTGTCGCAATGGCAATGGAGGCCACGGCAACCGACTCACCGTCTTCATCATCCTCATTGTACTCTTCTTGTGCCACCAACACCTTGGGAGGAGTCTTCTTGGTGAAGTTTCTCTTGTTGGGGAAAGACTTGGCCTTGTCCTTTTGGATGAGCTTGCCACCATTGTCTTCCCTCTTTTCATAAGGACATTCCGCAACAAAGTGGCTCACATTGCCACAATTATAGCAATCCCTCACTCGTTGCTTGACCTTCGTGCCACTTGAGTTGTTCTTGTTGAAGTTGGGCCTTGTGTTCTTCTTGCTCCAAAATTGCCTTGAAGCAAGAGCCATGTGTTCATTATAAGCATACTTAGTATCTTCGGGATTGCTCTCCTCTTCTTCCACACTAACCTTGGCCTTCAAGGCAAGGTTGGGCTTCTTTGCTCTTTGAGAGCGTAACACCGCATTGTCGGTGGTCTTGTCCAAGATGCTCATAGCCACAAACTCATCCAACACTTCACTTGAGGACAAGGTGTGGAAGTACGGCCTTTGATGAATGACGGAGGACATGGACTTGTGGTAAGGCATCATGAAAGTGCAACTATCCCTAGGTGGTTTTGGTAATTCATAACAACATATAGCTCATTGAGCTAATGCTATTCCAAGACAAATATTTCAGGAAAGCTCAATGAATGGCATGGCATGGATGATGAAAGTGGATCCCTCAAAATATTAAGGACAAAGGATTGGCTCAAGATCAAAAGCTCAAGACTCTACATTTTACATTTTAGTGATCCAAGATCACATTGAGTCTATAGAAAAAGCCAATACTATCAAGGAGGGATGAGATGTTGCTTAATGAGCCTCTTGCTTCATGTGCTTAGTGATATGCTCCAAAACCCTCCACTACTTTCTCACATCCACATATGACCTAAACCTAAAGTCAAACTCAGCCCTACCGATTCTTTCTATCCGGCGCCACCGAGTTCAGATGTCATAGCCACTGCCACAAACCCTAGGCAAATCGGTTTCACCGATAGGGATCTCGGTCTCACCTAGATGGGATTGTAATCTCTCTGTTTCCCTTCGTAACATTTCGGTCTAACCGAAGTGAGCGATCGGTCCCACCGAGATTGCAATGTAAACTCTCTGTTTCCCTTTCGTAACTTTTCGGTCTCACCGAAAGAGCTAATCGGTCCCACCGAGTTTACCTGACCAACTCTCTGGTTAGCTAATTACCAAAATCGGTCTCACCGAGTTTGTGTAATCAGTCTCACTGAGATTACCTTATGCCCTAACCCTAACAATATCGGTCCTACCGAGTTGCATGTCAGTCCCACCGAAAACCCTAACGGTCACTAGGTTTACTGGATCGGTCTGACCGAGTTTGATGATTCGGTCCCACCGAGTTTGGTAAATTGTGTGTAACGGTTAGATTTTGTGTGGAGGCCATATATACCCCTCCACCTCCTCTTCATTCGTGGAGAGAGCCATCAGAAAAAACCTACACTTCCAACTTACCAGTTTTGAGACAGAACCACCTACTCATGTGTTGAGGCCAAGATATTCCATTCCTACCACATGAATCTTGATCTCCAGCCTTTCCCAAGTTGCTTTCCACTCAAATCTTCTTTCCACCATATCCAAATCCTGTGAGAGAGAGTTGAGTGTTGGGGAGACTATCATTTGAAGCACAAGAGCAAGGAGTTCATCATCAACACACCATTTGTTACTTCTTGGAGAGTGGTGTCTCCAAGATTGGCTAGGTGTCACTTGGGAGCCTCCGACAAGATTGTGGAGTTGAACCAAGGAGTTTGTAAGGGCAAGGAGATCGCCTACTTCGTGAAGATCTACCGCTAGTGAGGCAAGTCCTTCGTGGGCGACGGCCATGGTGGGATAGACAAGGTTGCTTCTTCGTGGACCCTTCGTGGGTGGAGCCCTCCGTGGACTCGCGCAACCGTTACCCTTCGTGGGTTGAAGTCTCCATCAACGTGGATGTACGATAGCACGACCTATCGGAACCACGACAAAAACATCTGTGTCTCCAATTGCGTTTGAATCCTCCAAACCCTTCCCTTTACATTCTTGCAAGTTGCATGCTTTATTTTCCTCTGCCTATATACTCTTTGCATGCTTGCTTGAATTGTGTGAAGATTGCTTGACTTGTTCGAAGATAGCTAAAATCTGCCAAAGTCTAAAATTGGGAAAGGGTTAAGTTTTTAATTGGTCAAGTAGTCTAATCACCCCCCCCCCTCTAGACAAACTTCAAGGTCCTACAAGTGGTATCAGAGCTTTGGTCTCCATTTGCTTTGATTTCCATAGCTTTTGGTGGTCATAGCCTTGGTTTCACAACCTAGGAGAGTATGGCGTCTAGCGAGGGAAATTATCACCAGAGAGGTCCTTACTTTGATGCACTAATTTTGCTAGTTGGAAGCATAAGATGAAAATGCATATTCTCGGACATAACCCCGCCGTTTGGGCTATTGTGTGTATTGGTTTGCAAGGTGAATTCTTTGATGGGAGAGAACCGAACCGTGAAGCTAGTGCGGATGAATTGAAGATGCTGCAATACAACGCTCAAGCTTGTGATATCCTCTTCAATGGCTTGTGCCCCGAAGAATTCAACAAAATCAGCCGTCTTGAGAATGCAAAGGAAATTTGGGATACTTTGATTGATATGCATGAAGGTACTGACTCCGTCAAGGAATCCAAGTTGGATGTGCTCCAAAATCAGCTTGACAAGTTCAAAATGAAGGATGGTGAAGGTGTCGCTGAAATGTACTCTAAGGCTTGCTCTTATCACAAATGAGATTGTCGGCTTAGGAAGTGAAGAGATGACCGACAGATTCATCATCAAGTAGATCCTAAGAGCATTGGATGGAAAATATGATACCGTGTGCACATTGATCCAAATGATGCCAAATTACAAAGATCTCAAGCCAACGGAAGTCATTGGAAGAATTGTTGCTCATGAGATGTCACTCAAGGATAAGGAGGAACTTCACAACAAGTCAAGTGGTGCTTACAAAGCCTCATGTGAAGCCCCCACATCATCAAGTGAGAAACAAACCTTCAATGAAGAATTGAGCTTAATTGTGAAGAACTTCAACAAATTCTACAAGAGTAGAAGCAAAGAAAGAAGCTCTAAGTCAAGGTCCTACAATGACAAAAGATCTTCTAGTCGAGAGCGCATAATTGCTACAATTGTGGGAGACCGGACACTATTCCAATGAGTGTACGGCACCCTACAAAAGAAGAGAAGATTCTCCCAAGAGAAGAAGTAGAAGAGAAGAATCACCACCAAGAGAGAGAAGGAGTAGAGATGATCGTTATCAAAGAAGACCCTCACGGAGAAGCAAGGATTCGGAAAGGAAGGACAAGTCATCAAAGAGTTACACAAAACGAAGACATCAAGCTCATGTTGGTGAATGGGTATCCGGCTCCGACTCCGACAATCACTCCGAGAGAAGCTATCACTCCGACTCTGAATACACTCAAGATGAAGGTGTTGCCGGTCTAGCACTTGTGTCAACCAACTCCTATGACATATTTGATTCACCAAATGAAGGAATTGGAAGATGCTTCATGGCCAAAGGTCCTAAGGTAACACACACCCCAGCACGTGGATTTTAATAGTGATGAAGATGACTTGTTAGGTGATGATGATTTACTTGTTGACAACTCTAGTGATGAATACTATGATTAAACATCAATTAATCATGCTAATCAAGATGAAACGAATGACAATGATAAGGAGAAGATTGAGCGTCTAACTAAAGAACTAAACACTCTTTAGTTAGCTCATGAAACTATCTTCAAAGATCATCGAGAACTTTTAAGGGCTCATGAGAAGTTACGCTTTGAAAAACTCAATCTTGAGAGAGAGCATGAGTTCCTAATAGCAATCAATGATGATCTCCGTAAGAAAAGTTCTTCTTACATTGCCAAGCGTTTACTCTTATCTACTTACATGCCACAAGTCAAGTCTAGTAACAAGAACAATAAAGATTATTCCTCTAGTAGTAACAATAACAATGATAAATCCAATATTGTTGCTTCTAGTAGCTCTCTTGATTCCACTAATGATTCTCTTAGCCAAGTTACACTTGAGCAAGAAAACAGCTTATTGAAGGGAATTATAGAGAAAGGTGTATACAAGAGCCTTTGGGAGTAAGCAATTCGAGGAAATTGTACGCAAGGTGGAAGGCACCGTAAGAATCAAGGTGTTGGTTTTGAACGAAAGTTCAATGCCAATGGAGTTGAGTGGGAAGAAGATCAATACCCCAAGACAAAGTTTGTTCCTCAACAAGAGAAGTATGATCCTACTTCCTTCAAGGGAACACAAGCACAAGATGATCTTTCACCACAAGACCATAAGAACAAAGGCAAGGACAAGCTTCAAGAGGAGATTGATGCATTTGAAGAAGCACCTAAGGCCTTGGTCAAGTGGGTTCCCAAGACTACGCCAAGTTCTACTTCATCAAGTACAACTACTACACCAAGGATTCCCATCAAGATGATGTGGATCCTGAAGAAGAAGAACTAGAGAGTTCTTGAGGGTGACTCCGCCAACATTCTTCACTCATATCATTATGGCAAGGTCAAGTGCAATCATCCTTCATATCTTGCACTAGTTCAAGGAGTCACAAACCCTCATGTTGGTAAGGCAAGGGACAAGGTAACCTAATGTTTTCATGGACATCATTTTGTGTGTGCATCACTCTATGTCTATGGATATTCTTGTTTGTTCCTTGTGGGACTAACCCATGTAGGTATTGAAAGTGCAACTCACTCCAAAGGTTTGCTCCAAAAGATCTACATCAACATTGAGCATCCACATCCTCAACACCTACATGAAGTCATCATCGACAAAACCCAAGGTTAGTTCATCCCTCAAAAGGGGGATCTCACATCTAGGGGGAGCTTAACTCTAAGAATTGAGTCAAAGCAACTCTAATGATGTGAACACATAAATGCTTTATGTAAAAGTGGTAACCTCACTTGAGCTTAAACGATGAGCATGACCTATGATCAAATTTTCTCATTTGACTGCTAAGTCAATATACTCATATATAGATGACCTAGTCATCGCCAATTGTTTGATAGATGCTAGAATTGGTTGTGCATGCTTTGTCACATATTTCATTTGTCATTTTATTGTGTGAGCATGTTGGTTGCATATTTTACTCATTCGAGGGAATCCACTTGTTGTTTTGATTGATTGGTTTCTTCTTCTTTGGCCAAGTGGATGGACAAGAATGCCTAAGAACCTTCTCTAGCTATCTATTCTTTTCTCGTCTCAAACTCTATTCATGCTACATCACAAAATTTGATCAAGTCAGATTTGAACCACTGCTGTGTGAGGAGCACTTGGAGTCCCCGATTCGTCATAGACTTAAACTTCCAAAACTTCTTTGTGATTTTCGGTCTGACCGATTCCTCCATTTCGGTCATACCGAGATCACTAAGTCGATCTAGGTTTTCATCTCGGTGCAACCGATTTGAACATTTCGGTCACACCGAGTTGTTGTAACTGTTAACGGTTATGCATCTCAGTGCCACCGAGTTGTTCCACTCGGTCACACCGACAGTGTCGGGCTATATATTGTCACAGGCAAATTTTGGAAAACTTTCTCCGAAACTCTTCACCCGCGCATAGCTCGCTCTGCCTACTAGGTCTCCGGATCGTCGACTTCATCGCCATGACCGCCTCACATCGGTCTCCGCCCGTCAACGGATTTCTTCTCCGCCGTTGCCGCCGTAGCGAGTTCACCGCCGAACTAGGGTATGAACTCGATCACAGTGTTATCCTCGTCTGATTCTCAGCACATTGTGTTCATAATGCTTCTTGCCACGATTGAAACACTTCTATCCAGTCAAAACAATCCTTAGAACAGATGTGATTCGAAAATTTAGGGTTAGGTTTCCGCCGAAACCATCTCAGACCCACCGAGTTGAAAAACTCGGTCCCACCAATTTGGCTAACGCCATTGCACTAGTAACTCTCCGTCTGACCGAGAATTGCTAATCGGTGTGACCGATTTTAAAACTTTGTGAAACCCTAGCAGCCTCGGTGCCACCGAACTGTGACTCGGTCTGACCGAGTTCACTAGTTTAGGTTCCAAAACTGCTTCGGTATCACCGAGTTTGAAAATCGGTAGATCCGAAATGCTTTCTGTGGAAAACTAAAACTAAGCCTTTGAATCATTCTTTTACAAAAATCTCTGCATTTTGTGATGTTCATCCACTCTACCTCGACAGTCAGTGTGTGCAGCATGTCAGACCAAAGTGACAGCCAGAACAGGTCAGAAGAGCAGATTCACATGAGTGAGGACACTAGTCCCTCTAGCAGCTCAGATGAGGGGAGCAGGAGCACTCCCAGCAATTTTCCCAAGGCTGCCACAAGGTCAAGGAAGAAGAAAACCTCAGAGTCTGAGGATGAGGATTATGTGGCAATTGAGGATGAGGCTAGTTCAAAGAAGAAAGTGCTCAAGAAGGAGTACAGCTCAACTGCAGTAAAGCCAGGGATGAAGATCAAAAGGCCTGCAGGAAGACAACCAACGTCCAAAGCCAGAGTCTCCACTCAAGCATCTT
Source organism: Aegilops bicornis (assembly GCA_021605145.1). NCBI lineage: Eukaryota > Viridiplantae > Streptophyta > Magnoliopsida > Poales > Poaceae > Aegilops > Aegilops bicornis. Next base: position 784,488,910 of record CM038670.1, read on the forward strand.
TGGAATCCCAACCCAAAGAGCCTGCTGCTGCTGAAGGAAAGAAAAGGAAGGAAAGGGTCAAGAAGACCATGGCCAGAGTGATTGGAAAGCCTTCCATGATGGAAGAAGAGGAAGAAGAAGAGGTTCTTGCACCACACCCAAGGCACAAAAGCTGATGGGTGATGCTATCAAGTCAGTGGCTGCAACTTCAAAGCCCAAAATAGCACCCAAAGCTGCCCCAAGCCCAAGAATGCACCTAAGAGGAATACCAGGAGTACACCAGCTGCTGAAAAGAACAAGGCCCCAATGCCTGATGTTGCTGCTGAGGAAGATGATCAAGGGCAAGTCCTAAGGAAGCTCAAACCCAAGATTCTAGACCACAACGATGCTCGACTGTACGAGAACATGAAGATCAGGAGAGACTTAGGGTTAAGGCTATGGAGAGAGTCAGATCCATATGCCACCAGGAGAAGGACTGTTGTTGATTACAGGTTCCACACCAAGGAGCAGCAGGACTTCTATGAGACCACCTTATTGGATAAGAAGCCCATAGTATGTGATATGAGGTGGGTCGAGTGGGCCTACATTCAAGAAAATGAAGAACACTATCCTGGAGTATATGACAGCTTCAGTGCGTGTGGAGTTGCAGATTTTGTTGGGTAGAAGCTCACAAACTGGAATGACGAGCTCATTATGCAATTCTACTCCACAGCACATTTCTATCCAGATGGCAGGATAGTTTGGATGTCTGAAGGAACGAGATACCAATCAACCATTGAGGAATGGGCTAGTATGATCAGTGCCCCAAAGGAAAGTGAAGATGACTTGGACATTTATGCCAAGAAGAAGATGGATCACAACTCAATGTCACAGATGTACAAGGAGATCCCAGATGATGCACTTGAGACCTTCAAGTGTGGATCAGTTCATTATCTTCTGTCAGGGCTGCCTACGATCAAATGGATCCTATAGCACACTCTGTTGCCAAAATCAGGTGACCACAACATGATAAGAGGGCATGCAATTAATTTGCTTCACATTTTTCATGTACCCCAGAAATTCAAGGTCATGAGCCTCATAGTTGAAACTATCAAGAGGACAAAGCAGACCAAAGAGGAGGCTGTGGATATGCCCCAGATTCGTGGAGTTGATTAACTCAAAGATGGGCACAGGGAAGTATCTGTTGGATAAGGAACACTTAGTTATCTATCCTGAATTTGAGGACAATCAAGTTGTCATGACTGAGAATGAACCATCATCAGTACAAGCTCAAGAGAAGAAGGAGAAGGCAAGGAAAGAGAAGGCTGCCAAGATGCCAACTCTAGCAGAAGCATGTCGAGTACTTTTTGAAGAACAAGCAGGAGCAGCTTGGTTACTTGATAGCATCAACTCTGCGGATTGAGAAGGGTTGGCCACCCTAACTCAAAACCAGGAGAGCACGGAAAGAATCATGGAACAAAAATTCTATGACCTTGATGTCAAAGTAACTGAGATTGATCGGTTGTGGAGCAGCTACAGGATGACATGCAGGAGAGGAAGGGCAGGACAACAAGCGATGCATTTGCCGAGTGCCTCGAGCTCGAGAGATCAGCTGCAGAGCCAAGACCAGCCACTTCATCTGCTCCAGCTACAGCTCCTGTGCAACCAGCTCCAGCACCAACTCCTTCAGCTCCTACCACATCAACTGCAGTCTTCGTCCAAGGAGCCATCTCTACGCCACCAGCAGAAGACCAAGCCTGAGAGACGATATAGTCCTATGCATTTTCTAGGAACTTTTTGGTAACTTGTTGCCAAAGGGGGAGAAAAATGTATAGATCATAGGCTTCGAGAGAGAGAGAGTTTGCTTTTGTTCTCTCTTGTCTTCTTGGTTGAACTTTGATTGCTTGAGATACTACGCTATTACCTGTGAGACATTGATGATCATGTGTTTGATCATAAGCCACACTTATGCTTGTTATATGTTATTATCTCGCTTACCCTTATATGATCATTCACTTTGCTTGGTGATGAGTGAATGTATTCAATCTTTATTATTTTGAGCGCTCCACCAAGATGTATGTGAGATGGAAGAGTAACCCATGAGCCTAATTCCTTGTGCATTTGCAGTCCAAAGCAAATCTTAAAATATGCACAAATTTAGGGGAGCACTTGCTTATCACATACTTCTAGATGCGACGATGTTTTTCAATCTTATTATAATTTGTCGAAGCTTTGATCTATATGTTGTCATCAATTACCAAAAAGGGGGAGATTGAAAGTGCAACTATCCCTAGGTGGTTTTGGTAATCCATAACAACATATTGCTCATTGAGCTAATGCTATTCCAAGACAAATATTCCAGGAAAGCTCAATGAATGGCATGGCATGGATGATGAAAGTGGATCCCTCAAAATATTAAGGACAAAGGATTGGCTCAAGCTCAAAAGCTCAAGACTCTACATTTTACATTTTAGTGATCCAAGATCACATTGAGTCTATAGGAAAAGCCAATACTATCAAGGAGGGATGAGGTGTTGCTTAATGAGCCTCTTGCTTCATGTGCTTAGTGATATGCTCCAAAACCCTCCACTACTTTATCACATCCACATATGACCTAAACCTAAAGTCAAACTCAGCCCTACCGATTCTTTCTATCCGGCGCCACCGAGTTCAGATGTCATAGCCACTGCCACAAACCCTAGGCAAATCGGTTTCACCGATAGGGATCTCGGTCTCACCGAGATGGGATTGTAATCTCTCTGTTTCCCTTTGTAACGTTTCAGTCCAACCGAGGTGAGCGATCGGTCCCACCGAGATTGCAATGTAAACTCTCTGTTTCCCTTTCGTAACTTTTAGTCCCACCGAAAGAGCGAATCGGTCCCACCGAGTTTACCTGACCAACTCTCTGGTTAGCTAATTACCAAAATCGGTCTCATCGAGTTTGTGTAATCGGTCTCACCGAGATTACGTTATGCCCTAACCCTAACCATATTGGTCCTACCGAGTTGCATGTCGGTCCAATCAAAACCCTAACAGGTCACTAGGTTTCTCGGATCGGTCTGGCGAGTTTGATGATTCGGTCCCAAGGATTTTGGTAAATTGTGTGTAATGGTTAGATTTTGTGTGGAGGCTATATATACCCCTCCACCTCCTCTTCATTCGTGGAGAGAGCCATCATAAAAAACCTACACTTCCAACTTACCAGTTCTGAGAGAGAACCACCTACTCATGTGTTGAGGCCAAGATATTCCATTCCTACCACATGAATCTTGATCTCTAGGCTTTCCCAAGTTGCTTTCCACTCAAATCTTCTTTCCACCAAATCCAAATCCTGTGAGAGAGATTTGAGTGTTGGGGAGACTATCATTTGAAGCACAAGAGCAAGGAGTTCATCATCAACACACCATTTGTTACTTCTTGGAGAGTGGTGTCTCCTAGATTGGCTAGGTGTCACTTGGGAGCGTCCGACAAGATTGTGGAGTTGAACCAAGGAGTTTGTAAGGGCAAGGAGATCGCCTACTTCGTGAAGATCTACCGCTAGTGAGGCAAGTCCTTCATGGGCGGCGGCCCTGGTGGGCTAGACAAGGTTGCTTCTTCGTGGACCCTTCGTGGGTGGAGCCCTCCATGGACTCACAAGAACCGTTACCCTTCTTGGGTTGAAGTCTCCATCAATGTGGATGTACGATAGCACCACCTATCGGAACCACGACAAAAACATCCGTGTCTCCAATTGCGTTTGAATCCTCCAAACCCTTCCCTTTACATTCTTGCAAGTTGCATGCTTTATTTTCCGCTGCCTATATACTCTTTGCATGCTTGCTTGAATTGTGTGAAGATTGCTTGACTTGTTCAAAGATAGCTATAATCTGCCAAAGTCTAAAATTGGGAAAAGGTTAAGTTTTTAATTGGTCAAGTAGTCTAATCACCCCCCCCCCCCCCTCTAGACATACTTTAAGGTCCTACACATCATGGCCTTGAGGAATTTGCGCTTGATCCAATTGTCATATGTATCCTTGCTCCCATGATCTCGGAGTGAGACCGCGAGAGTAGTTAATCTCCGATAAAGCTCACGAGGTTCTTCATCTTCTTTCATTGCAAACTCATCGTCTTCATCTTGCACCACTTCATAGTTGGAGCGTTGAATGCTTGCGCTTCCCCGGCAGAGGGACACAACGTGGCGCCATGCATCCTTGGCCATGGTGAAGGGTCGGAGATGAGCAAGATCTTCCGGTGGAATTGCATCTTGGATGATGAAGAGAGCATTCTCATTGAATTGATTATCCGCGGCTTCTCTAGGGGTGAAGTTGCTTCGGTCATGCGGATAAAAACCTTCTTCAATGATTCTCCAAAGGTTAGTATAAACATGGTCCAAATGACGCTTAAAACGATAAACCCAAGAATCAAAGTCCTCATTTTTCACAATCTTAGGGGGAGGACCGGCATGATTCAAATGAGTGGAAGGAATCGGTCCACCGTAAACAAGCGGAGGTTCCACATGGGCAAAGATGTCGGTGCCATTTTTACCACTAGAAGAAGGAGCCTTTTCACTAGTAGCTTCCCCCTTGTCGGAGTTAGCACCCATCACCTTGTTAGTGGGATCACCCACTTTCATCGGTGCGGTGGATAGTTTAAGCCCTTTTATGAATTTGTTAAACATGCTTTCAACCTCGATCATCATGGAGGTTTTCAATGTGTCCAAAGCCACATTGAATTCCTCACGAGAGACCACGGTTCCCCCGGCCGTAGACGAGATCGGATTCACACCGGAGTGCTCCTCCCCACCGTTTACGATGTCAACCATACTCTTCGGACGACAAAGTCCTTAATAAAGAGACGAGGTTCTGATACCAATTGAAAGGATCGATATAGTTGACTAGAGGGGGGGTGAATAGGCAACTAACAATTTTAGCTTTTCTTTACCAATTTAAACTTTGCATCAAAGTAGGTTGTCTAGATATGAAACTAGGTGAGCAACCTATATGATGAAACAACAATAAGCACACAAGCAAGCAAGGGATATCACACAAATAAGCTTGCTCAAGTAAAGGCACGAGATAACCAAGAGTGGAGCCGGTGAAGACGAGGATGTGTTACCGAAGTTCCTTCCTTTTGAGGGGAAGTACGTCTCCGTTGGAGCGGTGTGGAGGCACAATTCTCCCCAAGAAGCCACTAAGGCCACCGTAATCTCCTCACGCCCTCACACAATGTGAGATGCCGTGATTCCACTAATGGTGCCCTTGGAGGCGGCGACCGGACCTTTACAAACAAGGTTAGGGCAATCTCCACAACTTAATTGGAGGCTCCCAACGACACCACAAAGCTTCACCACAATGGACTATGGCTCCACGGTGACCTCAACCGTCTAGGGTTCTCAAATACCCAAGAGTATCAAGATCCGCAAGGGATTAGTGGGGGGGTCAAATTTCTCTTGGTGGAAGTGTAGATCGGGGCCTTCTCAACCAATCCCTAGAAAATCGACAAGTTTCATTGGCTAGGGAGAGAGATCGGGCGAAAATGGAGATTTGAGCAACAATGGAGCTTAGAAATGGAAGAGGTAGTCAACTCGGAGAAGAAGACACTGTTGGGGAACGTAGTAATTTCAAAAAAAATCCTACGCACACGCAAGATCATGGTGATGCATAGCAACGAGAGGGGAGAGTGTTGATACGTCTCCAACGTATCTATAATTTTTGATTGCTCCATGCTACTTTATCTATTGTTTTGGACTATATTGGGCTTTATTTTCCACTTTTATATTACTTTTGGGACTAATCTATTAACCGGAGGCCCAAATTCTTGCTGTTTTTGCCTATTTCGGTGTTTGAAGAAGCGGAATATCAAATGGAGTCCAAACGGAATAAAACCTTGAGGAACGTGATCTTCTCACCGAACGTGATCCAGGAGACTTGGACCCTACTCCAAGAAGTGCCGAGGCGGTCATGAGGTGGAGGGCCCCCTAGGCGCCCCTCACCTCGTGGGCCCCCGACGCTCCACCAACGTATTCCTTCCTCCTATATATACCTCACGTACTTCAACAGATCGAGACGGAGCAAAAACCTAATTCCACCGTGCACCTTCCTGTATCCACGAGATCCCATCTTGGGGCCTGTTAGAGCTCACGGGAGGAGGCATCCACCACGGAGGGCTTCTACATCAACACCATAGCCCCTCCGATGAAGTGTGAGTAGTTTACTTCAGACCTTCGGGTCCATAGCTAGTAGCTAGATGGCTTCTTCTCTCTTTTTGGATCTCAATGCAATGTTCTCCCCCTCTCTCGTGGAGATCTATTCGATGTAATCTTCTTTTGCGGTGTGTTTGTTGAGACCGATGAATTGTGGGTTTATGATCCAGCTTATCTATGGAAAATATTTGATTCTTATCTGAATTCTTTTATGAATGATTGAGTTATCTTTGCAAGTCTCTTGAATTATCCGTTTGGTTTGGCCAACTAGATTGGTAGTTCTTGCAATGGGAGAAGTGCTTAGCTTTGGGTTCAATCTTGCGGTGTCCTTACCCAAAGGATGTAAAGGGTTGCAAGGCACGTATTGTATTGTTGCCATCAAGGATAACAAGATGGGGTATTTATCATATTGCATGAATTTATTCCTCTACATCATGTCATCTTGCTTAAGGCGTTACTGCTTTTTAACTTAATACTCTAGATGCATCTTTGGATAGCGGTCGATGAGTGGAGTAATAGTAGTAGATGCAGAATCGTTTGGTCTACTTGTCTCGGACGTGATGCCTATATACATGATCATACCTAGATAACCTCATAACTATGCTCAATTACATCAATTGCTCAACAGTAATTTGTTCACCCACCGTAGAATATCTATGCTCTTGAGAGAAGCCACTAGTGAAACCTATGGCCCCCGGGTCTATTCTCATCATATCAATATCCATCACTTTATTTACTTGCTTTGTTTTTACTTTGCTTTTACTTTTCACTTTGCATCTTTATACCAAAAATACCAAAAATATTATCTCTATAAGATCTCACTCTCGTAAGTGACCGTGAAGGGATTGACAACCCCTAATCGCGTTGGTTGCGAGTAGCTATCGTTTTGTGCAGGTACGAGGGACTTGCGCGTGGCCTCCTACTGGATTGATACCTTGGTTCTCAAAACTGAGGGAAATACTTACGCTATTGTGCTGCATCATCCTCTCCTCTTCGGGAAAACCAATGCAAGCTCAAGGCGTAGCAAGAAGGATTTCTGGCGCCGTTGCCGGGGAGTCTACACAAAAGTCAACATACCAAGTACCCATCACAATCCCTATCTCTCGCATTACATTATTTGCCATTTGCCTCTCGTTTTCCTCTCCCCCACTTCACCCTTGCCATTTTATTCGCCCTCTCTTTTCCGTTCGCCTTCTTCCCGTATGTATCTTTGTTTGTGTTTCCTTGTGCCTTCTATATGCTTGCATCTTCGCTTGCTGAAAATATATTGATATGGATCCACTTAAAGTGTTCTACTTGGATCATCTTCGATCCTTATGCGCTCGTGCTGAAACCCCAACTAGCCTAGTTGATGGGAAATCTTTAGATGAGCATGCTCATTATGTGCGTCACCGTTTATGCGAAAAGGAGACTCTTATGGAGTCAAATAAACAGATTGCTGTGTTATGCTTGGAATCTTTGTGAAATTTATGATTTTACTTGTTGCTCTAAGAACCCTAAAAAACACCTTCCTTACCTATGTGAGTTTAATGAAAATGAAATCTTATCTTCTTATGCAAAGGGTGTTTATAGTTACTATGATATCGAACAAATTGAAGAATTTGTCGCTTTTAAAGGTGCTTATGAAGTTGCTTCTTTGATTGAAAAGTATGATATTGCTCTCTACGAATCTGAAAATTTCGACATACTTAAATATTGCTATGAAAACTATGCTCATAATGTCTATGTCAAAGAATTTATTGAGAGAATGACTGTTGCTTTGGAAGGAAATAATGATATGCATGAATCTATAGATAATGATGATTCCGATGATTTGATTGAAATATTCCTTGATGAACATGATGCTTGCTATTCTTGTGGCCATGATGCCAATATTTATGAAGATGAATTTGCTATAGTTCCTTATGTTAAACATGAGATCGTTGCTATTGCATCCACACTTGGTAGTTCCTTCGATGAAAAGCATGATTGTAATGATTTTACTATAAATTCTCTTGATTTCAATCATGCTAATAATATGCAAAACCCTAAGCTTGGGGATGCTAGTTTTGCTATGTCAACTACTTGTTGCAATGATCATGATTGGGGTGATTCTTCTTTTGATCTTGAAAATTTATTTAAGCCCCATGATGAATATGAGATTGATAATAGTGTTTGGAATAATATTGAAAGTGGGTTTGGAAGAGTGTCAACTTTAGATCCCACATATTTGGATAACATTCAATCTTATGAAATTTTTGATTAAAGTGGGCTTGGAGAAATTATGACTTTAGTTAATGATAATCCCACTAGTTTGGAAGAGTGTCAACTTCGCATGCATGTGGATCGTGTTGAGAATATGTTATGTGATAGCTATATTGTTGAATTTTCTTATGATCCTACATGTAATTATTATGAGAGAGGAAGACATGGTTATAGAAATTTCCATGTTACTAAATTACCTCTCGTTATTTTGAGATTGCTATTGTTCCTTTCCGCTTCCTTGCATATGCTAGTTTTGGCTTGCTACGATAATTTGTTTGCCTATAATATGCCTATGCATAGGAAGTATGTTAGACTTAAGTGTGTTTGTCATGTGTTTTATGATGCTCTCTTTGTGCTTCAATTCTTGTCTTTCTTGTGAGCATCATTGAAATATCAATGCCTAGCTAGGGGCGTTAAACGATAGCGCTTGTTGGGAGGCAACCCAATTTTATTTTGTGTTTTTGTTTTTTCTTATGTTTAGGAATAAATAATCCATCTAGCCTCTGTTTGGATGTGGTTTTATCTTTTAATTAGCGTTTGTGCCAAGTTGAACCTATTGGATCTTCTTGGATGATAGTTATTTGATCTTTCTGTAATTTCCAGAATCTTTACGCTCAGTGCCCGAATTGTTAAAAATCACCACAACGTGATAAAATAGTGATTCCAATTTCTGCTGATCAATCAACAAATTGTCCAGGTCGTCTAATTTTGGTAGAATTGTTTGGATTCCAGAAGTTTGCGTTAGTTACACATTACTACAGACTGTTCTGTTTTTGACAGATTCTGTTTTGCGTGTGTTGTTTGCTTATTTTGATGAATCTATGGTTAGTAAAATAGTTTATAACCCATAGAGAAGTTGGAATACAGTAGGTTTAACACCAATATAAATAAAGAATGAGTTCATTACAGTACCTTACAGTAGTCTTTTGTTTTCTTTCTCTAACGGGGCTCACGAGATTTCTATTGAGTTTTGTGTTGTGAAGTTTTCAAGTTTTGGGTGAATTCTTTTGATGGATTATGGAACAAGGAGTGGCAAGAGCCTAAGGGCATCTCCAGCCGCGCCCCCAGGAAGGCCTCCCCAGGCGTTTTTTTCGCGCCGGCGCCGAAAAAACGGCCCAGTCGCGCCCCCACGAGCCCGATTTTCGCCGGCTTGGGCCGAAAACAGCGCCGGCGGACCCAGCCCGAACCCGCACGCTGGGGCGCCTGGCGCCAGGCGAACTGTTTTGGCGAAAAAGCCACGGGCCCGCTTGGCGTCAGCGACACGGCTCTCTTCTCGCCCTTCGTCCCTTATCGCCGCTTCCGCGGCGAATCAATGCCAAAAGCTGCAGCGCTGCTGCGCGCCGGTCAGCCTGCACCATTGATGCTCACGGGTGGCGCGATGAAGACCGGACGACGCGTCCCTCGCCTCCTCGCCCGCCAGCGTACACACGGTGGCACGCGCCTCGGCCTATATATGACGCGCCCGACGACTTTCGGCGACTCACACTCTCCCGCCGTCGTCGTTCCTCCCTCTCCTCTCCTCTCTTTCGCCGTCTCCAGTTCACACCCATGCCGAGCGCTTCCCAGGCGACGGCGCGGCGGCGAACGGCTTCGGCCGCCACCATCTTCATGAAGACGAGGCTCGCCTCCATTACGAGGCCGAGTACCGGTCCCGCCGGACATGCGGGTGCCAGGCGTGGAGGATCAGCTGGCGGCGTCTTTGGTGCCCTCGGTACCCACCGTGGCGCGGCGTGCGGAGATCGCCGCATCCGCTCGAACTTGCAGCGGCGAGGAGGAACCGCAATACGTCCCCGACAGCCCGCTCTGGGACCCTTACTTCCGCCGCCGTCACGCCCAGCAGCTCGAGGCCACCAACGGCATCGAGCCCTCCGGCAGGCTCAACGTCGCCGGCCGGCGTCGGTGGTGGGGCGTGCCCGGGCGCACGTTGGAGGCCGTCCTTGAGTACATCGAGGGCGGCAACACGCCGCGCCTCGAGTACCCCGCTCCCCCTTCCTTCTCACACCGCCGGGGAAGCTCCTGGACCCCGAGGCGCATGGAGACCGGGGGGTCCTCCTCCTCGTCCGGCGGCTCGCCCTGCCTCCGCCCGTCAGCCGGAGCCCTGTGGCGCGCCGGTCAGCGCGCACCGCCGCTCCGGCGTCGCGGGCGCCAACGCCTCTCCACCCACCGGCCGCTTCGTCCTTGTCGAGCCCAAGCCGGAGCCCGGCTTGCCCGCGGAGTACGAGGAGGTAGCCCGGCGTGGCTTCTCCGACGAGGACGCCATGCAGTGGGCGCGGGACGACTACCTCCGTGATGAGATGGTCCGGCAGCGCCGGGCCCTGGAGGAGATCGCCGCCCGCAAGCGTGGGCGCGAGGACGAGCACGGCGTCGTGGTCCTCGGCAATGACGACGACGACGACGCCCGGACCGTCCAACCCGCGCGCCAACCGGGGAGGGATGCGGCAAGGGCGGCGGGCGTGGCGAAGCGGCGGCGACGACGACGACGACGATGACGACGACGGCGGTGACTACACGCGGTTCTACAGCCTCCTCGGCATGTAGAACTGCGTGGGTGGGCGGCGAGGCGGGCGGCGAGGGAGACGGCGGGGGTAGCCAGTGGTTGTTTTTTTTTCTTTTTTGTAAAATATGTTTAAGTTTGAACGAACTCGCCGATGTTTGCGTTAAATTTGAGTCGTTTTGCGCCGTATTTGACTTTTTGACTAACGGTGGCGCCATGACGGGGGGCATCACGCCCCAAGGTCTGGGTTTAGCGCGTGCACCCTGTGGGGCGATTTTTTTCCCCTCCTGGGGGGCCAACGGCTGGAGATGCCCTTAGCTTGGGGATGCCCATGGCACCCCCAAGATAATCCAAGGACACCAAAAAGTCAAAGCTTGGGGATGCCCCGGAAGGCATCCCCTCTTTCGTCCACTTCCATCGGTAATTTACTTGGAGCTATATTTTTATTCACCAACATGATATGTGTTTTGCTTGGAGCATCTTGTATTATTTGCGTCTTTGCTTGTTAGTTTACCACAATCATCCTTGCTGTACACACCTTTTGAGAGAGCCATACATGATTTGAAATTTGATAGAATACTCTATGTGCTTCACTTATATCTTTTGAGCTTGATAGTTTTCCTCATAGTGCTTCACTTATATCTTTTTGAGCGTGATAATTTTTGCTCTAGTGCTTCACTTAGATCTTTTAGAGCATGGTGGTGGATTTGTTTTAAAGAAACTTGATCTCTCATGCTTCACTTAGATTATTTTGAGAGTCGTTAATAGCATGGTAATTTGCTTAATGTTAATATACTTGGTATTCAAGATATGTGAAACTTTCTTTTGAGTGCGTTGAATACTAAGATAAGTTTGATGCTTGATAATTGTTTTGAGATATGGAGGTGAAAATATCAAAGTCATGCTAGTTGAGTAGTTGTGAATTTGAGAAATGCTTGAGTTGAAGTTAGCAAATCACGTATCATGCACGTATGGTTAAAGTTAATTAACAAATATGAAGCATGAAGTGTACCGGCTTGTGCATCCTTATGAGTGGCGGTCGGGGACGGCGATGGTCTTTTCCTACCAATCTATCCCCTAGGAGCATGCGCGTAGTACTTGATTTTTGGTGACTTCTAAATTTTTGCAATAAGTATATGAGTTCTTTTGACTAATGTTGAGTCCATGGATTATCGCACTTTTATCTTTCCGCACTTGCTAGCCTCTTGATGCCGTGCATTGCCCTTTCTCACCTTGAGAGTTGGTGCAAACTTCGGTGCATCCAAACCCCGTGATAGGATACGCTCTATCACACATAAACCTCCTTATATCTTCCTCAAAACAGCCACCATACCTACCTATCATGGCATTTCCATAGCCATTCCGAGATATATTGCCATGCAACTTCCATCATCATTATGACATACATTACTTTGGTCATATTGCCATTGCATGATCATGTAGTTGACATCGTATTTGTGGCAAAGCCACCATGCATTATTTTCAATGCATGTCACTCTTGATTCATTGCACCATCCCAAAGACACATTGGAGGCATTCATATAGAGTCATATTTTGTTCTAAGTTTCGAGTTGTAATTGTTGAGTTGTAATAGAAATAGAAGTGTGATGATCATCATTATTAGAGCATTGCCCAAAAAAAAGAGAAAGGCCAAAATAAAAAAAAGAAGGAAGGCCCAAAAAAAGAAAAAAAAGGGGCAATGCTACTATCTCTTTTTCCACACTTGTGCTTCAAAGTAGCACCATGTTCTTCATGTAGTGAGTCTCATATATTGTGCTTCAAAGTAGCACCATGTTTTTCATATAGTGAGTCTCATAAGTTGTCTTGTTCATACTAGTGGGAATTTTTCATTATAGAACTTCGCTTGTATATTCCTACGATGGGCTTCCTCAAATGCCCTAGGTCTTCGTGAGCAAGCAAGTTGGATGCACACCCACTAGTTTTCTTTTGTTGAGCATTCATAGCTCTAGTGCATCCGTTGCATGGAAATCCCTACTCCTCATGTTGACATCAATTGATGGGCATCTCCATAGCCCGTTGATTATCGTCGTCAATGTGAGACTTTCTCCTTTTGTCTTCTCCACACAATTCCCATCATCATATTCTATTCCACCCATAGTGATATATCCATGGCTCACGCTCATGTATTGCGTGAAGGTTGAAAAAGTTTGAGATTATTTAAGTATGAAACAATTGCTTGGCTTGTCATCGGGGGTATAGAAGTTGGGAACATATTTGTGTGACGAAAATGAAGCATAGCCTAACTATATGATTTTGTAGGGATGAACTTTCTTTTGCCATGCTATTTTGAGAAGACATGATTATTTTGATTAGTATGCTTGAAGTATTATTATTTTTATGTCAATATGAACTTTTGTCTTGAATCTTTTGGATCTGAATATTCATAACGTGATTAAGAAAATTTACATTGAAATTATGCCAAAGTATCACTCCGCATCAAAAATTATCTTTTTATCATTTACCTACTCGAGGACGAGCAAGAATTAAGCTTGGGGATGCCTGATACGTATCCAACGTATCTATAATTTTTGATTGCTCCATGCTACTTTATCTATTGTTTTGGACTATATTGGGCTTTATTTTCCACTTTTATATTACTTTTGGGACTAACCTATTAACCGGAGGCCCAGCCTGAATTGCTGTTTTTGCCTATTTCGGTGTTTCAAGAAAGCGGAATGTCAAACGGAGTCCAAACGGAATAAAACCTTCGGGAACGTGATCTTCTCACGAACGTGATCCAGGAGACTTGGACCCTACTCCAAGAAGTGCCAGAGGCGGTCACGAGGGTGGAGGGCGCCCCCCCTGGGCGCGCCCCCTACCTCGTGGGCCCCATGACGCTCCACCGACGTACTCCTTCCTCCTATATATACCTACGTACCCCCAACAGATCAGAGACGGAGCCAAAAACCTAATTCCACCGCCATACCTTCCTGTATCCACGAGATCCCATCTTGGGGCCTGTTCCGGAGCTCCGCCGGAGGGGGCATCCACCACGGAGGGCTTCTACATCAACACCATAGCCCCTCCGATGAAGTGTGAGTAGTTTACTTCAGACCTTCGGTTCCATAGCTAGTAGCTAGATGGCTTCTTCTCTCTTTTTGGATCTCAATACAATGTTCTCCCCCTCTCTCATGGAGATCTATTCGATATAATCTTCTTTTTGCGGTGTGTTTGTTGAGACCGATGAATTGTGGGTTTATGATCCAGCTTATCTATGGAAAATATTTGATTCTTCTTTGAATTCTTTTATGAATGATTGAGTTATGTTTGCAAGTCTCTTAGAATTATCCGTTTGGTTTGGCCAACTAGATTGGTAGTTCTTGCAATGGGAGAAGTGCTTAGCTTTGGGTTCAATCTTGCGGTGTCCTTACCCAGTGACAGAAAGGGTTGCAAGGCACGTATTGTATTTGTCGGGGAGGCTGATCTGACCCACGAACACCTATGGGACCGGCGGACCGAGCCCCTTTCGGTTCGGCGGGGGGCGTAGGTCGCACGAAGAGCAGATCGAGGCAAAGCACACGAGCAGTTTACCCAGCTTCGGAGCTCTCCGGAGAGATAACACTCCTCCGCTGCATGTCCGAGTGTATTGAGTTCTTGCTCAGAGCGATGAGTGCTACAAGACACACAAGCTGCTAACGAGACCCGGCGTGAGTGTTCTTCGGCTTGAACCTTTTCCACCTCCCCTACGTTGCGCATGGGCCTCCTTTTATATGCTAAAGGGTCTCCGGCTGTGGCAACGTAGACAAGGGTAAAAATGGAAAAGGAGTGGTTCGTCTGACTACTTGTACGATGTATCATACCTAACCACGACGGCAGGGGACAAAGGCATTAAATGCCCGTCACGTCGCCCTAATAAAGGCGAGAAGGGACCGTCAGGGGCGCCACCGCTTGCCACGATGGCAATCTTGCCAGCGCCGCTTGCCACCGCGCTCCGCTGGCCGCATAGCCTCTTGCTACGTGTCACCTGGAAAGGTCCCAGGGCGACACGTTAGTGGATGTGCTGGAGCGCAGTCTGAGTGGTGATGCGCGGCAAGCGCCTTTGCCGCGGTTGTTGTCTTGTCGCGTCCGGAAGCTTGTCGCTCGCCGGGCCTTGCCGGACGCGTGGTAGCGTCGCGGCAAGTTTCTTGAGATGCCTTGGTTGGCCTTCCGGCAAGCTCTTCTTGCCGGGCCTTGTCTCCTCGGCTTGAATACTTTGTTCTTGAATGGCTCCAAAGGAACCACGGAGGACCTTGGCGGTCACCGGCAAGCCTTGCCCGTGAGTCTTGCAACTGCCCGTGCACAAGTTCGGGATACTAGGGTACCCTACTCTAGTACACCGGCAGAGCCCCGGCTGGGCCATACACGGTGCCGGCGCGCTGTTGGGCCAGGCCCAAAAGCAGGCACGGCACGCAGCCTGGGTTACACCGTAACTCACTCCGGACCCACCACGCCCTCCATGAACGGCACGCGTCGAATGCGGCGTCGTGGGAGAGATCGTGGGTCTCATGGATGTTGCTGCAGCCATCGACAAGGAGCTGGCGCAGCTGGGGATGGAGGACCTTGGGTATTCCTCCGATGAGCACCTCCAGCCCAGCGCCAAGCTCAGCTTGTTCTTCAAAGGCGTGGTGACGGCCCTCCAGCGACTCGGGAAGAGATCCCAGCAGGTGGCCGGCGAAGTCGCGCCCGGATCTGCGGGAGCTCTTCAAAAGGTCTTGATGAAGGTGGCCTTCCGCAATCCAGGCCTCAACCTCACCAACGTCCTCAAGTCCTTGCCGCCGGATGCTGATGTGGAAGCTCTCAAGACCCTTGTCGCACCCATCGTGGACAGGGTGAGCGGGATCAAGAGGGTTGATGGCGATCGCGTAGATTAGGCCGCTCGTTTTCTTTTCTTCTTGCCGCTGCTGGTCATGTTATGAGAACAGTCTATTAGAGCTGCGACAAGTTATCTTGTAATATAACTCTATTTCGGATAGTGATTGCTATGTTATTTCCTTTACTTGATTCCTTCCTTTGTATGTTCTTGCCCTCACGCTTTTGGGGAACTTGTCGGTAGCGAGGCACTGGCATGAAATGGCCAGTACGGACGTCGGCTTCTTTGGCGGTGCCGCTTCCGACAAGTAACCTTGTCACAACTAGTCGCAGCTCACTTAAGTTGTTGAGCGGACTCGAAACAAAGTAAGGGCGCAACTAGCTACGAGTTGGTTCCTCCACGCACAGGTTTTCCATACAAAGCACGGTCGTTCGAGGAAGATAACTTAAAATTTTAAAACTGATTGCTCAAACTTTAGCAACTTAGCTTTTACATCGTTGCTTGCTTCCGGTAAGGCTAGACTTCCTTGAGCGACGCTTGGTCCACACCATTATCTTCTCCTTTCCCCGGCAAACTTGTGGGCGAGGAACCTTCCTTTCTTTGAGAAAGAGAAAGAAGAGAAAATAAAGATATGGAGCCTTATGGCTCGTTATTGCTTACCGGGGTAGGTGCTGCACAAAGTGTCAGATAACGCATGCAAATAGAAGTAGAAAGCATGAAATTGACAAGATGTGCGAAGCACATGAGCCTTACCTATGCACGGGGTCTGCGCCCGGCTTTGTACAAAGGATTACATGCAACATCGGCAAGACATGTACAAAAGGTGGTTGCCGGAACAGGTTCCGGCAACCGCGCCTCTGAGTAAAACTTACGAAGATGCTCAATGTTCCAGGAGTTTCTCACGGAATGCCATCTTCGGTCTCAAATGACAGCGCCAGAGCCTAGTGACTCGTTTCACCCGGTAAGGGCCTTCCCACTTCGCATCAACTTGTTGGAATTCTTGGCGGTGAACGCAGCGAAGAACAAGGTCGCCTTCCTCGAGACTTCGGGCATTAAATTTGCGGCTATGGTAGCGGCACAAAGCTTGTCGGTATCGAGCAGCTCAGACAAAGAGCTGAAGGCGATCCTCCTCAAGGAGCAGCGTCATCTTGTCGCAGAATCGCTCTTGCTCAAGCTCATCATAAGCGAGCACTCGAGGTGATCCGTTATCACGAGTTCCGTGGGGAGAACTGCCTCGCTCCATAGACTAGAGCGAAAGGTGTACGGCGGTGGCTCGATTTGGCGTCGTCTGATCGACCAAAGAACCACCGCAGCTCCTCAATCCAGTTCTTTCCGCACTTGTGCAGCCTGTCAAAAGTTCTAGTCTTGAGCCCGCGCAAGAAGACTTCAGATTCGCCCTCTCCGCTTGACCGTTACTTCTCGGATGAGCAATGAGCGAAGCGAACCTTGGCGCCAAGATCTTGGACGTACTGCATGAAGGTGCGGCTCGTGAATTGCGTGCCGTTGTTGGTGATGATCCTGTTAAGGATTCCGAAACGGCAAACAATCGACCTAAAGAACTTGACTGCTGACTGTGATGTCACCTTCCTCACTCCTTCCACTTCCGGCCACTTTGTGAACTTGTCGATTGCGACGTACAAGTACTCAAAGCCCCGACGGCTTCGGGAAAGGGGCCGAGGATGTCGAGCCCTGCACCAAAAATGGCCAGGATAAAGGGATCGTCTGGAGAGCTTGAGCTGGCTGGTGTATCTGCTTGGAATGGAACCGCACGCTTCACACTTGGTTACTTGTGCGATTGCATCACGGAGGGCTGTCGGCCAAAAGAAACCTTCTTAGGAACGCTTTGCCGGCAAGTGCTCCGCGCCAATGTGGTGACCACATATGCCTCCATGTATCTTCGCCAACAGCTTATGTCCGTCTTCCCGATGAATACACTTCAATTTCACACCGTTGAGTCTTCTTACATGCAGTGTGTTGTCGACAAACCGTTACATACTTGACCGCCGGCTACTCTTTCCGCTTCTTCTTGCTCTTCGGAAGTTCTCTGTCTGAAGGAAGCGGACAATCTGCTGTGCCCATCTTTGGAGCTTGCGGCTCGACAACAAGGACTAAAGGCACATCTGTTGCTGCGGGAACATCCGCTTCTATGGCAAGAACCTGCGGCTCACCGGAAGCTTGGCGTTCCCGGCAAGCTTGCCGAGCAAAACTTGTCGGGAGCGCTCGCTTCAACGGAACAAACCCTAGGGCTTGTCGGAGCATCGCTCCTCAAAGACTCTTGGTGTTGATCTTGGGGACCTTCGACGGATGCGTCTTGCCGTCGTATTTCTGCACGCGTCGGCTTGAAATTCTTCTTGCCGGGCCTTTGGACTTGCCGCAGCTCACGAGTGAACGCAGGGCAACCATCACAGACGGCAAGTCGCCTGGTTCCCCTGGCGCATGCATGTCGACAGAGGGCCTAGCGCGCTAGTCGGATTGACGCCGCGCCTCTCTTCGGCGCTCGATGCGAGTTCGAGCGTCTTCTTGCTGTCGTTCGTGAAGAACTTGGCGCTGATCGCGATGAGCTTGTGGATCTGAGACGCGGTGGAGTCGCTGTCGAGGTGGATCCGGCGAGTCGGCGATCTTGGCCTTCGGGGTGGAGAGTGCATGGTGGTTGCACCCCACCTGTTTGCCGCCACCGGCTCGTGCTTGGCAGTCCCGCCGCGGCAATGATGCACTTGGCTGCCATGAGCGCCGCTGGCAAAGCCGATGAGACTACGAATGGTGGCCCTCCATTCATCGACCTTGTCACCTGTTGGAGGGTAATCCAGAGCGATTGAGCTCTCGCCAAAGCTTCTGCTGGAGTGGTGGGTGGCGATGGCGAGCGGCGCGAGGAGCGGATATGCTCGGACTTCTAACTATGTTAGAAGGAGCAGGATCCCGTCCAGGCGACCGTGCCTCGCTCGTGCCGGCATGTTGGCGTGCATGCTGGTCTTGAGGACCCCGAAATCCACCAGCTCGATCTTGGTCCAACGAGCGTATGGCATTGTGAACACCATGACGCTGTCGGTCCCGCGCCTCCTAAGATGGGCGCGGTGCATGTACGGACGCCGAGGTCTGCGCTGCCTTGTCCTTGGACTTGGCAGCACCGTGGACTCCCCCGTCGATGTCCATTCTTCCACCGGCGTCTATCCCACCACCCGTTTGCTCCGGTGGTGGTGCGTTCGACGTGGACGGAACATCTGCCGCCGAAGCCTTCTTCTTCGGTGGCATGTCGATGAAGATGATGAAGATCTAGCTCGTGTGGACGCCGGATCAGGTTCACACAATCTCGACGCCCCCCTACCTGGCGCGCCAAAGATGTCGGGGAGGCTGATCTGACCCACGAACACCTATGGGACCGGCGGACCGAGCCCCTTTCGGTTCGGCGGGGCGGAGGTCGACGAAGAGCAGATAGAGGCGAAGCACACGAGCAGTTACCCAACTTCGTAGCTCTCCGGGAGATAACACTCCTACCGCTGCATGTCCGAGTCTATTGAGTTCTTGCTCGGGAGGCGCTGAGTGCTACAAGACACACAAGCTGCTAACGAGACCCGGCGTGAGTGTTCTTCGGCTTCAACCTTTTCCACCTCCCCTACGTTGCGCATGGGCCTCCTTTTATATGCTAAAGGGTCTCCGGCAGTGTGGCAACGTAGACAAGGGTAAAAATGGAAAAGGAGTGGTTGGTACAGCTACTTGTACGGTGTATCATACCTAACCCCGACGGCAGGGGACAAAGGCATTAAATGCCCGTCTCACGCCCTAACGGCAGAAAGGGACCGTCGGGCGCCACCGCTTGCCACGATGGCAATCTTGCGGCGCCGCTTGCCACACCGCTCACCGGGCCGCCTGACCTCTTGCTACGTGTCGCTGGAAAGGTCGAGGCGACACGTTAGTGGATGTGCTGGAGCGCAGGTACAGAGTGGTGGTCTGCCGCGGCAAGCGCCTTGTCGCGGTTGTTGTCTTGTCGCGTCCGGAAGCTTGTCGCTCGCCGGGCCTTGCCGGGACGCATGGCGCGTCGCGGCAAGTTTCTTGAGATGCCTTGGTTGGCCTTCCCGGCAAGCTCCTCTTGCCGGGGCCTTGTCTCCTCGGCTTGAATACTTTGTTCTTGAATGGCTCCAAAGGAACCACGGAGGACCTTGGCGGTCACCCGGCAAGCCTTGCCGCGGAGTGCTGCAACTGCCCGTGCACAAGTTCGGGATACTAGGGTACGCCTACTCTAGTACACCCACAGTACTGTTGCCATCGAGGATAACAAGATGGGGTATTTATCATATTGCATGAATTTATTCCTCTACATCATGTCATCTTGCTTAAGGCGTTACTCTGTTTTTAACTTAATACTCTAGATGCATGCTGGATAGACCTTGAAGTATGTCTAGAGGGGGGGTGATTAGACTACTTGACCAATAAAAACTTAACCTTTTCCCAATTTTATAGTTTGGTAGATTTTAGCTATTTTAGGACAAGTCAAGCAATCATCACACAATTCAAGCAAGCATGCAAAGAGTATATAGGCAGCAGAAATTAAAGCATGCAACTTGCAAGAAAGTAAGGGGAAGGGTTTGGAGGATTCAAACGCAATTGGAGACACGGATGTTTTTGGCGTGGTTCCAATAGGTGGTGCTATCGTACATCCACGTTGATGGGGACTTCAACCCACGAAGGGTAACGGCCTTGTGAGTCCACGGAGGGCTCCACCCACGAAGGGTCCACGAAGAAGCAACCTTGTCTATCCCACCATTGTCGTCGCCCACGAAGGACTTGCCTCACTAGCGGTAGATCTTCACGAAGTAGGCGATCTCCTTGCCCTTACAAACTCCTTGGTTCAACTCCACAATCTTGTCGGAGGCTCCCAAGTGACACCTAGACAATCTAGGAGACACCACTCTCCAAGAAGTAACAAATGGTGTGTTGATGATGAACTCCTTGCTCTTGTGCTTCAAATGATAGTCTCCCCAACACTCAACTCTCTCTCATAGGATATGGATCTGGTGGAAAGAGGGTTTGAGTGGAAAGCAACTTGGGGAAGGCTAGAGATCAAGATTCATATGGTAGGAATGGAATATCTTGGCCTCAACACATGAGTAGGTGGTTCTCTCTCAGAAATGGTAAGTTGGAAGTGTAGGTTCGTTCTGATGGCCCTCTCCACGAATGAAGAGGAAGTGGAGGGGTATATATAGCCTCCACACAAAATCTAACCGTTACACACAATTTACCAAACTCGGTGGGACCGAATCGTTAAACTCGGTCGGACCGATTTAGTAAACCTAGTGACCGTTAGTGATTTTCGGTTGGACAGACATGCATCTCGGTGAGGCCGATTCGGTTAGGGTTAGGGCATAACGTAATCTCGGTGAGACAGATTACACAAACTCGGTGAGACCGATTTGGTAATAAGCTTTCCAAAGAGTTGCTCAGGTAAACTCGGTGGGACCGATTTGCTCTTTTCGGTGAGACCGAAATGTTACAAAAAGGAAACAGAGAGTTTACATTGCAATCTCGGTGGGACCGATCGCTCACTTCGGTTAGACCGAAACGTTCCGAAAGGGAAACAGAGAGATTGCAACCCCATCTCGGTGAGACCGAGATCCCTATCGGTAAGACCGATTTGCTTAGGGTTTGTGGCAGTGGCTATGACTTTTGGAATCGGTTGCGCCGGATAGAAAGAATCGGTGTGACCAATTTTGGCTTTAGGTTTAGGTCATTTGTGGATGTGGGAAAGTAGTTGAGGGTTTTGGAGCATATCACTAAGCACATGAAGCAAGAGGCTCATTAAGCAACACCTCATCCCTTCTTGATAGTATTGGCTTTTCCTATAGACTCAATGTGATCTTGGATCACTAAAATGTAAAATGAAGAGTCTTGAGCTTTTGAGCTTGAGCCAATGCTTTGTCCTTAGTATTTTGAGGGATCCACTTTCATCATCCATGCCATGCCATTCATTGAGCTTTCACAAACAATAGTCTTGGAATAGCATTAACTCAATGAGCTATATGTTGTTATGAATTACCAAAACCACCTAGGGATAGTTGCACTTTCAATCTCCCCTTTTGGTAATTGATGACAACATATAGATCAACTTCGACAAATGATAATAAAATTTAAATAACTTCGTCGCTTTGAGAAGTATGTGATAAGAAAGAGCTCCCCTAAATTTGTGCATAGTTTTAGATTTGCTTTGGACTGCAAATGCACAATGAATTAGGCTCATGGGTTACTCTTCCATGTCACACACATCTTGGTGGAGCGCTCAAAATAATAAACAATGAATACATGCACTCGTCACCAAGCATAGTGAGTGATCACATAAGATAGATAGGATAATATCAAGCATGCATAAGTGTAGCTTATGATCAAACACATGATCATCAATGTCTCACAAGCATAGTATCTCAACCAAAAGCAAACAAAGATTGAAAAACCACCAAATAAAGCAAGAGAGAACAAAAGCAACTCTCTCTCTCTCTCTCGAAGCCTATGATCTATACATTTTTCTCCCCCTTTGGCAACAAGTTACCAAAAAGTTCATAGAAAATGCATAGTGCTAGATCGACTCTCAGGCTTGATCTTCTGGTGGTGGAGTCCGGATAACGCCGAGGACGAAAGCTTCAGTTGAAGTAGATGGTGGAGCTGGTGGCACTGAGGCTGTAGCTGGTGCAGATGAAGTTACTCTTGTGTCAGGAACTGGCACAGCAGATGACCTCTGGGCTCTAGGCACTCTGGTAAATGTATCAGTTGTTGTTTTGCCCTTCCTCTCCTGCATGTCATCTTGTAGTTCCTCCACCGCATTGAATCTCGATTACTTTCACATCTAAGTTATAGAACTTTTGTTCTATGATTCTCTCAAGCTCTCTTGATTTTGAGTGAGGGTGGCCAATCCCTTCTCAATCCTCGGGGTTGATGCTATTAAGTATCCGAGCTGCTCTGCTTGTTCTTCAAGAAATACTCAGATGCCTCCTCTTGAGTTGGCATCTTGGCAGCCTTCTCCCTCTTTGCCTTCTCCTTCTTCTCTGAGCTTGAACTGATTGTGGATCATCTTCATTCATGACAACCTCATTGTCCTCAAAGTCCGGATAAAGTGGAAAGTGTTCCTTATCCAACCGATATTTTCCTGTGCCCATCTTTGAGTTTACCAATTCTTGAATCTGAGGTGCATATCCACAGCTCCTCTTACGATCTCATTGCAGTCCTCTTGATTGTTTCAATGATCAGGCTCATGACTTTGAACTTCTGTGGCACATCAAACACATGCAACATGTTGTTGGCATGCCCTCTGATCATGTTATGGTCACCAGACTTGGGCAACAAAGTGTGCCTCAGAATCCAATTTACGGTTGGCAACCCTGACAGCAGAAAGTGAACTGATCCAAACCTGTGAGTATCTAATGCCTTGTTTGGAATTTCCTTGTACATGTGAGCCATTGAATTGTGACCCATCTTATTTTTTGCATAAATGTCTAGGTCATCCTCGTTCTCCTTGGGGGCATTGATCAGACTTGCCCATTCTTCAATAGTGGACTGGTACCTTGTACCTTCAGACATCCAAACTATTCTTCCATCTGGGTAAAAGTGTGCTTTTGAGTAGAACTGCATAATAAGTTCATCATTCCAATTTGTGAGCTTTTGCCCAACAAAATCTGCAACTCCACAAGCAACAAAGCTATCTTGCACTCCAGGATAGTGCTCTTCATTCTCCTTGATGAAATTCCAGTCAACCCACCTCATGTCACAGACTATGGGCTTCTTGTCCAGCAAAATGGTCTCATAAAAGTCCTGTTGTTCCTTGGTGTGGAACATGTAATCAACAGCAGTTCTTCTCCTTGAAGCATACGGATCTTCCATTCTCCACAGTCTCAGCCCTGAATCCTTCCTGATTCTCATGTCCTCAGCCACAGGATGGGCATCATTGTGGTCTGGTATCTTGGGTTTGAGCTTTCTTAGAACATGTCCTTCTTCATCTTCCTCATCGGCATCCTCAAGCACTGGGGCCTTGTTCTTCTCAACAGTTGGAATACTCCTGGTATTCCTCTTTGGTGCAGACTTGGCCTTGGGGACAGCTTTGGGTGCTTCCTTGGGCTTAGATGTGGCAGCCCCTGATCTAATAGCATCACCCATAAGCTTAGGTGCCTTTGGAGCTGGTGCAGCAAGCTCTTCCTCTTCCATCATGGAAGGTTGACCAATAACTCTGGCTATGGTCTTCTTGACCCTTTCCTTCCTCTTCTTGCTTTCATCAGCTGGCTCTTTGGGATCAGGATTTTCAGGCAGTTGAGTTGATGCTCTGGCCTTGGGCATAGGTTGCCTTCTTGCAGGCCTTTTGGTCTTCATGACCCTTTCCTTCTTGAGCACCACTTTCTTGGAAGTTGCCTCATCTTCCTCAGCTTTGTAATCTTCATCCTCTGAATCTGAAGTTCTTTTCCTCCTTTGCCTAGTTGCAGCCTTAGGCAAATTGCTAGGAGTACTTATGCTCCCTTCATCTGAAGTTCAGGGACTAGTGCCCTCACTCAAGTCCATCTGCTCTTCGACTGCTCGGTTGTCACTTTGATCGGACATACCGCAAAAGCTGACTTGACCTGTGAAGAGTTATGGATGAGATAGAAAAGATGAGCATCACAAAATGCAGAGGTTTTTGCAAAAGAATGACTCAAAAGTTCAGTCTTAGTTTTCCACAGAAAGCATTTTGGATCCACCGATTTTCAAACTCGGTGATACCGAAGCAGTTTTGGAACCTAAACTGATGATCTTGGTTGGACCGAGTTTCAGTTTGGTGGTACCGAGACTGCTAGAGTTTCACAGAATCCTCAAATCGGTTGCACCGATTAGTAATTCTCGGTCAGACCGAGAGTCACTAGTGCAATGGCATAAGCCAAATTGGTGAGACCGAGTTTTTCAACTCGGTGGGTCCGAGATGGTTTCATGGAAACCTAACCCTAAAAATTTGAATCACATCTAATCTATGAACTACTTTGGCTGGATAGAAGAGTTTCAATCGTGGCAAGAATCAATATGAAAACAATGTGCCAGGAATCAGATGTGGATAGCACAAAGATTAAGTCCATACCCTAACTTGGCAGTGGACTTGCTACGGCGGCAACGGCGGGGTCGAAATGCGTTGACGGCGGCGGAGACCAGGCTGACGAGGCTCTTGGCGGCGAGGAGACGATCCGGAGACCACGATGGTAGAAGCGAGCTGTTGCGCTGGCGAAGGGTTTCAGAGAAATTTCCAAAATTTTGCCCGTGGCTATATATAGCTCGACCACATCGGTGTGACCGAGTGGAACAACTTCGGTGGCACCGAGATGCATAATCGTGTTCGATTCTGACCAAATCGGTGAGACCAAAAAGTTGAAATCGGTTGCACCGAGATTGAAAACTCGGATCAAGTTGATGATCTCGGTAGGACCGAAATGGAAGGATCGGTCAGACCGAGAATCACTAAGAGGTTTTGGAAGTTTAAGTCTATGACGAATCGGGGACTCCGAGTGCTCCTCACACAGAGTGGTTCGAATCTGACTTGATCAAATTTTGTGATGTAGCATGAATAGAGTTTGAGACGAGAAAAGCATAGATAGCTAAAGAAGGTTCTTAGGCATTCTTGTCCATCCACTTGGCACAAAGAAAAGAATCCAAACAAACAAAACAACAAGTGGATGTCCTTGAATGAGTAAAATATGCACCAACATGCTCACACAATAAGATGGCAATTGAAATATGTGGCAAAGCATGCACAACCAATTTTAGCATCTATCAAGCAATTGGCGATGCTAGGTCATCTATATATGAGTATATTGACTTAGGAGTCAAATGAGAACATTTGATCATAGGTCATACTCATCGTTTAAGCTCAAGTGGGGTTACCACTTTTACATAATGCATTAATGTGTTCACACCATTAGAGTTGCTTTGACTCAATTCTTAGAGTTAAGCTCCCCCTAGATGTGAGATCCCCCCTTAGAGGGATGAACTAACCTTGGGTTTTGTTGATGATGACTTCATATAGGTGTTGAAGATGTAGATGCTCAATGTTGATGTAGATCATTTGGAGCAATCCTTTGGAGTGAGTTGCACTTTCAACTTGCCTACATGGGTTAGTCCCACAAGGAACAAACAAGAATATCCATAGACATAGAGTGATGCACACACAAGATGATGTCCATGAAAACATTAGATTACCTTGTCCCTTGCCTTACCAACATGAGGGTTTGTGACTCCTTGAACTAGTGCAAGATGTGAAAGTTGATTGCACTTGTTCTTGCCAAAATGATATGAGTGAAGAATGTTGGCGGAGTCACCCTCAAGAACTCTCTAGTTCTTCTTCTTCGGGATCCACATCATCTTGATGGGAATCCTTGGAGTTTTAGTTTTACTTGATGAAGTAGAACTTGACGTAGTCTTGGGAACCCACTTGAACGAGGCTTTAGGTGCTTCTTCAAATGCAACAATCTCTTCTTGAAGCTTGTCCTTGCCTTTGTTCTTGTGGTCTTGTGGTGGAAGATCATCTTGAGCTTGTGTCCCCTTGAAGGAAGTAGGATCATACTTCTCTTGTTGAGGAACAAACTTTGTCTTGGGGTATTGATCTTCTTCCCACTCAACTCCATTGGCGTTGAACGTTCGTTCAAAACCAACACCTTGATTCTTCCGGTGCCTTCCTTGCTCGCGTACAATTTCCTCGTATTGCTTACTCCCGGCAAGGCTCTCGTAAACACCTTTCTCTATAATTCCCTTCAATAAACTATTTTCTTGCTCAAGTGTAACTTGGCTAAGAGAATCATTAGTGGAATCAAGAGAACTACTAGAAGCAACAACATTGGATTTGACATTATTATTGTTACTACTATAGGAAGTATCTTTCTTGTACTTGTTACTAGACTTGACTTGAGGCATAAGTAGATAAGAGTAAACGCTTGGCAATGTAAGAAGAACTTTTCTTGGAGATCATCATTGATTGCCTTTAAGAACTCATGCTCTTGCTCAAGATTGAGCTTTTCAAAGCGTAACTTCTCATGTGCCCTTAAAAGTTCTCGATGATCTTCGAAGATAGTTTCATGAGCCAACTTAAGAGTGTTTAGTTCTTTAGTTAGAAGCTCAATTTTCTCCTTATCATTGTAATTCGTTTGATTAGCATGATTAATTGATGTTTCATCGTAGTATTCATCTCTAGAGTTGTCAACAAGTAAATCATCATCCACAAGCAAGTCATCTTCATCACTATTAAAATCAACATACTCGGGATGTGTTACCTTGGGACCTTTGTCCATGAAGCATCTTCCAACACCTTCATTTGGTGAGTCAAATATGTCGTAGGAGTTGGTTGACACAAGTGCTAGACCGGCAACACCTTCATCTTGAGTATATTCAGAGTCAGAGTGATAGCTTCTCTTGGAGTGATTGTCGGAGTCGGAGCCGGAAACCCATTCACCAACATGAGCTTGATGTCTTCGTTTTGTGTAGCTCCTTGATGACTTGTCCTTTCTTTCCGAATCCTTACTTCTCCATGAGGGTCTTCATTCATAACGATCATCTCTACTCCTCCTCTCTCTTGGTGGTGATTCTTCTCTTTGCTCCTTCTTCTTGGAGAATCTTCTCTTCTTTTGTAGGGTGCCGTACACTCATTGGAGTAGTGCGGGTCTCCCACAATGTAGAAATTGCGCTCGACTAGAAGATCTCTTGTCATTGTAAGACCTTGACTTGGAGCTTCTTTCTTTGCTTCTACTTTTGTAGAATTTGTTGAAGTTCTTCACCATTAAGCTCAATTCTTCATTTAAGGTTGGTTTCTCACTTGATGATGTGGGGGCTTCACTTGAGGCTTTGTAAGAACCACTTGACTTGTTGTGAAGTTCCTCCTTATCCTTGAGTGACATCTCATGAGAAACAATCCTTCCAATGACTTCCGTTGGCTTGAGATCTTTGTAGTTTGGCATCATTTGGATCAATGTGCACATGGTATCATACTTTCCATCCAATGCTCTTAGGATTTTCTTGATGATGAATTTGTCGGTCATCTCTTCACTCCCTAAGCCGACAATCTCATTTGTGATAAGAGCAAGCCTAGAGTACATTTCAAATGACACCTTCACCATCCTTCATTTTGAACTTGTCAAGCTGACTTGGGAGCACATCCAACTTGGATTCCTTGACGGACTCGGTACCTTCATGCATGTCAATCAAAGTATCCCAAATTTCCTTTGCATTCTCAAGACGGCTGATTTTGTTGAATTCTTCGGGGCACAATCCGTTGAAGATGATGTCACATGCTTGAGCGTTGTATTGCAGCATCTTCAATTCTTCCGCATTAGCTTCACGGTTCGGTTCTCTCCCATCGAAGAATTCACCTTGCAAGCCAATACAAATAATTGCCCAAACGGCGGGTTATGTCCAAGAATATGCATTTTCATCTTATGCTTCCAACTAGTAAAATTAGTACCATCAAAGTAAGGACCTCTACGGTGATAATTTCCCTCGCTAGACGCCATACTCTCCTAGGTTGTGAAACCAAGGCTATGACCACCAAAAGCTATGGAAATCAAAGCAAATGGAGACCAAAGCTCTGATACCACTTGTAGGACCTTGAAGTATGTCTAGAGGGGAGTGATTAGATTACTTGACCAATAAAAACTTAACCTTTTCCCAATTTTATAGTTTGGCAGATTTTAGCTATTTTAGGACAAGTCAAGCAATCATCACACAATTCAAGCAAGCATGCAAAGAGTATATAGGCAGCGGAAATTAAAGCATGCAACTTGCAAGAAAGTAAGGGAAGGGTATGGAGGATTCAAACGCAATTGGAGACACGGATGTTTTTGGCATGGTTAGATAGGTGGTGCTATCGTACATCCACGTTGATGGAGACTTCAACCCACGAAGGGTAACGGCCATGAGTCCACGGAGGGCTCCACCCACGAAGGGTCCACGAAGAAGCAACCTTGTCTATCCCACCATGGCCGTCGCCCACGAAGGACTTGCCTCACTAGCGGTAGATCTTCATGAAGTAGGCGATCTCCTTGCCCTTACAAACTCCTTGGTTCAACTCCACAATCTTGTCGGAGGCTCCCAAGTGACACCTAGCCAATCTAGGAGACACCACTCTCCAAGAAGTAACAAATGGTGTGTTGATGATGAACTCCTTGCTCTTGTGCTTCAAATGATAGTCTCCCCAACACTCAACTCTCTCTCATAGGATTTGGATCTGGTGGAAAGAGGGTTTGAGTGGAAAGCAACTTGGGGAAGGCTAGAGATCAAGATTCATATAGTAGGAATGGAATATCTTGGCCTCAACACATGAGTAGGTGGTTCTCTCTCAGAAATGGTAAGTTGGAAGTGTAGGTTCGTTCTGATGGCTCTCACCACGAATGAAGAGGAGGTGGAGGGGTATATATAGCCTCCACACAAAATTTAATCGTTACACACAATTTACCAAACTCGGTGGAACCGAATCGTTAAACTCAGTCGGACCGATTTAGTAAACCTAGTGACCGTTAGTGATTTTCGGTGGGACGGACATGCATCTCGGTGAGGCCGATTTGGTTAGGGTTAGGGCATAACGTAATCTCGGTGAGACCGACATACAAACTCGGTGAGACTGATTTGGTAATAAGCTTTCCAGAGAGTTGGTCGCAAACTTCGGTGGGACCGATTTTCTATTTTCGGTGAGACCGAAATGTTACAAAAGGAAACAGAGAGTTTACATTGCAATCTCGGTGGGACCGATCGCTCAATTCAGTTAGACCAAACGTTATTTAAGGGAAACAGAGAGATTGCAACCCCATCTCGGTGAGACCGAGATCCCTATCAGTAAGACCGATTTGCTTAGGGTTTGTGGCGTGGCTATGACTTTTGGAATCGGTGGCGCGGATAGAAAGAATCGGTGTGACCGATTTGGGCTTTAGGTTTAGGTCATTTGTGGATGTGGGAAAGTAGTTGAGGGTTTTGGAGCATATCACTAAGCACATGAAGCAAGAGGCTCATTAAGCAACACCTCATCCCTTCTTGATAGTATTGGCTTTTCCTATAGAGTCAATGTGATCTTGGATCACTAAAATGTAAAATGAAGAGTCTTGAGCTTTTGAGATTGAGCCAATCCTTTGTCCTTAGTATTTTGAGGGATCCACTTTCATCATCCATGCCATGCCATTCATTGAGCTTTCCTGAAACAATAGTCTTGGAATAGCATTAGCTCAATGAGCTATATGTTGTTATGAATAACCAAAACCACCTAGGGATAGTTGCACTTTCAGATGAGTGGAGTAATAGTAGTTGATGCAGAATCGTTTCGGTCTACTTGTCTCGGACGTGATGCCTCTATACATGATCATACCTAGATAACCTCATAACTGTGCTCAATTCTGCCAATTGCTCAACAGTAATTTGTTCACCCAAGTAGAATATCTATGCTCTTGAGAGAAGCCACTAGTGAAACCTATGGCCCCGGGTCTATTCTCATCATATCAATCTCCATCACTTTATTTACTTGCTTTGTTTTTACTTTGCTTTTACTTTTCACTTTGCATCTTTATACCAAAAATACCAAAAATATTATCTCTATCAGATCTCACTCTCATAAGTGACCGTGAAGGGATTGACAACCCCTAATCACGTTGGTTGCGAGTAGCTATCGTTTTGTGCGTGTACGAGGGACTTGCGCGTGGCCTCCTCCGGATTGATACCTTGGTTCTCAAAATCGAGGGAAATACTTACGCCATCTTGTCTTTGCATCATCCTCTCCTCTTCGGGGAAAACCAACGAAAGCTCAAGACGTAGCAAGTGTCGTCTACGTACCCTCGTAGACCGTAAGCGAAAGCGTTATAACAAAGCGGTTGATGTAGTTGTACGCCTTCACGGTCGACCGATCCTCAGCACCGAACGTACGACACCTCCGCGTTCAGCACGCGTTCAGCTCGGTAACGTCCCGCGAACTCATGATCCAGTAGAGCTCCCGGGAAGAGCTTCGTCAGCACGACGGCGTGGTGACGGTGATGATGATGCTACCGACGCAGGGCTTCGCCTATGCACCGCTACGATATGACCGAGGTGGATTATGGTGGAGGGGCACCGCACACGGCTAAGAGATCAATGATCAATTGTTGTGTCCATGGGGTGCCCCCTGCCCCGTATATAAAGGAGCTAGGGGGAGGCGGCCGACCAAGGAGGCGGGCGCGCCAAGGGGGGAGTCCTACTCCCACCGGGAGTAGGACTCCTCCTTTCCTAGTAGGAGTAGGAGAAGGGAAGGAAGGGAGAGAGGGAGAGAACGAAAAGGGGGGCGCCCCCCCCCCCTCCTTGTCCAATTCGGACTAGAGGGGGTGGGGGCCCGCGGCTGCCCTGGCCGCCCCTCCTCTTCTCCCACTAGGGCCCATTAGGCCCAATACACTCCCCGAGGGGTTACCGGACCCCCCCCCGGTACTCCGGTATATGCCCGAAACCTTCCGAAACACTTCTGGTGTCCGAACATAGTCATCCAATGTATCGATCCTTACGTCTTGACCATTTCAAGACTCCTCGTCATGTCCATGATCATATCCGTGTAACATCCCAAATTTTCAATTTGGCATGTTATACATAGGTCATCCATGCATATCATATTTTATTGCCTTTTGTTTGCAATCCTCGAAATCCTAAGCAACTCAAGGACCCTCCGAGAGAGTTGGGGATTTTTTGATTTTCATATTTGATTTTTATCAAGTAGTGAAGACGAGGATTTTTGATTTTAATTATTTTCTCTCCGGAAAATATTTCATTTTGAAAATAATAAATGAGAGGAGATAATATGAATTCTCCAAAATCATTGAAATATCGGAGGAAAAATGTTAAAATCATTATTTAGATTTTTATTTGATTTTTTTGGAATGATTTGCATGTTTTAAAAATTGCATTTTAGGGGCCAAGAAAAGTTCATCTTGTTCTAAATATTTTATTTAGACGGAGAAAACTTGTTTTGGTATTTTTAAATTTTTATTTATTTTTCTAGGATTTTTATAAGTTTCATGAACGTTTAAAAAAAAGAGGACTACCGATCGGGCCAAGGGCTCACTGAAAGCAGCCGGCCCAGCTGGCTCGAGCCGCCGGGCCGTGTCCGACCCGGGACACCACCGCGCCGCCTTGCCCTCCCCAAGTCGGAGCCCCCTCTAGCCACCACCACCACCGGGCAGGGCGCCTTGCCCGAGCCGCCGCCGCCCTCGCCTCATGCGCCTTGCCGCCATGCCGCCGCCAGAGGTCGCTGCTGCCTCCGCGCCACCGCGCCCTCGGAATCCTGCCGCCCTCGCCGAGCCCGCCGCCCTCGCCAGCCCGCGGAGTCGCCCCGCCCGCAGACGACCTCATGGGAGGTAGCCACCGCCCGGTTTTTTAAGAAAAATTCTTCGGTTTTTTAGAAAACCCTAGTTCGCTTTTTTTATATAGATCGGTTTTTTCGGTTTATTTGTTTAGCGGCGTCATTGCTCGTTCGCTTTTAACGAACGTGTTCGCTATTTAGTTTCTACTAACGAACGTTCGTCTGCTTAGCCGCTCGTTGCTTTTTCTTTTTATCGGATTTATTCCGCGAATTTACGATCGCGATTTACGATCCGATGTTCGAACTAGTATAACTTTTCGCTCGTTTATCGAATCAGCGATTCAAGCGCTCGGACTTTCATCTCGAAACCCTCTTTCCGAATAGCCAACTCAAACAAGTTTTTGCCTCTGTAAAATTTGACCCTAGTTCAGATTAGTAAACGGATCTTGTTTCTTTCGCCGCTTGAGTTTCGTTGTTCGCTGGGTTTGATTCTTCTTGTGAACCGGAGTTCTTAAGTTGAACTCTCCGGTCAACCTCTTTCGATTGAAGTTTCGTTTGTGCATCTTTGCTTGTTGCTTATGTATGCTGTTGTTTGATTGCGATAGAATTCCTGAGTCTAAGCGTGTTACTACGAGTCTCTAGGATTCCGGATCGCCGTCAGCAAGGCAAGTAACACTTTGATCATACTCTTTTCATACCCAGTTTTTATGCATTAGTTTCAACCCTCGCACATTGCATGGTTAGGATGTCATTAATTTGTGGGTTGGGAAGTAGATGATGAGGTAGGAACCTATTGCCCTGTTACTATCAAACCCTTGGGAGTTACTTCTACGTTATGCTTATATTGCCATGCTATGCTCATAGACGTGGATTGGGTTTGAGTGTATCCATGACAGATGTGAGATTGTTAATTAACGGTTTAGTTTAAGGTGGCAACTTTAATACACATCTGGGTGGATTGAGGCACCTGGGGAACCCAGTGTTGTCTATTTTGTTTTGGAAATCCCGAGGTATCCGTGTGATCTTCCTATGGACCGCCACCTGTGCTCATAGGAATCGAGATTATTCATGCTAGAAACTTACGTGTGCAGCCACAAGCTATTATGGGCTCTAGCATAGTTGAGTAAGTTACGTGAAGCTCTTGAAGAGGTAGATCAGCAGGTAGTGGGTTTTGTAGGTTTGGTATGGTCTACCCGGAGTAGAGAGTTAATGTTTACGAAAGATCGTGTCTCGGTCATCCGCTTTCTCAAACACCATGTAGTGCGAGAAATCAACGGAGGCGATCGAGTCTTGTGGGGAAAAGTGCGCAAACCTCTGCAGAGTGTACAATCTAATCATGGTTAGCCGTGTCCCGGTTATGGACAATTCTGAGTATCTAGTACTTGAGTATTCACATGTATCTCATCACTCTAAATTAATATTGCTGGGATGTTAATTATTTTAATTGGGATTGAGCTGGGGTTATACCTTCTCAATGATGTTTCAACCACCATGATAGTTATATTAAAATTTATTCCTTTGATGTAGGGAAAAATTGGCTTTCCAAGAACTCAGAATCAGAGAGCTTTCCACCAGCCAAACATGCATGTAGTGTTAGCATTATTCGTGATTGCTCACAGTTGTTACATTGCCAAAGATATTCCATGTCTTGACCCGTTCTCGGGCTGCAACGTATTATGTTGCAGACTTTTCAGACGAGGAGTAAGGTTCGATAGGTCGCTGTTGCAGTGCAGCTCGGCTATTCCGTTGGAGTTGATGGACTCACTTTATCTTCCAAGCCTTCCATTATATCGTATTAGATAGCCTTAAGCCATATTATTGTAATAAGTTCTCTTTTGAGACATTCGATGTAATAAGTGTGTGATTGCTACTCTTGTTATAAATCCTTCGAGTAATCGTGTGTGTCAAAGCATTACCGATCCAGTGGATGACACGGAAGCACGTAGACTTGACCATCCGAGGTCGGGTCGCTACAAGATGGTATCGAGCACACGCTGAGTGTAGGACACGACCACTAAGATAAAACCATAGGTCACTCTTCTCTACTCATTTCGACTCCTCTCCATTTTTCCACTCTTTAGGATGACGAAGATGAAGAACAAGTTTGCACAACCGGATGAAGACACACCTTTTGGACGCCACTTGAAGGAAGTCACTAGGTACCGAATATTGGAATACCAAGCTTCACCGGACGCATAACGCCACTTTACCGTAAGAAGAGCGCTGGATGATTCAAGTACAAGTTCCGGAAGGACGTTCTCACCAACTTCCAAGTCCATAGAGTTTTCTTTTGAAGCACCCACCTGGAGCCTTGGCAAGAGTATGGCAGCTCACATTACCATGGGACGCATTGGAGAAGTCTACAACCGGGAGCTTAAAGACACCATATATCAAATATGTGGGCGCCGAGACGAGCAATGGGAAGTAATCAGCACCAAGAAGGATAGATCCATTGGAGCTTACATCCAGAGCTAAACCAGCACATTCGACGTCAGGAGAACTAGATGTCTTGCAGACATGATGGATTTGAAGAAGGCGAAAACTAGGATCATCGAGCTGGAGGAAGAACTCAAGTTTACACGCGATGGATATGAGGAAGAAATCAAGACCCTACTGGAGAAGAATGACGACCTAGTCAAGAAGATCGGAGTCTTCATGGGAGGACCAGCACCGGAAGAAGAGGAAGAAGACCCCACTTGTCCGGACAACTACACCGTCATCGACGACACCGATTCCGATCCAAGTGATGATGACTACGAAGATGAAGCTGGAGCAGACATCATGGAGTCTTCCACCGATCAAAATTTCTAGATGACCACCATATAATAGTAGTATTCCCCCATGTAATTAGTAGTAGTTGAGCACTTATGCGATAGTCCTAGACCGTTTTGTATGCCCTTGCTTGATTGATTGAATGAATGTGAGTGTTTGCCTCATATGCATATGGGTAGTGTTTCTCCCTAGATCTTTTTCTATTCTAATCTCTTCCATCTAAAACCCTCAGATGCCTCCGAGACGTGACCCCGGTTTTGTTTTCCCACCGGAGCTCACCCAGTTGATCCAGCAGCAGAATGCCTTGATGCAATTGCTAGTTGAGAACCAGGGCAACAACAACAACAACAATGCCAACAACAACCCGCCACCAGTGGATAATTTAACCCGTTTCCTGAAGCTACAACCGCCGGTGTTTTCCAGTAGCACCGAGCCAATAGTTGCTGATGATTGGCTATGCCGTATTGGAAGGGAGTTAACCACCGCAGGATGC
The DNA here is from genome assembly GCA_021605145.1 of Aegilops bicornis. Lineage (NCBI taxonomy): Eukaryota > Viridiplantae > Streptophyta > Magnoliopsida > Poales > Poaceae > Aegilops > Aegilops bicornis. Next base: position 784,524,138 of record CM038670.1, read on the forward strand.
ACGGATGCTGAAAGGGTGCGCTTTGTCAAGACATCAATTGGATGGACCAGCAGCCGCATGGTGGGAGAATTACACGGCTACTTTTCCTATATTCAATGTCACTTGGGACCAGTTCCAACAAGCTTTTAGACGGCCCATGTCTCAACCGGAGCCATGCAGATAAAGAAGCGTGAGTTTCGCAACTTACGCCAGGGAACCGCATCAGGCCCAAAGATGTGGATGAGTTTAGCAAGTTATCATGCTATGCCCCCGATGATGTGGCCACAGATGCCGCGAAGGTGAGAAGTTTATGGAAGGGCTGAATGATGAGATGAGTATGCAGTTGATGGTGGCAACTTTCAACAACTACCGTGGAGTTGGTAGATAAGGCCCTAATGATTGAAGGAAAGCAACAAAGCAGATTGAGAGCCGTAAAAGGAAGTATGGACAAGGGAAGTATAACTCAGGAGCTCACGGAAGCCTCGCTTAACCCCGAACTCGGGAGGACTTGTTCATAACCATGGAGGTCATAACCATACTGGAGGAGGATCGCATAATCAAAATGGTGCGAAGAACGGGAATGGGAATGGAGTCAACAATAATCAGAATCGCTCTAACCCAGCTACACCTGCCAAGAGGGACTTATGCCAAGTTATATGCTTTAAGTGCGGGAAGACAGGGCACTATGCCAATGACTGCCCTGAAGGAAAGAATGGAAACGGAAATGGGAGCGTTGGGAAGAAGCCCAATCCATTCAACAAAGGACAAGTGAACCATGTTAACGTGGAGGAAGTTGAAGAGCAGCCGGACGCGGTAATAGGTAAGTTTTCGGTTCACCATTTACCGCTCTTGTTCTTTTCTATCTTTGGTGCATCGCATTCATACATATCAAGGGATTTGTGGAAAAGTTTAAGTTACCAACCCAAACCCTTAGGACCCCTCTCCTAGTGAGCTACTTTGAGTAGAGTACATGGCTAGCGGATGGTGCACCAGATACCCCTAATCATTGGCACGCATGTTTTTCCGTCGACCTAATTATCTTGGAGTCACAAGGATTGGATGTGATATTAGGTATGGACTGGATGTCAAAGTATGGAGGAAGTATTGACTGTGCTAGCAAGTCAATTTATCTTACCACCGGAGGGAAAAAGGATTAAGTATGTATCTAGGCATGTGCCTAGGAGGAGCCAAGTGAATGCCCTCACGGAGTTGTGCGGGAGGAAGTACAGAGTAAAGGATTATCCGGATGTTTTCCCGGAGGAGTTACTAGGCATGCCACCGGATCGAGACATCGAAGTTTCGATAGAACTATTGCCGTGCAGGGCCAATATCCAAGAGACCCTATCGGATGCCCGCAAATGATCCGGAGGAAATTAAGAAGCAGATCAAGGAGCTATTGGAGAAAGGTTATATTCAGAGAAGTTCATCACCTTGGGGAGCCCCAAGATTTTTGGTTGAGAAGAAGGATAAATCCCTAAGGATGGTTGTTGATTATCGAGCTCTGAATGAAGTAACTATAAAGAACAAGTATCCCTTACCGATGATTAATGATCTGTTTGATCGCTTGCAAGGAGCTAAGGTGTTTTCAAGATTGATCTATGATCGGATACCATCGATTGAAGATCCGAGAGAAGGATATACCAAAGACAGCATTTACCACACGGTATGGATTATATGAGTATACGGTCTGTGTCATTTGACTCGACTAACGCCTCGCCTATTTCATGAGCATGATGAACAAGGTGTTCATGGAGTATTTGGACAAGTTTGTTGTGGTGTTTATTGATGATATTATGGTATACTCGAATAACGAAGAGGAGCACGCGGAACACTTGCGTTTGGTTCTCGAGAAACTCAGGGAACACCAGTTATACGCCAAATTCAAAGCAAGTGCGAGTTTTGGTTGAAGGAAGTTGGATTTCTTGGGCATGTTATATCGGAGAGGGTATAGCAGTAGATCCCAAAGAAGGTTCGGGCCAACATCGAATGGTTGGCACCCACCTCGCTTGGCGAGATCCGCAGCTTTCCTTGGACCGGCAGGATATTATCGGAGATTCATTGAGAATTTTTCCAAGATTGCTAAGCCAATGACCGAATTGCTAAAGAGGGATACTAAGTTCAAATGGACAGAGGATTGCGAGACAAGCTTTGGGAGTTGAAGAAAGCGGTTGACTACAGCCCCAAAGGCTTGACATTGCCAGATATACATAAGGAGTTTCAAGTGTATTGTGATGCCTCTCGCTTGGGACTTGGATGTGTTCTTATGCAGGACGGAAAAGTTGTTTCGTATGCCTCACGACAACTGAAGCCACATGAGTTGAACTATGCCACGCATGATTTGGAGTTAGCAGCCGTAGTACATGCGTTGAAGACCTGGAGACATTATCTTATTGGAAACCGTTGTGATGTGTACACGGATCATAAGAGTTTGAAGTACATTTTCACACGTATGAGTTAAACCTCGACGAGAGGAGATGGTTGGAACTTATAAAGGATTACGACATGAAGCTACACTATCATCCAGAAAGGCCAACGTCAGAAAGGCACGCTTTGAGCCGGAAGAGTTATGCTAATATCCTTGAAAGTAAGGGATTGCCAAAGGAGTTAGTCATGGAGATCATGGAACTTCGATTGGAGATTGTTCCACGAGGTTTTATTGCAACAATGGAGGTTCAATCGACATTGTTGGACAAGATTCGAGAAGCTTCGGAAGGAGGACAAAGAGATTGCTGAGATAAGAGAGAAGATGGGCGAAGGAAAAGCCAAAGGTTTTCGTGAGGATGAGCACGATACCTTGTGGTTTGAGGACCGGATTTATGTGCCCAACAATTCGGAGATCAGGAAGTTAATACTTCAGGAGGCCCATGACTCACCATACTCGATTCACCCAGGAAACACCAAAATGTATTTGGATTTGAAGGGATGTTTTTGGTGGACTGGTATGAAGAAGGATATTGCCGAGTATGTAGCCGTATGTGATGTATGTCAGAGAGTGAAGGCAGAGCATCGAGGCTTGCCAGGATCTATGTACCTATGCCAATACCCGAATGGAAGTGGGACAAACTTGGCATGGATTTTATTACCGGATTACCTGTAACCAAGGCAGGATATGATTCAATATGGGTAGTTGTGGATCGTTTGACCAAAGTAGCCCATTTCATCCCAAAGTGAAAACAACCTATACAAGTGCAAAGTTGGCCAAGATATATATGTCCAGGATCGTATGTTTGCATGGAGTTCCGAGGAGCATCGTATCAGATAGAGGAATGCAGTTTACTTCAAAGTTTTGGCATCAGCTACACCAGACTTTGGGTATTAGATTGGAGTTTAGTACCACGTTCCACCCACAGACGGATGGACAGACAGAGAGAGTCAATCAGATTCTGGAGGACATGTTGAGAGCCTGTGCGCTAGATTATGGATCTAGTTGGGATGACAATTTGCCGTACGCAGAGTTCTCGTACAACAACAAATTACTGTGTCGGTTTGAAGATGGCACCGCTCAAGCCCTATATGGACGCAGATGTAGAACACCATTGATGTGGGATGAGGTTGGAGACCGTCGGTTGTCCTGGACCAGATTTGATTAAGGAATCGTAAGAGAAGGTTAAACCGATCGAGATGGACTAAAGATTGCTCGGCCTAGATAGAAGAGTTATGCAGATTCAAAACGCAAGGAAGTAACCTATGAAATTGGAGATGAGCCTATCTGCAGTATCACCCTTGAGGGGAGTGAAACGTTTTGGAGTAAAGGGAAAGTTAGCCCCAAGATTTGTAGGACCGTATCGTGTTTTGGAACGGATGGGACAAGTTGCCTACATGTCGGAGTTACTCAAGGATTGTCGGGAGTTCACGATGTGTTTCACGTATCACAAATGAAGAAGTGCCACCGAGATGGCCGATATACCGTTAAATGATACAAAGGCTCCCTAGAGGTGATACAGTTGGATAGTAATTTGACTTATGAGGAGAAGCCAAGAAAGATTCTTGATTTCGACAATGAGTCACTCGCAAAGAAGGTTATCAAGTTTTGCAAAGTTCAAAGGAGCCACCATACCGAGGAGGAAGCCACCTGGGAGCGAGAAGATGATATTCGCAAGGACCATCCGCACCTATTTTCTAGCCAACCCGAATCTCGAGGGCGAGATTCATCTTAAGGGGGGTAGGTTTGTAACATCCCAAATTTTCAATTTGGCATGTTATACATAGGTCATCCATGCATATCATATTTTATTGCCTTTTGTTTGCAATCCTCGAAATCCTAAGCAACTCAAGGACCCTCGGAGAGAGTTGGGGATTTTTCGATTTTCATATTTGATTTTTATCAAGTAGTGAAGACGAGGATTTTTGATTTTAATTATTTTCTCTCCGGAAAATATTTCATTTTGAAATAATAAATGAGAGGAGATAATATGACTTCTCCAAAATAATTGAAATATCGGAGGAAAAATGTTAAAATCATTATTTAGATTTTTATTTGATTTATTTGGAATTTTATTTGCCCTAGAAAAAATTTCATGTTTTAAAAATTCCATTTTAGGGGCCAAGAAAAGTTCATCTTGTTCTAAATATTTTATTTAGACGGAGAAAACTTGTTTTGGTATTTTTAGATTTTTATTTATTTTTCTAGGATTTTTATAAGTTTCATGAACGCTTAGAAAAAGAGGACCCATGCCTGATGGGCCAAGGGCCCAGCGAGCAGTGCCGCCCACCCCGAGCCACCGCCGCTTTTCCTCAGATCGCCACGCCATGTCCGACCCGGACACCGCCGCCACACCTTGCCCCTCCCCAAGTCGGAGCCCCCAACCTATATAAGCCGCCGCCTCTAGCCACCACCACCACCGGAGCCGGAGCCGCGCCTTGAGCCGCGCCCTCGCCTCGCCGCGCCTTGCCCGAGCCGCCGCGCCGCCGTGAGTCGCCGCCGTCGCCTCCGCCGCCACCAGCGCCTCGCCGAGTCCGCCGCCCTCGCCCGCCCACGGAATCGCCTACCAACAGACGACCTCGCCGAGGTAGCCACCCGCACCGATTTTTTTAAAGAAAAACCCCTTCGGTTTTTTATAGAAAAACCCTAGTTCGTTTCTTTATATAGATCGGTTTATTTGTTCAGCGAGCGTTCGCTCGTTCATTCGTTTTAACGAACGTGTTCGTCGTTTAGTTTCTGCTAACGAACGTTCGTTCGTTTAGCCGTTCGTCGTTTTTCTTTTTATCGGATTTATTCCGCGAATTTCTGATCGCGATTTCTGATCCGATGTTCGAACTAGTATAACTTTTCGCTCGTTTATCGAAATCAGGCGATTCAAGCGCCTGGAGTTTCATATCGAAACCCTCTTTCCGAATAGCCAACTCAAACAAGTTTTTGCCTCTGTAAAATTTGACCCTAGTTCAGATTAGTAAACGGATCTTGTTTCTTTCGCCGTTTGAGTTTCGCTGTTCGCTGGGTTTGATTCTTCTTGTGAACCGGAGTTCTTAAGTTGAACTCTCCGGTCAACCTCTTTCAGCTTGAAGTTTCGTTTGTGCATATTTGCTTGTTGCTTATGTATGCTGTTGTTTGATTGCGATAGAATTCTGAGTGCTAAGCGTGTTACTACGAGTCTCTAGGATTCCTGATCACAAGAAGGCAAGTAACACTTTGATCATACTCTTTTCATACCCAGCTTTTTATGCATTAGTTTCAACCTCGCACATTGCATGGTTAGGATGTCATTAATTTGTGGGTTGGGAAGTAGATGATGAGGTAGGAACCTATTGCCCTGTTACTATCAAACCCTTGGGAGTTACTTCTACGTTATGCTTATATTGCCATGCTATGCTCATAGACGTGGATTGGGTTTGAGTGTATCCATGACAGATGTGAGATTGTTAATTAACGGTTTAGTTTAAGGTGGCAACTTTAATACACATCTGGGTGGATTGAGGCACTGGGGAACCCAAAGTGTTGTCTATTTTGTTTTGGAAATCCTGGGTATCCGTGGTGATCTTCCTATGGACCGCCACCTGTGCTCCAAGGGAACTGAGATTATTCATGCTAGAAACTTCCGTGTGCAGCCACAAGCTATTATGGGCTATAGCATAGTTGAGTAAGTTACGTGAAGCTCTTGAAGAGGTAGATCAGCAGGTAGTGGGTTTTGTAGGTTTGGTATGGTCTACCCGGAGTAGAGAGTTAATGTTTCTGAAAGACCGTGTCTCGGTCATCCGTTTCTCAAACACCATGTAGTGCGAGAAATCAACGGAGGCGATCGAGTCTTGTGGGGAAAAGTGTGGAAACCTCTGCAGAGTGTACAATCTAATCATGGTTAGCCGTGTCCCCGGTTATGGACAATTATGAGTATCTAGTACTTGAGTATTCACATGTATCTCATCACTCTAAATTAATATTGCTGGGATGTTAATTATTTTAATTGGGATTGAGTTGGGGTTATACCTTCTCAATGATGTTTCAACCACCATGATAGTTAAATTAAAATTTATTCCTTTGATGTAGGGGAAAATTGGCTTTCCGCAAATCAGAATCAGAGAGCTTTCCACCAGCCAAACATGCATGTAGTGTTAGCATTATTCTGTTATTGATCTATTGTGTTACATTGCCAAAGATATTCCATGTCTTGACCGTTTCTCGGCCGCAACGTATTATGTTGCAGACTTTTCAGACGAGAAGTAAGGTTCAATAGGTCGTTGCCGTGCAGCTCAGCTATGTCGTTGGAGTTGATGGCCTCACTTTATCTTCCAAGCCTTCCGCTGTTATCGTATTAGATGGCCTTAAGCCATATTATTGTAAAAAGTTCTCTTTTGAGACATTCGATGTAATAAGTGTGTGATTGCTACTCTGTTATAAATCCTTCGAGTACTGTGTGTGTCAGCATTACCGATCCAGGGATGACACGGAAGCACAGAGACTTGACCATCTGAGATCGGGTCGCTACAATCCGGGACTCCGAACTACCTTCGGTACATCAAAACACAAAAACTCATAATACCGATCATCACAGAACTTTAAGCGTGCGGACCCTACGGGTTCGAGAACTATGTAGACATGACCGAGACACGTCTCCGGTTAATAACCAATAGCAGAACCTGGATGCTCATATTGGTTCCTACATATTCTACGAATATCTTTATCGGTCAAACCGCATAACAACATACGTTGTTCCCTTTGTCATCGGTATGTTACTTGCCCGAGATTCGATCGTCGGTATCTTAATACATAGCTCAATCTCGTTACCAGCAAGTCTTTTTACTCGTTCCGTAGTGCATCATCCTGTAACTAACTCATTAGTCACATTGCTTCCAAGGCTTATAGCGATGTGCATTACCGAGAGGGCCGAGAGATACCTCTCCGACAATCGGAATGACAAATCCTATTCTTGATCTATGCCAACTCCACGAACACTATCGGAGACACCTGTAGAGCACCTTTATAATCACCCAGATACGTTGTGACGTTTAGTAGCACACAAAGTGTTCCTCCAGTATTCGGGAGTTGCATAATCTCATAGTCATAGGAACATGTATGAGTCATGAAGAAAGCAATAGCATTAAACTAAACGGTCAAGTGTTAAGCTAAAGAAATGGGTCAAGTCAATCACATCATTCTCCTAATGATGTGATCCCCTTAATCAAATGACAACTCATGTCTATGGCTAGGAAACTCAACCATCTTTGATCAACGAGCTAGTCAAGTAGAGGCATACTAGTGACACTATGTTTGTCTATGTATTCACACATGTATTATGTTTACAGTTAATCCAATTCTAGCATGAATAATAAACATTTATCATGATATGAGGAAATAAATAATAACTTTATTATTGCCTCTAGGGTATATTTCCTCCAGTCTCCCACTTGCACTAGAGTCAATAATCTAGATTACACAGTAATGATTCTAACACCCATGGAGTCTTGGTGTTGATCATGTTTTGCTCGTGGAAAAGGCTTAGTCAACGGGTCTACTACATTCAGATCCGTATGTATCTTGCAAATCTCTATGTCTCCCACCTGGACTTGATCCCGGATGCAATTGAAGCGTCTCTTGATGTGCTTGGTCCTCTTGTGAAATCTAGATTCCTTTGCCAAGGCAATTGCACCAGTATTGTCACAAAAGATTTTCATTGGTCCCGATGCACTAGGTATGACACCTAGATCGGATATGAACTCCTTCATCCAGACTCCTTCATTTCTTTGCTCAAGCAGCTATGTACTCCGCTTCACACGTAGATCCCGCCACGACGCTTTGTTTAGAACTACACCAACTGACAGCTCCATCGTTCAATATAAACATGTATCCGGTTTGCGATTTAGAATCGTCCGGATCAGTGTCAAAGCTTGCATCGACGTAACCATTTACGGCAAGCTCTTTGTCACCTCTATAAACAGAGCTCCCACCCACTTTCTTGTAAATGCAGGCTTCTCCAAAAGTCTGTATAGAACTATATGCTTTGATCACACTATAAAAACGTTTATTCCAACTCCGAGAGGCTAGCACCAGTCCATAAATGGATCGCTGGAGCTTGCACACTTTGTTAGCTCCCTTTGGATCGACAAAACCTTCTGGTTGCATCATATACAACTCTTCTTCCATAAATCCATTCAGGAATGCAGTTTTGACATCCATTTGCCAAATTTCATAATCATAAAATGCGGCGATTGCTAACATGATTTGGACAGACTTAAGCATCGCTACGGGTGAGAAAGTCTCATCGTAGTCAACCCCTTGAACTTGTCAAAAACCTTTCACGACAAGTCGAGCTTTGTAGACAGTAACATTACCGTTAGCGTCAGTCTTCTTCTTGAAGATCCATTTATTCTCTATGGCTTGCCGATCATCGGGCAAGTCAACCAAAGTCCACACTTAGTTCTCATACATGGACCCCATCTCAGATTTCATGGCCTCAAGCCATTTTGCGGAATCTGGGCTCACCATCGCTTCTTCATAGTTCGTAGGTTCGCCTTGGTCAAGTAACATGACCTCCAGAATAGGATTACCATACCACTTTGGTGCGGATCTTACTCTGGTAGACCTATGAGGTTCAGTAGTAACTTGATCTGAAGTTTCATGATCAATATCATTGGCTTCCTCACAAATTGGTGTAGGTGTCACAGGAACCGGTTTCGGTGATGAACTACTTTCCAATAAGGGAGCAGGTACAGTTACCTCATCAAGTTCTACTTTCCTCCCACTCACTTCTTTCGAGAGAAACTCCTTCTCTAGAAAGGATCCATTTTAGCAACAAATGTCTTGCCTTCGGATATGTGATAGAAGGTGTACCCAACAGTTTCCTTTGGGTATCCTATGAAGACACATTTCTCCGATTTGGGTTCGAGCTTATCAGGTTGAAGCTTTTTCACATAAGCATCGCAGCCCCAAACTTCAAGAAACGACAACTTTGGTTTCTTGCCAAACCATAGTTCATAAGGCATCGTCTCAACGGATTTCGATGGTGCCCTATTTAACGTGAATACAGTCGTCTCTAAAGCATAACCCCAAAACGATAGCGGTAAATCAGTAAGAGACATCATAGATCGCACCATATCTAGTAAAGTATGATTACGATGTTCGGACACACCATTACGTTGTGGTGTTCCGGGTGGCGTGAGTTGCGAAACTATTCCGCATTGTTTCAAATGTAGACCAAACTCGTAACTCAAATATTCTCCTCCATGATCACATCATAGAAACTTCATTTTCTTGTCACGATGATTTTCCACTTCACTCTGAAATTCTTTGAACTTTTCAAATGTTTCAATCTTATGTTTCATTAAGTAGATATACCCATATCTGCTCAAATCATCTATGAAGGTGAGAAAATAACGATACCTGCCGCGAGCCTCAATAATCATTGGACCACATACATCAGTATGTATGATTTCCAACAAATCCTCGCTCCATTGTTCCGGAGAACGGCATTTTAGTCATCTTGCCCATGAGGCATGGTTCGCAAGTACCAAGTGATTCATAATCAAGTGATTCCAGAAGTCCATCAGTATGGAGTTTCTTCATGCGCTTTACACCAATATGACCCAAACGGCGTGCCACAAATAAGTTGCACTATCATTATCAACTCTGCATCTTTTGGCTTCAACATTATGAATATGTGTATCACTACTATCGAGATTCAACACAAATAGACCACTCTTCAAGGGTGCATGACCATAAAAGATATTACTCATATAAATAGAACAACCATTATTCTGATATTTAAATGAATAACCGTCTCGCATCAAACAAGATCCAGATATAATGTTCATGCTTAACCCTAGCACCAAATAATAATTATTCAGGTCTAAAACTAATCCCGAAGGTAGATGTAGAGGTAGCGTGCCGACGGCGATCACATCGACTTTGGAAGCATTTCCCACGCGCATCGTCACCTCGTCCTTGGCCAGTCTTCGCCTAATCCGTAGTCCCTGTTTCGAGTTGCAAATATTAGCAATGTAACCGACATCAAATACCTGTGTGCTACGCAAGCTCTAGTAAGGTACACATCAATAACATGTATATCACATATACCTTTGTTCACCTTGCCATCCTTCTTATCCGCCAAATACTTGGGGCAGTTACGCTTCCAAAGGACGATCTGTTTGCGGTGAGAAGCACTCGATCCAGTGCTTAGGTCCAGACCTGAGTTTCTTATCTTGAGCAGCAACTTGTTTGCCGTTCTTCTTAAAGTTCCCCTTCTTCTTCCCTTTACCCTTTTTCTTAACTGGTGGTCTTGTTGACCATCAACACTTGATGCTCCTTCTTTATTTCTACCTCCATGACCTTTAGCATTGCGTAAGAGCTCGAGAATTGTCTTATCTACCCCTTGCATATTATAGTTCATCACGAAGCTCTTGTAGCTTGGTGGCAGTGATTGAAGAATTCGGTCAATGACACTATCATCTGGAAGATTAACTCCCAGTTGAATCAAGTGATTGTTATACCCAGACATTTTGAGTATATGTTCACTAACAGAACTATTCTCCTCCATCTTGCAGCTGTAGAACTTATTGGAGACTTCATATCTCTCAACCCAGGCATTTGCTTGAAATATTAACTTCAACTCCTGGAACATCTGATATGCTCCATGACGTTCAAAATGTCATTGAAGTCCAGGTTCTAAGTCGTAAAGCATGGCACACTGAACTATCGAGTAGTCATCAGCTTTGCTTTGCCAGACGTTCTTAACGTCGTCAGTTGCATCTGCAGCAGGCCAGGCACCCAGCGGTGCTTCCAGGACGTAATTCTTCTGTGCAGCAATGAGGATAATACTCAAGTTACGGACCCAGCCCGTGTAATTGCTACCATCTTCTTTCAACTTTGCTTTCTCAAGGAACGCATTAAAATTCAATGGAACAACATCACGGGCCATCTATCTACAGCAACATAGACAAGCAAAATACTATCAGGTATTAAGTTCATGATAAATTTAAGTTCAATTAATCATATTACTTAAGAACTCCCACTTAGATAGACATCCCTCTAATCATCTAAGTGATCGCGTGATCCAAATCAACTAAACCATAACCGGTCATCACGTGAGATGGAGTAGTTTTCAATGGTGAACATCACTATGTTGATCATATCTACTATATGATTCACGCTCGACCTTTCGGTCTCGGTTCCGAGGCCATATCTGCATATGCTAGGCTCGTCAAGTTTAACCCGTATTCTGCGTGTGTAAAACTGTCTTACACCCGTTGTAGATGAACGTTGAGCTTATCACACCCGATCATCACGTGGTGTCTCAAGACGAACTTTGGCAATGGTGCATACTGAGGGTGAACACTTTTATCTTGAAATTTAGTGAGAGATCATCTTATAATGCTACCGTCAATCAAAGTAGAATAAGATGCATTAAGGATAAACATCACATGCAATCAATATAAGTGATATGATATGGCCATCATCATCTTGTGCCTTTGATCTCCATCTCCAAAGCACCGTATGATCACCATCGTCACCAGCGCGACACCTTGATCTCCATCGTAGTATCGTTGTCTTCTCGCCAACTATTGCTTCTACGACTATCGCTACCGCTTAGTGATAAAGTAAAGCAATTACAGGGCGATTGCATTTCATACAATAAAGCGACAACCATATGGCTCCTGCTAGTTGCCGATAACTCCGTTACAAAATATGATCATCTCATACAATAAAATATAGCATCATGTTTTGACCATATCACATCACAACATGCCTTGCAAAAACAAGTTAGACGTCCTCTACTTTGTTGTTGCAAGTTTTACGTGGCTGCTATAGGCTGAGCAAGAACCGTTCTTACCTACGCATCAAAACCACAACAATAGTTCGTCAAGTTAGTGTTGTTTTAACCTTCTCAAGGACCGGGCGTAGTCACACTCGGTTCAACTAAAGTTGGAGAAACTAACACCCACCAGCCACCTGTGTGCAAAGCACGTCGGTAGAACCAGTCTCGCGTAAGCGTACGCGTAATGTCGGTCCGGGCCGCTTCATCCAACAATACCGCTGAACCAAAGTATGATATGCTGGTAAGCAGTATGACTTGTATCGCCCACAACCCACTTGTGTTCTACTCGTGCATATAACATCTATGCATAAACCTGACTCTGATACCACTGTTGGGGAACGTAGTAATTTCAAAAAAAATCCTACGGACACGCAAGATCATGGTGATGCATAGCAACGAGAGGGGAGAGTATCATCTACGTACCCTCGTAGACCGTAAGTGGAAGCATTATAACAACGTGGTTGATGTAGTCGTACGTCTTCACGGTCGACCGATCCTCAGCACCGAACTTACGGCACCTCCGCGTTCAGCACACGTTCAGCTCGGTGACGTCCCGCGAACTCACGATCCAGTAGAGCTTCCGGGAAGAGCTTCATCAGCACGACGGCATGGTGACGGTGATGATGATGCTACCGACGCAGGGCTTCGCCTAAGCACCGCTACGATATGACCGAGGTGGATTATGGTGGAGGGGGCACCGCACACGGATAAGAGATCAATGATCAATTGTTGTGTCCATGGGGTGCCCCCTGCCCCCATATATAAAGGAGCTAGGGGGAGGCGGCTGGCCAAGGAGGAGGGCGCGCCAAGGGGGGAGTCCTACTCCCACCGGGAGTAGGACTCCTCCTTTCCTAGTAGGAGTAGGAGAAGGGAAGGAAGGGAGAGAGGGAGAGAAGGAAAAGGGGGGCGCCCCCCTCCTTGTCCAATTCGGACTAGAGGGGGAGGGAGCGCGCGGATGCCCTGGATGCTCCTCCACTTCTCCCACTTGGGCCCATTAGGCCCAATACACTCTCCGGGGGGTTCCGGTAACCCGCCGGTACTCCGGTATATGCCCGAAACCTTCCGAAACACTTCCGGTGTCCGAACATAGTCATCCAATATATCGATCTTTACGCCTCGACCATTTCGTGACTCGTCGTCATGTCCGTGATCATATCCGGGACTCCGAACTACCTTAGGTACATCAAAACACAAAAACTCATAATACCGGTCATCACAGAACTTTAAGCGTGCGGACCCTACGGGTTCGAGAACTATGTAGACATGACCGAGACACGTCTCCGGTCAATAACCAATAGCGGAACCTAGATGCTCATATTGGTTCCTACATATTCTACGAAGATTTTTATCGGTCAAACCGCATAACAACATACGTTGTTCCCTTTGTCATCGGTATGTTACTTGCCGAGATTAGATCGTCGATATCTTAATACCTAGCTCAATCTCGTTACCGGCAAGTCTCTTTACTCGTTCCGTAGTGCATCATCCCTTAAATAACTCATTAGTCACATTTCTTGCAAGGCTTATAGTGATGTGCATTACCGAGAGGGCCCAGAGATACCTCTCCGACAATCGGAGTGACAAATCCTATTCTTGATCTATGCCAACTCCACGAACACCATCGGAGATACCTGTAGAGCACCTTTATAATCACCCAGATACGTTGTGATGCTTGGTAGCACACAAAGTGTTCCTCGGGTATTTGGGAGTTGCATAATCTCATAGTCATAGGAACATGTATGAGTCATGAAGAAAGCAATAGCAGTAAACTAAACAATCAAGTGCTAAGCTAACGAAATGGTTAGGTCAATCACATCATTCTCCTAATGATGTGATCCCGTTAATCAAATGGCAACTCATGTCTATGGCTAGGAAACTCAACCATGTTTGATCAACGAGCTAGTCAACTAGAGGCATACTAGTGACACTATATTTGTCTATGTATTCACACATGTATCATGTTTCCGGTTAATACAATTCTAGCATGAATAATAAACATTTATCATGATATGAGGAAATAAATAATAACTTTATTATTGCCTCTAGGGCATATTTCCTTCAGACACCCCTTATATAGTGGAGGGACAAATCCAACTGTTATCCACCAACTCAGCATGCGTAGCATGGTACTACCGCGCCGGGGATGCGGTACTACCGCACGGGCACACGGTACTACCGCAAGGCCACGCGGTACTACCACCCAAGCAGCAGAAACCTGGACAGCCCAAATGCACAGAAGCAGAGGGCGGTAGAACCGCTGACGTGGTACTACCGCAAGGCAGGGATGGTCCAGATTTTGTGAAGGCACGGACATATAAAAATACATCCGTGGCAACTTCTTCTGAGTTGGAGTCTGTGAAAAAATCCGACACGGTAGTACCATAAGCCAGGAGCGGTACTACCACGCGGGGTGCGGATGTAAAAAATTACATCTGCCCCTACTGCCGCGCATCTTCTTGAGCTGGCCAAAGCACCGCGGTACTACCAAGGCCACGCGGTATTACTACAGCGTAGAGGGCGTGGATGTAAAAAATTACATCCGCCCCTACTACCGCAAAAGCCACAGCGACTGGCCTAAGGCCACAGTACTACCGCTCCAAGGAAGCGGTACTACCGGGGGCACTTGCGGTACTACCGCTCCTAGGAGTAGTACTACCGCATACCCCAGCTCAGCAAACACAACATTTTGCAAAGACATGAAAAGATGGAGGATGCTCGAAAGTGCCAACGGAAAGGCGGTGCAAATGAAGTGGACGTGTACGTGATGATTCCACCCAAACCTTTACAAAGCGGACCCTCTCTTAATAGTATGGCTTTCCTATGACTCAAATCCACCGAAAAGAAACGTAGAGAAACGATGTCTTCAATAGTCTTCGAGGGGCACCAAATCGTCTTGTGCCTAGTGATGAAATGTCTGAAATACTCAATGCACACGATTAGTCCGCAAAAGCATTGTCATCAATCACCAAAATAACTAAGGGATAAATATGCCCTTACAGATGGTATTTCTCATTATGAATTCAATTGATATCCTGGAAGAGCTTAGTATGCTGATGATGATCATGACAAATTTTGTCGAGACGCTCCACAAAGAAGCAATTGAATAGCGGCTACATCAAGCAACAGGGCTAATGCAACGAAAGATTATTGGAACCACGGATACAACACCAACTCGGGATCAAGCTTGTTGTTTGAGGTGGAACGATAAGACAAGGAAATCGATGTAAGCTTAGCTCATCGTCGAAGGTTGTGCTCTGGGAATAAGGACCAGGTAGCACCGTTAAAATTTAGCACAATAATGATATAGCCAATCAGGCTAGGAAAGACTTGAAGGGTTATTAAACTCGTAAGCAACAAAATTTACTTAAGAGTTATTGAATCGGAGTACGGACTCGATTCACTATTCAGGGTTCTCGGTTGACGCCAACCCAGAACCCGTGGAGTGACTATGACGGGGAAAGGTAATACTTCATTAGAATATCATAAGATGAAGTGCAATGGGTTGATATCCTCGAGATACCAGGGGGTAATACTCAAAGGAAGATCAAAATAGAGGTTGCAGAGATGTATTGATTTGCAGAAGACAAGTTCTTTAACTTGTCTAAGAAATAGAATCAAGGAGAAAATATGGTCGGAACCACGATTGCAAAGGATCAATCCACAGACACAAGATGATATTATATCAATGGGGTAATTATTATTACAAGGAGGTTCCATGATAGGATCTACATTGTTTCCATGGGCATGAACACAATGTCCAAGGTCGACTCCCACTTCTCCAATGCATAACCTTTCATTCACCTCTCGCGTTCCCAGAGGTTGTAGTGTTGAAAAAATATATGGAGAAACACTAGTAGAGTGTGACCCGTAGAAGTTTTCGGGTTCACACAAATTAGGGGAAGGCATAGGTTCAACCCATCGGGGCATCGTGGAAACATATACCACAAACTTTTAGGAGTAATTAACATAAGCTCGAAAGTAGAGCATGGTTGTCAAACCAGAGGATAAAATTTACCAAAGGTATTATGTATCAGGGAAAGAACTTCTCGAGGTTTTTGTATACGAAGGACACTGTCGGATGATAATTCAACAAAGGATCCGACGGTCCATAACAGAGCTGATGTGAGCATCGGCACACAACCGAGGAAGGAACAATGCGAAGGCATTGATCATAGAAACAACTGATTAATTCAAAGCTCAAATGCAAAGGAATTATGATTTCCAATTCAAGGGATCAAAAGCAAGCGCTCTGATTAAGGATGGATAAGTTGAGTAGGCTTAGGGGTGCAATCAATGGCAATTTGATTGCTTGAGATCCAGCTCATCTTTAAAATAACATCTGAGCTAGAAGGATGAATTATAGGACCTAGTTGAGGATTGCGAGCACTCGCAACATATTGGATCGGCGGACTCAAAATGACAATGGCAAAGGATGTCAATAAGATTACCAGACTTACGAGATTATTCATATTGCAAGCAAGCAAGAATTTCAAGAGCAATAGGCTGCTTAGGGTTTTCGGAAGATCGAAGGGTATTTTGGAGACTTGTGTGAAATATGTGAATCAACTGGGGATGAGCGGATACTCGGTAAGTACGAGAATTGTCCGTAGGGGTATTCAGGTGACAAAGAACAATAAGGAAGTAAGCTCAAAGGATTCTCGGAACAATGGAGAGTAGTTCGAGGCATCTTGTAAGAATGGCAGGTGTATGCAGTTATCCATAAGGATATAACAGTGGTAGGGAATTTGCAAAGGCGGTGGGCACGAGTGTCTCGGAAGAACATCGTAGAGTATTTTTGAAATCTTGTGGCGCGGTAGGCGATCATCTGAAATCAGAGGCTCTCCGGGAGGAAGTAGTTACGAGAACCTAGAGTCAGAGTTAGTAAAATCATTTCACCCGAATAGAAGAAAGATCATAGTTCCCGGAGTATAGGTCGAGGAATAAAAGATCCTAATACCACCCAATGGCGATGTAGGCCCGTAAGCCGCACAGTCATGTTAGTAAAAACTTTTCATTGACTAGACTCATCTTTGGCCAAGGAGTGTGGAAGGGGGATTCCTACAGGCAGTCGGCTCTGATACCAACTTGTGACGCCCCCGATTCAATCGTACACTAATCATGCACGCAAACGTGTATGATCAAGATCAGGGACTCACGGGAAGATATCACAACACAACTCTAAAAACATAAATAAGTCATACAAGCATCATATTACAAGCCAGGGGCCTCGAGGGCTCGAATATAAGAGCTCGATCATAGATGAGTCAGCGGAAGCAACAATATCTGAGTACAGACATAAGTTAAACAAGTTGCCATAAGATGGCTAACACAAACTGGGATCTGAGATCGAAGAGGCGCGGGGCTCTGCACAGGATCCTCCTAAACTACTCCCCGTCGCCGCCGCCCGCACGTAGTAGTAGGCACCTCCGGTGTAGTAGGAGTCGTCGTCGACGGTGGCGTCTGGCTCCTGGGCTCCAGCATCTGGTCGCGGCAATCGGGTAAAGAGAAGGGGGAAAAGGGGGAACAAGGCAACCGTGAGTACTCATCCAAAGTACTCGCAAGAAAGGATCTACACTACATATGCATGGGTATCTGTGTAAAGGGGCAATATCGGTGGACTGAACTGCAGAATGCCAGAATAAGAGGGGGATAGCTAATCTTATCAAAGACTACACTTCTGGCAGCCTCCATCTTAGAGCATGTAGAAGAGAGTAGATGGTAAGTTCACCAAGTATCATCGCATAGCATAATCCTACCCAACGATCCTCCCCTCGTCGCCCTGTTAGAGAGCGATCAACGAGTTGTATCTGGCACTTGAAAGGGTGTGTTTTATTAAGTATCCGGTTCTAGTTGTCATAAGGTCAAGGTACAACTCCGGGTCATCGTTTTACCGAGGGACACGGCTATTTGAATAGATAAACTTCCCTGCAGGGGTGCACCACATTACCCAACACGCTCGATCCCCTTTGGCCGGACACACTTTCCTGGGTCATGCCCGGCCTCGGAAGATTAACACGTCGTAGCCCCACCTAGGCACAACAGAGAGGTCAACACGCCGGTCTAAATCCTATGGCACAGGGGTCTGGGCCCATCGCCCATTACACACTGAACGTTGCGAGGGCGGCCGAAAGCAGACCTAGCCTCCCTAATACAAGAGCAAGCGTTCCAGTCCAATCCGGTGCGCGCCGCTCAGTCGCTGACGTCAAGAAGGCTTCGGCTGATACCACGACGTCGAGTGCCCATAACGGTTCCCGTGTAGTTGGTTAGTGCGTATAGGCCAGTGGCCAGACTCAGATCAAATACCAAGATCTCATTAAGCGTGTTAATTGATGTAACCGCGGACGCCGACCAGGGCCAGGCCAACCTCTCTCCTAGGTGGTCTCAACCTGCCCTATCGCCCCGCCACGAAGGTTCACTCAGAGGGCCGTCGGGACAAACGTCCTTTCAGTCCCAATCCGTGAATCACTCGCGGGTACTCTATGAGCCGACCCGACTGGTATCATATATTATGTATATAAGTATATACCCGTGATCACCTCCCGAGTGATCACGGCCCGATAGTATAGCATGGCAGACGGACAAGAATGTAGGGCCACAGATGGAATACTAGCATCCTATACTAAGCAGGTAGGATTGCAGGTAAAGGTAACAACGGTAGTAGCAAGGACATGCTATGCATCAGGATAGGATTAACTGAAAGCAGTAACATGCTACACTACTCTAATGCAAGCAGTAGAGAGAAGAATATGCGATATCTGGTATTCAGGGGGGGGGCTTGCCTGGAAGCTTTGTTGTACATGAAGAAGGGTCGTCGGCGGGGTCTACCGGGGAAGAAGAGGGAGGAAGAAATAGTAAATACGGAGCAAACAAAGCATCACAAAACATAACGAGGCAATACGCGGTGCTAGGTATGCCCTAACGCGGTAGGAGGTGATACCGGCGAAGGGGGGGAAACATCCGGGAAAGTATCCCCGGTGTTTCGCGTTTTTGGACAGATGAACCGGAGGGGGAAAGTTGTGTGTTTTCTATGCTAGGGATGTGTGGCGGACGAACGAGGTGCGTATCCGGATTCGTCTCGTTGTTCCGAGCAACTTTCATGTACAAAGTATTTTCATTCGAGATGCGTTTTATTTTATATTAATTTAAAAAGATTTAGCCCATTTTTAGAATTAACAGAATTAATTTAATTAGAAAATGTAATTATGACCTCAGCGAGATGTCAGCATGATGTCATCAGTCAATCGTCTGTTGACTGGGTCAACAGATGTGATGCCCGGATAATCAAGCTACAGTAATTCCCTGCTAATGGCCACGTCGCCACGATTACTGTTGCTAAACTCACGTTGGTTCGAAACCGATTCATATTCGAATTCAAAATCAAGTCAAACAATAAAGGTTTTCAAATATTAAAACTAAAATGTTCGGGATGTGCCAAACAATTCATAAGTAATATTCTTTGGAGAAACCAAGTCTTTATAAAATGCTTAAATGCACAAAACTAAATAAAACAGTAGCAGAAACAATTATTGAAATGATTTAAAATAATAAACAATTACAAACTATTTTTTGTTTAGGTGTGAAGCTAATTGTGGTAGGGGCATACATATTAATGCTCTTTTAGGTGCAACTTTGTATTTTATAAAAGCAAAAATTTACTAAAATAGAAAAGTACATTAAATAAAAAGAAAGACAAAATAGTAAACAAAAAAAGGGATTGAAAAGGCCCCCCTCCACTGGACCGAATGGCCCAGCTAGCAAGCTTGCCCGATCGCCCACAGCCTATATGGCCTCCCACCACCGAACCCTAACCCCCACCACGCACTCCTCCCCCACTTGACCTCTCCCCACTCCCCGATCTAGATCGGGATCAGGCGACCACGCCCCTGCCCGTTGACTCCTCGCCCTCCTCTCCCTTGCGGCCTTGCATGGAAACGCAGCCACGCCTCGCGCCAGCCAGCGCCACCGGTGGATCGCCACCTCGCCGTCGACCAAGACCACCTCGCCGGCGCCGTCGCGTCCCCGTCCTCCTCCCCAACGGCCTTCACCGACCCTCATCGCTCGCCGGACCGCCCCGACCCCATCACAGCCGTCGCCGGACGCCTCCTCGTCTTCCCCCACGCCGGCTTCCCAAGCCTCGGCGACCGAACCCCTGAAACACTGGTGAGGCCTTTGGCCTCCTCTTTCCTCTTTGCGCCGCTCCTGCACGTCTCCCCGTCGCCGGTCACGCACCGTCGGCCACCCACGCGCTGCCTGCGCCCGCCGGCGCCGTCCCGCGTCTGCGCCTCGTGCCCCTACCCCTGCATCCGCTAGTCCCGCTCGCCAACCGACCGCGCCACCCCCGCTCGACCTTGCTAGTCACCGCACCCGCCTCCTCTGTCTACCTGCAGCCCCTCTGCCGCCGTGGTCACCGCGCGCATCCCGCGCCCGCATCCGCCTGGGGTTGTGCCCCCGCGGCACCTTTCTGCTGGCTGCTCATCGGCGATCTTGCTCCCTACCTCACGCCAGGCCCGTGTCTTCCCGGTCCGTGGCCCGTGGCCTTCTGGCGCCCGGCCACACCCTCCATGGCCCGACCACCTCTCATCGCGCCACTACGGCGACATGCCGTCGCCGTCGTCTCATCGGCGGTTTGGCGTGCGCCCAGCGAATGGTTCTGGGCATTACTTGCACGTAACCCTTGGCCTTTATTAACCCCTGTACCAATGACAAGTGGGCCCAGCCCCTAGAACGTGTTAAAAAAAGAATAAAAATAAATAAATAAAATAAAATAAATTAATTAGTTCACTAAATTAATTAACTTAATTAATCCTAATTAGAATAACCTAATCACTAATTAAACTAATTAATCTGTTTTAGATTATCTCAGTCAATGACAGCGGGACCCACACGTCAGTTGACCAGTCAACTCCTCTGTTGACTGCTGACGTCATGCTGACATCAGCATGCACTGTTCTGGATAATGTTGAATTAAGTTAATAAAATAAATTCTAAAAATGATTTAAAACTTTAGAAAAAGCATATAAAATAAACCGTAGCTCAGATAAAAATACTTTCTACATGAAAGTTGCTCAGAACGACGAGACGAATCCGGATACGCAGCCCGTTCGTCCGCCACACACCCCTAGCATACCGAACACGCAACTTTCCCCCTTCGGTACCTCTGCCCGAGAACGCGGAACCCCGGGGATACTTTCCCGGATGTTTCCCCCCTTTGTCGGTATCACCTACTATCGCGTTAGGGCACGCCTAGCATCACGCTTTGCTTTGTCATGCATCTGTTTGCATTGTATTCATTGTTTCTTCCCCCTCTTCTTCCGCTAGACACCGAGACTGGCCTTGCTACCCAAAGACGACTACGGAGTTGGCGACCCCTCTCTCTTGCCAGAGCAACCAGGCAAGCCCCTTTGATCACCGGATATCGCCTATTCTTCTCTATACTTCTTGCATTAGAGTAGTGTAGCATGTTACCGCTTTCCGATTAATCCTATTCTGCTGCATAACTTTGTCATTGTTGCTCTGATTGTTACCCTTACCTTTATCCTCTTGCTTAGTATAGGATGCTAGTATTCCATCTGTGGCCTTACCCTCTTGTCAAATGCCATGCTATACTATCGGGCCGTGATCACTCGGGAGGTGATCACGGGTATATTCTATATACTTTATACATGATACATGTGGTGACTAAAGTCGGTCGGCCCGAGGAGCACCATGAGTGATTCACGGATTGAAATTTGAAAGGACCTTTGTCCCGACGGCCCTCTGTGTGGATCTTTGTGGCGGAGCGACAGGGCAGGTTGAGACCGCCTAGGAGAGAGGTGGGCCTGGCCCTGTTCGGCGTTCGCGGATACTTAACACGCTTAACGAGATCTTTGTATTTGATTTGAGTTGGGTCGTTGACCTGATACGCACTAACCGCCATGTGGGACAAGATATGGGCAACCGGCGTCGTGGTATCAGTCGAAGCATTTCGTGACGTCAGCGGCCCGGCGTAGCCGGATTGGTCGAACGCCGCTAGGCTAGGTCTCGCTTCGGCCGCCCTCGCAATGTGCGGTGTGCTAAGGGCGATGGGCCTGCACCCTGTGGCGCTTAGGTTTAGACCGGCGTCTTGACCTCTCTGTTATGCCTAGGTGGGGCTGCGGCGTGTTGATCTTCAGCGGCGGGCATGACCCGTGAAAGTGTGTCGGCCAAATGGGATCAAGCGTGTCGGGTAATGTGGTGCACCCTGCAGGAAGTTTATCTATTCGAATAGCCTTGATCTTGATAGCAGGGGCGACTTGGAGTTGTACCTTGACCTTATGACAACTAGAACCGGATACTTAATAAACACACCCTTCCAAGTGCGGACACAACCCGGTGATCGCTCTCTAACAGGCGACGAGGAGGGATTGCCGGGTAGGATTATGCTATGCGATGCTACTTGGAGGACTTGGTCTACTCTCTTCTTCATGTTGCAAGACGGAGGCTGCGAGCGTAGTCTTCGATAGGATTAGCTATCCCCTCTTATTACGGCATTCTCGATTCGGTCCACCGATATGGCCCTTTTCACATATACCCATGCATATGTAGTGTAGCTCCTTGCTTGCGAGTACTTTGGATGAGTACTCACGGTTGCCTTGTTCCCCTTTTCCCCCTTTTCTTTACCCGATTGCTGCGACCAGACGATGGAGTCCAGGAGCCAGACGCCACCTTCTACGATGACTCCTACTACACCGGAGGTGCCTACTACTACGTGCAGCCCACCGACGACCACTGTGAGTAGTTAGGAGGATCGAGGCAGGAGGTCTGCGCCTCTTCGATCTGTATCCCGGTTTGTGCTAGCCTTCTTAAGGCAAACTTGTTTAACTTATGTCCGTACTCGAGATATTATTGCTTCCGCTGACTTCGTCTATGATCGAGCACTTGTATTCGAGCCCTCGAGGCCCCTGGCTTGTATTATGATGCTTGTATGACTTATTTATGTTTTAGAGATGTGTTGTGATATCTTCCCGTGAGTCCCTGATCTTGATCGTACACATTTGCATGCATGATTAGTGTACGGTTGAATCGGGGGCGTCACAAGTTGGTATCAGAGCCGACTGCCTGTAGGAATCCCCCTTCCACACTCCTTGGCCGAAGTCGAGTCTAGACATTACAAAACTTTTACTAACATGGTTGTGTGCCTTACGCGCCCACGTCGCCATTGGGTGGTACTAGGATCTTTACTCCTTGTCTATACTCTGGGACTCTGATCTCTCTTCTATTCGGGTTAAATGAATTTTACTAAATCTAACTTTAGGATCTCGTTATCACTTTCACCCGGAGAGCCTCTTATTACTGATGATCGTCTGCTTTGCGTAAAGACCTTGAAGATAATCTCCATTGTTAACCCGAGAACTTGTGTTCATCGCGTTTGCAATTCCTTCCACCATCAACCCTTATGGATAACTACTTGCGGTTGTTATTCTTACATTCATCCAGTTGGTCTTGTTATTACAAGATACAACGAAACACTCGTCGTTGTTTCGATAATCCTTTAAGCTTACTGCCTTGCTGTTCTTTGTCACTTGAATACCCAAACGGATAATTCCTCGCACTTGCCGAGTATCCCCTCATCCCTAGTCGTTCATGTGTTTCACACAAGTCCTCGAAATACCATTCGATTTTCTGAAAATCCTCAGCAGCCCATTGCTCTTGATTTCCTTGCCTTAGGCATTATGGTTAATTCCATACTTCTAGTAATCTCCGTTGACATCCTCTGTCACTATCATTTCGAATCACTTGATTCGATATGTTGTGAATGCTTGCAATCCTCAATCAGATCCTAGAATTCATCCTTCAGGCTCAGACGTCATTTTGAACATGAGTTTGGTTCTCGCCAATCAGTTGCCATCGATTGTACCCTAAGTCTATTCAACTTATCCATCTCTAATCGAGCATTGCTTGATCCCTTGATTTGGAAATCATAATTCCTTTGCATTTGACAATTGAATTAGTCAGTTGTTTCTATAATCTGATCTCCTTGCATTCTTCTTCCTCTAGTTGAGTACCGATGCTCACGTCAGATCCCTTGTGGACCACCAGATCCTTTAATGGATTTTATTCGACATTGTCCTTCATATTCAATAACCTTGTGAGCCTTCCCTCGGATACATAATGCCTTTGGTAAATTGTATCATCTAATTTCTCAACCTTGCTCTACTTTCGAGCTTGTGATATTTACTCTTGAAACTTGTGGTATATGTTTCTAAGAAGCCCCTATGGGTTGAACCTATGCCTTCCTTAATATGTGTGAACTCGAAAGTTTTCACTAGTCATACTCTTCTGGTATTTTGCTAGATAAAATTTCAACACTACGACTTCTTCAAAAGTGAGAGGTGAATGGAAGGTTATACATTGAAGAAGTGGGAGTCGACCTTGAACTTTGTGTTCATGCCCATGGACACGATGTAGATCCTACCATAGAAGCTTCTTGTGATAATAACTATTTCGTTGATACAATATCATCTGGTATCTGTGAATTTATCCTATGCAATCGTGGTTCCGACCATATTTTCTCTTTGATCCCATTTCTCGGGCAAGTTTAATCACTTGTCTTCTATGGATCAATACACTAGTACAACCTTTACATTGATCTTTCGTCGAGTATTACACCCTGGTATCTCGAGTTATCACGGAACTACATAACTTCTTATGAGTTCTTCGTCAACTATTATTCTCGTCGATTCCAATTTTCCCCCGGGTCCTGAGTTATTAATCACTTGAAAACACCGATAAGTGAATCGATTCCGCACTCCGATTCAATAACTCTTCAGTAATTTTCGTTGCTTATGAGTTTAATAATCATTCAAGTCATTCCTAGCCTGATCGGCTATATCCTTATCGTGCAACTTTTTAACTGTGCTACCTGATCCTTCTTCCCAGAGCACCAATTTCGACGGTGAGCTAATCTTACATCAATCTTCCTCATCATATCATTTCACCTTGAACCGCAAGCTTGGTCTCGAGTTTGTGTCGTACTCGTGGTTCCAATAACCTTTCGCTTCATCATTCCTTTGACTTGATGTCATCGCCGTTCAATTACATCTTCATGAAATCTCTCGACAAAGGTGTCGTGATCATCATCAACCTTATGAGCTCTTCCAGGATATCAACCGGATTCATGAAGAGAAATACCATCCTTGCTCTCGATGAGTTGTGTTATCATCGGCCACTTATTGCCTTCCCTCCAACACAAACTTGTTCGTGTTTTGTGTTATACCTTTGAGTTCCTTACTATCCAGCATTTGTTCTTCTTTACCTTGGAGTATTACCATCTTTTATGTCAACGATGTTGTGAGGACTGCTCCACCTCTTAAGCAATTCTTGGTATTGTGATACTTCTCACCCTCACCATTCTTTCTTGGTCCCCGTGTTGATTCTAACTGGGATACCAACATGTGAACCATGCTTCTTGGATTATGTACTTCTGGCAACCCTATTGCTTTGAAGTGAATGGGCGATAGTTTCATTCTAAGTCTTTCGATAATTGAATCCCCATTCTAACATTGGTCGTGCAACCCAACCCATATTTCGGGTGCACCTTTCAACCAATGTTTAATTATGTATGTTCTCCTCGAGCATACCTCACTATATCATTTGATCGACAAAGGTTATCTCCTTGTTAGGATAATCGTGGAAATCCATCTTTTGAAATCTCAATGGAATGTCGTTGAGTCCATCACCACCTCCTCACCCTCTCCTTGGTTTAATGATGAACCCTTGTTGAAACTTCGCTTCCATAGTTCATTTCCGAGAATCATATAATGTCATCTTGTCAATTTGTTTCGCACCTTTTCTTCTCGGGCATCCACGAGTCCGAGGTATCTGACCCCAATCAGATCTGAACCTCGGTCGAGATATGATGGTTGGAACATATTTTCAAGAGTTATAACATTGGTCTTTATGTGACCCGGTAAGGTGATGTCATGCTTAGCACACCTGGCGGAGGACCTATTGTTATAGTTTCCTTTTTAGCAAGCTTAGCGATTCTTCCATGAGGAAATCGTAAGACTTATCTATAAGTTGTTCCTGATGGATCCTTCATGTATCCAGAGTCTGACCTTTGCTTGAAGACCTTGTCGATGCTATCTCGAAGCATGTCACTGGTACTCCGATTTTCAACAAGAACATTTGAAGCCCAATGCTAAATGTTTCCTGCTCAATTATCCAAACACCGCTGTATGGGTAATGTCATGACATTTCTTTCCTCTTATCAAAAGGGTTTTCTACTTTCTATCCTGTCTTGGATATCATGCTCTATTTGTCCTTGGGAAGGAAATACCCCTGAAATATGTGTTTTAACACATTTTCCTTTCCATTGTTCTGTTTAATCTGATAATCATATTTTCCTTTCCATTGTTTGGTTTAACCTTTCTTGTGATCTATACGACCTAAGCAAAGAATATTCTCCTGCTTATGTAAACACCTCGTGGTACCGCTCTGTCAGTAAGACCCTGTTACTATTGTTGATGACATTCCGGTAGCCACTGATGGACAAGAACCTTGCCTATTGGCCCGCCTCGTTCAACGAGCAGGAAAATGGTTCTCTTCGTCCCTCGCCCTTGGTACCGATGTTGTTGCCGACATGACCGACAGACTATCCTCTAACATGCCTTGCTGTCATGATCGTGCAAGAAGATAGCGCCCTCCCTACTTTTAACCCACATGGTGGGCCCATAACCCACAGTTCCACAGGATCGAAACCTCACTCTCGTGTACACCCCCCGTTTCCAAGGTTATTCCTCACGCTTGGCTTCGTGTGTAATTCGCGAGCCACCTTCCTAGTGATCTATTATGGTATCAGACATAATACTTATTCTCGTTACTCTGTACCCCTTCCACACCTTGTGTCAGTGATCGAACGATTGTCTACCCGCTTGAAACTCCTTATTGTACCTTCTTACCTTACTCTCGATGACTTTCTTGAATTTCAACTCGAGAGATGCCCCTATGCCTCGTTCACTAAGATAGCCCCAATGTACCTAACATGTATTGAGCTTCGTCCTTCCCGAGTTTCCCCTAAATCTTTTCGTAAGTAAGATGGAATGAAGACATCATGACGAGAACCTGAAACAGAGGAATGAAGACATCAGCGCTATGGATCGACCACTTCGAGAAAAGAAACCAAGACCGAGAAGATTCGTTAGGATTTCATAACCAGACCTTTCCCCCTTATTCCACCTCTTAAATCTCGGGACGAGATTTCTTGTAGTGGAGGAGAATTGTGACGCCCGGATAATCAAGCTACAGTAATTCCCTGCTAATGGCCACGTCGCCCCGATTACTGTTGCTAAACTCACGTTGGTTCAAAACCGATTCATATCCGAATTCAAAATCAAGTCAAACAATAAAGGTTTTCAAATATTAAAACTAAAATGTTCGGGATGTGCCAAACAATTCATAAGTAATATTGCTGGAGAAACCAAGTCTTTATAAAATGCTTAAATGCACAAAACTAAATAAAAGCGATGGCGAAACAATTATTGAAATGATTTAAAATAATAAACAATTACAAACTATTTTTTTGTTTAGGTGCGAAGCTAATTGTGGTAGGGGCATACGTATTAATGCTCTTTTAGGTGCAACTTTGTATTTTATAAAAGAAATTTTTTACTAAAATAGAAAAGTACATTAAATAAAAAGAAAGACAAAAAAAAGGGATTGAAAAGGCCCCCCTCCACTGGACCGAATGGCCCAGTTGGCCGAAGCCGGCCCAGCTGGCCGACCCAGTCGCCCCTGGCCTATATGGCCTTCCCACCACCGAACCCTAACCCCCACCACGCACTCCCTCCCCCACTTGCCCTCTCCTCCCCCACTCCCCCGATCCAGATCGGGATCGGGGCGAGCACGCCCCTGCCCCGTTGACTCCTCGCCCTCCTCTCGCTTGCGCAGCCCGCCGGAAACCGCGACCACGCCTCGCGCCGACCGCGCCACCGACTGGATCGCCACCTCGCCGTCGACCAGGACCACCTCGCCGGCGCCGTCGCGTCCCCGTCCTCCTCCCCAACGGCCTTCACCGACCCTCGTCGCTCGCCGGACCGCCCCGACCCCATCACAGCCGTCGCCGGACGCCTCCTCGTCTTCCCCACGCCGGCTTCCCCAAGCCTCGGCGACGAACCCTACTGCGCTGGTGAGGCCTTTGGCCTCCTCTTTCCTCTTCTTGCCGCTCCTGCCCGTCTCCCGTCGCCGGTCACGCCGTCCCGGCCACCCACGCATGCGCCCGCCATGCGCCGTCCCGTCTGCGCCTCATGCCCCTACCGCATCCGCTAGTCCCGCTGCCAACCGACCGCGCCACCCCGCTCGACCTTGCTAGTCACCGCACCGCCTCCTCTGTCTACCTGACCCCTCTGCCGCCCGTGGTCACTGGCGCATCCTGCGCCCGCATCCGCACTGGGTTGTGCCACCGCCAACTGCTCTGCCGCTCATTGGCGATCTTGCTCCCTACCTCCCCACGCCAGCCCGTGCCTTCCCGGTCCGGCCGTGGCCTTGCCATGGCCACACCCTCCATGGCCCGACCACCTCTCGTCGCGCCACTACGGCGACATGCCGTCGCCGTCGCCGTCGCCTCATCGGCGGTTTGGGCGGCGCCACGCTGAATGGTTCTTTGGGCATTACGCCATTGCGTCAGAATCTGACACACAATTAACCCCACATTACCAATGACAAGTGGGCCCAGCCCCTAGAACGTTTTAAAAAAGAATAAAAATAAATAAATAAATAAAATAAATTAATTATTTAACTAAATTAATTAACTTAATTAATCCTAATTAAAATAACCTAATCACTAATTAAACTAATTAATCTGTTTTAGATTATCTCAGTCAATGACAATGGGACCCACACGTCAGTTGACCAGTCAACTCCTCTGTTGACTGCTGACATCATGCTGACATCAGCATGCACTGTTCTGGATAATGTTGAATTAAGTTAATAAAATAAATTCTAAAAATGATTTAAAACTTTAGAAAATTATATAAAATAAACCGTAGCTTAGATGAAAATACTTTCTACATGAAAGTTGCTCAGAACGACGAGACGAATCCGGATACGCAGCCCGTTAAATCGCCACACACCCCTAGCATACCGAACACGCAACTTTCCCTCGGTACCTTTGCTCGAGAACGCGGAACCCGGGATACTTTCCGGATGTTTCCCTTCACGGTATCACCTACTACAGCGTTAGGGCACGCCTAGCATCACGCTTTGCTTTGTCATGCATCTGTTTGCATTGTATTCATTGTTTCTTCCCCTCTTCTTCCGCTTAGACACCGAGACCGACGCCATTGCTACCCAAAGACGACTACGGAGTCGACGACCCTCTCTCTTGCCAGAGCAACCAGTGCAAGCCCCTTTGATCACCGGATATCGCCTATTCTTCTATACCGCTTGCATTAGAGTAGTGTAGCATGTTCTTGCTTTCCGTTAATCCTATTCTCGCTGCATAGCCTGTCATTGTTGCTCTGATTGTTACCCTTGCACGCTATCCCATCGCTTAGTATAGGATGCTAGTATTCCATCTGTGGCCCTACCCTCTTGTCAAAATCGCCATGCTATACTATCGGGCCGTGATCACTCGGGAGGTGATCACGGGTATATTCTATATACTTTATACATGATACATGTGGTGACTAAAGTCGGGTCGGCTCGAGGAGCACCCATGAGTGATTCACGGATTGAGTGAAAGGACCTTTGTCCCGACGGCCTCTGTGTGGATCTTTGTGGCGGAGCGGCAGGGTTGAGACCACCTAGGAGAGAGGTGGGCCTGGCCTGATACTGCGTTCATGGATACTTAACACGCTTAACGAGATCTTGGTATTTGATCCGAGTTGGTTCGTTGACCTTATACGCACTAACCGCCACGTGGGACAAGATATGGGCAACCGCGCCGTGGTATCGATCGAAGCATTTCGTGACGTCGGCGATCGAAGCGGCGCTGCCGGATTGGATCGAACGCCTGCTAGGCTAGGTCTGCTTCGGCCGCCCTCGCAACGTGCGGGTGTGCTAAGGCGATGGGCTGACCCACTGGCGCTTAGGTTTAGACGGCGTCTTGACCTCTCTGTTATGCCTAGGTGGGGCTGCGGCGTGTTGATCTTCCGCGGCGGGCATGACCTGGAAAGTGTGTCGGCCAAATGGGATCAAGCGTGTCGGGTAATGTGGTGCACCCTGCGGTGAAGTTTATCTATTCGAATAGCCGTGATCTTGATAGCAGGACGACTTGGAGTTGTACCTTGACCTTATGACAACTAGAACCGGATACTTAATAAAACACACCCTTCCAAGTGCGGATACAACCCGGTGATCGCTCTCTAACAGGGAGGCGAGGAGGGATTGCGGGTAGGATTATGCTATGCGATGCTACTTGGAGGACTTGATCTACTCTCTTCTTCATCTTTGCAAGGCGGAGGCTGCCCGAGCGTAGTCTTCGATAGGATTAGCTATCCCCTCTTATTACGGCATTCTGCGATTCGGTCCACCGATATGGCCCTTTTCACATATACCCATGCATACGTAGTGTAGCTTCTTGCTTGCGAGTACTTTGGATGAGTACTCACGGTTGCCTTGTTCCCCCTTTTCCCCCTTTTCTTTACCCGATTGCTGCGACCAGACGATGGAGCCCAGGGCCAGACGCCACCTTCGACGACGACTCCTACTACACCGAAGGTGCCTACTACTACGTGCAACCCGGCGGCGACGACTGTGAGTAGTTAGGAGGATCGAGCAGGAGGCCTGCGCCTCTTCGATCTCAGTATCGGTTTGTGCTAGCCTTCTTAAGGCAAACTTGTTTAACTTATGTCCGTACTCAGATATTATTGCTTCCGCCGACTTCGTCTATGATCGAGCACTTGTATTCGAGCCCTCGAGGCCCCTGGCTTGTATTATGATGCTTGTATGACTTATTTATGTTTTAGAGTTGTGTTGTGATATCTTCCCGTGAGTCCCTGATCTTGATCGTACACATTTGCGTGCATGATTAGTGTATGATTGAATCGGGGGCGTCACAACAGATGTGTGGGTCCCGTGTGTCATTGACTAACACTAACTAATCAGGATTAATAAGTTTAGTTAAATGATTAGGTTAATTAACCTAAATTAATTAAGTTAATTAATTCTTTAATTAATAAATTAATATAATTTATTGTTATTATTATTATCTTTTGACTTTCGTTTTCTAGGGGACTGGGCCCCACATGGCAGTGGCACTAGGGGCCCTAACGGCGCAGATTCTGAGCCTGGCGCCGCACCCAACCCTATTGGGCGTGGGGGCTGCCACGGCAAGGTGGACGGGCTCGGCGAAACCACCGGAGCGCTGCCATGGCGTTGGAGACGAAAGGGCACGGCTCGGCACTGTGGCGCCGATGGCTGTGGGCCGCAATGAGCATGGTGGCGCGGGTAGAGAGGGCGATCATGGCGGGCAGTCGAGGCGGCAGTGGAGGTGGTGGCGGGTCATGTGGGCGAGTAGGGCGCGGAATGTGAGCGGAAGGCGGGCGAAAGATCGCGGCGGGCGCGCCACGCGGGATGCAGCGGTGACGAGCAGCGCAACCAGGGGCAACTGCGGCAGGAGCAGGACAACGAGCAGGTGGCGCGGGGCGCAGGGCAACAGGGGGCGAGCACGACGCAACACAGCAGCGGCAGCAGTACGAGAGCGCGGCGGGGTTGGAGTTAGGCGCGTGCACGAGGAAGCAGGGCCGTGGCGGCGTCTTGTGAGCTGCAGCGCAGCGGCAGCGCGACGACGAAGTCAAGGGGGAGTAGGGGACGCCATGCGCAGGCGCGGCGGCGAAGGGCTACGAGACCCGCAGACGGACAGGAAGGGAAGGAGAGGCCGGGGCCTCACCGCATAAGGTCGGGGCGATGGGGTTGAGGAGGAAGACGAGACGACCGGCGATGGGAGGCGATCCAATGGGAAGGTTCGGCGAGGTGGCTTCCGGCGAGGTCCTCGGGCGGCGGCGACGTGCAGTCCAGCGGCGTCGGGGGCGGTTGTTGCGTTTCATTCCCCCGATCCAGATCTGGATCGGGGAGGGGGAACGTGGGGAGCGAGTGGGGGCAATGGGTGTCGGTGGGATAGGGTTTGACCGGGGTGGGGGATAAGGGAGTGGGGATTGGCCGGTTGGGCCTTTGCCCGATTAAATGGCCACTGAGAGCCGGGATTGGCCGGGGAGGGGGGTGTTCTGCCTTTTGATTTTATTTTGCTTGTTTTTGTTTTCTGTTTTGTATTTTCTACGTTGCATTCGTACTGGATTCTAGGTGTTTTGTTAAACCTTTAGCCTTATTATATTTTGTCGTTCCACCAGAAGGTGAATGGTAGCCCCTCATGTTCCTTCACCTTCTGCTCGGAGACCACCGGGCACTCCCACTTGGCCGCGTGACACCATGTAATATCATTTCATAAACGAAAAAATGTTCTCAAAACGATTCAGAAGTTTGCGTGGTCTTGTTATATTATCGAAGTTGTATGTCAAATTTTGTCTGATTCGGAGTCCGTTGGTTACCTGAACGTTTGAATATGAGACAATAATAGGCGATCTATATAATAAATGTTTTGCTAAATAAAACTTGTAGTCGGGCCAACCACTTCCTTCTTTTCCGTAAGTCCAAAAGCCTCCTAAACCAGCCCAAAACTAGCCCAAACCCCTCCCTATCACCCCTACCTATTTAAGCAACACTCACCTTCCTAATCTAGCCTAAACCCTAAAATCCTTCTCAATTTCCGCTCTTCCCAACCCCAACTGTCACCTCACCACCCAGTTCCCTCCCTCTCGGATCTAAAAGAGAGAGATCCCAACCGAAACCCTACCCCCACCAGCCGAAAAAGTATGATGGTATCATTCCACCCCTCAAATGTAAGCTTATATTTGAAAAATGTGCCAACATTTTTTTGAAAAACACCGCATGCATACCATCGGTCCTGGGGGCCTCTCGACCCCTGATGCAAAATAGGGCTTTCTTAACCACCTCTGTTGTATATGGTTGTGTCAAAGAATTATGCATAGCTTATGATACATGCAGTATGACTTGGTTCAGCACATCCAAATTTGGTTCAACTACTTCGATAGTGAACAGAACTGCAAAATAATCTGAGATGAAAGGATTTAAAAATGGCAAACCATCGTGCCAAATGCCTTGATCATCCTTTAGGGACTCTTTGATACGCGGTATTCTAAAATCACGGGAATTGAAAAAAAATAGGATTGCAATGTCATGGTTATCTCAATGCTAAACGATCTTTGATTGTTTGATTGCATTATAGGAAAACCAAAGAATTCTTTCAAAGAGGTTTGCTTGGATGCTAAACAACCTATAGAAAATAGTACAGAGAAATCCATAGAAAGTTTCTCTATAGGATCGATCGTATGAATCAAACAACCAGTATGGAAAAAAGATCCTATGGATTCTAGTCGGTGGAAATTCCAATGAAAATGCTTTGAATCAAAGGGCCCTTAGTTTCTTTATGAAAGAAATTGGTATTTTTGTCTCCAAAAAGTATTTTTGTAGGTTTAACTATGAGGGGATCAATAAACCACGGAGGGGAAAAAAATGTTTCGATTCGTAATTTTGCCAGCCGCCAGGGTTGTTCTGACAAATCATCCGGTGGTTTGGTGAGGCGTGGCACTGACCGTTGATACACAATTGAACGGCCAGGATTGGCCTAGCCCATTTCCAACGGAGCCGCTCCCCATAAAACCCTCCTCACCCCAAAGTCCCAAACCCTCTCCCATCGCCGCCTCCTCCCACCACTCCTCTTCCTCCTCGGCAGATCCAATCCACCAACCTCCTCCATGGCGCTCTCCGTGGAGAAGACCGCCTCCGGCCGGGAGTACAAGGTCAAGGACCTCTCCCAGGCCGACTTCGGCCGCCTCGAGCTGGAGCTCGCCGAGGTCGAGATGCCGGGCCTCATGGCCTGCCGCGCCGAGTTCGGCCCCTCGCAGCCCTTCAAGGGCGCCCGGATCTCCGGCTCCCTCCACATGACCATCCAGACTGCCGTGCTCATCGAGACCCTCACCGCCCTCGGCGCCGAGGTCCGCTGGTGCTCCTGCAACATCTTCTCCACCCAGGACCACGCCGCCGCCGCCATCGCGCGCGACTCGGCCGCCGTCTTCGCCTGGAAGGGCGAGACCCTCGAGGAGTACTGGTGGTGCACCGAGCGCTGCCTCGACTGGGGCGCTGGCGGCGGCCCCGACCTCATCGTCGACGACGGCGGCGACGCCACCCTGCTCATCCACGAGGGTGTCAAGGCCGAGGAGGAGTACGCCAAGTCCGGCAAGCTCCCGGACCCCGCATCCACCACGAACCAGGAGTTCCAGATCGTGCTCACCCTCATCCGTGACGGCCTCAAGACCGATCCCATGAAGTACCACAAGATGAAGGAGAGGCTGGTTGGTGTCTCAGAGGAGACCACCACCGGCGTCAAGCGGCTCTACCAGATGCAGGAGTCCGGCACCCTCCTCTTCCCCGCCATCAACGTCAACGACTCCGTCACCAAGAGCAAGGTATACTTCCTTCCTTTGCTCCCGTTTCCATTTCAGATCTGATGCTCCCTGTCAGCTTGTTTCTACTTGTTTGAGCATAGCAGTATCGTTATAGTTTACATGTTTATGTTGTAGATCTGATATTTTAATATTTAGATCTCGTTGTTGCCTAGTTTAGATGCTGCTTCGTGGTGAAGCAGCGGTGGAGTACTAGACCTAAGATCTTATCTTTGTCTTTGTTTTGGGTTTAGTGTTCGTTACGCTGGTTGTCAACTAACTGACTAACTAATAATAACATTAGTCACATGTTTTCTTAATCTGACGGTGATGGAGGGTCTAATTATAGAATGACCTGCTTAACCAATTTTATTATGTTGCTGCACTCATTTTAGCATGAAACACTGCTATGTCATCCACTGAATTATGTGATTTATTCTGCGCAGTTTGTTTAACGTACTATTGTTTGTTTTTTGTTTTGATCAAAAGGTAGAATGAAATGACATGTTAACATTGGTACAATTACTAATCTATGTGTTGTTTTAAAACGCAAACACTGATCTATGTTTCTTCTGAACAGTTTGACAACCTTTACGGTTGTTCTGTATCTTTGTCTTTCGGTTTAGTGTTTGTTATGCTGGTTGTTAACTAACTAATAATAACATATCACATGTTTTCTGGATCTGACAGGCAGGGAGGGTCTGAATATAGAAATCATTTGAGCATGAAGCACTATGACATGCACCGAATTATGTGATTTATTTTATTTAGTTGTTTGTTTAATCAATTTACTCTTGGTCTGCTTTAATCAAAAGGTAGAATGAAATGGCATGTTAACCTTGCTAATAATTACTAATATATGTGTCGTTTAAAAATGCAAACACTAATCTATGTTTCTTCTGAACATTTTGACAACTTTTACAGTTGTTCTATATCTTTGTCTTTGTGTTTAGTGTTTGTTATGCTGGTTGTTAACTAACTAGTAATAATAACATTAGTTGCATGTTTTCTGGATCTGACGGCCAGTGAGGGTCTGAATATAGAATATCATTTGAGCATGAAGCACTATGAGAAGCACTTTATTATGTGATTTATTCCATTTGGTTGTTTGTTTAATCAATTTACTCTTGGGTCTGCTTTAATCAAAAGGTAGAATGCAATGAAATATTCACCTTGCCAACAATTACTACCTCTGGAGTCCGCACCAAAATATAACATGTTTTGTAGGCTAAAATAGCCCCTACCAAAACGTTTTATATTTTTGATACAGAGGTAATACTAATCTATGTTGTTAAAAATGCAAACACTAACCTCTTGACAACCTTTATGTGATTTATTCTAAGTAACTGTTTGTTTGATGTACTCTTGTTTTGTTATAATCAGAAGTTAGAATGCATGACATATTCACCTTGCTAACAAATACTAATCTGGACCATGTTTCTTGTCAACAGTTTGACAACCTTTATGGTTGCCGCCACTCGCTCCCTGATGGTCTTATGAGGGCCACTGATGTTATGATCGCCGGCAAGGTTGCTGTGGTCTGCGGTTATGGTGATGTTGGCAAGGGCTGTGCTGCTGCACTCAAGCAGGCTGGTGCCCGTGTGATCGTGACAGAGATTGATCCCATCTGTGCCCTTCAGGCCCTGATGGAGGGCATCCAGATCCTCACGTTGGAGGACGTTATCTCTGATGCTGACATCTTTGTGACCACCACTGGAAATAAGGACATCATCATGGTGGACCACATGAGGAAGATGAAGAACAATGCCATTGTCTGCAACATTGGTCACTTTGACAACGAGATCGACATGAACGGCCTCGAGACCTACCCTGGTGTCAAGCGCATCACAATCAAGCCCCAGACTGACCGTTGGGTCTTCCCTGAGACCAACACTGGCATCATTGTTCTTGCTGAGGGGCGTCTGATGAACCTTGGCTGTGCCACTGGCCACCCCAGCTTTGTCATGTCCTGCTCATTCACTAACCAGGTATAAACAACTTTAGTCTTCAGTCAACCATGTGTTAACACCTGATGCAAACATGAGCTGACATCCAATTTTGTGCCCCTTGCAGGTTATCGCCCAGCTTGAGTTGTGGAAGGAGAAGGCCACCGGCAAGTACGAGAAGAAGGTGTATGTGCTCCCCAAGCACCTCGACGAGAAGGTCGCCGCCCTCCACCTGGGCAAGCTTGGTGCCAGGCTGACCAAGCTCACCAAGGCCCAGTCTGAGTACATCAGCATCCCGGTTGAGGGTCCCTACAAGCCTGCGGCGTACCGGTACTAGTGTGTCCGTCCAGCACGACTAGCGGCTGGCCTGAGCCTGAGCGGCGGCACTCTGCCACGGCGACCTATGAACCTGTTTTCCTTTGCATTATCTATCTAGATATAGGCATGTGTTTCTCGTAGGTGGAGGATTTGTCATGGTTATGTTTTTAGACCGGTGAGTGTGTGGTGGACGGAGGCGGCGTTTGCTTTTGCCCAGAAATAATGGTGTTATTATTTTGGATTTAAATGAGGAGGTGTGATTTGCCGGATATAGTTTTGTCTTCTTTATTCTACATGTCTGATGCTCCCTACACCACAATTTACTAGTGATGCAAATTTGGAACCTTTAGGGTGTACCCTCTGACCCTACTTATAATTAACCAAATGAACTGAAGTTTAAAAAATGAAGTGAATTCGGAAAAAATTACTTCATTATTGTTCAACTAAAGAGGGTTGGAGGGTGCCCTCGACGTTTCAAATTTGTGTTCCTAAAATTATCTGTGGTTTTCAAACTAGTCCATGCGTAGTTCTTGCAATGGGCTGAGCTCCAAGCGTTTGTTTACCTGCGCCAGTTTTCAGATTCCCATTGTTACAAACCCGTTGAACACAAAACGGGTCCTGTGTGTCGAACCAGGGACTGCAGTTCCGAAAAGATCAAGGCCTCTGGTTTAAAAGGAAAAGTGAACAATAGCAAAAGTGAAGGAAACACATAGAAATTCTATAGTAAGTTTTCGTATGGTGGCACTATTCAAGACTTTGGGTCCAAAGGAACGGAAGAAACTTTCCTTTGGCCTCAATTTCAGAGAAAAATTGTAGAAATTTTACAATCCACTTGGATCTCTTTCCATATTTCTATGAGACTGAATCCTTGTTGGCATTATAACATACTCCCTCAGTGATCTAAACGCTCTTATATTTTTTTACAGAGCGAGTAGCTAATTACACCTTTTTATGGGGTTTGCTTTTGATTTGACTCTTATTATAGGATTCCTATGTTTTCTAATTTTCATGAACCAAACACCCAAGTTTACAAACTTCCTACGTTTTCTAACCCTCTGTTTCACACATGCATTGCTATCAAATTACCAAGGTTTTTCCTTCCATGTGTTTTTAGAATTCCGTCAACCAAAGAAGGCCCAAGGAAATGCATAAACTAGTCCACATGTCACTCATAGTCATAGGAGACAATCTTCATGACACATTCGCATTATCCATTATCCGTACGCCGCAATCCTCTGAAAGCCTTTTATTACACGCTCGTCTAACCTCGAGCACCATACAAGGGAAATATCATATGTATGGTCACCAACGAGCTTCTCATCACCTAAGATCATCCCAAGGTATATGCGCACACTAGATACATTACACTAGTCCAAGGGGGTCTAGCGCAAAGAGCGCGAGGACGGATTACATGGCGAAGTCGAGCCTCTGAGAGCCTGAGGAGGCATCTGAGAGGTTTCCTGAAGTCCACCTCTTGAGCATCTCCAAGGCGGCCTTCGGTTGATCCATGGGCACCATGTGGCCAGAATCGTGGACCTAATCATAGTGACAAAAACATCTCGAGTTAGTTTGCAGTAAAATGTAAACTGATATTGTGAGTTAGTTCCACAGTAAATGTGCGTACCTTCAAGAAACTCAATGGGCCGTGGCTTTTTAGAACGCCTGCTTCTTTCCCATCAACCATGAAGGGCTTCTCAGTTGAGGACACGAAGGCTTTCTTTCCAGACCATTCCATAGAGTCTACCCATCTTGAGTTCCCTGCCCAAGTCACCAATAGATTACGCATGTCATCAGGAAAAGCACAGCTAGGATCAGGAAAACCAATAGTGGAGCATATTTTGAACCGTATATCGTTGTACTTATTTCATCAATTTGCCGATATGTACAACACCCATATATCGTCATACTTATTTCATCAATTTGCCGGTATGCACAACACAACATGAAAAGCATTGAAGGTAGATTTTATCCCTTTCTGTGATTTGAGAAGTATAGGTGACCTCTACTAGGTCATTATATATGCCTTGCGATATGTACAACCGTATATAAATTCTTAATGGATCTCTTGCACGAATCACAATTGTAAGGAAGCATAGCACACGTATCAGATGACAAAAGTGTAGCAATGTCATTCTCAGCGTGAAGAATGTCAGATGAAATATGTGGTATGGACAAAACAGAAGCAAATTATAGCATACAATTTTCAAGAGTTTTCTGTTGCAAGTTATAAAAAACTCACCTAGCCAGTTGCATATGAGATCATACTCCCCAGCATAAATCAGCACTTTGATGTCGTTCTCAAGGAGTTCAGGGATCCCAACTTCAAGGTTCCTCATCCAATCTAAGAGCATAGCCTGATAGACTGTCGGGCTGCATGAAACAAACTCTATGTCTCCAACTCCTAGGCTCTGTCTGACAGATTTCAGGTTGAGAAACTTCTCCAAATTAGAGAAATCATAGCATAGGCTCCCCACACATGGCTTCCTGATGTCATAATACTGCAAAAATGAGGTGATCAATCAGAAAACTTCGGAAAATAAGGAAGAGCCAAAAGCTTTTGTATTCCACCCTACATTTTTGCTCCCAATTATCAACCGGATGGAACTGAATATTGTATTGCAAACAAAATAGGCAGCAAGGCAAGATACAGTGCCAGAGGTACCTGAAACAAAAGATAAAATTAAGTTCGATATATACATGTTATGAGGTATATCAGAGTTTGGCTTATGCCTTTTCTTGTTTTGAAATGAAATTGTCACAACAAAGCAGGGAAGGGTGTTAATGAACAGTCTCCAAGAGGCCAAATTAACCAATGCTAGAGATTTACACAGAAGCAAACCAGGAGTCCAGGAATAATTACCACAAAGCTTGACAGCAAATTCACAAGCAGGAACTATTTTATTGATCTTGTTAAATTCTGATTGTGTGATCAAACCCATATCCAATGCATAATCGGTGTATGCCTTATACTGTATCGCTGGATCTGTAAGTCCATTACCAATTGCAAAACCCTGAAAAGTTAACAGAAATAGTGGATTAAAACGACAAAAACCTTTATAGCACAGAACATGATGGATTAATCCAGAAAGAGATGACTAAACCTTCAAATTGATGTGAATGCCTTCATTGTTCTTGTTCCCCTTGTACACCCGAGTTGCAAAGGCAGGAATGTAGTGCCCAGCATATGACTCCCCAGTTATATAGAAATCGTTTTCAACATACTCCGGGTGCTCCTTGAAGAAGGCCTATCAAAATCGCATGCAGAGAGATGCAAGGAACTTATGAGAAAAAACACAGAAGGCCATTTTTGCATCTTGATTGCAACTCACAAATAAGGGTAATCACTCTGGTTCACCTCAACTCTTGCATAACTAACCTTGTCGCCACAACAGGAAGCACCCACATTTACGGTAGGGATTAACAATACATATGATGCATGTCTTCCTACTATGTACATATGCTCACCGACTGGGAATGCATACCTAATATTTCGAGTCCGTAAGAATGAACTAGGGCTTATCTTCATTTCATTTATGCATCCTATCACAATAGGAGCAAGTATTAATTACCTGCAGGAAGTCATACAGGTCGTTGCTGACGCTCGCTTCGTTATGGCGGGTATCACGCGAATCAGAGCTGTAGCTGAACCCAGTCCCAGTTGGCTGATCAACATAGATAAGATTCGACTCCTGCAGCAGCCAATATCCAATTCCGAACAGAGAGAAGATTATACATACAGGGTTCTAAACAATTAATCTCTAAGAAAAATACACATCCCACAGATTGTAGTAACAAACTGTCTGTATATTGTATATGTACCTGATCCCAGCCAAACTCATTCCAGAGTAGCGACATGTTGTCCGCTATGTGGAAGGGGCCATTCTCGTAGAAGAGGGCTAGCTCGCTGCTGCATCCGGGCCCTCCCGTCAGCCAGATCACCACGGGGTCCTCCTTCTTGTGCCGCCTGGATTCGAAGAAGAAGTAGAAGAGCCTACACGGTGCGCAGAAGTGGCAGATGTCAGGACACAGGAACTGGATCCTCACGAGAAACGCAGTATGAACGAAGAGGAGGCGGAGCTCACCTGGCGTCGTGAGTGGCGGGGAGGCGGTAGTAACCCGCGTGGTGCCCGAGGTTGCTCACCGACGTGTTGCCGCCGCCGTCATCTCCGGCCACCAGAGACGCGAGGCGGATCGGCCTCTCGACGAGGGTTCCGGCAGGGAGAGCATCGCCGCTGCCGACGCCGACGCCGCCGGGGCGGCGGGGGGAGGCGTCGCGGGGGTGGAGGTTGAGGGCGCGGATGAGGTCGGCGCCGGCGGAGCGGGGGGTCTTCGGGGCGAGGGAGCGCGCCGAGGAGGGGAGGCGGAGCAAGGATTCGTGCTCCGGCGCGGCGGCGGCGGCGGCGGCGAGGAGCAGAAGCAAGAGGGCTCGAGGCTGACCAGTGGGTCCCATGGCTACCGGTGGTGGTGCGGCGCGGTGACCTGAACTGACGGAAATGTGGGAGTGATACTGCTGCTAGATCTTTTTGGCCTGTTTGCACGATGATGATGGGCCCACCGGTCAGAGAGAGTCGAGGGCATCTTTTGACCTCGCACGAGCACAAGGGTGTGCGTCGTCCACGTGCCTGAGTTTTCGATGATTCCAGATTTCCAGTCATCTCAAACTAGTGTGTTCCCAAGATCAAAAAAAAAAAAAAAAAAAAAAAACTAGTGTGTTCCCAACTCTGCCCCTGCGAAAAATAGTTTTTCCTAGCGTGGCCAACCAATGCCACCTTTGTTGGAGTATCTGGCTTCATTTGACTTTCCCCTCTCGTCTAAGACACCATGGATTCGCCGCTTCAGCGGCCGGTAACGGCGCAGATATATCGGAATTTTACCTTCATCGACACCGATGCAGATCAGATTGCTCCTCGTCGATCCTTTCATAATATGGTTGCTGCAAGTGCCCTAGGAAGAGTGAAATTGTATTAATATTCATTTTCATGCTTTGTTTAGGAATAATTTATCTGTAACCAATCATCAAAAATAATAATTGTCCGTAATAAATTTGAAGAACACTGGACTGTTATTTTGTGTTCGAAAATACAGTATCATATTCTTCATGGCATAAAAGATCAGACTCTACTAATATCATGTCATAATAGGAAGTACACATGTATACTACAATAAGCTTCTCTATGAGACTGAGGTGAAGCAATAAGCTGATTTTCGTTATCTATTTTTTCAGGAATAGATGGTAATCAGTATAGCAGCACTTGTATTTTTGAACATGAACAAAGACATACGCATGTGTATTCATTTTCTTATGCAGTTACAATAACAGCGTGGAAGCAAAGGCATTCTTCACCGTAAAAAAAAAAGCAAAGGCATTCTGAATAAGAGAAAGCGGAAGGGAAAGAGAGCAGCCAGGAAGGGTAGAGGAGGCGAGAGGAGACTGGAGAGTACATGCTGCAAGGACAAATAAAACCTCCACACTGAACCGAATGGAAGTCACGAGTGCTCTGAACGCCCATGTATTGTGCCTACTTCTCATAACATGCTCGTAGAAGCATAACAGATCTTGGAAGAGAGCAATAGAGAAAGGAATGGACGGGAGCTAATAACATACCGAACATGGCCGAAGATTGATCCTGAGAAACGTCTGCAGGACTCGTTCCTCAATCGATTCGAGCTCGCTGTGGTTGTGAGCAGTGGATTGAGGCATGGCACCATGGAAAGGAGAAAACCGAGCACCATCAAAGGACTCGTCACTTTGTATCCTCGCCTATTGCATATCTCCCGTAAATGGGCAGATCCTAATTAAAGTTTTGTGAGCCTGGTAAGAATAGCTTGTTATAAAAAAAATTCCATAGGGCAAACAAACCTCTCCTTACAGACAGCATAATGAGTACAATTTTTCTAAAATAGAAGAAGCAAAATTAGCATAATGACAATCTAAATTTTTGTATACAGAGCAAATTAACCATTTGGAGAATAATATCAAGCAGAACATTTCTCCTATAATTAGCAATAATTTATGAAGAGTTTTATGATGCAAATTCATCTTTTAATGATGGCATGCACAAGTAACCAAGAGAATCCAGCAGATTGGAAGCGCTCACGGTAAATAACATTTTTGGTGTCTCAATTGAAGGTCTTACTTCAATTTCACTAACTGAATGGCCAACAGTAAGTATTTCGCTCATTTACCTATAAGAATATACATAGTTTTCAAGGGTTGTATCCTTACATAATCATTTGTATCTAGCTTCTAAACCCCTTAAAAATAAAGATAGGAAGAATAAGTTTCCAAGAGTACTCCATAAACTGGAGCATGCCAAACTATTTACTCGCCATCAAGCGAACATCATTTAATTATTTACTCGCCATCAATGACGTCGTCAACATGTAAGTTCAAAAGAACATATTTTAACATATTCCTGCTATATACATTTTCTTTCCTCTCTGCTTCCTTCAAAATCAACGATGGAGACCTTGGCTCTCTCCGATTTTGAAGGAACCAGAGAGGAAATATACAAAGCATATAGCAGCAATAGTTAAAGACGTTCTTTTGAACTTACATGGCTATTTTTTCTGCAAACATGCCAATCTACTGCTATCGTACCGACTTTAATTTGTACCTTCTCATAGATGTACATTTGATTTTGAGCAAGTAGGGAGGCACTATACGATAGTATACAATAAGAAATAGTAAAAGATTGTTACCATCCATGGGACTAACACAAATTAGAAATTGGAATTATCCGATTGTCCTTATTGTGCAAGTTGTAGTTGCGAATGGGACTAAAAAGATTAGAAATAGCATGCAGTATGCTAACATCAAATCAATTAACTAT
Organism: Aegilops bicornis; assembly: GCA_021605145.1. NCBI lineage: Eukaryota > Viridiplantae > Streptophyta > Magnoliopsida > Poales > Poaceae > Aegilops > Aegilops bicornis. The sequence goes on from CM038670.1 coordinate 784,567,931, forward strand.
TCAACTAACATAAATGAGAGACAAAGAGAATATTTCCACCTCGAGATTAGACCATCAGAATATGGTTGTGGTGATGCCGTCCACAGATCCGCCTGCTCGCCCGTCGTCCAGAAGGTAGCAACAAAACAAAAATAACCCCAAACGCTTATTTAGCAAGGAAATAAATTACAAAGCCAACAAAACACACATCCTTCAAAATTCACTACATTTAGACTGGTGTGTGATCCAAAAAATGCAGGGCTGACAGACAAAATTGGGGAAAGCTTCAGCACAAACTATACAGAAAACAAAATGAAATGGCCGCTCAATGGCTCGGATTAACCCAACAACTTAATCACAGCAGTCGAAAAGTTGTCTATGGATACAGACAACAACATGGGACATGCTACCTCACATACCCTTTACATGAACAATCCAACATTATCTCCAAAAAACACTCAAAAATCCTGTAGCATTATTATTTGTAGCATGTAAGAAAAAATAGCTGCAACTGGTAACTTGTCAAAAAATTGAAGTAATAGTATCACACCGAATTAAAATAAGCCATTCAACCGTTAGCTTGCTGGGAGCGAGTCTTTCTAGTATAACAAAGTGCAACTTACTCTTAACCAGATTAAATCAAGGACCAACAACAAACAATAAAAGATCAAGAACAACTTAAATGCAATAAAGGTATGAGAGACAAGAAATCTTTACATAAGACAATTATAAACACTGAAGCATAAATAAGCAACACCTTTAAATACAAATAAAAAGGGTTCAAGGTTCATTGCATAGTGGGCTCAGATTTGACTTTACTTGATCATATAACCTACCCCTGTCATCTCTTATCACCAGATCAATTTGTTTACACAGTGGAGCTGCCCTGGTTATCACTCAACAAGAATGACCATCCAAGGACAGGACAACAGGTATCACAAGATCAAAAAGGATTCTAGAGACAACAGGGAGGATCCAACTTGATACCCACAGGTGCCTCAATTGCTCAAAGGCACACTTATTTCAGCCACGGTTAATCATCATCGCCCTAAAAAGAATAGCCTCCGCCACGAGCATTGGCGGTGAGAGGAGAGGCAAGCCGCTGCCCTCCCCCACCCCATAGCCGCACGAGGCAACCACTGCCCACCACGCACGAGGCCTGGACGTGAAAAGACGGAAATACCCTCGGTGGGGGCAAGATATTACATGCGGTGGCGCGGGATATTTACCCGCCTGTGTGCGCAACGGGACGAACAGGCCACACACACAGCCACGTTCACTGACCAACGCGGCCCACCCGTGAGCGGCCCCAAAGGTCAGCGAGTCCAGTTCGAACATGCGAAGTAAGCGACAACGCATGGAGGCAGTAACTATTCATTCCTACAGTTACCCCTCTCCGATCCGACGGCCCAGCTCCTCCCACCTCTCGATCCAACGGCCGAACATACATCAAGCAGCCAGATCCAACGGCCAGGAATCCAAATCGCTGAGGAGGCTTGGTGAGGCCTTCTTCACTGAATCCAATGGCCTAGGATCCAAATTGCCGAGGAGGCTCGGTGATGCCTTCTTCTCCTATTTCTGGATGGTTATCACTCATCAGAAATGACCATGCAAGGACAGAGCCACTAAAATAAGAACGTGATCAAAACGGCTCAAAGAACCGAGGGGGGGGGGTCCAACTTAATACCCATAGGTGCCTCGATTGCTTGAGAGCATGCCTATATCAGCCATATTTGATCATCATAGCCGGCCATGTCCCATACAGTAGCCAAAGTAGAGGAGCAGGAGGAAGTTGGAGATCACCGAGGGAGGTTGTAGCCGAGGCAGTACTCAGTGGGCGCCGGGGTTGCGCCTGAACGCCGTCCAGCTGGCGAGGAACCACTTCCCCGCACATCCACGCCGCTACATGGAGTGAAACTCTCCTGGCAAAGCAAAGTAAAATCTTATGACCAAATGTAATGGAAAATATAAATATTCATTACAAAACTGGTCAGCCTTTTCAGATACTAATATTCATTGCAAAACGCATGGGCGAGCGCAGGCGGCAGCGACGGCGAGGTAATCTAGGAACTAAAATAAATGAATTCCTTACCTACTCCATTTTGTGAACCAGAATAAGTGGGACCATATCTAGAGTATCATTCTCATGTTCGCCTTGGACAGAGGTTAATCGACGTGGTGTATTGAAACTCAGTACTCAATACTCCAGTTACATGTCAGTCCTAGACTCCTAGTGCTTGGTGATGCTCAAGAATGAGGCAGGGGCGCGGGCAGCACCGTCATGGCTCACATAGGCACAACCCACGTGCTACCTATGTTAAACATGTTGGAAATATGCCCTAGAGGCAATAATAAAAGCATTATTATTATATTTCCTTGTTCATGATAATTGTCTTTATTCATGCTATAACTGTATTATCCGGAAATCGTAATACACGTGTGAATACATAGACTACAATACGTCCCTAGTAAGCCTCTAGTAGACTAGCTCGTTGGTCAATGAGATAGTCATGGTTTCTGACTATGGACATCGGATGTCATTGACAACGGGATCACGTCATTAGGAGAATGACGTGATGGACAAGACCCAATCCTAAGCATAGCACAAAGATCGTGTAGTTCGCTTTTGCTAGAGCTTTTCCAATGTCAAGTATCTCTTCCTTAGACCGTGAGATCGTGTAACTCCCGGATACCGTAGGAATGCTTTGGGTGTACCAAACATCACAACGTAATCGGGTGACTATAAAGGTGCATTACGGGTATCACCGAAAGTGTCATGGGTTGACACGGATCGAGACAGGATTTGTCACTCCGCATGACGGAGAGGTATCACCGGGCCCACTCGGTAATGCATCATCATAATGAGCTCAAAGTGACCAAGTGTCCGGTCACGGGATCATGCATTATGGTACGAGTAAAGTGACTTGCCGGTAACTGAGACTAAACGAGGTATTGGGATACCGACGATCGAGTCTCGGGCAAGTAACATACCGTCTGACAAAGGGAATAGCATACGGGGTTGCTTGAACCCTCGACATCGTGGTTCATCCGATGACAACATCGAGGAGCATGTGGGAACCAACATGGGTATCCAGATCCCGCTGTTGGTTATTGACTGAGGTGGTCTCGGTCATGTGCGCATGTCTCCCGAACCCGTAGGGTCTACACACTTAAGGTTCGGTGACGCTTAGGGTTAATAGGAAGACAAGTATGTGATTACCGAATGTTGTTCGAGTCCGGATGAGATCCCGGACGTCACGAGGAGTTCCGGAATGGTCCGGAGGTAAAGATTTATATATGGAAAGTGGTTAAGCGGACTCAGGAAAGTTTCGGGGTATCTTGCGGTAATGTCTGGGGCCACCGGAGAGTTCCGGAGGTCCACCGGGAGGGGCCACCTCTCGGGGGTCACATGGGCTAAGTGGGAGAGGGAGCCAGCCTGGTGGGCTGGGCGCACCTCCCACCTAGGCCCATGCGGCTAGGGCATGGGGAGGGAAACCCCAAAGGGCGCCCCTTGGCTTGGGGGCAAGCCACCCCTTTCCTCCTCCCTTGGCCGCCGCCTCTAGATGCCATCTAGAGGGGGCCGCCCCTCCCTTCCTCCTATAAATAGAGGGGTGGGGGAGGGCTGCATACACCATTGAAGGCGCAGCCCCTCCTCCCCAACACCTCTCTTTCTCCACGCGAGCTTGGCGAAGCCCTGCCGGAGAACTGCCGTACCAACTGCACCACGCCGTTGTGCTGCCATTGGAGTTGTCTTCCTCAACCTCTCCTTCATCCTTGCTGGATCAATACGGAGGAGACGCCATCGTCCCGTACGTGTGTTGAACGCGGAGTTGCTGTCCGTTCAGCACTTGGTCATCGGTGATCGGAATCACGTTGGGAACGCGTCTTCATCATCACCACTCCCTCGAACGCTTCCGCACTCGATCTACAAGTGGTATGTAGATGCAAACTCTCTCCCTTGACTCGTTGCTTAGTAGAACTCATAGATGGATCTTGGTGAAACCGTAGGAAAATTTTAATTTTCTCGCAACGTTCCCCAACGGTGGCATCATGAGCTAGGTAAATGCGTAGTTCTCTATTGCACGAGTAGAACACAATTTAGTTGTGGGCGTGGATCTTGTCAATTTACTTGCCGCTACTAGTCTTATCTTGCTTCCGCGGTATTGTGGGATGAAGCGGCCCGGACCAACCTTACACGCACTTACGTGAGACCGGTTCCACCGACTAACATGCACTAGATGCATAAGGTGGCTGGCGGGTGTCTGTCTCTCCTACTTTAGTTGGAGCGGATTCGATGAAAAGGGTCCTTATGAAGGGTAAATAGAAGTTGACAAGATCACGTTGTGGTCATTCGTAGGTAAGAAAACGTTCTTGCTAGAACCCAATTGCAGCCACGTAAAAGATGCAACAACAATTAGAGGACGTCTAACTTGTTTTTGCAGCAATTGACATGTGATGTGATATGGCCAAGTTGTGATGAATGATGAATGACATATTGTGATGTATGAGATCATGTTCTTGTAATAGGAATCACGACTTGCATGTCGATGAGTATGACAACCGGCTGGAGCCATAGGAGTTGTCTTTATTTTTGTATGACTGCGTGTCATTGAAGAACGCCATGTAACTTACTTTACTTTATTGCTAAACGCGTTAGCCATAGAAGTAGAAGTAGTCGTTGGCGTGACAACTTCATGGAGGCACAATGATGGAGATCATGATGATGGAGATCATGGTGTCATGCCGGTGACAAGATGATCATGGAGCCCGAAGATGGAGATCAATGGAGCTTTATGATATTGGCCATATCATGTCACTACTATATAATTGCATGTGATGTTTATTATGTTTATACATCTTGTTTACTTAGAACGACGGTAGTAAATAAGATGATCCCTTACAACAATTTCAAGAGGTGTTTCCCCTAACTGTGCACCGTTGCCAAAGTTCGTCGTTTCTAAGCACCACGTGATGATCGGGTGTGATGGATTCTTACGTTCACATACAACGGGTGTAAGACAGATTTACACACGCGAAAACACTTAGGGTTTACTTGACGAGCCTAGCATGTACAGACATGGCCTCGGAACACGAGACCGAAAGGTCGAACACGAGTCGTATGGAAGATACGATCAACATGAGAATGTTCACCGACGAGACTGGTCCGTCTCACGTGATGATCGGACACGGCCTAGTCGACTCGGATCGTGTAACACTTAGATGACTAGAGGGATGTCTAATCTAAGTGGGAGTTCATTTAAATTTGATTAGATGAACTTAATTATCATGAACTTAGTCTAAAACTTTTAAATGATATGTCTTGTAGATCAAATGGCCAACGCTCATGTCAACTTGAACTTCAACGTTCCTAGAGAAAACCAAGCTGAAAGATGACGGCAAAGAACTATAATGGACTGGGTCCGGAATTTGAGGATCATCCTCATAGCTGCCAGAAACAATATGTCCTAGAAGGACCGCTAGGTGACGCCTCCGTCTGCAGAACCAAGACATTATGAATGCTTGGCAGTCTCGTCTTGATGATTACTCCCTCGCTCAGTGCGGCATGCTTTACTGACTTAGAACCGGGGCTCCAAAAGCGTTTTGAGCATCACGGAGCATATGAGATGTTCGAGGAGCTGAAACTTGTTTTCCAAGCTCACGCCCCGGGTCGAGAGATATGACATCTCCGACAAGTTCTATAGTTGTAAGATGGAGGAAAACAGTTCTGTCAGTGAGCATATTACGAAGATGTCCGGGTTGCACAACCGTATGACCCACTAAATATTAACCTGCACGATGAGGCGGTCATTGATGAATCCTCGGTCGCTCCCACCAAGCTACAAGAGCTTTGTGATGAACTACAACATGCGTGGGGATGGTAAAGACCATTCTGAAGTGTTCTCTATGTCAAGTCAGCCGAGGTTGAAATCAAGAAAGAACATCAAGTGTTGATGGTCAATAAGACCACTAAGTTCAAGAAGGGCAAGGGTAAGAAGAACTTCAAGAAGGACGGCAAGGAGGTTGCCGCACCCGCAAGCAAGTTGCCGGGAAGAAGTCAAAGAATGGACCCAAACCCGAGACCGAGTGCTTTTATTGCAAGGGAGGGGTCCTTTGGAAGCGGAACTGCCCCAAATACTTAGCGGACAAGAAGGCCGGCAACACCAAAGGTATATTTGATATACATGTAATTGATGTGTACTTTGCGATTACTCGTAGTAACTCCCGGGTATTTGATACCGTGCCATTGCTCATATTTGTAATTCACAGCAGGAGCTGCGGAATAAGCGGAAACTGGCAAAGGACGAGGTGACGATGCGCGTCGGGAATGGTTCCAGAGTCGATGTGATCGCCGTCGGCACGCTACCTCTTCATTTACCTACGGGATTAGTTATGAACCTTAATAATTGTTATTTGGTGCCATGTTTGAGCATGAATATTGTATCTGGATCTTGTTTAATGCGAGATGGCTACTCATTTAAATCCGAGAATAATGGTTGTTCTATTTATATGAGAGATATGTATTATGGTCATGCTCCGATGGTCAATGGTTTATTCTTAATGAATCTCGAGCGTAGTATTACACATGTTTATAGTGTGAATACCAAAAGATGTAAAGTTGATAACGATAGTCCCACATACTTGTGGTAATCGCCGCCTTGGTCACATTGGTGTCAAGCGCATGAAAAAGCTCCATCTTGATGGACTTTTGGAGTCTTTAGATTATGAATCATTTGACACATGCGAACCATGCCTCATGGGCAAGATGACCAAGACTCCGTTCTCCTAACAATGGAGCGAGCAACCAACTTGTTGGAAATCATACATACCGATGTGTGCGGTCCAATGAGCGTTGAGGCTCATGGAGGGTATCGTTATGTTCTCACTCTCACAGATGACTTGAGTAGATATGGGTATGTCTACTTGATGAAACACAAGTCCGAGACCTTTGAAAAGTTCAAGGAATTTCATAATGAAGTAGAGAATCAACGTGACCGAAAGATAAAATTCTTACGATCAGATCGTGGAGGAGAATATTTAAGTCACGAATTTGGTACACACTTAAGAAAATTTGGAATCGTTTCACAACTAACGCCGCCTGGAACACCTCAGCGTAATGGTATGTCCGAACGTCGTAATCGCACTCTATTGGATATGGTGCGGTCTATGATGTCTCTTACCGATTTACCGCTATCATTTTGGGGATACGCTCTAGAGACAGCTACATTCACTTTAAATAGGGCACCGTCTAAGTCCGTTGAGACGACACCGTATGAATTATGGTTTGGGAAGAAACCTAAGCTGTCGTTTCTAAAAGTTTGGGGATGCGATGCTTATGTCAAGAAACTTCAACCTGAAAAGCTCGAACCCAAGTCGGAAAAATGCGTCTTCATAGGATACCCTAAGGAAACCATAGGGTATACCTTCTACTTAAGATCCGAGGGCAAGATCTTTGTTGCCAAGAACGGATCCTTTACGGAAAAAGAGTTTCTCTCGAAAGAAGTAAGTGGGAGGAAAGTAGAACTCGATGAAGTACTACCTCTTGAACAGGATAGTAGTGCTACTCGGAAAATGTTCTGTGATGCCTACACCAACCGAAGAGGAAATTCATGATGATGATCAAGGTACTTCGGATCAAGTTGCTCTTGAACCTCGTGGGTCCACAAGGACACGTTCCGCACTGCAGTGGTACGGCAACCCTGTCTCCGGAAATCATGTTGTTAGACAACGGTGAACCTTCGAACTATGAAGAAGCGATGGCGGGCCCAGATTCCAACAAATGGCTAGAAGCCATGAAGTCCAAGATAGAATCCATGTATGAAAACAAAGTGTGGACTTTGACCGACTTGCCCGATGATCGGGCGATATAGAAAACAAATGGATTTTTAAGAAGAAGACGGACGCAGCGGATGGTAATGTCACCATCTATAAAGCTCGGCTTGTCGCTAAGGGTTATCGACAAGTTCAAGGGATTGACTACGATGAGACTTTCTCTCCCGTAGCGAAGCTTAAGTCCGTCTCAATCATGTTAGCAATTGCCGCATACTACGATTATGAGATATGGCGATGGACGTCAAAACAACGTTCCTTAACGGGCATATTAAGGAAGAGGCTGTATATGATGCAGCGGAAGGTTTTGTCGATCCTAAGAATACTAACAAAGTATGCAAGCTCCATGATCCATTTATGGGCTGGTGCAAGCATCTCAGAAGTTGGAACATTCGCTTTGATGAGATGATCAAAGCGTTTGGGTTTATGCAGACTTATGGAGAAGCTTGCGTTTACAAGAAAGTGAGTGGGAGCTCAGTAGCATTTCTCATATTATATGTAGATGACATACTTTTGATGGGAAATGATATAGAATTCTTGGACAGCATTAAGGCCTACTTGAATAAGTGTTTTTCAATGAAGGACCTTGGAGAAGCTGCTTATATATTAGGCATCAAGATCTATAGGGATAGATCGAGACGCCTCATAGGTCTTTCACAAAGCACATACCTTGAAAAGATTTTGAAGAAGTTCAAAATGGATCAGTCCAAGAAGGGGTTCTTGCCTGTATTGCAAGGTGTGAGATTGAGCTCAGCTCAATGCCCGACCACGGCAAAAGATAAAGAAGAGATGAGTGTCATCCCCTATGCCTCGACCATAGGATCTATTATGTATGCCATCTTTGTGTACTGCACTGATGTAAACCTTGCCGTAAGTTTGGTAGGAAGGTACCAAAGTAATCCCGGCAAGGAACATCGACAATGGTCAAAAATATCTGAAGTACACGAAAAGGACAAAGGACATGTTTCTCGTTTATGGAGGTGACGAAGAGCTCGTCAGAAGGGTTACGTCGACGCTTAGCTTCGACACGCATCTGGATGACTCTAAGTCACAAACCGGATACGTGTATATGTTAAATGGTGAGCAATAAGCTGGTGCAGCTGCAAGCAGAGCGTCGTGGCGGGATCTACATGTGAAGCGGAGTACATGGCAGCCTCGGAGGCAGCACATGAAGCAATTTGGGTGAAGGAGTTCATCACCGACCTAGGAGTCATACCCAATGCGTCGGGGCCGATCAAACTCTTCTGTGACAACACCGGAGCTATTGCACTAGCCAAGGAGCCCAGGTTTCACAAGAAGACCAGCACATCAAGCGCCGCTTCAACTCCATTCGTGAAAATGTTCAGGATGGAGACATAGAAATTTGTAAAGTGCATACGGATCTGAATGTCGCAGATCCGTTGACTAAACCTCTTCCATGGGCAAAACATGATCAACACCGTAACTCTATGGGTGTTCGATTCATCACAATGTAACTAGATTATTGACTCTAGTGCAAGTGGGAGACTGTTGGAAATATGCCCTAGAGGCAATAATAAAAGCATTATTATTATATTTCCTTGTTCATGATAATTGTCTTTATTCATGCTATAAGCTGTATTATCCGGAAATCGTAATACACGTGTGAATACATAGACTACAATACGTCCCTAGTAAGCCTCTAGTAGACTAGCTCGTTGGTCAACAGATAGTCATGGTTTCCTGACTATGGACATCGGATGTCATTGACAAGCGGGATCACGTCATTAGGAGAATGACGTGATGGACAAGACCCAATCCTAAGCATAGCACAAAGATCGTGTAGTTCGCTTTTGCTAGAGCTTTTCCAATGTCAAGTATCTCTTCCTTAGACCGTGAGATCGTGTAACTCCCGGATACCGTAGGAATGCTTTGGGTGTACCAAACGTCCACAACGTAATCGGGTGACTATAAAGGTGCATTACAGGTATCACCGAAAGTGTCTGCATTGGGTTGACACGGATCGAGACAGGATTTGTCACTCCGTATGACGGAGAGGTATCATCGGGCCCACTCGGTAATGCATCATCATAATGAGCTCAAAGTGACCAAGTGTCTGGTCACGGGATCATGCATTACGGTACGAGTAAAGTGACTTGCCGGTAACGAGACTAAACGAGGTATTGGGATACCGACGATCGAGTCTCGGGCAAGTAACATACCGTCTGACAAAGGGAATAGCATACGGGATTGCTTGAACCCTCGACATCGTGGTTCATCCGATGACAACATCGAGGAGCATGTGGGAACCAACATGGGTATCCAGATCCCGCTGTTGGTTATTGACCTGAGGTGGTCTCGGTCATATACGCATGTCTCCGAACCCGTAGGGTCTACACACTTAAGGTTCGGTGACGCTAGGGTTAATAGGAAGACAAGTATGTGATTACCAAATGTTGTTCGAGTCCGGATGAGATCCCGGACGTCACGAGGAGTTCGGAATGGTCCGGAGGTAAAGATTTATATATGGAAAGTGGTTAAGCGGACTCAGGAAAGTTTCGGGGTATGCGGTAATGTACCGGGGCCACCGGAGAGTTCGGAGGTCCACCGGGAGGGGCCACCCCTCCGGGGGCCACATGGGCTAAGTGGGAGGGAGCCAGCCTGGTGGGCTGGGCGCACCTCCCACCTAGGCCCATGCGGCTAGGGCATGGGAGGGAAACCTAAAGGGGCGCCCCCCCTGGCTTGGGGGGCAAGCCACCCCTTTCCTCCTCCCCTTGGCCGCCGCCCCCCCTCTAGATGCCATCTAGAGGGGGCCGGCCCCCTCTCCCTTCCTCCTATAAATAGAGGGGTGGGGGGGGGGGGAGGGCTGCACACACCATTGAAGGCGCAGCCCCTCCCCACCCCAACACCTCTCTTTCTCCACGCGAGCTTGGCGAAGCCCTGCCGGAGAACTGCCGTACCAACTGCACCACGCCGTTGTGCTGCCATTGGAGTTGTCTTCCTCAACCTCTCCTTCATCCTTGCTGGATCAAGACGGAGGAGACGCCATCGTCCCGTACGTGTGTTGAACGCGGAGGTGCTGTCCGCTCAGCACTTGGTCATCGGTGATCGGAATCACGTTGGGGAACGTCTTCATCATCACCACTCCCTCGAACGCTTCCGTACTCGATCTACAAGTGGTATGTAGATGCAAACTCTCTCCCTTGACTCGTTGCTTAGTAGAACTCATAGATGGATCTTGGTGAAACGGTAGGAAAATTTTAATTTTCTGCAACGTTCCCCAACAAAACACCGTGGAGGAGAAGTGGCAGATGTGACGCGCTAGCTGGACGGACTTGGAGGCAGTGGGCAACACCTGTAGTACTAAAAGAAGATCAGCGTTGTTTAAGGTAGTAACTGCCACGGTCGAAAATAGGAGGTTTTGGTAATTATAACCCGACTACTTGTACACAATCAGACAAAATCTAGAAGGACCATCTAGCCAAACCATAAAAAGTATATATTCATGTTATCACCTGAAACAAAAGTTCCATGGAAGCATTCAGTTCAATGATAAACCATGCCATCTTGATTCATGCCTTGTAGGTATATGGAAAGGACCAAACAAGGATATCTCACAATTTAGCCCTCCCTCGGTGTGAGCCTCTCCTACATATGCAGTTTTGAAATAAAGAAACTTAGACAAATGCACCTTTAAATATCGAGTTGTGCATAATTCTTATTGAAAAAAAGAAATATACTTCGCGAGAAGTAAAATTAATTAATTACATTCTGAAAGATGTTGCTCCAACATCCATTACTGAATCCTACATTGCTTAAGCTAAAATACACACAGAATTCTAGTTCATTGCCTAGATCGAGAACTCCAGCACATAAGAGTAAGAGGGATTGCCCAACTTAAATGATCAAATCATAAAGACCCAGAGCATTATAATGTATAGAATTGCCATGAGGTGCATAAAGATAATATGGATAACAATCCCATGTTTCAGCAGGTAGCAACCCTACAAGAGTATGACTATATGTATGCCTTTCATAAGATATACATACACACATAAGTGAAAGTGCGTTATATCGACTAGAGGGGGGGTGAATAGGCGATTTTTATGAATTCTTCACTGAGGAATTTGCGGGTGAGGAAATTCCTTAGCGAAGAACTACTTGCAGCGGAATAAGTACTCAAAAGTAAACATAACATAATACAAGCATGGTCATCATGATGAAATAAAGACAAGCACAGAGTACAGAAAGCGTAGTCACATGATAGCACATGATGAAGACAACAGACTGAAGAAATTGAACTAAGGAAATTGAGAAAGTCTTTAGTCAAAGTCTTCAAACACAGATATGAGGAAATGAAAGAGTTGAGAAAATAGAACCAGTTGGCTTGGTGAAGACAATGATTTGGTAGACCAGTTCCAACTGCTGTCTCAGTTGTACATCTGGTTGGAGCGGCTAGGCATTTAAACCTGAGGGCACACAGTCCTGGACACACAGTCCTCACCGTATTCTCCTTGAGCTAAGGTCACACAGACCTCGCCCAATCACTCGTGGTAAGTCTTCAGGTGACTTTCGAACCTTCACAAACTCGGTCACTTGGCAATCCACAATTCCTCTTGGATGCTCTAGACCATGACGCCTAACCGTCTGGAAGAAGCACAGTCTTCAAAGGTAACAAGCGTCGGATCCACGCAGGATCAATCTCTTCAGTGATGCTCAATCACTTTGGGTTTGTAGGGGTTTGGGTTTGGGTTTTCCTCACTCGATGATTTTTGCTCAAAGTCCTCGGAGGATGGGATGCTCTCAAATGACAAGTGTCAGTTTCTCTCGGAGCAGCCAACCAGCTAGTGGTTGTAGAGGGCGGCTATTTATAGCCTAGGGAGCAGCCCGACATGATAAGACATAAATGCCCTTCAATGATATGACCATTAGGTGGGTTGATATTTTGGGACAGCTGGCGCGTAGCACAGCAACGGTCGGAATTTTAAGGCTCAAATTCCTCAGGGCTATCATGTTCCTCACTGTGTAGGCAATCCGCACTGGCGAATTCCTAACTCCTCAGTCAGAACAAATCCTCAGAGACCAGAAGAACTTCGTCTCACATCCTTTGAAGAATATGACTGAACTGTATGAGATTTCCAATGGCTTCACTCAAAGGGATTGGTAGGTGTAGGATTTTGAGTTGAGCATCACATGAAATTTTTTCCTTAGTATTTCCTCGACCCCCTTTAACAGTACGGTGTTTCCTATGACTCAAGAAAGAGAAAATGAAACTAAGAAAACAAAAGTCTTCGCGCTTCATATAAATATCAAACTCCTCATAGACTTATAGACCTGTGTACACTCATAAACGCATTAGTCCCTTAACCTATAAGTCTTCAATACACCAAAATCACTAAGGGGCACTAGATGCACTTACAATAAGCGCTGCCGGTATCTGAACTCCTATGAAAATAAATTATAATGAGCTCCTAGTTCAAAAAAATTCTCCGAGTATCTTAGCACTATCCAAATAACCAGAAAATATGCACACTGTCTTGACTGATTTACATGGGCACTAATCATATGTATCAAGCCTAAGAGATGGAACACGGCTTAGAAAAACTCATCGCATACAGTAGTCGTTGTAGGCACATTGCTTAACATGATCAGTGGGATCATAAAATGAAACAAATGTATTTACCATTTGCCTTTATTCATGAGTATTTAGGCATCCTCTTTCAGCGCCTCCAAACATAAGGCCATCTGGGTTCACCTGAGAATTTATTCTGACGCCATCAGAAGAGGATCTGCTGCCACCTAGAACATACATTCAACAAAAGAATCACTGTAAAAAAGTGTTGCAGTGCTTTGGACAACCCACATCATTTTGGCTGGTACAAAGACAACATCAGCGCACATACTACAATTTTCTTAACTACACAGAGCCTAACTAAAGAATGCAATAACCAGTCCCAGGCTAGTGCCTTTTCCTATACATTTTAAAAACTACAGCCGCATCTCCTATAATTCATGGGATGATGAAAACCTGCTACTTGGCCATTGTTTACACATTCTTAAATCTGAGACATATTTTTAAGGCTGCAAGATCTCCAAGTCACAACAGAAAAACAAATATATGTGCACAGTGGCCAACAAACATCAGTGCATTTCCTGTATGTTCCCCTTCATTCTAATTGTAAATGGTCAAATATGGCATCATACTTCAGAACAATTGAAAGCTAGCTAGCTATTGCTTTCAAGGTTAATAAAGTAGCTTAAAAATCACATCTAGAACTTATGGTGTAATTAAATGTGGCAATCTTCCTTGAGACCCATGTTCTTGTATTTCTTCGGTGGAGACGCAGACCAGTCAAAGTCTTCCTTGAGACCCATGTTCTTCAGATCTTCTTCACCATATACATGTGACAGAATAGCCCAGGTGTGATCGAAAACTTCATGGGGGTAGTAATGGTTTTTCTTCACTGCATTATGTGTAGCAGTCATGTTGTGAAGAATTGAACCAAACTGATGCTTAACCCATTTATGGTTTCGATCCACCTTCTGGTGAAGACTTAGCAGAAGCTCACGGCCAGTCATCACACGAGGAGCTCTCGCTTGAGGATTTGGCTTGGAGGCATGGGCAACAGAATCATGAGTGGCAGAGTCATCATTGGTGGAATAAGATGCAGCTTTGCGAAACTGAGCATCCAATGGACGAATGCCTTCATCAATGACAGCAGGAGCCTTGCCCTTTTCATCAGCTGAGGAATAGGTCCGCTTGAGGACTTCAATCGGGGGCAAGTAGCTGAGGTGATTCTGAAAATCAGCCTTGTAGTTGAGTGAAGACCTTGTTCTGAGGAATTTCATAATCCACGGTGCATAAGGCTTCAGCTCAAATGGTGAAAGAGCAACATTTGCCAGAGTCCTCATGAAGAAATCGTGATAATTGACAGGAATGCCATGAATGATGTTGAATACTAGATTCTTCATGATGCCAACATTTTCCTCATCAGATGAGTCGTGGCCTTTGATTGGACTCATAGTCTTTGTCAGAATGCGATAGACTGTCCTTGGTACATACTGCAATTCCTTCACGAGGAATTTGGTCCTTGAGGCTTGACCAGGTTTCAATGGCTTCATCAGCACTTGCATATAGTGATCTGTAAGCTCATGCTCTTGGTACGTGCAACGAGCTCCTTCAGGTGGAGGACTGATGGGCAAGGCGTGAAGTAATTCAGAGGCCGGTGCTTTGTAGTGAGTGTTTTCGGTCATCCAGTCCAAAACCCAGGAGTTCACATCATCAACATCTCCTGTGATGTGCAGTGTTGCGTAGAATTGAAGAATGAGCTCTTCATTCCAATCAACTATGTCTGTGCAAAAGTTGAAGAGGCCTGTGTCATAAAGCACACTGAGGACAGGTGTGAAGCATGACAGTGATTCCATGTCCACATGAGGAATATGCTCGTGGTCGAAGACTTTGTCCTTGTTGAAGAGCACTAAGGAATAGAAGTTGGCCTGGCTGGCGGTCGTAAGCGCTTCCTTCTAAGACGAGCATAATCATAGGGATTGTAGTCGATGAAGAACACGTGCTACTTGAAGAAATCATCAGCCTTGAATTTCTGCTTCTTTGAGAATGGATCCTTTGGCTTGGGCTGAGGAGTATCAGTCAATTGCATTATTACCTCAGGAATCGCAATCTCAGGTTCTTCAGGTTGAGGAATTTCAGATTCTACTCCAGTGACATCCTGGGTCTTCAATTCTTCATTTTCATTTTCTTCAGCACTAGTGGCTGGAATTTCTTCATGGATAGACGGTGTGGCATGTGGTTCATCAGATCCAATTTGAACAGTAGTTGCTGGGGACTGAGGAATCTGTTGCAATGGTGTGAAGAGTGGAGAGTTGGGGTGCTGACTTTCCCAAAGTCATCATTTAGCACAGGTGTGGTACAACCAATGTCCACATCTTCATCTTCCATTTCTTCAACGCCGGCCTCTTCAGTAGTAAACTGAGGCATAGGCAAGGAAACAGCTGGAGTTGAAGGGATTTCATCCACTTCAATTTCTTCATTCAGCTGCTCTGACGTAGCAGCAGAAGGATTTTCTTCATCAGATCCGCTAGGGATCACATATTCTTCATCAAAAGGAACTAGCGCCTTTGATGGTAAGGTAGTAAGAGGAACGACATCAATTGGGTTGGTCATAGACTTCATCTTCTTCGGAGCTGAAGAATCTGAAGAAGCTGATGCCTTCCTTTTCTTCACAGCTGCACGCTCTGCAGCCTTAGTCTTCTTCACATCTGAAGCAGATGGAAGGATTGGAGTTGGAGTAGGCACAGGAGGAGCAGAGGAATGTGGTTGATTTTCTTCAGGCACAACTGATGCAGTTGCCCTGATCTCTTCATTTTCTTCAGGCGCACCACTAGTGGATGCCCTAGAAATTTCATCAGCGGCTGGAATGCAGTCATCAGCCCTGGGACTCACATTTTCTTCAGTCGGCTGAGCAGATGCTTCAGCCTGAGGAATTTCTTGTTGCGTTGGGGCTGCAACATCGGAGGTGAACTTCTCAGTCAGTTTAACAAACCTAACCTTGGCTCCTTGCCAATCAGCATAGTAAGCATTGAAATTATCGCTGAGGACTTTAATTTTAGACTGGATCTTCACAAGATCATCAGTTGTCATAGAGACAACATTGTTCTTCAGAAATTTTTCTTTCCTATACCGTGCTTTCTTGATCTGCCTGGCCTTCTCATATTTCCATTTTTCTTCTTGGATGAAGGCAACAAGATATGACTTTGGCCAGGAGTCAACTTGAAATCAGGCATAGGAGTGTTTGGGTCCTTGTGCCAGAGGTCAATGTAGTCGAGGATCAGCTTTGGATCCAAAAGCAGTGGCACATTTGTGCCCTTGGCTCTAGCGGCCCTGACTTGCCTATCTCTGATGATTTCGGCAAGTTCCTCATCATCAGCTTTGTCTTCGTCAGATGACACTTGGAAGGCGACCCGCTTCTTGTGAGGAATTGGGCGAGAACCTCGTCCAGCAGTGGCCTTTGTCTTCAGCAGAGAGGGGCCAGTTGAAGAATTCGGTGTAGCTGAGGAACTGCTACGTCTTGAGCTTGCGTTGGTTTTCCCCGAAGAGGAGAGGATGATGCAGCAGAGTAGCGTAAGTATTTCCCTCGGTTTTTGAGAACCAAGGTATCAATCCAAGAGGAGGCCACGCGCAAGTCCCTCGTACCTACACAAAGTAAATAACTCCTCGCAACCAAGCGCAAATAGGGGTTGTCAATCCCTTCACAATCACTTACGAGAGTGAGATCCGATAGAGATGATAGATAATATTTTTGGTATTTTTGGTATAAAGATGCAAAGTAAAATAAAAGGCAAAGTAAAAAAGCAAAGCAATAATAAAGCTTAGGAAGATTAATATGATGAAAATAGACCCGGGGGCCATAGATTTCACTAGTGTGGCTTCTCTCAAGAGCATAAGTATTTTACGGTGG
Organism: Aegilops bicornis; assembly: GCA_021605145.1. NCBI lineage: Eukaryota > Viridiplantae > Streptophyta > Magnoliopsida > Poales > Poaceae > Aegilops > Aegilops bicornis. The sequence goes on from CM038670.1 coordinate 784,585,171, forward strand.
GTGAACGGATTATTGTTGAGCAATTGACAGAATTGAGCATAGTTACGAGAGTATCTAGGTATGATCATGTATATAGGCATCACGTTCGAGACAAGTAGACCGACTCCTGCCTGCATCTACTACTATTACTCCATTCATCGACCGCTATCCAGCATGCATCTAGAGTATTAAGTTAATGAAAACAGAGTAACGCCTTAAGCAAGATGACATGATGTAGAGGAATAAATTCATGTAATATGATAAATACCCCATCTTGTTATCCTCGATGGCAACAATACAATACGTGCCTTGCAACCCTTTACATCCTTTGGGTAAGGACACCGTAAGATTGAACCCAAAGCTAAGCACTTCTCCCATTGCAAGAACTACCGATCTAGTTGGACAAACCAAACGGATAATTCGAAGAGACTTGCAAAGATAACCAATCATACATAAAAGAATTCAGAGATGATTCAAATATTTCTCATAGATAATATTGATCATAAACCCACAATTCATCGGTCTCAACAAACACACCGCAAAAAGAAGATTACATCGAATAGATCTCCATGGGAGAGAGGGAGAACATCGTATTGAGATCCAAAAAGAGAGAAGAAGCCATATAGCTACTAACTATGGACCCGAAGGTCTGAAGTAAACTACTCACACTTCATCGGAGAGGCTATGATGATGATGTAGAAGCCCTCCGTGGTGGATTCCCCTTCCGGCGGAGCTCCAGAATAGGCCCCAAGATGGGATCTCGTGGATCTGAGAAAGTTGCAGCGGTGGAATTAGGTTTTTGGCTCCGTTTCTGATCTGTTGGGGGTACGTAGGTGTATATAGGAGGAAAGAGTACGTCGGTGGAGCTTCGGGGGGCCCACGAGGCAGGGGGCGCACCCTAGGGGGGGCCTCCACCCTCGTGACCGCCTCCCTCCTTTCTTGACCGAGGGTCCAAGTCTCCTGGATCTTATCCGATGAGAAAATCACGTTCTCAAGATTTTATTCCGTTTGGATTCCGTTTGATATTCCGTTTCTTGAAATCTTGAAATAGGCAAAAACAACAATTACAGGGCTGGGCCTCCGGTTAATAGCTTAGTCCCAAAAGTAATATAAAAGTGGAAAATAAAGCCCAATATGGTCCAAAACAAGAGGGATAATATAGCATGGAGCAATCAAAAATTATAGATACGTTGGAGACGTATCGGGCATCCCCAAGCGTAATTCCTGCTCGTCCTCGAGTAGGTAAATGATAAAAGAGAATTTTTGATGCGGAGTGCTACTTGGCATAATTTCAATGTAACTCTTCTTAATTGTGGTATGAATATTCAGATCCGAAAGATTCAAGACAAAAGTTCATACTGACATAAAAATAATAATACTTCAAGCATACTAACTAAGCAATTATGTCTTCTCAAAATAACATGGCCAAATAAAGTTCATCCCTAAAAAATCATATAGTTTAGTCATGCTCCATTTTCGTCACACAAGAATGCTCTCATCATGCACAACCCCGATGACAAGCCAAGCAATTGTTTCATACTTTAGTAATCTCAAACCTATAAACTTTCACGCAATATATGAGCGCGAGCCATGGACATAGCACTATGGGTGGAATAGAATAATGATGGGGGTTATGTGGATAAGACAAAAAAGGAGAAGATCTTACATCAACGAGGCTAATCAACGGGCTATGGAGATGCCCATCAATTGATGTTAATGCAAGGAGTAAGGATTGCCATGCAACGGATGCACTAGAGCTATAAATGTATGAAAGCTCAACAAAATAAACTAAGTGGGTGTGCATCCAACTTGCTTGCTCACGAAGACCTAGGGCATTTGAGGAAGCCCATTGTTGAAATATACAAGCCAAGTTCTATAATGAAAAATTCCCACTAGTATATGAAAGTGACAAAATATGAAACTCTCTATATGAAAAACATGGTGCTACTTTGAAGCACAATATATGAGACTTGCTATATGAAGAACGTGGTGCTACTTTGAAGCACAAGTGTGGAAAAAGGATAGTAACATTGTCCCTTCTCTCTTTTTCTCTCATTCATTTTTTTTGGGTGGGCTCTTTGGCCTCTTTTTTTTTGACCTCACATGGGACAATGTTCTAATAATGATGATCATCACACTTCTATTTATTTACAACTCAATGATTACATCTTGATACTAGAACAAGGTATGACTCTATATGAATGCCTCCGGCAATGTACCGGGATATGCAATGAATCAAGAGTGACATGTATGAAAGAATTATGAATGGTGGCTTTGCCACAAATACTATGCCAACTACATGATCATGCTAAGCAATATGACAATGATGAATGTGTCATGAAGAACGATATGGTGGAAAGTTGCATGGCAATATATCTCGGAATGGCTATGGAAATGCCATAATAGGTAGGTATGGTGGATGTTTTGAGGAAGATATAAGGAGGTTTATGTGTGAAAGAGCGTATCATATCACGGGGGTTGGATGCACCGGCGAAGTTTGCACCAACTCTCAATGTGAGAAAGGGCAATGCACGACCGAAGAGGCTAGCAATGATGGAAGGGTGAGAGTGCGTATAATCCATGGACTCAACATTAGTCATAAAGAACTCACATACTTATTGCAAAAATCAAGCCATCAAAAACCAAAGCACTACGCGCATGCTCCTAGTGGGATAGATTGGTAGGAAAAGACCATCGCTCGTCCCCGACCGCCACTCATAAGGAGGACAGTCAAATAACACCTCATGTTTCAAATTTGTTATATAACGTTTACCATGCGTGCATGCTACGGGACTTGCAAACTTCAACACAAGCATTTCTCAAATTCACAACTACTCAACTAGCACGACTTTAATATTATCACCTCCATATCTCAAAACAATTATCAAGCATCAAACTTTTCTTAGTATTCAACACACTCATAAGAAAGTTTTTACTATTTTTTTATACCTAGCATATTATTATTTTAAGCAAATTACCGGGCTATTCAAGACTCTCAAAATAATCTAAGTGAAGCATGAGAGATCAATAGTTTCTTTAAAACAAATTCACCACCGTGCTCTAAAAGATATAAGTGAAGTACTAGAGAAAAACTATAAAGCTCAAAAGATATAAGTGAACACTACTAGGGAAAAGCCTAGCAGTAGCGCTGGTTTTTGGCCTATCAGTAGCGCGGGGAAGCGCGCTACTGATAAGGCGCTACAGCTAAAGCTTAGCGATGGCGCTGCACGCCTTCTGCTATATCTACTTAGTAGCAGTGCTTTCCCAAACAAGCGCTCTTGCTAATTACTAGTAGCGCTTTCGAGAACAATCGCTACTACTATTATTCGTAGTTCCATTTCTTTTTATTTTAGGTCGTATTCATACACCTGTATACAATTTTTCATATAGTAGCAAGTTAGAGATTGTTTTAACATCATAATGAGTTATTAAATCACTAGGTGAAAGAACTTTGGATTAGTTTCAAGTGCATGGATCCAAAGTAACCAATATAATGGTAACTTTGGATCCATCCACTTGAAACTAATCCGCGGTTATTTCACCCAATGACATAATAACTTATCATCATCATCACAATATCATTAACAACTTATCATCATAATATTCATTGTCATATAACTCCTCATAATCATAATTTTCGTTCATGATGAGACATCATATAACAACTTCGTCACTAGTTATAATAACAACTCCTCCTCATCATCATCATAGTACTCATAATCACTACTCCTACTCAAAGCATCACCATCAAGTCTAAGACATTGTAGTCATATATAATCAACACTAACTAATTGTTCTTAATATTTAGGACCTACTCCTCTCTCCTAGCTAAAATACCATAAAGCAGATAAACGGTCCTTCACCATAATGGAGAATGGACATAAACCTATCTCCAACTTGTGGCTTGCGCACATTCATTTTGTCTCCAATTATTTGCATGTGCGCATTCATCACTTTGCTCCATTCTTTGATTTTGAGCCTTCCATCATTTGAGGAAATCGAGTCTGCAGTATGGTAAGCCTCCGAAGGAGTTGGTCGTAAGCTAACCATATGCATATCACCTTCGGTACATAGCATGTCAGGCACAACCTGCTTCGGGAGCCTCTGTTCAAAACCGAAATAGTAACATATATAGTTAGCAATGTAGTTTACTTAAGAATAATGTATGCAATGAAGTTACCATCATTAACAAAATCTTACCAAGTTTTTGGCAATGAAGTTACCATCAAGCAATTTATGGACTAGTGGCACGTATCTAGTATAATTTGGGCTGCTAGAGTGACTGGTTTTGAAGGCCTCAACATCTTCTATGAATGAGACAAGATAACCTTTCTCCTCACAATTAAGCTTGGAATCATAGCTGTAGTATGTGTTGTCTACTACCTTCCGAGTATTTCTTGAAGATAAGAAATAAGCTGACAATTATAAATAAATAAGTTTAGTGCGGACGAACACCAAATATTTTTAAATTAACAACATAAATTACTGAACTTAACAAATTAGTTTGACAAACTCACATCTAGGTAAGCGGAGGCATATCCACATCCACCCGGATGTCGATATTATCATCGTCATCATAATCTTCGGACGAATATCAAATCTTATTCGCATTCCTCCTTAAATCCATATGCCTTGCAGAGAGCTTCCCAATTAGAGCAACCGAAATGGGAGCGATCGGCGACATTGTAGAACTTAACCGAAACTCATAACCATGTTTAGTTCTTAAGTGAGCCCTCCTCGTCTCCACATTCTCAAAGTCATCTAAACCAAAACCAAGCTTCTCCAATACATATGGTCTAGCATGGCAAGGGATGTACTAGTCGTATTGAAAAAAATCCATAAATTACACGTTGAACAAAAGAAGCACAAGTGATGATATTTATTATGATGAAATGCTTGTCATTGCGTGCATACAAACATCGAAGGTCTCCTCGACTTCACGGTGAAAAACCTATCATTTTGCGGTGAGGAAACCTGTCGCACACACCACGGTCATCGTAGCGACCGCACTCCGGGATCCCATCGTCATCGGACATCTCCTGTGTTCAAAATTCAAAGATTATAACTCGACGGCAAAACCCAAAAAATCTGGCATGACCTTTGCTAAAAAGACATATCGGCGCTGAAATTTGCAGGAACGGAAATTAATCAACACTTCGGCAAAACATAGGCCATTTAGTGATGGTCATTGCATTTCAATGGTTCAAAATATGAAAAAAACATTTGAAAATATATTATATATAATCCTAACACTAAATAAACTAGTTTTATTAACTACTTACTAAATAAACTAGTGCTATTAAGCACTTACTATAAATAAACTAGTTCTATTAAGCACTTACCAAATAAACTAGTTCTATTAAGTACCTAATATGAATAAACTAGTTATATTAATCACTTACTAAATAAACTATTTTCTATTAAACATTTGCTAAAAATTCTACTACCCTAGTTCTACCCTAAATTTTCTTACTTCTATTTTATTCAAAACACCTACGATTTGCAAGAATAGAGACAAGGGAGGGAGGAGGAGAGAGAGGAGGGCCAGGCGGTGAAGGAGGAGGAGGGAGGGCCGACCGGAGGAGGAGGAGGGAGGGGCGGTGAGAGGTGGGCTGCCGACAAAGGAGGGAGGAGGGGGCGGCCGCAGGCGGAGGGAGGAGGGCACAGTGGGAGGAGGAGGGAGGAGGGCGCGGTGGGAGGAGGAGGCATGGAAGGAGGAGTACCTCGGTGGCGGATGGAGGATTGGCGGCACAGCTGGACGACAGTGAGGTCGAGAGCGCGGTGAGGTCGAGAGCGGAGGGTGGGGGAGGCGGCGGTGAGGTCGAGGTCGAGCGGCGGCGGCAGCAGTGAGGTTGAGGGCGGCCTCGGGCGCGGTGGTGAGGGCAGGCTCGGGCTCGGGCGTGGCAATAGAGGAGTAGGGGAACAGGGGAGGAGGACTTAGTGAAATTTTGAGCGGGCTGGTGGTTAAGTCGGAAGTAGCTATAGCGCTGCTTTACGTAAAAAACGCCATCGCTAAGTCTAAGCACGCATCAAAAATATACATTGGTCATCATTGATCTTTTGTGTAGAATCTAAATAGTCAACATGAATCCTCATAGTACCTGTATAGGCACTGGTGAAGATTCATATTGCAGCCACAAATCCTACACATATAGTTCAATGAAGACCAAGTGCTCGAGGTAGTTTGAGAAGTAACAGATTTAAGGTGGTAAACGCCTTGTTCGCTTAGCAGTATGGGACTAAACTTAATTAGGTGCAACACTTAGCAGCAGCGAGTGTTGCAGAAAAACGCTGCTCCTAAGTACTTTAGCAAAGAAGCGTCCAAGGAAGGGCGCTACTACTATATCTAGCCTGGAGGCAAATCCGTGGCAATTATAGTAGTAGCGCTTGTTTCACATAGAGCGCTACTGCTACCTAGTTATTAGTAGCGCGGTTCCGTTAAGCTCGCTACTGCTAGTTAGCAGTAGCGCCCGTTTTTAAACCGCGCTGCTGCTAAAATTCTGTGTGTAAGGTTTTCCCTAGTAGTGGAAGCACATAGAGCAAAACTATAAAGCTCAAAAGATATAAGTGAAGCACATAGAGTATTCTAACAAATTCCAATTCATGTATGGCTCTCTCAAAAGGTGTGTACAGCAAGGATGATTGTGGTAAACTAACAATCAAAGACGCATAAATAATACAAGACGCTCCAAGCAAAACACATATCATGTGGTGAATAAAAATATAGCTCCAAGTAAAGTTACCGATGGAAGTGGGCCGAAGAGAGGATGCCTTCCGGGCATCCCCAAGCTTTGAATTTTGGTGTCCTTGGATTATCTTGGGGGTGCCATGGGAATCCCCAAGCTTAGGCTCTTGCCACTCCTTGTTCCATAATCCATCAAAAAATTCACCCAAAACTTGAAAACTTCACAACACAAAACTCAACAGAAATCTCGTAAGCTCCGTTAGCGAAAGAAAACAAAAGACCACTTCAAGGTACTGTAATGAACTCATTCTTTATTTATTTTGGTGTTAAACCTACTGTATTCCAACTTCTCTATGGATTATAAACTATTTTACTAGCCATAGATTCATCAAAATAAGCAAACAACACACGAAAAACAGAATCTGTCAAAAACAGAACAGTCTGTAGTAATCTGTAACTAACGCAAACTTATGGAAATCCAAAAATTCAGCCAAAATAGGACGACCTAGGAAATTTGTTTATTGATCAGAAGCAATTGGAATCACTATTTTATCACGTTCTGGTGATTTTTAACAATTATTTTCGTGAACCGAAAATTTCTGGAAATTACAGCAAGATCAAATAACTATTATCCAAGAAGATCCTATAGGTCTAACTTGGCACAAACACTAATTAAAACATAAAACCACATCTAAACAGAAGGTTGATGGATTATTTATTCCTAAACAAAAACAAAAACTAAAAAACTAAAAATAAAATTGGGTTGCCTCCCAACAAGCGCTATCGTTTAACGACCCTAGCTAGGCATAAAAGCTAGGATAGATTTAGGTATTGCCATCTTTGGCACTCGGAGAGGAGGATTTCCTTTCTATGGCATTCATTCTTGTATTTAAGGTAAGCACATGGCCATTAATGTAAGAAGTAAGATTAAGCACGTTACAGAAGTTTGCCTCTAAACTAGACTTCATCTCTTTAATAATTTCATTTTGATAAAAGCACAAGAGAGTAGTTGAGTCAACCTTATCATTCATGGGGTGCCAAAATATAGTTTTCATTCTTTCATAGGTATCTATAGCATCCCCTTCAAGAAAACCTTCATCAAAAATAGAGTCTAAAACTTGTTTGAAAGAAGCGGGCAATCCAACATAGAAAATCTTTAAGTAAACCTCAATTTGATATTGTGGTACATAGCTAGCCTGAATCCTAAGTAACCTATCCCAAGCATCTTTTAAAGACTCATCAAGTAAATAGCAAAAATTCCAGAGTCATCCTCATCAAAATTATTCAAGCTCTCATTGGAGACCCGGTGGGTCTTTCTATAGCATCATTATTTATGAGCTTAGAGAGGATAGAAGGGTTATCCAAGGTACTAGAGCCCTGGAAAGGACCCTTAGTTCTTTTTGACTCGGCCATGGCAACGGGAAGGCAAACGGAAAAGAGAGGGCGAACAAAACGGCAAGGGTGAAGTGGGGGAGAGGAAAACGAGAGGCAAATGGCAAATAATGTAATGCAAGGGATAAGGGACTGTGATGGGTACTTGGTATGTTGACTTTTGCGTAGACTCCCCGGCAACGGCGCCAGAAATCCTTCTTGCTACGTCTTGAGCTTGCGTTGGTTTCCCCCGAAGAGGAGAGGATGATGCAGCATAGTAGCGTAAGTATTTCCCTCAGTTTTTGAGAACCAAGGTATCAATCCAGTAGGAGGCCACGCCAAGTCCCTCGTTCCTACACAAAGCACATAACTCCTCGCAACCAACGCGAATAGGGGTTGTCAATCCCTTCACGGTCACTTACGAGAGTGAGTTCTGATAGAGATGATAGATAATATTTTTGGTATTTTTGGTATAAAGATGCAAAGTAAAATAAAAGGAAAAGTAAAAAAGCAAAGCAATAATAAAGTGTAGGAAGATTAATATGATGAAAATAGATCCGGGGGCCATAGATTTCACTAGTGGCTTCTCTCAAGAGCATAAGTATTTTACGGTGGGTGAGCAATTCTTGTTGAGCAATTGACATAATTGAGCATAGTTATGAGAGTATCTAGGTATGATCATGTATATAGGCATCACGTCCGAGACAAGTAGACCGACTCTGCTGCATCTACTACTATTACTCCACTCATCGACCGCTATCCAACATGCATCTAGAGCATTAAGTTAATGAAAACAGAGTAACTCCTTAAGCAAGATGACATGATGTAGATGAATAAATTCATGCAATATGATAAATACCCCATCTTGTTATCCTCGATGGCAACAATACAATATGTGCCTTGCAACCCTTTACATCCTTTGGGTAAGGACACCGTAAGATTGAACCCAAAGCTAAGCACTTCTCCCATTGCAAGAACTACCAATCTAGTTGGCCAAACCAAACGGATAATTCGAAGAGACTTGCAAAGATAACCAATCATACATAAAAGAATCCAGAGAAGATTCAAATATTGCTCATAGATAATCTTGATCATAAACCCACAATTCATCGGTCTCAACAAACACACCGCAAAAAGAAGATTACATCGAATAGATCTCCACGAGAGAGAGGGAGAACATTGTATTGAGATCCAAAAAGAGAGAAGAAGCCATCTAGCTACTAACTATGGACCCAAAGGTCTGCAGTAAACTACTCACACTTCATCGGAGAGGCTATGATGATGATGTAGAAGCCCTCCGTGGTGGATTCCCCTTAAGTGAACTCGGAACAGGCCCCAAGATGGGATCTCGTGGATCTGAGAAAGTTGCGGTGGTGGAATTAGGTTTTGGCTCCATATCTGATCTGTTGAAGTGCGTGAGGTATATATAGGAGGAAGGAGTACGTCAGTGGAGCTTCGGGGGCCCACGAGGCAGGGGGGCGCGCCCTAGGGGGGGCGCCCTCCACCCTCGTGGCCGCTGTTGGGTGGTAGGTGCGACATATGCCAACGGGTGGCTTATCATTGTGGGAGCCAATAAGACGTCGCCGGTGCCTGGAAACGGGATGATGCGAAGACATGCACGCTGGCGAATCTTACCCAGCTTCGGGGCTCTCCGTGGAGATAATACCCCTACTGCTGCTCTGCGGGGTCTCCGCATGATCACTAGATGAACAAGTGGCTACAAGGGGCTCCTTGATCTGTTCGGTGAGAGGAAGAAAAAAGGCTAGGCTAGCTCTCCTCTTCTCTCTATGTGGTGTCTAAAACTCTCGAGATCAACCCTTTGCATGGGTGCCACAGGGGGTTTATATAGGCCTACCCCTGTGGGTACAATGGTAATCCGTGGCGTGGGCCCTAGCCGTCGGTGTTCACGCCGCCGGCTTCTCCGCTGTCACCGGGGCCCACCGACCGGTGGGTCCCGCCACTACCGGCTTCTTGGTCGACAAGCTGGTCCCACCGAGGGCCTTGTCGGGGCTGGTTCTTGTTGCCTAAATCCTGATGTGAGGGCTTTGTCGGGGTAAGCATGGCTACAGTGCCGCCGCCTTGGCGGCGATCACTATAGTCTCACCTCGTCTTGTCTCCTTAATGAGGCGCTTCCTTCGAGGGAGGGAACAAGCTGGCTATGGGAAGCCAGCCATATCTCAGGCTGACTGAGGGAGGCCGAGCCGCCTTCGGGCATCTCTCTGACCGGAGGGTCCCGCCGCCTGCGGGTCGTACTAAATGCTTGTCGTGGGTGACGTCATGGTCAGCATGGCAACAACGCCGCGCCAGACGGGTGATGGCCGCCTGCACGGCGCCTTGTGGCGCTGGCCCGGGATGCGGGGGTGGCAGGCTTCACTGTAGCCACGCCCCATCCCATCACCGTTATGTGGGTGCAGATTATGGGGGTGCGGCCTTGGCCGCTTGCTAGGGGGCCGGCTTCTTGGAGTCGGCCTTCTCGTGGCCGGCTCCGCGGAGTCGGCCCTCTGGTGGTTGACTTCTTGGGAGCCGGCCCTCTTGTGGCCTTCTCCCTGTAGGTTTTAGGCCGGGCCGCCCCCTGATAGCTGGCCTAAGAGTCAGCCGGCCGGGGAAGGCGGCCCCGCGTCTTGGATGTTGGAGGGCTTGATTGGCTTATAATTTTTTCAGAGGTCCCAGGGGGAGCCGGCTAGGCTACCCGTGGTCATTTACTCCGATAGTAGTCCCCGAAGCTGGTTGAGCTTCGAGGCTCAAGGGAGGACGAGAAGCTCGATCAGCTTCCTATCCTGAGGGGCCGGCAGCTAGGAGCCGGCTTTGAGCGGGTGCGCCATCTTCGGGAAGTTCTGCAGCCCGAAGGTGAGAACGCGAGCCGAATCACGCGTTGACCGCGCGCCACCCCGCGCGCCACGTGGCCAAAAAGGCCTGCAGCCCACGCGCGCGACGGGACATCGCCGCAGGCTGGGGCCCGCCATACCTAGGCCTCGGCCCATGTGCGGAACCTCTGTGGCCCGAATGGACTGCTCGCCTTCCCGCGGTGGTTTCAGCACGATAATCGCGGGACATGCGCAGTTAATCCCACGGTCCCCCACGCCTCGCCTCCTCGGCTCCGCCGCATGAGCCTATAAGTAGGGGAGGAGGGCAGCGACGCCACACGCCGCCCTCGCTCCACCCTTCCTTCTACCTCCTTCTCCTTTCTTCCACCGCCGCAGCGCCGTCACCGCCGTGCCGTTTCACCGTCGACCTTCTTGGTTTGCCGCGGCTCCGCTACAGCGTGGTTGCGCTCTCCGCCGCCGTGCCTCTCTCGCTTCCTCTCGCTCCCATGGCGCTATCTAGCTCGTGGGATGGCTTCAACGTCCACAAGAACCACATCGATTGGCTTCGCAAGACGTGGCGGTTGCCGGGCGAGGGCTACGTGAAGACCCGCCTCGTGCCGGAGGTGGAGGTTTCGCCGGCGCCAGAGGAGGGCGAGCGGGTCATCTTCCGCTCGCACTGCCTGCGCGGCCTCGGCCTGCCGGCGAACGGGTTCTTCCGCTCCTTCCTCGAGTTCTACCGCCTCCAGCAATCGTACCCCCAACACGGTGATGCTCCTTCCTCGAGTACCCCCAACACGGTGATGGTGCTGTCGGCCTTCGTCACCCTGTGCGAGGGTTTTCTTGGCGTCCTCCCCACCCTTGAGCTCTTTGGGGAGTTCTTCCAGTGCAAGCTCGGCACCGTCTCCGCGGGTGTGCCCGCCCCCTGTGGCGCCTTCATCGCCATGCGGAGGTTAGACGACAACAACCCTTTTCCGCCCATCCCGCTGATCCAGTCGGTGAAGCTCTGGCAGCAATCGTACTTCTACGTGAAGGACGTCGCCCCGCAAGGCGACTTCGTCAATTTGCCGGCTTACGTAGCCGGCCCGCCGGCTGGGAGGCAGCCGTCTTGGTCCTACGGAGTCAGGTCGCTCTCTCTGGCTGGGAACGCTGCCGTCACCCGGCTCCGGGTGATGGTCCAATCGGAGGGCTTGGTCGGGGCCGACCTGGTCGCCGCCTTCGTGGAGTGCCGGTGCTCCGCCCAAGGCCGGCCGCACATGATCTGCGGATGAGCGGCCGCTGACCCATGCCGGTGGAGCACCAAGGAGATGCCTCGTGACGAGGTGTCTTACATGGTGAACTACATTTCCAACTGCAAGCTCACCGAGGAGTGGCAGTATGGCAAGGCGCCGTATTCTCGGGCTGATCCCCCGCCTATGGTGAGTTTTCCTTCTTTTCTTCTTCTTTTGTTGCCAGGTTCGTGACGGCCGACTTTTGACTAGCCAACTTGTCTTTGAGCAGAACCCCCTTCTTCGACCGGGCCGCAGGGCGCGGGCAGGCGCTTAGTTCATGGCCGACCGTCACGGTGGGCGACCCGACGACCAGACCGGGGGCGGCCGCCATGGACGACGCCATAGTCGGAGCCGGCGGAGAGGCAGGCGGCCTCGAGCTCGCGGCCGGCTTCGGGGACTGGCCGGACGATGATGAAGCCGAGGCCATCCCGCACCGCCAGCCGGCGGCCGATCGCCAAGGCGCGGGACCTTCGCCGCGCCACTGCCCGGGTGGCGCAGAACGCCGGGTCGGCCGGGCCTCTTCGCCAGCCGGCCGAAAAAACCCAAGGGTTCCACGGCGGCGACCAAGCGGGACGAGGCGGCCACGAAAGCGGCCCGCTTCCGCTAGGTGGTGAAGCAGCCACATGCGGTCTCGGCGTAAGTGTTGCATGTCTCGTGCTTTTTCGCTGTCTTCTTGGGTTGAGGCTCTTCTGAGCCTTCTTCTTGATTTGCCGATCAGAGCGCCGCTTTCCCTCGAACGAGTTTCTGCCGCCTCCATAGTCGGACCGACAGGAGGGTCCTCGAGCTCCCACCGCGTGGATCCCCGCGCCGACCTCATGGAGGCAATGGAGCGGAACGCGCGGGAGGAGCGGGAAGCGGAGGAGCGGAGGGCCACCCAGGAGGCGAAGGAGAAGTCGTCCGAAGCGCAAGCCGACGCGGCGGCCAAGGCTCAGGCGGAGGCTGCAGCCACGGAGAGGGAGGCGAAGGCTTTGCGCAATCAGCCTCCACAGCTCGTCATTCCCCTCCGTGCCGTGGCTCCCAACATCCCCGTGCCCCCGTCGGAGGAAGCCGACCGCGACCGGCCGGTGATGGAGAGGAGGGAAGACGACGTGATCATCCTGGAGGAGGCGCCACGGTCGGCGGCGCCGACCGAACGGGCCTAGGCGGCCGATCTGCTGCGGCGCCTGAGCGGCCGGCTGGGGGCGAGTCGACGGCGGGGGTGGATCTTGTGGTGTAGTCGCCACCTCACTGGCGCGCGGGAGAGGCACCCTCGGTGCCGGAGCCGCAGAGGGCCGCGGCGCCAGCTCGACGACGCAGGATCTGGAGGCGGCCAGCGCCAGCACGTCCGAGTGGACGCCCAGTGGTGGAACGAACGAGCTGAACGTGGCGGCGCAGGAGGTCCGTCGCCGGCTTCAGACCCAGGCCTCCTCGCTACAACGGTACACCCAGGATTTTCTCACGACGCACGCGGTCATTCGGGTGAGTCTTCTAGCCTTGGTCGATTTCTTTCTTGATTTCTTCCGTGGGGGCGCGTCAGCGCACCCACTGGGTGTAGTCCCCGAGTTCCAAGTCGGCTGCTGAGCAGACGGCTTGGAACTTCTAGTAGGCCTTGGCGGCTATCTTATTCTTATCCGCACTCCGTCTAATTTTCAGGAGTATCATAACCTCCACGCAGCTGCCTTCAACTCCCAGGCCCAGGAGCTGAGCCAGAAGGCCGTCGACCTGACTAATAGTCGGAGTGAGTGCCTTGTTTATTTTATCTCACGTGGGGCCAACAAGACTCCACCGGGTGTAGTCCCGAGATTCGGGCCGACCATCGAGCAGTGGGTCGGATCTTCCCTGACGACTTCTTCATTATTGCTTTTTCCTTTTTCTCCACGCTTGCAGAGGCCAACGCCGACTTGAGGGAGCAGCTAGGCGGGGCCCAGACCGCCCTTCGTGCCAAGGAGGCTGAGTGCAGCGCCTTGGCCCAGGAACGTGACCGCCTGGCCAAGGGACTAGCCGACCAGGAGGAGAGCCATAAGGCGGCCCTGAAGAAGGTGCAGGACAGCGAGGCCGCCCTCAAAGCCGAGTTCGAGACCTAGGCGGCGGGCTGGGCCGAGGCGAAGCAAGCGCTGAGCGAGGGCTATGGCTGGGTTGAGGATCTGATCGACGGTAAGCCGCCTTCCTTCTCGCTCCTTTACTTGCCCCTTGCACTCTTGTTTATCTTCTGATTCTATGCTGCTTCTTCGTTCTTCGCGCAGATTACTTCCCCGGTTACTCCGTCGCCGCCAGCCAAGCCATCGAGGCCCACCGCGAGGCACGCCGGTAGGCAGGAGTCGAGATCGCGCCAGATGCTAGCCGAACGCTTGAGGAGCAGCTTCTGGCGATCCATGCCCGACTGCAACTGCTCACCGCAGATGCCGCCGCCTTCAGCCGGGCGCAAGTGCCGACCACCCTCTAGCCCGGGCGAGGCTATTCTCGCACCCCTCAAATGGATCGCCGACCGGGCCGAGGTTGCGGTTGGCCGCTTCGAGGCCTAGAAGGCTTCCGCTGCTCGGTCCGGCGCCAGGCGGGCGCTGGAGTTCATCCGAGCCTGGTATCCTGGGCTGAGCTTAGCCCAGCTGAGCACCTGGCGGCAGGAGGCCGGCGAGGAGCTGGTGGCGGTGCGGCCGGCTATCATCCAGTGCGCCTCGGTGATCGCCGATTATACCGACACCAGCATTTTTGCTCCTGAGGTGAATGACAACGGCGTCGCCCAGCCGGAGGAGTGGTTCGGGCTGAACCCGGTGGAAGGTGAGGACTTGGCGGAGGAGATCGCTTCCAGCGACGAAGGCGAAGACGAAGAAGGGGAGGGCGGTGAAGACGTCGTGCCCGACGGCGAAGCGACCAGCCAACTTCAGCCTGATCGTGCCTCCAGCAACGAGGCGTGCGCGAGCGCGCCTTCTGCCAGAGGTGATGATCAGGCCGAGAACCGCCAGCCGGCCGCTCCTCCGGCCAGCACTGCCGCCTCCGCCAACCTGCCCGACTCACCCATCGCTCCCTTGGCCTGATCTGCCGCTCTTGCTTTCTTGCTGTTACTCTTTGAACAACTTTTTATTAAATTCGCGCAGTTCCACCCACTGGGGGTGTATTCAAACTATGTTGAATGCCGGCCTTTCGAAGGTTTTTGTGTAAATATAATCATGCATGTGTTTGGCTTCCATTCAGATTTGCTTTTTATCCTTAGGCTGTTTCCTTTGCCTTTTCCCTTGGTCGCCGCTTTTCCCAAATGTAACCGCTTTCTGCAGACCGTGGGCCGGGAGGAACTTGGCTATTTTTCGGAAGACAAGTACTTGAGCTGTCTTAGATTGTGGCAAGGTGAACGGGAAGCTGGCCGGCCGGCTACTCTGGTAGCCGGTCGGCGATGGGAGGAAGCCGTCTTTTGTTATAGAAGTTCGTTAGTCCTTAGCCGTTTTTCGTGGGGCATCCTTTCCTCGCTTTGACTCTCGCCACGGACAATGGTTCTTTGAGCTGCGACTTTTGACAAGAGAGGGCTTGGGTGCCGACACACTACTTGTCCGACCGCAGGTGGAACTTGAATATAACTTATATGGCAAGTCCCCGGCCGATCGGGTCGAACCCGGTGCCGGACGAGAATAAGGAATGTAGTGACATAATCATAAGCATGATACTCCTCATTCATAGATAAAAGATGGCAGTCCTTGAGTGCTCCTCGGGGGGCCTGTTGTCTCATACTTAGTACAAAAGGTAGCGTGATACATACTGCATTTTAACTGTAAAATCTTCGGAGGAGGTTGGCGTTCCATGGTCGCTCCGACTCCTTGCCGGAATCATCTCTCTTTCGTGCCTTCGGCTTCTGTGCGTCGATCAGGTAGTAGGAGTCGTTTTCAATGCTCTGCTGATAACGAAGGGGCCTTCCCAAGGGGCCGAGAGCTTGTGCTGGCTGGCTGTTCGCTGGATCAGCCGGAGCACAAGGTCACCCTCTTGGAAGGATTTTGGCTTGACCTTCCGGCTGTGGTAGCGGTGCAAACCCTCCTGGTAGATGGCGGACCGGCTGAGGGCTAACAGCCGGCTTTCTTCTAGCAGGTCGACGCCGTCTTCTCGTGCTTCCTTGGCCTCTGCTTCTGTGTACATGGTCACCCGAGGCGAGTCAAACTCGATGTCAGTTGGGATGACAGCCTCGGCACCATATACAAGGAAGAAAGGGGTGAAGCCGGTTGACTTGTTCGGGGTAGTGCGCAGACTCCAGAGGATGGCCGACAGCTCGTCGAGCCAACAGCCGGCCGGACGCTCTAGTGGCACGACCAGTCGGGGCTTGATGCCGGAAAGGATGAGGCTGTTGGCTCGCTCAACTTTGTCGTTTGACTGCGGGTGGGCAACGGACGCTAGGTCCAGTCGGATGCCCTGCATCACGCAGAAACGTGCCAATGATCCCTTGGCAAAATCCGTGCCGTTGTCGGTGATGCTGTGTGGCACGCCGTACCGAGTTGTAATATCTGCGATGAATGTCACAGCAGTCGGCCCATTCAACTTCTTAATCGGCTTCGCTTCAATCCACTTGGTAAATTTATCCACGGCGACGAGCAGATGTGTCATGCCGCCGCGCGCCGTCTTGAACGGGCCCACCATGTCCAGTCCCTAGACGGCAAAAGGCCAGGTGAGGGGAATGGTCTTGAGTGCCGAAGCCGGCAGGTGTTGCTTGGAGCTGAAGACTTGGCACCGTTTGCAATGTTTGACCAGCTCCTTGGCGTCGTCCAAAGCAGTCGGCCAAAAGAATCCATGGCGGAAAGCTTTGGCAACAAGTGATCTTGAGGCTGCGTGGTGGCTGTATTCGCCTTGGTGAATGTCCTTGAGGATTGCTATTGTTGGGGAACGTTGCATAAAATAAAAATTTTCCTACGTTCACCAAGATCAATCTATGAGTTCATCTAGCAACGAGAGAGAGAGAGAGATGCATCTACATACCACTTGTAGATCACGTGCAGAAGCGTTCAAGAGAACGGGGTTGAGGGAGTCGTTCTCGTCGTGATCCAAATCACCGGAGATCCTAGCGCCGAACGGACGGCACCTCCGCGTTCAACACACATACGGTCAGCGTGACGTCTCCTCCGTCTTGATCCAGCAAGGGGGAAGGAGAGGTTGATGAAGATCCAAAGAAGACGACGGCGTGGTGGTGGATGCAAGAAGATCTCAAGGCAGGCTTCGCCAAGCAACTGGGGAGGATGAAGAGGTGTAGCAGGGGGAGGGAGGCGCCAAGTTCAAGGGGTGCGGCTGCCCTCCCTCCCCCCTTTATATAGGCCCCCTGGGGGGGGGGCGCCGGCCCCTCTAGAACCCATCTAGATGGGGGGGGCGGCGGCCAAGGGGGGAGGCTTGCCCCCCAAGGCAAGTGGGGCGCCCCCCACCCTAGGGTTTCCAACCCTAGGCGCAGGGGGGCCAAGTGGGGGGCGCACCAGCCCACCAGGGGCTGGTTCCCTCCCACTTCAGCCCACGGGGCCCTCCGGGATAGGTGGCCCCACCCGGTGGACCCCCGGGACCCTTCCGGTGGTCCCGGTACAATACCGGTAACCCCCGAAATTCTCCCGATGGCCGAAATAGCACTTCCTATATATAATTCTTTACCTCCGGACCATTCCAGAACTCCTCGTGACGTCCGGGATCTCATCCGGGACTCCGAACAACATTCGGTTTGCTGCATACTCATATTCATACAACCCTAGCGACACCGAACCTTAAGTGTGTAGACCCCACGGGTTCGGGAGACACGTAGACATGACCGAGACGGCTCTCCGGTCAATAACCAACAGCGGGATCTGGATACCCATGTTGGCTCCCACATGCTCCTCGATGATCTCATCGGATGAACCACGATGTCGAGGATTCAAGCAACCCCGTATACAATTCCCTTTGTTAGACGGTATGTTACTTGCCCGAGATTCGATCGTCGATATCCCAATACCTCGTTCAATCTCGTTACCGGCAAGTCACTTTACTGCATCCGTAATGCATGATCCCGTGACTGCACACTTGGTCACTTTGATCTCATTATGATGATGCACTACCGAGTGGGCCTGTGATACCTCTCCGTAATACGGAGTGACAAATCAGTCTCGATCCGTGTCAACCCAATGCAGACACTTTCGGAGATACCGTAGTGCACCTTTATAGTCACCCGATTACGTTGTGGACGTTTGGTACACCCAAAGCACTCCTACGGTATCCAGGAGTTACACGATCTCATGGTCGAAGGAAAAGATACTTGACATTGGAAAAGCTCTAGCAAACGAACTACACGATCTTGTGCTATGCTTAGGATTGGGTCTTGTCCGTCACATCATTCTCCTAATGATGTGATCCTGTTATCAATGACATCCAATGTCCATAGTCAGGAAACCATGACTATCTATTGATCAACGAGCTAGTAAACTAGAGGCTCACTAGGGAAATGTTGTGGTCTAAGTATTCACACATGTATTACGATTTTCGGATAATACAATTATAGCATGAATAAAAGACAATTATCACGAACAAGGAAATATAATAATAATCCTTTTATTATTGCCTCTAGGGCATATTTCCAACAGTCTCCCACTTGTACTAGAGTCAATAATCTAGTTACATTGTGATGAATCAAACACCCATAGAGTTCTGGTGTTGATCATGTTTTGCTTGCAGAAGAGGTTTAGTCAACGGATCTGCGACATTCAGATCCGTATGCACTTTGCAAATTTCTATGTCTCCATCTTGAACATTTTTACGAATGGAGTTGAAGCGACGCTTGATGTGCCTGGTCTTCTTGTGAAACCTGGGCTCCTTGGCAAGTGCAATAGCTCCAGTGTTGTCATGAGAAGAGTTTGATTGGCCCCGACGCATTGGGTATGACTCCTAGGTCGGTGATGAACTCCTTCACCCAAATTTCTTCATGCGCTGCCTCCGAGGCTGCCATGTACTCCGCTTCACACGTAGATCCCACCACGACGCTTCGCTTTGCAGTACCGCACCAGCCATCGCTCCACCATTCAACATATACACGTATCTGGTTTGTGACTTAGAGTCATCCAGATTCGTGTCGGCTAAGCGCCGACGTAACCCTTTACGATGAGCTCTTCGTCACCTCCATAAACGAGAAACATGTCCTTAGTCCTTTTAGGTACTTCAGGATATTCTTGACCGGCTGTCGGTGTTCCTTGCGGGATTACTTTGGTACCTTCCTACCAAACTTACGGCAAGGTTTACATCAGGTCCGGTACACTGACATGGCATACATAATAGAACCAATGGCTGAAGCATAGGGGATGCCACTCATCTCTTCTTTATCTTTTGCCGTGGTCGGGCATTGAGCAGAGCTCAATTTCACACCTTGTAATACCGGCAAGAACCCTTTCTTGGACTGATCCATTTTGAACTTCTTCAATATCTTATCAAGGTATGTGCTTTGTGAAAGACCTATGAGGCGTCTCGATCTATCTCTATAGATCTTGATGCCTAATATATAAGCAGCTTCTCCAAGGTCCTTCATTGAAAAACTCTTATTCAAGTAGGCCTTAATGTTGTCCAAAAGTTCTATATCATTTCCCATCAAAAGTATGTCATCTACATATAATATGAGAAATGCTACAGCTCCCACTCACTTTCTTGTAAACGCAGGCTTCTCCATAAGTCTCAAGATAACCCAAACGCTTTGATCATCTCATCAAAGCGAATGTTCCAACTCCGAGATGCTTGCACCAGCCCATAAATGGATCGCTGGAGCTTGCACACCTTGTTAGCGTTCTTAGGGTCGACATAAAACCTTCCGGCTGCATCATATACAGTTCTTCCTTAAGATAGCCGTTAAGGAATGTCGCTTTTAACGTCCCATTTGCCATATCTCATAATCATAGTATGCGGCAATTGCTAACATGATTCGGACGGACTTCAGCTTCGCCACGGGAGAGAAAGTCTCATCGTAGTCAATCCCTTGAACTTGCCGATAACCTTTAGCGACAAGTCGAGCTTTATAGATGGTAACATTACCATCCGCGTCCGCCTTCTTCTTAAAGATCCATTTGTTTTCTATCGCCGCCGATCATCGGGCAAGTCTCACAAAGTCCATACTTTGTTTTCATACATGGATCCTATCTCGGATTGCATGGCTTCAAGCCATTTGTTAGAATCTGGGCCCGCCATCGCTTCTTCATAGTTCGAAGGTTCACCGTTGTCTAACAACATGATTTCCAGGACTGGGTTGCCATACCACTCTGGTGTAGAACGTGTCCTTGTGGACCTACGAAGTTCAGTAGCAACTTGATTCGAAGTACCTTGATCATCATCATTAATTTCTTCTTCAGTCGGTGTAGGCACCACAGGAACATTTTCCTGAGCTGCACTACTTTTTGGTTCAAGAGGTAGTACTTCATCAAGTTCTACTTTCCTCCCACTTACTCCTTTCGAGAGAAACTATTTTTCAAGAAAGGATCCGTTCTTGGCAACAAAGATCTTGCCTTCGGATCTAAGGTAGAAGGTATACCCAATGGTTTCCTTAGGGTATCCTATGAAGACGCATTTTTCCGACTTGGGTTCGAGCTTTTCAGTTGAAGTTTCTTGACATAAGCATCGCATCCCCAAACTTTTAGAAATGACAGCTTAGGTTTCTTCCCAAACCATAATTCATACGGTGCCGTCTCAACGGATTTAGACGGTGCCCTATTTAAAGTGAATGTAGATGTCTCTAGAGCGTATCCCCAAAATGATAGCGGTAAATCGGCAAGAGACATCATAGATCGCACCATATCCAATAGAGTGCGATTACGACGTTCGGACACTTTATTTATTTGAGGTGTTCCAGCGGCGTGAGTTGTGAAACGATTCCACATTTCCTTAAGTGTGTACCAAATTCGTGACTTAAATATTCTCCTCCATGATCCGATCAGAAGAACTTTATTTTTCAGTCACATTGATTCTCTACCTCATTCTGAAATTCCTTGAACTTTTCAAAGGTCTCAGACTTGTGTTTCATCAAGTAGACATACCCATATCTACTCAAGTCATCAGTGAGAGTGAGAACATAATGATATCCTCCGCGAGCCTCAACGCTCATTGGACCGCACACATCGATATGTATGATTTCCAATAAGTTGGTTGCTCGCTCCATTGTTCCGGAGAACGGAGTCTTGGTCATTTTGCCCATGAGGCATGGTTCGCATGTGTCAAATGATTCATAATCGAGAGACTCTAAAAGTCCATCGTAATAGAGCTTCTTCATGCGCTTGACACCAATGTGACCAAGGCGGCAAAGTACACAAGTATGTGGGACTATCGTTACTAACTTTACATCTTTTGGTATTTACACTATGAATATGTGTAACATTACGCTCGAGATTCATTAAGAATAAACCATTGACCATCTGAGCATGACCATAAAACATATCTCTCATATAAATAGAACAACCATTATTCTCGGATTTAAATGAGTAGCCATCTCGCATTAAACAAGATCCCGATACAATGTTCATGCTCAAACTTGGCACTAAATAACAATTATCGAGGTTTAAAACTAATCTCAGAGGTAAATGTAGAGGTAGCGTGGCCGACGCGCATCACATCGACCTTGGAACCATTCCCGACGCCAAGATCGTCACCTCGTCCTTCGCCATCTCCATTTATTCCGCAGCTCGCCTGTGAGTTATAAATGTGAGCAACAACACCGTATCAAATACCTGTGGAGTTACTACAGTATCGGTATGGTACACATCAATTACATGTATATCAAATATACCTTTAGTGTTGCCGCCTTCTTGTTCCGCTAAGTATTTGGGGCAGTTCCGCCCAAAGGACCCTTCCTTTGCAATAAAAGCACTCTGTCTTAGGCTTGGGTCCATTCTTTGAGTTCTTCCCGCAACTGGCTTATCGGGCGGCAACATCCTTGCCGTCCTTCTTGAAGTTCTTCTTACCTTGCCCTTCTTGAACTTAGTGGTTTTATTGACCATCAACACTTGATGTTCTTTCTTGATTTCTACCTCGGTGACTTCAAAGATTGAAAATACTTCAGGGATAGTTTTCACCATCCCCTGCATATTGTAGTTCATCACAAAGCTCTTGTAGCTCGGTGGGAGCGACTGAAGAATTCTGTCAATGACCGCCTCGTCCGGGAGGTTAATGTCCAGCTGGGAAAGGAGGTTGTGCAACCCAGACATTTTGAGTATGTGCTCACTGATAGAACTGTTTTCCTCCATCTTACAACTATAGAACTTGTCGGAGACTTCATATCTCTCGACCCGGGCATGAGCTTGAAAAACCATTTTCAGCTCCTCGAACATCTCATATGCTCTGTGTTGCTCAAAACGCTTTTGGAGCCCGGTTCTAAGTCGTAAAGCATGCCGCATCGAACGAGGGAGTAATCATCGCGACGAGACCGCCAAGCGCTCATAATGTGTTGGTTCTCTCGATGGGTGCTTCACCTAGCGGTGCTTCTAGGACATATTGTTTCTTGGCTGCTATGAGGATGATCCATGTGTTAGGACCCGATCCGAATAGTTGCTGCCATCATCTTTCAGCTTGGTTTTCTCTAGGAACGCGTTGAAGTTCATGGTGACATGAGCGTTGGCCATTTGATCTACAAGACATTTTGCAAAGACTTTAGACTAATGTTCATGATAATTAAGTTCATCTAATAAAATTATATAATGAACTCCCACTCAGATTTGACATCCCTTTGGTCATCTAAGTGTTACATGATCCGAGTCGACTAGGCCGTGTTCGATCATCACGTGAGACGGACTAGTCATCGTTGCTGAACATCTCCATGTTGATCGTATCTTCCATATGACTCATGTTCGACCTTTCGGTCTCTTGTGTTCCGAGGCCATGTCTGTACATGCTAGGCTCGTCAAGTTAACCCCAAGTGTTTTGCATGTGTAAAACTGTCTTACACCCGTTGTATGTGAACGTAAGGATCAATCACACCCGATCATCACGTGGTGCTTCAAAACGACGAACTTTAGCAACGGTGCACGCTTAGGGGAACACTTTCTTGAAATTATTATAAGGGATCATCTTATTTAATACCGCCATTCTAAGTAAACAAGATGCATAAAACATAATAAACATCACATGCAATTATATAAAGTAGTGACATGATATGGCCAATATCATATAGCTCCTTTGATCTTCATCTTCGGGGCTCCATGATCATCTTGTCACCGCATGACACCATGATCTCCATCATCATGATCTCCATCATCGTGTCTCCATGAAGTTGCTCGCCAACTATTACTTCTACTACTATGGCTAACACGTTTAGCAATAAAGTAAAGTAATTTACATGGCGTTGAATCAATGACACGCAGGTCATACAATAATTAAGACAACTCCTATGGCTCCTGCCGGTTGTCATACTCATCGACATGCAAGTCGTGATTCCTATTACAAGAACATGATCTCATACATCACAATATATCATCATCATTCATCACAACTTCCGCCATATCACATCACATGAAAATTGCTGCAAAAACAAGTTAGACGTCCTCTAATTGTTGTTGCATCTTTACGTGGCTGCAATTGGGTTCTAGCAAGAACGCTTTTCTTACCTACGAATAACCACAACGTGATTTGTCAACTTCTATTTACCCTTCATAAGGACCCTTTTCGTCGAATCCGGTCCAACTAAAGTGGGAGAGACAGACACCCGCTAGCCACCTTATGCAACTAGTGCATGTCGATCGGTGGAACCTGGCTCACATAAGCGTCACGTGTAAGGTCGGTCCGCCGCTTCATCCCACAATACCGCTGAAGCAAAATAAGACTAGTAGCAGCAAGAAAGTTGACAACATCTACGCCCACAACAAATTGTGTTCTACTCGTGCAAAAGAGAACTATGCATAGACCTAGCTCATGATGCCACTGTTGGGGAACATTGCATAAAATAATTTTTTTCCTACGTTCACCAAGATCAATCTATGAGTTCATCTAGCTACGAGAGAGAGAGAGATGCATCTACATACCACTTGTAGATCGCGTGCGGAAGCGTTCAAGAGAACGGGGTTGAGGGAGTCATTCTCGTCGTGATCCAAATCACCGGAGATCCTAGCGCCGAACGGACGGCACCTCCGCGTTCAACACACGTACGGTCAGCGTGACGTCTCCTCCGTATTGATCCAGCAAGGGGGAAGAAGAGGTTGATGAAGATCCAGCAGCACGACGGCGTGCTGGTGGATGCAGCAGTACTCCGGCAGGGCCTCGCCAAGCAACTGGGGAGGAGGAAGAGGTGTAGCAGGGGGAGGGAGGCGCCAAGTTCAAGGGGTGCGGCTGCCCTCCCTCCCCCCTTTATATAGGCCCCCTGGGGGGGGGGGCCCTCTAGAACCCATCTAGATGGGGGGCGGCCCCTCTAGAACCCATCTAGATGGGGGGCGGCGGCCAAGGGGGGAGGCTTGCCCCCCAAGGCAAGTGGGGCGCCCCCACCCTAGGGTTTCCAACCCTAGGCTAGGGGGCCAAGTGGGGCGCACCAGCCCACCAGGGCTGGTTCCCTCCCACTTCAGCCCACGGGCCCTCCGGGATAGGTGGCCCCACCGATGGACCTCGGGACCCTTCCGGTGGTCCCAGACAATACCGGTAACCCCCGAAATTCTCCCGATGGCCGAAATAGCACTTCCTATATATAATTCTTTACCTCCGGACCATTCTGGAACTCCTCGTGACGTCCGGGATCTCATCCGGGACTCCGAACAACATTCGGTTTGCTGCATACTCATATTCATACAACCCCAGCGTCACCGGACCTTAAGTGTGTAGAACCTACGGGTTCGGGAGACACGTAGACATGACCGAGACGGCTCTCCGGCCAATAACCAACAGCAGGATCTGGATACCCATGTTGGCTCCCACATGCTCCTCGATGATCTCATCGGATGAACCACGATGTCGAGGATTCAAGCAACCCCGTATACAACTCCCTTTGTCGGACGGTATGTTACTTGCCCGAGATTCGATCGTCGGTATCCCAATACCTCGTTCAATCTCAAGCATCGGCAAGTCACTTTACTGCATACCATAATGCATGATCCCGTGACCAGACACTTGGTCACTTTGATCTCATTATGATGATGCACTACCGAGTGGGCCCAAGTGATACCTCTCCGTAATACGGAGTGACAAATCGAGTCTCGATCCATGTCAACCCAACAGACACTTTCGGAGATACCGTAGTGCACCTTTATAGTCACCCAGTTACATTGTGACGCTTTGGTACACCCAAAGCACTCCTACGGTATCCGGAGTTACACGATCTCATGGTCTAAGGAAAAGATACTTGACATTGGAAAAGCTCTAGCAAAACGAACTACACGATCTTGTGCTATGCTTAGGATTGGGTCTTGTCCATCACATCATTCTCCTAATGATGTGATCCCGTTATCAATGACATCCAATGTCCATAGTCAGGAAACCATGACTATCTATTGACCAACGAGCTAGTCAACTAGAGGCTCACTAGGGACATGTTGTGGTCTAAGTATTCACACGTGTATTACGATTTCCGGATAATACAATTATAGCATGAATAAAAGAAAATTATCACGAACAAGGAAATATAATAATAATCCTTTTATGATTGCCTCTAGGGCATATTTCCAACAGCTATGCCCGTCTCTGGCTTGACGCAGCGCTGGAAGACTCCAGTGACACTGCGTCTGACGGGCTCTCTGTTAACAATTGTGTATACTCCAGCTCGGCGTTGGACTTGTCTTGCCGCGATCTCGTCAGCCGGCAGTTCTCTGTTTACCATGAAGTTGAGGATGGGCTGAGACCATGATGGAGTTGTGACTTCTTCTATAGCCAACATGGCTACTGCAACCAGGGCGGGTGGGCTGGGTGGTGAATAGCTGGAGTCGGCCACCGCCTGTGGTGTTGATGCAGTCCCCGGGCCGACTACCGTAGTCCCCGGGCCGTGTTCTGAAGTCCCCGGGCCGGGTGCGACCATGGCAGTCCCCGAGCCGCCTATCGAAGTCCCCGGCCGCCGCTTGGTTCCCCAAGCCGGATCCGCTGCGTCGGTTAAGCGGCACGAAGATGGAATCAGATTCCGGAGACGGCTTGATAGACGGCTGGAGGAGGCGTTGGAGAGAGACGCCGGTTGGTATAGCTTGTGGAGTGGAGCCTATTCGTGCTGTGGCATCTCGCTGTTTCGTTGTCGGCCCGTGGCACGTGGAGGAACTCACATCCTTCAAAGTACCCGCTGATTTCTTTGAACGAGGAAGCGGTAGCTTGCCATGTTTGCGTCCTTGGCGTCCCGATCGCCCAGATGATTGCTGGACTACCAAATCCGAGTCGCCATAGCACGTGATCCGGCGGATGCCGAGCTCTTGGCTAGCCGAAGTTCGTGTATGGCGCGCCTCGTACTCGCCACATTGTTGGAGGCGGCAAAATGAATTTGCAATGTGTATCTGAGTTTGTCGCCTTTGGGAGAGGTGAGGATGATCTTGGCTCCCAAGCCGGTGCGCATCTTGGACCCATCAAGTGCATCCGCCAATGAGTGGAGTCGGAGCCGCGGCAGTACTGGGTCTCGCCCAAATGACGAGGAAGTCGGCCAATGCTTGGGAATTGATGGCGGTGCGAGGCTGGTAGAAGATTGTGTAAGGGGCCAGCTCAATGGCCCATTTTGCCACCCGTCCGGATGCGTCCCGGCTGCCTATGATCTTGGCGAGCTAGGCGGTGCATACAACCGTGATGGGGTGCTCTTGAAAGTAGGGCTCGAGCTTCTTGGCGGTGAAGTACACGCCATAGCACATCTTCTGGTAGTGCGGGTAGTTACGCCGAGGTGGATGATGCTTAAGTAATACACCGGCCTCTGGACTGGCTGAGCTCGGCCTTCTTCTGGGCGCTGGACCACGATGATGGTGCTAACCACCCGGCTGGTAGCGGCAATGTAAAGGAGCATGGGCTCTTTCTCAGTCGACGCCGCCAAGACAGGCGGCGTGGCCAGCATCTTATTTACCTCGTGGAAAGCTTGGTCGGCTTGGTCATTCCACTCGAAGCGAGTGGTTTTCTTCATGAGTCGGTAGAGGGGGAGAGCCTTTTCTCCAAGCCGGCTGATAAAGCAGTTCAGGGAGGCCAGGCACCCGGTAAACTTCTGGACGTCTCGCAGCTTGGTGGGAATTTGCATTCTCTCAATGGCTTTGATCTTTACTGGGTTGCATTCAATGCCGCGTTTAGAGACCAGGAAGCCTAGAAGCTGGCCGGCTGGTACTCCGAACACGCATTTCTCGGGGTTGAGCTTGATCTGAAACCGGCGCAGGTTCTCAAACGTTTCCTTGAGGTCTTCTAGCAAGGTGCCGCGCTTCTCCGTCTTCACCACGATATCGTCTACATAGACGTGGGCATTTCTGTCGAGTTGCTTGAGGAGGCATTTCTGCATGCAACGCTGAGAAGTGGCACTGGCATTTCTCAAGCCGAATGTCATAGTAAGGTAGCAGAAAGCTCCGAATGGCGTGATGAAGGCGGTCTTCAGCGGTCACCGGGTCCAACTTTATCCGGTGGTAGCCCGAGTAGGCATCCAAGAAACTCAGCAGCTCGCATCCTACTGTGGAGTCTATCACTTGATCAATCCTTGGCAGGGCGAAAGGATCTTTGGGGCAGGCTTTGTTGAGGCTTGTGTAGTCTATACACATGTGCCACTTGTTATTCTTCTTCAGCACGAGGACCGGGTTGGCAAGCCATTCCAAAAAGAACACCTCCATTATGAAGCCGGCTGCTAGGAGTCGGGCTATCTCTTCTCCTACAATCCTTCTATTCTCTTCTGACAGTCGGCGGAGGGGCTGCTTGACTGGTTTTGCATCTGCTCGGACATGTAGCTTGTGCTCGGCGAATTCCTTCGGAACACCCGGCATGTCGTTGGGGGACCATGCAAATATGTCCCGATTCTCATGGAGGAAATCGACGAGCTCACCTTCCTATTTGCTGTCCAGGTTTGCCCCAATGACGGCAAACCTTTCTGGGTGCTCCGGGTCCAGAGGTATCTTCTTCGTTTCCTTGGCTGGCTGGAAAGAACCTTGGGCATCACATTCCTTGGGGTCGGGGGACAGGGCTGGCTGCTTGCCAGCCAAGGCCACGACTCGGACCAACATCTTCTTTTCTTCAGCGATCACAAGGGACTCGGCCAGCTTTCTTGGCTGGCCTTTTCGGAGGATTTCTTGTAATCGCTGGCTATGGTGATGATGCCCTTGGTACTCGGCATCTTCATCTTGAGGTAGGCGTAGTGGGGTACAACCATGAACTTGGCCAGAGAAGGTCGGCCAAGCAGTGCATGATAGGGGCTCTCAAGGTCCACCACTTCAAACCAGATCGCTTCGCGGCAAAAATGATCCTTGTCTCCAAAGAGAACATCTATCTTGATCTTGCTGATTGGTGAGCAGGACAGGCCGGGTACAATGCCATGGAACACGGTCCTGCTAGGCATGAGCTGCTTCGTCTTGATGTTTAGCTTCTCCATGGTGTCACGGTACAGGATGTTGATGCTGCTCCCGCCGTCTATCAGCACGCGGGAGAACCAGGTAGCACGCCTGTCTGTCGCGAGGGTGGCGTCCAAAACAAATGCATAAGAGCCGGGGGACGGCATCACCTCTGGGTGGTCGCCCCGGCTCCAGCTGATAGGCCTTTCTGACCAGTGCATGTACTCGGGGGTGTTGGAGGCGACCGCGTTGACCTCTTGGTGCTGTCG
Organism: Aegilops bicornis; assembly: GCA_021605145.1. Taxonomy (NCBI): domain Eukaryota; kingdom Viridiplantae; phylum Streptophyta; class Magnoliopsida; order Poales; family Poaceae; genus Aegilops; species Aegilops bicornis. Next base: position 784,613,926 of record CM038670.1, read on the forward strand.
GCGCCTGCTGCGCCGGTCTTCGGGCTGGCTTGTAAAGATGACGTAGGCGGCATGCTCGTCAGGGAATTTGTCTTGAACAGTTGCGACCGCTGGTCGAGCGGCGGTACCGTTGAGGAGCCGGAGGCGGTGACCAGAAAGCGGAGGCGGCGCTTAGCCCTTGCCCTTGGAGATTCGCGTGAGCGATGGCACTTCCGGTCGTGTGGTTGGACGGCTTCGGCGCATTGTGGAACTTGCATGGCGCGTCAAGGGCCTGCTTGTAGGAGAAGGCCGGCTGCCAAGCCGGCCTGCCGCCCTTCTGCTTCTTGGGCGCGGGCCGCCCCTCGGGCTGTTCGTCCTCGACTGTGGCCACGTGCCGACTGTTTGAAGGCGGCATGGGGCCCTTGCGCTTGTTGTCGTTCTGATACGGGCGTCGGTTGGAGTCGCCAGCCGGCGTCTTGGGAGCCGGGTTGAGTACCTTCCCGGAGGTGTCCACCCGGAGCTCGGTTTTCATCGAGGAGTCGGCAGTGACGTACTTGTCCGCTATGACTAGCAGCTCGTCGAGGGTAGTCGGCTCGTCGCAGAGAAGCTTGTGCTTGAGGAGGGTGCCTTCTCGGCACCTGGCGGTGAAGTACTCTATGGCTTGAACCTCGTGCACCCCCTCGCAGGAGTTGCGAAGCTCGGCCCAGCATGTGAGGTAGTCGCGAGTTGATTCGGTGGGTCCTTGTACGCACAAGGAGAGCTGTCTGGGCTTGGGAGCCCGCTTGTAGGTGCTGGTGAAGTTGCGGATAAAGGCTTCTGTGAAGTCTAGCCAGCTGTTGATGCTATACGGCTTAAGGCTGTTGAGCCAGGTTCGTGCCGTTCCTTGAAGCATGAGGGGCACATATTTCACGGCAACGCGCCTGTTGCCGTTCGCTATGCTGACTGCAATGGAGTAGTCGATCAGCCAATCCTCCGGCTTCACAGAGCCGTTGTACTTGGGCATGTCCCTTGGGAGCGAGAACCCTTTGGGGAAGGGCTCGTCGCGGATGCGTGGGCCGAAACAAGGCGGGCCGACATTGTCTTCCTCTTCTAGCGCCAGGGATCGCGCTAGGCGGTCGATCCGGTGGCAAGCATCCTTCTCGCCAACTCCTCTGCGGCAACCTAGTCGGCCGCTGAGAGTCGGATGCGTGACAGGCGGCAGGGTGGGATATCTCTCCCCACGAGGCGGAGGAGGAGGCGGGTTGCCTCGTCGCTCCATGGCTCGAGGGCGCCTTCGCGCCACGCCGATGGAGTTCCGGTTCGCTGTGGGCTGGCAGCCGCTTTTTTTTCTTGCCGCTGGTTTTGCCCGCAATCGGCGTCCGCGGACGCTGTGCCGTGCTCTCGGCGTGCGGCGGGGGCTCGCGCGGACGCCGTGTCACCGCACAGCAGCACCGATCAGCTGCTGAATGCGTCTGGTCATGTGGGGGAGCTCTTCGGCCCCCAGTCCATTCAGCTCGTCCACGACCGCCTGGGCGGCGCGCAGATTCTCGAGGGGCGTGGCGTAGACTTGGCGGTCAACTCCTAGCATGTCGGCGACGGCTGCGCCACGCTGCTTGATGGCGCCGATTCGGCTCGGCCCGTTAGGAGGCGGCGTGCCGAAGGCGGCGCGGTCGACTTCACGCTGGTGAGCCTCAGTGAGGCGCTTCATGGAGGCTAACCTCCGGCCTTCCGCCATGAGGGTGAGGCGGCGTGCCTCCAGTGTTTCGGCGTCGGCGTCGGCCGGGAGGGGGACGGACAAGTCATGGACTGCTGTTTGCAGGGCGTCCTGGGTGTTCTCGCCAGAGGCGCCGTCGTGACTGATGACCAGCACCTCGGTGATGGCACTGCCACAGCTGTCGGCTCGGGGGAGCGGGTCGTTGTAGATCACAACGTTGGTGGGGAAAGCGTCGAGTGATGCCGTGTCGGAGTCGACAAGCATCGGGTCGGTGGAGCCAACCAACTCCAAATCCACAGCGGGCTCACTGGAGACATGGAGTTGGTCGAGGAGGATGACGAGGTGGCTCTCGAGGCAGCCTGTGCCGGCGTCGAAGGCTGGCTCGTCGGAGATGCGGGCCTTGCCAAGAAGATTGGCGAGGCAGCTCGCCGCGCAAGCGTCAGCGACGCCTTGCAGCGCGTCGGGGCAAGCGCCATTGGGCGTGCCGGGCTGGCTACGCTCGCTGGGAAGGAAGAGGGTTCCCGTCCAGAACAGATCTCCGGACGACGGTGCACCTGGCCCCATGGTGGGCGCCAAATGTCGGGTGGTAGGTGCGACATATGCCAACCGGTGGCTTATCATTGTGGGAGCCAATAAGACGTTGCCGGTGCCTGGAAATGGGATGAGGCGAAGACATGCACGCCGGTGAATCTTACCCAGCTTCGGGGCTCTCCGTGGAGATAACACCCCATCGCTGCTCTGGTGTGTCTCCGCATGATCACTAGATGAACAAGTGGCTACAAGGGGCTCCTTGATCTGTTCGGTGAGAGGAAGAAGAAAGGCTAGGCTAGCTCTCCTCTTCTCTCTATGTGGTGTCTAAAACTCTCAGAGATCAACCCTTTGCATGGGTGCCCTGGGGGGTTTATATAGGCCTACCCCCCAGGGGTACAATGGTAATCCGGCTGGGCGCGGGCCCTAGCCGATCCACTTCAAGCTTCTCACTTGGCCGCTGCCCACCGACTGGTGTGTCCGCCCATTGCCCGGCTTCTTGGTCGACAAGCTGGTCCCACCGCTAAGGGCCTTGTCGGGGCTGGTTCTTGTTGCCTCAATCCTGATGACGAGGGCTTTGTCGGGGTAAGCATGGCTACAGTGCCGCCGCCTTGGCGGCGATCACTGTACTCTCACCTCGTCTTGTCTCCTTAATGAGGCACTTCCTTCGAGGGAGGGAACAAGCCGGCTATATCTCAGGCCGACTGAGGGAGGCCGAGCCACCTTCGGGCATCTCTCTGACCAGAGGGGCCCGCCGTCTGCGGGTCGTACTGACAGCCTGTCGTGGGTGACTTCATGGTCAGCATGGCAACAGCGTCCTTGCTGGACGGTGATGGCCGCCCGTCTGGCGCATTGTGGCCATCACGGCGCTCCGGGATCTTGAGGGTGGCGGGCTTCACTGTAGCCACGCCCGTCCCATCACCGTTATGTGGGTGCAGATTCTGGGGGTGCGGCCTTGGACGCTTGCTGGGGGGCCGGCTTCTTGGAGTCGGCCTTCTCGTGGCCGGCTCCGCGGAGTCGGCCCTGTGGTGGCCGGCTTCTTGGGAGCCGGCCCTCTTGTGGCCTTCTCCCTGTAGGTTTTAGGGCCGGGCCGCCCCCTAATAGCCGGCCTGAGAGTCAGCCGGCCGGGGGAAGGCGGCCCCATGTCTTGGATGTTGGAGGGCTTGATTGGCTTATAATTTTTCAGAGGTCCCAGGGGGAGCCGGCTAGGCTACCCGTGGTCATTTACTCCGACAGCCGCCTCCCTCCTTTCTTGACCGAGGGTTCAACTCTCCTGGATCTTATCCGATGAGAAAATCACGTTCCCAAAGATTTTATTCCGTTTGGATTCCGTTTGATATTCCGTTTCTTCAAAATACTGAAATAGGCAAAAAACAGCAATAATGGGCTGGGCCTCCGGTTAATAGGTTAGTCCCAAAAGTAATATAAAAGTGGAAAATAAAGCCCAATATGGTCCAAAACAGTAGATAATATAGCATGGAGCAATCAAAAATTATAGATACGTTGGATACGTATCAGGAACTAGCAGAAGCTCCTGAGGCAATAGAGATGCCTGTCGTCCTTTGACACATGGCAAGATGCACAGGTGTTGAGGACTTTGTCGGAGCAGGTGAGGACTTTGGAGTAATTGGAGCAGCGTGAGGAATTGGCCGTGAGGGCTTTGAGGATTTTGGCCGTGAGGGCATAGCTGAGGAACTTGGCCTTGAGGGCATTGAAGGTGAAGCACTTGGCTTGTGCGCAGGCTTCTTTGCCATGGATTTCTTCGGCTTGACAAAGACCTCAGCGGCAGCAGCAGCAGCAGCAGTAGAGTCTTCATTGAATTTCCTCACTGCTTCTCTGGCTTGTCTAGCCAACTTGGCCTGGCGCTTGGCCCATTCATCTAGATAATCCTCACCACGCTTGAGGCTAGTGGGATCTGCTTCTTGGCCAGGTGCCAATGGAGGTCTTGGGCATGGAGGATTGAGAGCGAATTTCTTCATGTATTTGGGAGTAACATATCTGTACTCCCTCCACTCTCTTGCCCATCTCCTCTCTATCTTCTGAATGCGCACCTTGCGCTGATTTTTATCTTCCTCAGGGGGTGTGCAGTACCCAGCATAGATGTCCTCAGGGATTTCAAATGCAGTGTTGACCTCAGGCCTCTTTCCTCCTTTCTGTGGCTTCTTTCCATCAGCCATTTTCTTCAGTTGAGGAATTTGAACAATTGAATTCTCTGAAGAAGTATGCAACTTTTCTTCAAGGAACGCTGCAAATGAGTCAAGTTGATGAGAACCTAGTGATTCAGCAGCGGACATGAGTACCTGTGAACAGAGTATAGTTGCGAGGAATTTGGAGAGGTCATATGCGTTCTCAGAAGATTTTTCAAAAAGAACAAGTTTGAGGAATTTGACCAGATGAGTCTTGAAGAATTTCACTAAGCGTTCTTTGTCTTAGGTTCCAGAGTTGTATAGATCGAAGATCCACACAATTGAGGAATCTTGAAGAAAAATTTAAAGCTTAGAGAAATGACTCAAGAACATATGACATGTGAGGTGTTCAGTGTGTGAAGAATTTGAAGAACAAACACCTTTGAAGATTTTGAAGAAATCATTTGACTCAAAGAGGGCAGTAAAAGTAACTTTTAATTACCCTGGACGAAGAACACGACGAACTGTGAGGTGGAGAAGTGAAGTTCGTCTGTGCAGATCTTCCACGCCCTAACTCGGCGGAGGAAGACGGCTACTGATGGCGGCGGAGTTAAGATTTCCATGCCGGGCTGAGTACGACAGCTGACGAGGTCGAGGCAGTGAAGCTCTTCCTCACCGGCGACGATGAAGTAGCGGCGACGCTAGGGTTTGAGAAGCTCAAGCTGGAGAGAGGTCGAGCGGAGTAAAGGAAGTGAGGAAGGGGATGGAGGTATTTATAGCCACGGTGAAAAACTGTTCGTCCAAAGAATTTGGACGAACGTGCCCCTGACCCTTCTCATGCGCTTGACATGTGTCACCCACGTACCGAGAGGTGGAGATCGTGTGCGATCGTGAGTGAATAGATAAGTATATCGTGGGATGCGGAACGGTTTGAGCGGCAAAGCCGAAAATTTAGATAAGATAAGTTTTAACGTTCCCTTCGCAAATTCTTCAGCTGACAAGGACACAGTGAAGATTTTGAACAAGTTTCAAGTAGAATGCACATGAAGAATTTTTGAATAGAATGGGTTGAGTTTAGCATAGAGGGGGAAGGGTCCGATCACATTCACTTAGCAGAAAAAAAACAACTTGAAGAATTAGCCATAAGTGAATGCTGTAGAGGACATAAACTCATATATATATATATATAGGACAACACTAGTGATTCACAACTCCCTATATAGGAGCCGCGGTGGTGTTCCCAAACTCCTGGAGTGGATCGGTAGATGGCAAAAAAAAAAGATCTCCCCACGATCCCCATCCCCGCCCGATCCCCACCTTCCTCGGCCCCCACCATCCCCATCCCCGCTCAATCCCCACCTTCCCCGCCCCCCTCCACAAATGCCGCCGGCCCCTGGTGCTGGCGCACCTCCCGCTGCCGGCAAACCCGGCCCCGTTGTCGCCGCCTCCCCCAATCCCGATGTACCTCCCGCCGCCGGTCGCTCGGCCCCGTCACCGCCCCGGACCACAACGCGCCTCCCGCCGCCGGTCGCTCGGCCCCGTCGGGGCCCCGGACCACATCGCGCCTCCAGCCGCCGGCCACTCGGGCCCGTCAGCGTGCTACGCAGCCGCCGCCCTAGCACGATGGCGCCCCTCCCTCTCCTAGTTCCTCCTGCCTCGGCGATGCATGTCGTCGCCAACCACCAGGTTCCCACACGGCTGCCGCACCATCCTGCCTCCTGGTCCAGCCACCGCCTCTGCCCCCTCGCATTCCCCTCTGGCAGGCCGCAGCGCGCCCCGACCTCCCTCTGGCCATATGCCCCCAACCTCCGGCCAACTCCATTACCGCCGTCGCGTGCCACCCTACCACCGCTGCCGGTTCTGCTTTTGTGCCTGCTCCTGCCGCCACGGTTGCTGCTCCTTCCGACGGAGTCACTTGCGATTCTCGGCCAGATCAGAATCCGGACTGCGCCAAGGCCAACATCCTCCCTGTGCGCTCCAGGCACCTCTGCGGCCGGTCAAGTTCTTGATGAGGGGTGGATGTGGCCACCTGCTCCTTTTCGTAGTTGCTCCTGCAGACCGCAGCACCTATTGGTCATCTCCACTTAGCCAATTTTTGTGCCTTCCTTGCAACCCAGTAGGTTGCTACACAAACTAGTGTTTTCTTTCAGTAACGATCCAGCAGGTGTTCGTACTACTCACAAAACTCCTCTCTATTTATTCCAACAAATTATGAATTTAAAGTTGAAGTTTTACAAAGCAAATGGAACAATATACTTACTACGCCATAATTCTATATAGTCTGAATCCTTTCCATCCATCTATTCATATTTCTGTGTGTGTGCAGATGCGGCATGTTCTGAATTTTGAATCTTGTCTCCTTTAGTAATCCTCGCAGCCACCACTTCAAAATTTAGATTATTATAGAAAACCAGGAAGTCCAAATTAAAAAGCTGAAGAAGTTCGATGATTATAGAAAACTCAGATTTTCCTCGTTATTAAAGAATGGAAACAAATAAGTTCAAAAATAAAATAACAAGAAGTTTAACTTTTAAAAATAGGGCGCTTCAAAATTTCATAAAAAAAAGATTAAGAAAAAAAACCAGGAAGTCCAAATTAAAAAGATGGAGAAGTTCGATGATTATAGAAAACTCAGATTTTCCTCATTATTAAAGAATGGAAACAAGAAGTTCAACTTTTAAAAAGTAGAGCGCTTCAAAATTTCACAGAAAAATTAAGAAATAAAACAAGGAAGTCCAAATTAAAAAGATGCAGAAGTTTGATGATTATAGAAAACTCAGATTTATCTCGTTATTAAAGAATGGAAACAAGAAGTTCAAAAATAAAATAACTTCTAAAAAAGTTGTTGCTAGAAGTTCAAGTGCTCTGTCCGGGGAAGTTCAAAAATTCTTGTGAGAGAGGTTGAACAAAAATACATGACAGAAGTTCAAGATGAAAATAGCGGGAAGTTCAACTACTACACGAAATGCGTTTCAGATAGGAAAATAAGAATAGAAAACAAAAAGCTTAAAAGATTTTGTTGCTAGAAGTTCACGTGCTACTCCCGGTGAAGTTCGAGATCTCTAGTGTGAGACGTCCGACCTTCAGTTACATGTAAAAAACTGGAAAAAAAGACGTTGTTTTACGCATTCAAAAATATATTTTGAACCGTTGCGAGTATGAAAAACTTATCAACACAAAAAAGTTGCGTGTTTTTAATAGCTTTCCATCGGTATATCATTTGCTCAATTACGGTAAGTGGTTTGAGAATTACGGGCGAAAAACATCACATCAAAAAATAGAGTGAAGTTCAAACGGACATGCTCCAGAAGTTCAACTACTTCACGCAGTGCATTTCCGTTCACGATGAATGCAGAAATCATGATCTCGCCATTTTCTAATTTACCTCAAAATGACGGTAATATCATTTGTGTAAGTTCAAGTCCTTGGTCGGAGAAAGTTAAAATTTTTATTGTGAGAGACGTTTGTACAAAAGGAATATTATTTGTGTAACACTTACGAATGGATGAGAAAATTACAAACAAAAATACGTCCCAGAAGTTCAACATGAAAACAACAGGAAGTTCAACTACTACGCTAAATGAATTTCAGATGAAAAACTTTCAAAATCGTCGCGAGTATGAAAAAATGATCAACACGGGAAAGTTGCGTGTTTACAGCAGCTTTCCATCGGTATATCACCCGCTCAATTCCCGTGAGTGGGATGGAGAGCTACGAGCAGTGGATGAAGATCTACGAGCAAAAAAATCACGTGAAAAACAGAGTGAAGTTCAGGTACACGCACCGAGAAGTTCAGGTTCTTCACGCGGTGCATTTTCAAAGAATCTGTTTCGCGGTAGAGGTAGAACGAATGATCCCGCCGTTTTCGTAATTACTTGAAAACGGCTAGGAATCAGAGAAAACCATCAACATGAAATGTCACGACCGGTTTTCCAATAAAAATATTTATTGAGAAACCGATCTATTAATTCCAGTGTGAGGAAAATCCTCCTCACTGGTAGACAAAACCTTGATACAATAAGCCAGTAGCATTTAATATATTACAGGTGGTCGAGCTGATCTTGCTCAACAATTTATTACAAGCACGCCAATAATTATACATAGTGGCGGATATGACACGATGGAGCGATGGCATACTCTTGACTCGAGGTAAAGTAGTGGAATAACATTGGAGTGGATGATATGACTCTGCCTTTGGCGGCTCATCGGCCGAGGTGAGGCTCGGTGAATATATTTGGGTAGCGGTTTAATATAACATGATGACTAATCCAGGGTCGACGAGACTGACTGGGATTCCTCTAGGCGTCGGACTCGCTATCGAACTCTTCATCCATGAGATCGCCTTCGTCAGCATCTGGCCAAATCAACAAGCCAGGTGAGTACTTCGAAAGTACTCGCAAGACAGTTCGGACAAAAGATATAACAAATGTATGCACGAATGCGTCATGAGTAATTTAACAATGCGCAATCAAATCAGTATAGCAAGGTAAGTAAAAAGGGAATCGGCGGTAGTCCGCTCGAAAACCCAAAGAAAATAAACTAAAAACCGATCGGGTGTCTGAAGCGACACCTCGAAGGGCGAACAAATAAGTAAAGCATGCCACAGTCGGGCGTCTAAGCGACACCTCATAAAGGGCTTATACTGAAAGAAAAGACATGCGTGCCACAGTCGGACGTCGGAGCGACATCACAGAAAGGGCTTGTATCAGAGATAAGTAAATAACAATGCCACAGTCGGACGTCTGAGCGACATCGCTGAAAGGGCTTATATAAAAAGTAAACGAATAACAATGCCGCTGCTGGATGTCTGAGCGACATCGCAGAAAGAGCTTATATCAAGAATAAGTAAAAAACAGTGCCACAATCGGACGTCTGAGCGACATCGCAGAAAGGTCTTATATCGAAACAAGTAAATAACAATGCCACAGTCGGACGTCTGAGCGACATTGCAGAAAGGGCTTATACTTCATTTTACAAGAAATGGTACTCACGGAAAATATTCATCACAAGACAGTAAACGAGTTAGTCCATCCACAGGAAATAAACCTTTAACACTGATGTGGTTCTCAAGAGTTTCTGTCTCCGGGACTGACATTTGACAAGATAAGATGAACACAGCACTTGGATCTGAATAAGATGATTTCAAGGATTTTTGACTCTGCAGAGTTTGTACTAAATTATCCACAGCCAACGGATTTCCGTAGTCACGGGGGACTAGTTCCGTTTACGGTATTTCGGAGGAAACACAGCTAACCAGTACACACCCATCCTACCTCACGTTGCCAGGAATCACCCTAGACAGCGCTCAAGAAAAACTTTGAGACGGGGAGATCACAATCTCGAATAGCATGGGATCAAATTTATATGGCTACGCTCTAAGGGTGCCCCCTCTCGGTCCCAACCGAAACACCCATGCCCCGACCGGATGATAGGCTTTAATCCAGGGCCATGGAACCCTCATCCCGCCTCTCGATTTGGTGTGTACCGAAAGTGGTTTGCAACTTACTAAGCTGTATCCCTTGCGGAAAACGTGTGGTAGTACGAAAGGGGAGACGGACGGAATCGACTGATTTATGTTGACACTTTGGGTCAACGGTTCCGGCATAAGACCGGCATGCTACAACACTGCCATCTTACCCATTCTCATGCCAACTCATGGCCATGCAACTCGCTTTCCAACAACTCATGGATTTCAAACTCACTTGCCTCAACTTTTACGTGATAAAACTTTCATCGAGATGCTCATGAACATGCCATGATACTAATTAATGCAAACATGCCCAAACACTCATCATATCAAAAGTTCAAACATGCTTGCCTGGTTCGGAGTAGTCAGGGCCTAGCTCGGTGAAGTTCGCGGTTCCGTCACCTCCTTCGGTATCTACGGTATACAAAAATATACGCACTAACATAAATACCAAGGGGTGCTAAAAAAATATTCCAAATATTTTTTAAAAAAAATCTGATAAAAAACTAGACAAAATTTTGAAGAGGACAACACTCAAAAATCCTTTTCTGTTTAAAAGTTATAAGTGTTTTGGTCCAAGGACCTTTCTGTAATGAAACAGAAAAAAATACTCGAGGGCGTAATGTAAAAGTTCGTAAACGATTCAGATTGAAAAGCGCATTTGTCAGAATACGCTTTCAGAAAATGGTTCAAAAAAAAGAACAGAGAGGCTGACGGGCGGGTACCACCCGTCAGGTTTGAAAATTCAAACGAGGGGACGGAGCTCGTCGGCGCCCGAGAGCTACGGTGGTCGCCGGCGGCGATCCACGGCGAGGCAGGAGGATCAGGTGGTACCTCCGTGCTCGGTCAAGGCCATTCCACGTCGGTTGGGTGGTGGGGGTGGTCGCGGGCGCGCACCACGTCGACGGCGGCCCTTGCTCCGACGGACGGCGGCTCGGGTGGAGTGTGATCTCGTCGGGGAGGGTTGCGAAGGCCAAATTGAAGCGGGGTTTAGCTTACTGGGTGCTAGGGGAGGCTATCGACGAGATTTGGGCGTCGGGGTCGGCCTCACCGGAGTGAAACGAGGTGGTGGCCGAGGCGGAACGGGGCGGCTGGAGTTGGGGGAGGAGACCTCCTCGAGGTCCTCCTAGTGGCCTGGCAGGGTGTTGGTGAGGTGCAGAGGTGGTGCGTGCTTGAGGGCGAGCTCGGGGCCCCTTTTTATAGGCGGTCCGAGGCGGTGGCCGTGAACGGAGTTCTCCAGCGAAGGTTACGGCAGCGCAGAGCTTGGTCGGGGAGGTTTAGGGGGTTGAGCGTCAACGTGGAGGCCCACTAGTTCAATTCAGACGCTAAACGGACTTGGATTAGGAGCTTTGAGTGGGTTTCGACGGAACGGGGTGGCGCGGGCCCGTCGGCGGCAGAGGGCGCGCCCTGTGCTTGCCGGCCACGGTGACGGTGCCGCGGGGTGCGCTGGCGTGCATGATGCCACGCGGAAGGCATGGGAGCGTTGGGCGGTGCCGGACGGCGTGACGAGCTGGCTTAGGCCCTCGCTGGCCGCCAAGGGTGGCTCGGCCACCGCAGAAACTGCCAATGCCGGCGACGCTCGCCGCCACCGACGGCTGCACCCGTCCAAGGGAGCGTGCGGTGCTCTGGCCAGGGAGGAGGGGCCATGCGCAATGCGCCAGGGCGCACAGTTGACAGGTGGCAACTCTCGGCGAAGAAACGACACCGAACTTCTACGAATCTACTGAATTTTTCTGAAAGTGCAAAGTGACAGTGCATGCTAGGTGTTTGACAGAATGTTTTTGGCATGTGGGGATTTTTCCTTGAGCTGATCTTTGGTAGTGTGGCCTCTCATTGCATCCGGGGCTGCCTGAATTTTGGTGGAATTTTGGAGAAGAGTAGATATGAATTTCACCAAATTTGACAAATCTGGTCCAAACTTGCGAGAGGCTGAAATTTGAAAATTTTGAAAAGAAGGAGAGTAGATCTTGATGGTTCTAGGTTGTGGGTGCTAGGGACTATCCAGAGGAGTTGATTTGAGATCAAAGTTCAAAGGCATTAAGGTACTTGCTTTGCAAAATCACCTAGGCTCAAAAATATGGACAAAATTGTTTTCATGAAAGAAATAAATGAAATAAAGAATCCAAAATGAGTTGGACTGGTTTGGTCAAAATATTTGGATTGCCTCAAAGTGGAAGGAGGGGTTTTGGGAAGATTTACCACAAGAGGCAAGATAAAACCATGGGTGGTTTATTTTAAATAATAGAAGAACCAAAACTCCTAGGGTTTTCTTCTAAAAAAATAAATCCAAAAAAATAAATTTGAGAAAGAGAGAATCAGAAGAAAGGTTTTTAAATAACCAACACCATAGTTGAAGAAGATGCCAAGGTAAAATCCTTTGTCAAAGGGAAAATTCTTGAGAGAAAGAGATTTTTGGAAGGGTTTAAATGACCTCCTTCAAAACCAACCAAGTTTTTGCTAAAAACCAAAACAAAAATTTTGGAGTGCCACAACACCTACCCCCTTAGGAAAAATCTCGTCCCCGAGAGTTCAGCTGATTCTCAAATAAATGTGGGTGCTCTGTCCGAAGAAAATCCTCTCTTTCCCAATTGGCTTCACTCTCGGTGTGGTTGCTCCACTGAACTTTGAAGAACTTGATAGTTTTCTGTCGGGTTCTCCTTTCAGACTCCTCCAAGATTTTTATTGGATGCTCTCGATATGTGAGGTCTGGCTGCACGTCAATGTTTTCATGGGATACTTGCTTCTCTGGGTTGCTCACGCACTTCCTCAATTGCGTAGACGTGAACAGTGTCGTGGACGTCGGATAAATCTTCGGTAAGTCTAATTGGTAGGCTACCGTGCCTCTCCGTGCCACTATGCGTAATGGTCCGATGAATCTTGGTGCCGCCTTCCTTTAATCTTGAATCGATGCTGGCCTCTCATAGGGGATACTCAGAGGTACACAAATTCACCGGTTCAAAGCTGATTCCCGATGTTTTTGATCGTAATAACTCTTACGTCGACTTTGGGCTGTCTTGAGTCGGTCCCTAATCACCTTGACTTTATCTTCAGCCTCCTTGAGCATGTACGGGCGAAGATATGGATGTCTCCAGTTTCGACCAATTTAGCGGGGTACGACATCTTCGCTGCATGTAGCCTCAAATGGTGCCATTTGCAGGCTGGCCTGATAACTGTTGTTATATGCGAACTCTGCGTATGGTAAGCTCTCTTCCCAACTGGTCCCATAGGTGAGGACACATGCTCTCAGCATATCTTCTAGAATCTGGTTTACGCGCTCAGTTTGCCCATCTGTCTGGGGGTGGTATGCGGTACTGAATGCCAGTTGAGTTCCTTGAGCTTGTTGTAAGTGATCCCAAAATCGGGAGACGAATTGAGTGCCTCTGTCCGAGATTATTTTCTTTGGGACTCCATGTAAGCAGACGATACGGGAAAGATAAAGCCTAGCAAGTTTCTGAGTGGTGTGGGTTGTCTTCACGGGGATGAAGTGTGCTACTTTAGTTAGTCTATCAGTGATGACCCAAATGGCATTATTTCCGTGCCGTGATCAAGGTAGCCCAACAATAAAATCCATCCCAATCTCGTCCCATTTCCACTCTGGTGTTTTATTTGGCTGTAAAAGTCCGGCCGGTTTCTGGTGCTCAGCTTTGATGCGTTGACAAGAGTCACAACATGCGATGAACGTGGCTATGTCCCTTTTTAGACCGTGCCACCAATATTTTTCCTGAATATCCTTGTACATTTTGTCCCTCCGGATGTATCGAATACGGGCGGTGTGGCCTTCAGCTAAGATCTGTTGTTTAAGATCCTTGATATTTGGTACGCAAAGTCTATCCCGTACCACAATATTCCCGCTTATCGATAATGAATTCGGGCCTTGCCCAAACTCACTTTCCGCTTAATGCCTTCAATCTTTGGGGTGTCCATCTTTGAGCCTCTTTAATTATTTCCATCGTGGTAGAATGTATTTCTAAATTTGATATGCTGCCTTGGTGACTACCAGCAAGTTGAGTTTAGCAAACTCCCGCCGAAATTCAGGTCTCAGTTTTGCAGGCCGTCATTGCTTGGGCTAGGGTTCCGACTTAGAGCGTCTGCCACTACATTTGCTTTTCCTGGGTGGTAGTGGATTCTAACGTCATAATCCTTCACTAGTTCCAACCAGCGTCGTTGCCTTAAATTCAGTTTCGGTTGTGTGAAAATATACTTGAGGCTCTTATGGTCCGTGTATATCTCACAACGATTTCCAAGTAAAAAGTGTCTCCATTCTTTGAGTGCATGAATAATCGCCGCTAACTCTAGGTCATGAGTAGGATAATTTTCCTCATGCTTATGAAGTTGTCCGGAGACATATGCGACTACCTTGCCTTCTTGCATCAACATGCATCCGAGGCCTTTCCGGATGCGCCGCAATACACCTCAAAATTCTTGTGTATGTCCGGCACAATTAATCTTGGTCTTTGTCGTTAATTTCCTTTTTAATTCTTGGAAACTTTTCTCGCAAGCTTCCGTCCATTCAAACTTCTTGTCTTTCTTGAGTAGCTGCGTCATTGGCTTTGCTATGGTGGAGAATCCTTCAATAAATCTTCGGTAGTATCCTGCCATTCCCAAGAAACTTCAGACGTCATTACCGGCTGGCTGGTGGCTTCCAGCCAAGTACGGCCTTGACTTTTTCCGGGTCTACGGCAATACCTTCTTGGGTCAGTACGTGGCCTAGAAAACCTACTTGCCTTAGACAAAATTCACACTTACTAAATTTAGCGTACAATTGATGTTTCCTGAGTTCCCAGTACAATTTGGAGATGTTCAACGTGCTCTTCTGGTGTCTTGGAGTATACCAGAATATCATCGATAAATACCACAACAAACTTGTCCATAAACTTCATAAATACTTTGTTCATGAGCTGAACAAAATATGCGGGGGCGTTTGTTAGTCCGAATGGCATTACGGTGAACTCATACAATCTGTATCTGGAGGTGAAAGCCGTCTTGGGAATATCTTCGGTTCGCACTTTTAATTGATGGTATCCCGACCTCAAGTCAATTTTTGAGAATACCTTGGCCTCAGCGAGCTGATCAAATAAATCATTTATCCGTGGCATCGGATATTTGTTCTTGATTGTGACCATGTTAAGCGCTCGATAGTCTATGCACAATCTCAGGGTTCCATCCTTCTTTTTGGCAAATAAAATTGGTGAACCCCAGGGTGAGGAGTTGGCTCATATATAACCTTTGTCCAGTAATTCTTTTATTTGCTTCTTCAGTTCTACCAATTCGGATGGTGCCATTTTGTATGGTTTCTTGTATATGGGTGCGGTTCCAGGTGCGAGCTCAATGCTGAATTCTATCTCTCGGTCTGGTGGCATGCCTGGTAGTTCTTCGGGAAATACGTCTGGAAATTCACACACTACTGGAACCTTGCTCAATTCAGAAATATCCACCTTGTTCAATCTTGGTTGCCGGGATATTTTTCTTTCCTTGGCTGAAACTTTTATGGTCTTCCCGTGGTGGTGGGTGAGAATCACGGTCCGGTTGAAGCAGTCAATAAAACCTTTGTTGGTGGTTAACCAATCCATCCCTAGGATGACATCCAGCCCTTTATTTTCCAACACGATAAGATTTGCGTGAAACTTCAACACTTCAAACTCAATAATTACTCCCTGGCAATAACTCTGGGTAACTTGCTTAATCCCAGGGGACTTGACGATCATAGATTTTTCCAAAGGAAGCATCGAAAAATTATTTTGCGAGGCAAAACTTTTCGAAATGAAAGAGTGAGAAGCTCCAAAATCAAACAAAACCATGGCAGGTATTGTGTTGACAGGAAACGTACTGAGTACGATATCTGGGGCATTCTATGCTTCCTCTTTGGTCACGTGGTTCAGATGACCCTTCCTGTGGTTGTTATTTGGGTTGAAATTGTTGCGCTTTGGCGCCGAATTATTGCCTCCATTGTTCGGCTTTGGGTCGAGTTCCTTGGCTTGTGGCACTGCTTGGCATAGTGCCCTTCTTCTCCACAAGCTTAACAGGTAACGCCTGGGCGGTATGTGAACTCCTTGTCCCTTGCATGAAAATTCTTGATTGGCGTGAGACGCTTGTCGTGGGTTTGGGTGCCCAGCTTTTCTGAACATCTGTCTTGCTGCGGTGGTTGCGGGCATGATTAGTCTGGTCCCTCTTCCTCTTGTGGAAATCTTCTAAGCTGCGTCTCTCATTTTCCAAGGTAATGGCCTTATCCACCAGCGTCTTAAAATCTGGAAAGGTGTGCACGACCAGTTGGCATTTAAGCGCGGGCGTCAGTCCATCTAGGAATTTCTCCATCTTATTGCTTTCCGACATACGCTCCTCGTTGGCGTAGCGAGACAATAGTGTAAACTGACTGTTGTATTCTGACACCGTCATTGTCCTTTGCTTGAGGTCATCAAATTCTCTCTTTTTGATCTTCATAAGACTCTTAGGAATGTGTGCCCCACTTAAAAAACCTTCTTTAAACTCCTCCCATGTTATATTATTTTTGTTGGGGTGCATGTGTAGGAAATTTTCACACCATGATGCGGCTTCTCCAGTGAGATAGTGCGGTGCATACTGTACTTTCTCCAGATCTGAAAACTGGGCAATAATTAATAATATTTCAATGTCTCGAAGACAGTCCTCGGCTTCAAGAGGTTTGTCGGTGAGAAAATGTTTGGGGACGCGTCTTTTGTAGCTCGGATAACTTTGATTGCTGCTGAAACTGCCCATGGTGATTTCCCATATTGATGACTTGGTTCATCATTTCCTGATGTTCTTGCTGACTTTGCTCATAAAGATGGCACATTTGGGAAAGTGATGTTTCACTGTCCTGTTGACTTGACTGCCCCTGTGTGAAATTGTTGCTGGGTTGTGTGTCATAATTTTGCTCTGGCGGAGTTGGCATGGAGCGCGTCCAAGGACGAGACATTGTTCACTCTGGGGACATATTTTGTGAAACTCATAAGAAAAGAAATTTGAGTCGCAAAAGTCAATAAATTCATGAAGACGGAAGAAGTCTCAAATGCTCCAAGATTTTTCAAGAGAATAAACGCTTATGCACGGAGAAGGACTGCTCATTACATATCTTACACGCAAACAGTAATTATACAATACATCACTCGTGATATGCATATATTCTCGACATGTTATTTAGGCTAGTGCACTCCTCCAGTTCCTACATGATGCGCAAACAAGCTACTTCTCACAGCTTATGTACATATAAACATATCGCACAAGTCGGTACTTCGCATGGCGGCTAAGCGTACTCAGTCGGAGATGGTAAGGATTTCCCTTGGCCTGCCAAGGGTGAGGCGC
The DNA here is from genome assembly GCA_021605145.1 of Aegilops bicornis. Classification (NCBI taxonomy): domain Eukaryota; kingdom Viridiplantae; phylum Streptophyta; class Magnoliopsida; order Poales; family Poaceae; genus Aegilops; species Aegilops bicornis. The sequence continues at coordinate 784,631,015 of CM038670.1, forward strand.
AGTGAGGCTGGGGACTCAACCTCCTCTTCGGAGATAGGCTCCAGACGTGAAGTGCTGCGCTGAGTTGGTGGAGCAGGTGCCCTATGCGGGACAACTCGAACATGAGCGGGCGCAAGGTGGTGCAGAACGAATCGGAGAAGGCGCAATGACATGGTTGAACTCCTCCGTGGTAGGCGTGACGAGTAGTAGCGAGAGCAGTAGGAGCAAAAGATGTTGATGATGAGACGAAAGTCAGTGGCGGTGCGGTGCACAGGAGCTCCCTCCTGTTGGCGGCACAGCCATGGACTGAGTCCATGCGGGCAGCTACAAAGTCGTCCACCAGGCTGTCGAAAGCTGCCTCCAAAGCCCGGAGATACTCGATAAGCATCTCAAAAGCTTCGTCTCGTTATCCTCTGGGGCAAGAGAACGCGTAGTGGCAGGTGTATGGCACGTGACATGGAAGGTAGCGGTAACGACGAGTCTTCATCGAAGGAAGGATATCCTTGAGATGAGCTATCGCTTCACGGGCTGCCATCTGCAGTGCATGCTTCTCCGTGGGCATGGCTCTCCCCAAGAACCGGAAACGCTCAACTCGCCCTCCCTTGAATTGCACCGCGGCCTGGTGCATGGTTAGACGGTCATTGACCTTGTGCAGAGAGAGTGAGAAGACGGGCGCAAGACAGATGGCCCCATCGTGACTTGGACGATGAAGGAGAGAAGCTTGACGAACCCATCGGGCATGTTGGCTAACATCTGTGACTCGCAAATGTTGTTACCATCTACAAAAGTAGGCAAAAATCCTGAGTGGTCAAATCATAAATTTATGCCGACTATCGTAAATTGACTACATTTGTAAAATTTAGAAATAGCTCTATATGCTAATAACCGATTAGCGATCGCACCTAGTGGCTTCCTACGTCAGCCCGGCTCGTACCAAGCTTGTCACGACCGGTTTTCCAATAAAAATATTTATTGATAAACCGATCTATTAATTCCAAAGGTGAGGAAAATCCTCCTCATTGGTAGACAAAACCTTGATACAATAAGCCAAGAGCATTTAATATATTACAGGTCGAGCTGATCTTGCTCAACAATTTATTACAAGCACGCCAATAATTATACGTAGTGGCGGATATGACATGATGGAGCGGTGGCATACCATCGACTCGAGGTAAAGTAGTGGAATAACACAGTGGAGTGGATGATATGACTCCTGACCGGCGGCTCATCGAGCCGAGGTGAGGCTCGGTGAATTTATTTGGGTAGCGGAAGCGAATATAACACAAAGGACTAATCCAGGGTCGACGAGATCGACTGGGATTCCTCTAGGCGCCGGACTCGCTATCAAATTCTTCATCCATGAGATCGCTTTGTCAAGATCTCACCAAATCAACAAGCCGTGTGAGTACTTTGAAAGTACTCGCAAGACGCTTCGGACAAAAGATATAACAAATGTATGCACGAATGCATCATGAGTAATTTAACAATGCGCAATCAAATCAGTATAGCAAGGTAAGTAAAGGAATCGGCGGTAGTCCGCTCGAAAACCCAAAGAAAATAAACTAAAACCGACCGGGTGTCCAAGCGACACCTCAAGGGCGAACAAATAAGTAAAGCATGCCACGCCGAGGCGTCTAAGCGACACCTCATAAAGGGCTTATATCGAAAGAAAAGACATGCGTACAAATGGACGTCGGAGCGACATCACGTAAAGGGCTTGTATCGTAGATAAGTAAATAACAATGCCACGATCCGGACGTCGAGCGACATCGCTGAAAGGGCTTATATAAAAAGTAAACGAATATCAATGTTGCAGCGGATGTCCGAGCGACATCGCAGAAAGGGCTTATATCAAGAATAAGTAAATAACAGTGCCACAGTCGGACGTCTGAGTGACATCGCAGAAAGGGCTTATATCGAAACAAGTAAATAACAATGCCACAGTCGGACGTCTGAGCGACATCGCAGAAAAGGGCTTATACTTCATTTTACAAGAAATGGTACTCACGGAAAATATTCATCACAAGACAAGAACGAAAGTTAGTCCATCCACGTGAAATAAACCTTTAACACTCATGTGGTTCTCGTGGAGTTTCGCCTCCGGGACTGACATTTGACAAGATAAGATGAACACAGCACTTGGATCTGAATAAGATGATTTCAAGGATTTTTGACTCTGCAGAGTTTGTACTAAATTATCCACAGCCAATGGATTTCCGTAGTCACGGGGGACTAGTTCCGTTTATGGTATTTCGGAGGAAACACAGCTAACCAGTACACACCCATCCTACCTCACGTTGCCAGGAATCACCATAGACAGCGTTCAAGAAAAACTTCGAGACGGGGAGATCACAATCTCGAATAGCATGGGATCAAATTTATATACGCGCGCTCTAAGGGGTGCCCCCTCTCGGTCCCAACCGGAAACACCCATGCCCCCTGACCGGATGATAGGCTTTAATCCAGGGCCATGGAACCCTCATCCCGGCCTCTCGATTTGGTGTGTACCAGAAAGTGGTTTGCAACTTACTAAGATGTATCACTATGGAAAACGTGTGGTAGTACGAAAGGGAGACGGATGGGAATCGACTGATTTATGTTGACACTGGTCAACGGTTCCGGCATAAGACGGCATGCTACAACACTGCCATCTTACCCATTCTCATGCCAACTCATGGCCATGCAACTCGTTTCCAACAACTCATGGATTTCTGAAACTCACTTGCCTCAACTTTTTACGTGATAAAACTTTCATCGAGATGCTCATGAACATGCCATGATACTAATTAATGCAAACATACCCAAACACTCATCATATCAAAAGTTCAAACATGCTTACCTGGTTCGGAGTAGTCGGGGCATAGCTCGGTGAAGTTCGCGGTTCCGTCACCTCCTTAGGTATCTACGGTATACAAAAATATACGCACTAACGTAAATACCAAGGGGTGCTCAAAACATATTCCAAATATTTTTCAAATAAATCTGATAAAAAACTAGACAAAATTTTGAAGAGGACAGAAAAAGAATCACTCAAAAATCCTTTTCTGTTTAAAAGTTATAAGTGTTTTGGTCCAAGGACCTTTTTGTAATGAAACAGAAAATACTCAGGGGGCAGAACAGAAAAGTTCAGAAAACGATTCAGATTGGAATGCGCATTTGTCAGAATACGCTTTCAGAAAATGGTTTGAAAAAGAAAGAACAGAGAGGCTAACGGGCGGGTCCCACCCGTTAGGTTTGAAAATTCAAACGAGGGGACGGAGCTCGTCGGCGCCCGAGAGCTGCGGTGGTCATGGCGATCCATCCACGGCGAGGCAGGAGGATCGGGTGGTACCTCCGTGCTCAAGGCCATTCTGCATCGGTGGGTGGTGGTGGTGGTCGCCGGGCGAGCACCACGTCAAGGCGGCCCTTGCTCCGCGGACGGCGGCTCGGGTGGAGTGTGATCTCGCTTGGGAGGGTTGCGAAGGCCAAATTGAAGCGGGGGTTAGCTTACTGGGTGCTAGAGGAGGCTATCGACGAGATTTGGGCGTCGGGGACGGCCTCACCGGAGTGAATTGAGGTGGTGGCCGAGGCGGAACGGGGCGACCGGAGTTGGGGGAGGAGACCTCCTCGAGGTCCTCCTAGTGGCCTGGCGGGGTGTTGGTGAGGTGCAGAGGTGGTGCGTGCTTGAGGGCGAGCTCGGGGCCCCTTTTTATAGGCGGTCCAAGGCGGTGGCCGTGAACGGAGTTCTCCGCGAAGGTTAGGGCGCGCAGAGCTTGGTCGGGAGGTTTAGGGGTTGAGCGCCATCGTGGAGGCCCACCGTTCCATTCAGACGCTAAACGGACTTGGATTAGGAGCTTTGAGTGGGTTTCGACAGAACGGGGTGGCGCGGGCCCGTCGGCAGGAGAGGGCGCGCCCTGTGCTTGCCGGCCCCGGCGACGGTGCCGCGGGGTGCGCTGGCGTGCATGAGGCCACGCGGAAGGCAGGGAGCGCGGCATCGACGGCGTGGCGAGCCGGGTTTCGTGCCTCGGCTGGCCGCCAAGGGTGGCTCGACCACCGCAGAATCGCTAACGCCGGCGACGCCGCCGCCACTAACGCCTGCACCTGGCCCAAGGGAGCGTGCGGTGCTCTGCCAGGAGGAGGGGTTGCGGCGAACGCGCCAGGCGCATAGCTGTGGTGACAACTCTCCGACGAAGAAACGACAATCGAACTTCTCTCAATCTCTCAATTTTTCTCGAAGTGCAAAGTGACAAAGGCATGCTAGGTGTTCGACAGAATGTTTTTGGCATGTAGGAATTTTTCCTTGAGCTGATCTTTGGTAGTGTGGCCTCTCATTGCATCTGGGGGCTGCCTGAATTTTGGTGGAATTTTTGGAGAAGAGTAGATATGAATTTCACCAAATTTGACAAATCTGGTCCAAACTTGCAGAGGCTGAAATTTGAAAATTTTGATAAGAAGGAGAGTAGATCTTGATGGTTCTAGGTTGTGGGTGCTAGGGACTATCCAGAGGAGTTGATTAGAGATCAAAGTTCAAAGGCATTAAGGTACTTGCTTTGCAAATCAACTAGGCTAAAAAATATGGACAAAATTGTTTTGGGCAAAGAAATAAATGAAATAAAGAATCCAAAATGAGTTGGACTGGTTTGGTCAAAATATTTGGATTGCCTCAAAGTGGAAGGAGGGGTTTTGGGAAGATTTACCACAAGAGGCAAGATAAAACCACGGGTGGTTTTTTTTTTAAATAATAGAAGAACCAAAACTCCTAGGGTTTTCTTCTAAAATAAAATCCAAAAAAATAAATTTGAGAAGGAGAGAATCAGACGAAAGGTTTTTAAATAACTAACACCATAGTTGAAGAAGATGCCAAGGTAAAATCCTTTGTCAAAGGGAAAATTCTTGAAAGAAAGAGATTTTTGGAAGGGTTTAAATGACCTCCTTCAAAACCAACCAAGTTTTTGCTAAAAACCAAAACAAAAATTTTGGAGTGTCACATGAAAATTTTTGCATTTTCCGCAGCTTTTCAACGGTATATTATTTGGCCCATTCCGATAAAGTTTGTAGAAATTACGGTGAAAATACGTTTTTCGCCATTTTGGAAACTGACTTAAAACCGTAAAGAATTGGGAGAAACAATACATACCAAAAAGTTTCGCATTTGTTCAAGCTTTCCAACGCCATATCATTTGCTGCATTCGGACACACGGTTAAAAAATTAGCTCAAAAATACGAACTCGGTAGGACTTGGACCATTTTCTAAATTACTCTTAAACCATTCAAAACTAGAAAAAAACTTTCAAGATAAAAAAGTAGCACATTTTCATAAGCTTTCCAACGCCATATCATATGCCTCCATTGGACTAGCCGTTTAGAAATGACATTAAAAAATGAACTCAGCTGTTCGGTTTACGAAATTTTACTTTTTTTGAAATTACTCTTTAACCATAGGGAATTAGAAAAAACTTTCAACATGTGGAAGGAGCAGTTTTGCAGCAGCTTTCCAACGCCATATTACTTGCCTCATTCCGATAAACGATTTAGAAATGCGATAGAAATTACGATTCACGTTTTTTGTGTGAAGAAAAAACGGTTTTCAAAACTGCTCTTAAACCGCTTACATTTTGCGAAAAATTTAACTTGGGTCATGATACTCGTGTCCATAGCTTTCCAATGGTATATAGCAAGCCCTATTTGGGCAATGTTGCGGTAAGTTCAACCTAGCACAGGGGGAAGTACAGGTCGAAAAACTCAGGCAGTAAAATCGCAAAAAACGCGAGTTCTTCACAACCCGAGTGCAAAATCCACCTATGAGCGAGATACCTATCTAAAACGAGTATTTAGTTGCTAAATATTGTTTGAAGATTACACTAAATCACATGGAACACGACTAACCAGGAAAACTCGCGGTAGAAGGCACGGTTGCGAAGATAGCCCGAAGGTCGGGTTCATACAGAGAGAAGTTCAGGCGCGCGTACAAACAAAAATACGTCACAGAAGTTCAACGTGAAAACAGCATGAAGTTCAACTACTATGCTGAATGAATTTCAGATGAAAAACATTTAAAATTGTTGCGAGTATGAAAAAATGATCAACACGGGAAAGTTATGTGCTTACAACAGCTTTCCACCGGTATATCACTTGCTCAATTCCGGTGAGTGGATGGAGAGTTACGGCAGTGGATGGAGACCTACGAGCAAAAAAATCACATGAAAAACAGAGTGAAGTTCAGGTACACACGCCGAGAAGTTCAGGTTCTTCACGCGGTGCATTTTCGAAGAATCTGTTTCACGATAGAGCAGAACGAATGATCTCGCCATTTTTGCAATTACTTCAAAACGGCTAGGAATCAGAGAAAACCATTAACATGGAAAAGTTTCGCATTTTCCGTAGCTTTTCAGTGGTATATTATTTGCCCCATTTCGATAAAGTATGTAGAAATTATGCCAAAAATATGTTTTTAGCCATTTTCCAATTTGAATTAAAACTGTAAGGAATTAGGAGAAACAATATATACGAAAACGTTTCGCATTTTCTCAAGCTTTCCAACACCGTATTTTTGCATTCGGTCGTACGGTTAAAAAATTAACTCAAAAATACGAACTGGATGCAACTTGTACCTTTTTATGAATTACTTTTAAACCGTTCCAAATTACAAAAAACTTTTAACATGAAAAAGTAGCGCATTTTCACAAGCTTTCCAATGCCATATCATTTGCCTTAAATGGATTAGCCGTTTAGAAATTACATTGAAAATACGAACTCGGCTGTTCGGTTTGTGAAATTTTACGATTTTCAAAATTACTCTTTATCTATAGGGAATTAGAGAAACTTTCAACCTGTTGAAGGATCGGTTTTGCAGCAGCTTTCCAATGCTATATTATTTACCTCATTCCGATAAACGGTTTAGAAATGCGATCAAAAATACGATTCACGTTTTTTGTATGAAGAAAAAACGGTTTTCAAAATTGCTCTTAAACCGCTTACATTTTGCCAAAAAATTAACTTGGATCATGATATTGGTGTCCATAGCTTTTCAACGGTATATCTCAAGCCCCATTTGGACACCTTTTAGCTGAAGTTCAACCTAGTACTTGGGAAAGATCAGGCGCGTTGCTCGGGAAGTTCATGTTGTGATCAGAATATCATTCTGATCCCGTGATCAGAATATCATTCTGATCCCGTGATCAGAATAGTGTTTATGTATATATAGCCAATGAAGAAAAACGACGGAAACAGTGAAGATTTTGCAAAGTTGAAGAAAATGAACAACTGAGGAATTTCAAAAATGAGGAAAAACTCAAATTGAAGATTTTCAACTTTTGGTGGTGGCGTGACCCACCATATAAGAATGATGATTTCAGACACCGCGTACAGTTGTCGTAGGGTTTTGAGAATCAAATTCTTCGTTAATTTCTTCACACTAAGAGTGTTATTCTTCATTGATTGAAGAAAAACTTTTCTTCATGTGTTGCACATCTAAGTCATCAATTTTGCATAAGTGTTAGGATGAGTGTCCTTTTCAAAAACATTCAAGATTCTAAGATATTTAGCTCACACCACAACTTGCTAAATCTCTTCTCATCCAAGGGCTTTGTGAAGATATCGGCTAGCTGTTCTTCAGTCTTCACATGCTCAATAGAAATGTCACCCTTCAACACATGATCACGAAGAAAATGATGACGAATCTGAATGTGCTTTGTCTTCGAGTGCTAAACTGGGATGTGAGCAATCTTGATGGCACTCTCATTGTCACAGAAGAGAGACACATTCTTCACATTGACGCCGTAGTCCTTGAGAGTTTGCTTCATCCACAAAGAATTGAGCACAAAGAAGAACCAAAGAAGAATGTACTCAAATTTTCAAAGTAGAGACAGTGATACGCAGTTTTGTTTCTTCGAGGACCAACAGACCAAAGATCTTCCGAGGAAATGACATGTACCAGATGTTGACTTGTGGTCCACACGATCACCAGCATAGTCAGAGTCAGAATATCCAATGAGATCAAAAGCCGAGCCGTTGGGGTACCATAATCCAAGTGTTGGTGTGTGAGCTACATATCGAAGAATATGCTTCACAGCCTTATGGTGTGATTCCTTCGGTGTAGCTTGAAATCGGGCACACATGCAAACACTAAGCATAATATCTGGCCTACATGCACATAGGTACAATAAAGAACCAATCATGGAGCGGTATACCTTATGATCGAAGTCAATACCATTTTCATCAAGTAATCGATGGCCATTTGTGGGCATAGGAATTTTGACGCCTTTGCAATCTTGCATGCCGAATTTCCTCAAGACATCCTTGAGGTATTTCTCCGAGATATGAATATGCCATTGCGCTGTTGGATTTAATTTGAAGACCTAAGAAGAATTTCAACTCTCCCATCATAGACATTTGATATTCTTCACTCATCATATAGGCAAATTCATCACTATAACGTTGGTCAAGACAGCCAAAGATAATATCATCAACATATATTTGGCACACAAACAGTTCACCATCATAAGATTTAGTGAAAAGAGTAGGGTCGAGTGAACCGGGTTTGAAGCCTTTCTTCATGAGGAATTCCTTCAAAGTATCATACCACGCCTCGAGGGTCTCGCTTGAGGCCATAGAGGGCCTTATTGAGTCTCAAGACTTTGTCAGATGCTTTGGATCTTCAAAACCGGGGTTGAGCAACATATACTTCTTCCTCAAGCTTACCATTGAGGAATGCACTTTTCACATCCATTTGATATAAGATGATTTCATGATGGTTAGCATAAGCAAGTAATATGCGAATAGCCTCAAGTCTAGCACAAGTGCAAAAGTTTCATCGAAATCAATTCCTTCAACCTGTGTGTAGCCTTGAGCTACAAGCCGTGCCTTATTCCTCACCACAAGGCCATTTTCATCTTGCTTGTTGCGGTAGATCAACTTTGTGCCAATTATATTGTGCTTCCGAGGATCTGGATGTTTGACCAGTTCCCAGATGTTGTTGAGCTCAAACTGATGTAATTCTTCTTGCATGGCCTGAATCCACTCAGGCTCCAGAAATGCTTCATCTACCTTAGTGGGCTCTGTGATAGAGACAAAAGCATATTGCCCACAAAAGTTAGATAAATGTGGAGCTTTTGAGCGTGTGAGAGGACCTGGTGCTTCAATGTCATCGATGATCTTTTCAACTTGCACTTCTTTTGCAACGCGAGGATGAGCTGGTTGTCGTCGAGGAATTTGAACAACATTTTCTTCAGCACCATTTTCTCCAGTATTTTCTTCAGGAGCATTAGCTCGATGTTCTTCATGTTCTGGGATGAATTCTTCAGTAGGAATGACATCCTCAGTAGCCTTGAACTTGATAGATTCATCAGGTGCTGGTTCATCTATCACAGAAGGTAGGTGCTCTCTTTGCGAGCCATTAGTTTCATCGAACCGCACATCTACAGTTTCAACAACCTTGTGAAGAACATTGTTGAAGACTCTGTAGGTGTGCGATTCCTTTCCGTAACCAAGCATAAAACCTTCATGTGCTTTTGGTGCAAATTTAGCATTGTGATGAGGATCTTCAATCCAACATTTAGCACCGAATACTTTGAAATAACTCACATTTGGTTTCTTGTCAGTGAGGAGTTCATAGGCAGTCTTCTTGAAGAATTTGTGAAGATATACCCTGTTGATGATGTGGCACGCAGTATAAATTGCCTCAATCCAGAAGTGACGAGGCGTCTTGTACTCATCAAGCATAGTGCGAGCCATCTCAACAAGAGTTCTGTTCTTGCGCTCCACAACGCCATTCTCACGACAAAAAAAAGACACATCCGTGACATTTTGGGCCGAACGGATTTTTTTCCTGTCATACATATGACACTTCTATGACGATAATTGTGACAAAAACCGGTATCATCATAGATGTGGTGGGATCCTACTTCTATGACAAAAAATCATCACAGAAAATGGGCTTTTCGTCCTGGGCAGGCCGGAGATGCAGCTGCATGACATTCTTTGGGCCGTCCATGACGGAAAAAACCATGGTAGAAGCGAGGGGGGGGGGATTTCGGGGAGTTGCCGGTTACGGTGGGAGGTCGAGGGCCGAAGCGATGCTGCTTTCTCTCGTGACGACGCTGCTGTGCGTAGGCGCGTTGGCTCTAATCAACCCGAGCGACAGACCGCAGTTACGCTGCATCGAACCCGAGCGATCGATTGATGGCTGTTAATCGAACCCGATGGAGCGATTCTTCGCCATCGCTGCTAATCAAGCCGATCGATGTTGCCTCCGGGATGAACAAAGTGAGCGCCGCGGGGGTTGGATGAACAAAGGAGCGGTGGCGTTGCCTCTGGATGAACAGGAACCCGTGGTGTGGAGGGCTGGATGAATAGTAGACGGTGGAGGGGTGACCGTGGAGGGGTAGTTGAACAGGACCCCGTGGTGTGGAGAGCTGGATGAATAGTAGACGGTGGAGGGGTGCCCGTGTGGAGGGGTGGTTGAATAGTAGCAGGTGGAGTAGCGCGCGGTGGAGGCTGGATGAACAGGAGCCCGTGGAGGCTGGAGGAGGTTGACGGTGAAGATGAACAGTATCCCGTGGAGTCTCGTTTTGCGGTACGCCACACCCTCCCCTGCTTTCGATCAGAAGCGCCCAACACAAGTCCGCTTGGCCCACTTTGCGGTATGCCACACCCTCCCAATCAACAGGACCCCTGCTTTGACCGTAGGGAGGTCCGCTTTCTCCGCTTTTGGCACGCCACACCCCTCCCGATCAACAGGACCCCCGTTTCGATCGTAGGAGGTCCATTTCCTCCATTTTGCGGTACGCAAGGCCCCTCCCGATCAACAGGACCCCATTTTGAACGTGGCCGGTCGAACACAAGGCCGCTTCTCCACAGCGGTACGCCAGGCCTCGTTTCCATCGCCTGTTCCGTCCAAGCCCTCCCGATGAACACGACCACGCATTTCGTTCCGATCCAGCCGGTTGGCTCCCCATGAACACGATGACGACGTTGTTTCTCCGTTCTGACCCAGCCATGTACATATGCGCGATAGGCATTAGAGGCCCTGCCCGTATGTACGTACATGGCCGTATTTTCTTTCTTGCACCCTCGCCGATGTACGTACGTGTACATGCTACGTGCGCGCCTCTACTATGACACGTGTGCGCCTCTACATCTACGACACGTGCGCGCCTCTACATCGACCAAGATGTACGCATATCGTTCGCGACCATAATGACAACGCTACGTACGCTTCGACCAGGTGGGTCCCGACTGTCAGGCACTTCCTTGCGTGCGAAGATGTAGCTGGTGGGTCCTAGCAGTCAGGGGGCGAATCATTTTTTTCGGACGCACTTCCTTTTCTGCGAAGATGTAGCTGGTGGGTCCCAGCAGACAGGGGAAACGTTTTTTTCACGAAATACGGTGGCCCGTCCGGTGGGTCCCCGCTGTCAGGTGGAGGAATAATTATTTTGCGCGTAATAAGGAGGCACTTCTTTGCTGCGGCCGTGGACCCAGCTGTCAGCCTCTCCATGTACACCCACGTCCGATGGAAGCCATTCCTCGACCACGCTGACCACGCCGCCACGAGAGCACTGTGGCAGTGGACGACGGCGAGGCCTAGGAAGGGACGACGCGAAGTCGGGAAGACGCTGCAATGGATGCCCACGCCAGAGAGGAGTATGAGGGTTCACTGCTCGTCATGCGGTGTGAGGCTGCCATCGCCGTAGAATAATAGGGGGTGTGGGTGCGTAGAGGGATGGCCTGGCAGCGGTGGGAGTAGTAGGGGGCGGTGAGGCCTCCGCGGCATCACAGCCGGCCACGGGCGGCAGGAGCAGGCGGCACGACCGGCGCTGCTTTGGGCGGCTGGAGCAAGAAGACCAGAGGTTGAAGAAGCACTACGGCCGTTGGATGGACATCGTACGGTCACTGGAGCTAGAATCGTTCATATATTGACTAAAGTTGACATAGGCCTCCGTCCTAGTCAACTTAGTAGGCCCACAAGTCAGCCTCCCACCAAGGTTGGTCCCATCTAGCAGGGGGGTATTCATTTTTTGTGCGTAATAAGGAGGCACTTCCGGTGGGTCCGAAATGACAATGGGGGACGTTTTTTCACGAAATACGATGGCCCAACCTGTGGGTCCCAGCAGTCAGGGGGAAAGTTTTTTTCGCGAAATACTGGTGGCCCGTCCAGTGGGTCCCAGATGTCAGGTGGAGTAATAATTATTTTCCGCGTAATAAGGAGGCACTTCCGTGCGGCTGCCGTGGGACCCAAATTGCCGCCTCTCCATCACAAAGATTTCTTCCGATGGAAGTCGGTCGTTGACCACATTGACCATGCCGGGCTGAGAGCACCACGATGGTGGACGACGGCGAGGCCTAGGAAGGGGACGACGCGGAGCCGGGGAAGACGCGGCAGTGGAAGCCCGCGTGGAGAGGAGTACGAGGGTTCACCGGTTCGGCTGCGGTGTGAGGCTGCCGTCGCCGCAGAATAACAGGGATGTGGGTGAGTAGAGGGATGCCTGCCAGCCGTGGGAGTAGTAGGGGCGCCGAGGCTCAAGCGGCAAAGACAGCCGGCCACGGGAGGCGGGAGCAGGTGGTCTCCGGCCTGCTTTGGCGGTCGGAGCAAGAAGATCGAGATTGAAGAAACGACGGCCGTTGGATTGACATCCAACGGTTACGTCTGCTAGAATCATTTGTTGACGTAGTATATAATAACTAAAAAATCTTGCATACGCCACAACTAAACAGGCCCACAAGTCGCACCACTCCCTCTTTTTAATAATTTATATATAGCTCATGGCAACTTCTTTTGCAATTTATTGCAATGCTTTTTTTGGTTTGCCAGGGCCAATTTCGCATATTTCTGTGGGTTCCAAACTATTTTTAATAACGAAATGTCGAGCCAGATTTAAAGTACTTTGAAGATATATTTGAATTAGTTTAATGCCCAGTGAAATAGGAATCTGAAAATGTGAAAACAATCATAAATTATAAAGTAATTGCCAATTTGTCATCTGTTTTTATATTTACAACTCATTTCATATTACTTTCAAGGCGTAGAAAAATAAGTAGGCCTGGATTGGGTATTCTTCAGAAAAAATAAACTGGGCTCATTTGCACAAAGAAAAAATAGCTGGGCTGGTCACATGATGAACATAAAATACAAGCCTGGGCTAGATGGGCCACAGCCCAGTTCAAACCCCCGCCCGTCTCAACAATACCAAACAAAAAATATCGCCGAGTAGCTACGCCCTGTGTGTCACCGATCTTGTGATGTTCTCTTGTCTATTGACTATATACGCCACAATGTCGTGGGTCCCAGATGTCGAGGAAAACACTAGGAGGAAGCATTTTAGTTTTCCATACCGACGCAGGGCCCCTACTGTCATCCTCTCCACGTACTTCTGCTGATTCCTGTTGTTTGTTGACCATGTTGACAACGCGAAAGGGCGGCGCCGCGGCGAGCGCATCAAAGCGCGCGGAGGACGTCGGCGTTAAAGATTTAGGAGACGGTGGGGCGGTGATGCATGCGCTGAGGCGCAGCAAGCCGTGGGAGGCGGAAGGTATGCTCACGGGCGCTGGTTTGGTTTTGGCTACCGGAGGAAGACCGGATGAAGAAACACGATGCATCGTAAAAAGCAGCAGGAGTACTTAACAACCTTAATCAAAACCAAATAGGGCACTTAACAATCAAAGCTGAAAGCAAGATGAGTACTTATACAGTTCAACTGCATAAAGCACGCCTCAAACAGTGCTACTTTGCCTACAAAGCTCTGCTTAACCAAGGGTGAGGCCGCCAAGCCCCAGCACAAGGCCCAGGCGCCACCCTGCGCATCCACAACCTTCTGAAAGCGGCTTCATCTTGCAACATGGTCAATAAATAGGATATTCGCTTTAGAGCGATGGAAAAGCATGAACATAATCTTTTGTCCTATTCTCGAAGATGGACGGGCCTTCATTATCTGAGACCACCCACGAATAAGTATCATTTCGCCTCCAAGGGGAATTGAGTAGGTCGACATAAACATCATGTTGTGACCAAGCGTTAAGTCCGACCCGACCATGGTCGTGCATCTCAGATATGAACAATAGAACTCGGCAGTTCCTCGCTTTCAAGAAGATCACAATCTGTAAAACTTGTATAAGCAATAGTTTATGAACAACATATATAACAGAAAACAACTCGCACTATAAGTTTCTCGGCTACGCTTGGACCTGTTCAACGAAAGTGCAGAAGGGCACACATATCCCACGTGGCCTTCCACCATTGAAACGCCCCACAAGGACCTCAAGACGATCAATAAAGTGTAGGAACATGTGGATGTCGATCCACCAACTTTAGTGCCATTAGTAACGGCCGAAAGTTATTACAGAGTAACAAACGAGCGTATCGCTTAACTCTGAAAAAACCTACACGTGCCACCAATTATAAGACAATATTAGTTAGAAGTAGCATCTTCGTGAGAGATTCGCTGCTACTTCTAAAGTTAAATTGTGATTAGTTAGATGTAATAGGTGGATTAAGAAGTAATCGAGGCAACAAGCAAGAACCAGATACAAAACTAACATGGATGAACAATTGAACGACGCCGGGTGGAAGATCGCAAAGGAAGATGAGACCAGGTTTTGCTATTTCCATCAACATTCGCGGCGCCAACTTTCAGTCCGTAACACTTGAGAAAGTTTATCCAAGTTCGCCATAAAAAGCAGCGATCTTCTTGGTTCATGAACCCAACTCGAAGCAATATCCATGGATTGTCTTCACTGTGACCATTAAACTAGTGTATTCAGCTATGGCAAGGCCGAGCATCTTGAGTACATGTGTTCTGGCAGAGCAAATAATACACTGCAGGAAAAATAATATGAGAACACAACATGTTAAAAAAAACCCACCCTCCCGGATAGAGAAGAGGATTCTAGGAACATACTGCGGCGCTGCTTCAAAATGTTGTGGTAGGACGAGAAGGAGCAAGTGTATGCCTCGCTGGGCGCAGAAATCAGAGGGTACTCGCACTTTGGGCAATCGCAACTAAAACACACTAGATTCAAGACGAAGAAAAATGCATTAACGGCGGCGGCTGCCATCCTAGGATTACCTGCGACCAAGGGACTTGGATTTATCGGGATGGATGAAGAATTCAGACTGGTTCTCCATGAGAAAACCCTATGCAATTGCCGAGCGGGGTTTTCTCTGAACAAGCAACGAGGGAGAAGGGGATTCGTGCCTGAAATATTGCCGCTTCGTCCATTCCATCTTATCGCTAAAGTCGGAAAGGGGGGTTGTGATTTGACGGCTCATTGGGCATTATCATGGCGCCACGACCGGGTGTGTCTACCGTGAAGTTGTGCACTCTAATTTGTGCATATGGCACGTGGACTCCGCTGTCGGTTGCCCCACATATCAGCGTAAAGGAAGTAGAAAGACAGGAGTAACTAGTTACACATAAATATATTTTTTGACAGAGAGATACTCCTCTCAGAAAGAAATATACAAATCTTTTATATCACATGCTCACCTTGCCGAGAAATATACTCCCTCTGCAACGCACGGGCATTATGGGGGTTCAACTTTTTTTATGGGGGTTCAGCTGAGAATATAATACTCAGATAGGCTCACGGTTCTGGACTTTGGGCCGCAGGCCGACCCTGCATGTTTGGAGGCCGATGTGTTCTACCTCAACGCTTTTCATATTGCAAGCGATCGGCATCGCGCTGGTTTTAGATGTCGCCGCAAGGCTTAATACACAAAATTGAATAAAGCACGACAGATGTTGGAATGAAATCGAACGACAGTTCCTAACCAGCAATCAGAGTTGAAATTCTATCAACGATATACCATGTGATAAATAATGATGTCGTACTACTTATACACACAGGACACTTGTTTCACCATGCCAGATTATTACATCAAAATCTCTCGGAGGATAGATCAGTTCGGCAGCTATGCGTTGCCATCAAGAATTTTAAAGTTGATTTGGACCATCTCTCCTTGCCCAGAAAGTTCGATTTTGACATCATCCCCTACCGCAAGATATCATTTAGATTTGAACCTTGACCATCCTTTAGCATCAATCATCATGCGACCATCCTTTGTACTTACGGTATATTGAGCAGGTTTATTCACACAAAGGCTGCGCATGGTAAGAGAAACTTGGCCGCGGTCGCCCGGATTGTTGAACGACTCCCTCGTTGCTCTAGGAATTCTCTGTTTGAAAACAATAAGACATACCCAAACAGTTAGATCAACACAGTGAATCATGTGAAACAACATGGAAAGACAAAAGAACGAAGCACTTGGGCGGCCAATGCTTACCAAGAAGGTGTACATGTCGGTTTTTGTAAGGACTTTGGTATATGAAGTGCGAATCGCAGCCTAGTTCGTTGTCGGTGCAACCGCACGGCCGGACCAAATGCAAGTGCAAGTGTTGGTGCAAAAGCCGGGTTACCGCCGCCGCCAAGATGGTGCTCCTTGTAGAGATGGTGCCGTGTCGATGCCCGATCCTCCCAGATCGACCGATCCACCGACACGGTCGGTGCCCAATCCTCACCGATGGATCGACTGAAGCCATTGCCGCTGCTAGAGCAATCGCCGGTGCTCGATCTTTGCGAGACAGCAGCGATCGTGGTTCCGGTCTGCTATGATCAGCTTTCTAACTTGACTAGGCTTCGTGACCGTGATCCAGTTTTTGTCTTCATTTCTTTTAAACGCGAGAAGGACTAATTGTGGTGCTTTTGTTAAACCAAATTGCAGTTCATCATAGGGATTCAGCTTGTACTCAGACAACAGACTGATCCAATTTTTTCCAGTAATATAAGTGATGGACAGTGCCTTCGTTACTAACACGACATAAGAAGTGAAACCTGCAAAAATAGCCATCGTAGAGCAAACCAAACGGTTTATTCTGTGATGAATGTCACATGGCAAAACCTGCATCGTAAAATTGCAGGAAAAGAAAGAAAACATGACATTAAATCAATAAGATTTAGACAGTAAATCAATAATATTTACTTGATGTGACACGAGTGAATCCTTACCAGGAAATCACTATGTTGAAGTACTAAATAGAAGATTGATCGTCCAACTACGTGTGGCATGCAGGGCCCCGCTTACTCCCACAAGCAAAGACAAATTCAAAGGTCGTGACAAATCGTATGGACCGAACATCCATGGGACTGGAAATCCTGGTGGGTGCGATAAACCCTGCAATGCATACAGATATTGGAGTGTAACCATAATTGATAAACCGTCCTCACAAAAAATATGATCTGGATACTTCAAAATGTACAGACTGAATTGAGTGAACAGACATTAACATAGACCGTTCTCAGGACTGACCACACACCAAAAGCGGCAGTACTCATAAACAATACAGGTTCACAAACACAAATCAAGTAATCGAACAATAGTACTTACTACGCATAAGCAAAGTTGCACTAACTAAACTCCGGAGACTATTTCTTGCCACCGACTCCACGGATGAACCCCGCATAACCCACTGTGCCATGGACTTCGTGTGAGATGTCTACATGCACCATCACCATCTTGTCAACCTTGGAGAACCCAACAGAGTGGTCTTTCCACTCATGAACATGATGATGAAGACAGGCCGCATCAGATTTGTTGGGAAGCTTTACAAGAACCACACCCTTCGTAATTGAAGGCACAACCAGGAAATTGTTGTGGTCAAGTACAACCTGAGAACACGCCTGACAACAATGCTACAGGAAAACACTAGTTCAGGACACGTGGCGACAAGGACACAAAGCAGCTGGATAGTTCAAAGAAGAGAACTCATCATCGTGTCTTCCAGTTCACACGGCATGACTTTGAGAACTTCATCTCCACCATGGACCTGGTTCTAATTCAAATGTAAAACCATATTTCATTACTACCTCCGCTCAGAAATATAAGATGATTTTCGATATTATACTCCATATATGACTACATATACGCACGTAAATGAGTGAACAAAGACACTAGAACATGTCTTCAAAGGCATGAGAGCAGAGGGATTACATGCAATATCCATAACACAAGTTATCGAGGCAAATATACCCTCTTAAAAGGTAGCATTGATAAATTATAGTATTTCTCCGTCCCAAAATTCTTGTCTTAGATTTGTCTAGATACGGATGTATCAAGTCACATTTTAGTATTAGATACATCCGTATCTAGACAAATCTAAGACAAGAAATTTGGGACAGAGGGAGAAGTTGAAAGTAATCTATAAGAAATCAGTGTCAACCTCTCGCATGTTTTGGTCAAAAGAGGAATTTAGAACCGCTATTTGGCACACTAAAATCACATGCAAGATCACCTGAAAGTTGTACTACCAAGATTACTAGTACTGCGTGTTAGATGAAAAACACGATCAAGATCGAGAAAAAGATCGCCAACAAGAGACATTACCTGGACTTGCTTAATGAGGGATCCCGGAGAGGGGGCTTGGACAGGGCGATGGCTTTGAGCTTGTCTCATGTAGTAGTCTCGGGCGGGTGCTTGTGCTTCTTCGCACCATGAGCCTCGACGGTTTTGGCCAGAGCCATAGACATCACGTCAAGCCGGTGCTCCAGCGCCCATCCAAGAGAGGGAAGCTGAGAGAGAAGAGTGAAAGGAGGAACGAGATGAGGGAGAAGCGAAGCGAGTGGGGGTTTTCTTCAAGAGAGGAAGCCGAGAGAGAAGAGTGAAATGATGGTTGCTTCGTCTGGCCCAACTTATCACTGGAAAGGAGGGGGCTTTGTGATTTGACGGCTCATTGGGCATTATCATGGAGGTTCGATCGGGGTAGTTCACCGTCACTCTACTACGGAGTAATTTAGTGCATGGTCAGGTGGACCTGTGTCCGGCTGTCCCACACGTCGGGCGAAAGTGAGTAATTTAGTGCATGGTCGGAGGAGGATCCGCACGGTAGAGCGTGGTCCACTCGCTTTTTCATTCTGAAGAAAAAATGATTACAACAAGCGCTTCCACTCTTACGACGGAGGAGTGCGAAACACGACAGCCACTTGAACTTACAGTGCTCCTACTACTAGGCATGTGCAAGTGGTTCATACGTCAAGATTACACAATCTTGTTGCTGTGTTGTGCGATGTCAACTACTCCTATATGTAACATAGTACCGCTTTTTGAATGTCTGGTCGAGAATGAACGGTGAGATCAATGTAATGTAACTAGGTCCACAACAAGACGGAGAGTACGGTGCTACAAAGACTACCTAAACATGAACCATATGAAGCACATCCTATAGTGTTAGACAGGGTGTATGAAGGGTGCACGGGATGGGAGCAAAAGTTCCCTTCTCGACCAACTTTTAGGTGTTTGGCAGAGTGCATGAAGGGTGCATGAGTCCACACTAGTAGGTTGACAAAAATACACGAAGAGGAAACAACTATATTGAGATGAGAATGCAACCAAACACGCCCACACGCTTTGTGCTACAAAGGACGGATCTGCACCGTCCCGAAGTTTGATCCAACGGTCATGTTGCGCCGAGACATGGACATGCCCATGCAGAGGGCGCCTAAACACCACCAAGTCCCTCTCGCTTCTCGAGGCGAACGACGTTGGTGATGCAGGTGCAACCGCCCGCAGAGCTCGCTTCGGCCGACGGGAGCCAGCTCCAAAGACGGGCGGCCCAATGGCACGTAATGGATTCCGTGACGGAGCTCGAAAGGATTCGCCAAGAACGGCGACGGCAGCGCTGCTAACCCTCCTTGTCCAGCTCAGCCCCCACCATCGCGGCGGAGATGGCTCAGCTCCTCGTAGATATAGGTGAAGAAGGAGACCAGGTCAGAAGCCGCAGCTTGCTGAAGTCGACCGGGTGGTCGAACGGGTTTAGCCCGATGGCCGCATCGTCGCTACCGGGCACGACGGGCACCGCGCAGCCGCAACATCGCGGCGTGGAAACTTGGTTCACCAAGTGGCCGAGGCGATCTCGACCTCGTCATGATTGGCCCGCCGCGCCAAGCCGGCTCTGGGCGGCCTATCGTATCTACCGCCGCAGCAACACCGCCAACGCCGAGCATCTTTTTGGTGGACGCCGCCGCTTTTGAAGCTCCGTGAACTCCCGCGACATAACGGAGGAGCATGGCACTCCTCTCCTCCTTGAGCTCACGGAGCTCCACGCCCTGGCCCCGAGCTCCGCATCCTTGGCATGGAGCTCATGTGTCAGGCGCCTCACCTCGGACTCCGTGATCTGCTACGCCGCCATGGCACCAGGTAGAAGCAATGGGGAGAGGAAGCAAAGGGGGCGAAACTGCTGAAAGGCAATGCAATCTACGGGAAGGCGGAGGGAGCCAGCCGAGGAGCGGGGAATCTTTTGGTTTTCACCATGGTAAAACACCAGTCGACGACTTCTCACATCAGGGAGCAGTGGGTTTTTACAGGCGGAGTCATCGTGACTAATTGCTACCGCGCCTGCTCCCGTCAATCAAAAAATTAAAAATCCTGCCGCGCCTGCTCCCGTCAATCAAAAAATTTAAAATCCTGCCGCACCCAAACACCAGAGCAACACCATGGTGGATATTTAAATTTACCTGCCGGCAAGTAGATAAAAAAAGGGGTGAAAAAACAAATGTGGCGGCGGCCTAGCTAATCGGTCGAACTAGCCCAACTAGCTAGCCACCGTGCTTCACTGATGTACTCAGCGGGAAAGGTAGTCTTTGTGATTTGACGACTCATTTACTTGCTCGGCGCTACGATCGAGGAGGACCCAGAAAACGCGCGGTAGGGCGTCCCACGTCAGGAAGAATATATGCGTGCACCACCCGGGAGGACCTCGAAATCGCGCGGTAGGGTGTGCCACGTCTCGGCACAGAGGAAAAATGTGCGTGTAAAAATATACTGTATCAGACGTAGTACCTATGGTTCGACCTTGGGACCCAGCCAGTCGGTCGAAAACACCCCACTAGCCACACAACTTCATCATGCAAACGTGGCACGCTTAGCTCTGCCTCGACCAGCCGCAACGCCTCTTGTTCTAGGCGATTCTTCTATTTTCCAAGCTTTTTTTTAGTTGTAATAACACCATGGCAAGCTAGCGCCACTCTTCGTGTGTGCCCGTGCAAAGGTTAGACGATGGAGAGAAGAGAGATTGAGATCGCAGACTTGGGACCACCCGTAAGTGAGACAACGGTCATGCACGTGTTGACGAGGCACTCGCTCTACTCTACTCAACACAAGTACTGTATAAAATCAAGTTATGGGACAAAGCCAACAACCGTTCGTTTTTTCAGGCTATCGACTTACGCTTTGTAGTCCAGGTTGCCGCTCAATCTTGTCTTTCAGATTTGTTAGTTTTAGGTCCAAATTTGATTAATGACAAGTGGGACCCCGTGTGTTGTTCCGATATTTCAGTGTAGGATGGTTTTTGAACAAACACTTTGCGCCGGGTTAGACAAGTAACGCACGAGTTACACGATTTTGCAAGTTTATTTAACAAAAATGACAGCGGCATAGAATATCGCATCCACCCCGCAGCTTAGATACTATGGTGATACGAAGTTTTTACACCGCTGAAGTGAGATCCAATGGCTTGGGAGTAGTCTTTGTAATTATGCGCACTTCCAAACTCTCCAAAGTTTTTTTTGCAAATAAAACATTCAGTTCGTGGTGTGCCGCTGCATCTTCGATCCAACGGTTCCCCGGTGCTAATATTAGGTGCTCCCGTAGCTTAATTACACGCCACGGTGATATGAGCATCTAGGTCAGATGATCGCGATCGATGGCACATGCATAGTACTTGTACTTTCTCGCATTTCCCAAACTCTATCACCAGATATTGCAAAAACATTCAAACCTCCCACTGTGGGCCGTTAGATCTCGGTGAACTCAGATCACCATAGTATCTACGGTGCGGGAGCACCTCATACTCTCCCGCATGAGAAAACATAAGGTGCTATCACAGCTTGATGCTACGGTGATACGAGCTTGGAGGTCGCTTTGATCCGAGATCCAATGGCATCTCGAAAGCGCCTTTTGTGCTTGTAAGCAGTGGCCGAACTCTTTTGGGGCTTCTCTGCAAAAAAACAATTCGAACCACTGAGGAGGTGTTAGGTCACAAATCCAACGCCTCCGAAGAGCTTGTATCACCAAAGCATCTAAGGTGTGGTGGCACATGATATTCTTACATACAGGAGAATATGATGTCCTCCTTCATCTTAGATGCTACAAAGGATACGAGCTTCGAGGTCGTTGGATATGGGATCAAAGGGCATCTAAGTAGTTTTTGTACAAATTGTGTGCAATTCTCAAACTCATCAAGGTTTCTGCAAAAAATTAAGACACATCATGTGAGCTGCTATATCTCAGATCTACAAGCTCCAAGAAACTCAGACGGCATATAGCATGTAAGGTATGGGGGCACATGATATTCTCCTGTGGAGGAGGGGTGCGGGGTGCACAACCAATCGGTGGTTGGGAGGGTGGGAACAAATATAATCTAAACAACCCTAAATAGAGCTCCGCAGTTTTATCTAAGGTCGAGGGGTTGACCCCTGACAATCATAGCTCCGCCTAAACACAACATTTGCATGTACTGTAGTACTAGACTTAATATAAATGTTTCAGTTTCATGTTCATTTTAAATACTGAACTGAGGACCATGGATGTCTTACATTTTACCTTTTTCGTTTTAAATATTAGTCTTTTTAGAGGCTTCAAATGGTCTGGCACATACGGATGTATATAGACATATTATAGAATCTAGATTCACTCATTTTGCTCCGTATGTAGTCACTTGTTGAACTATCTAAAAGACTAATATTTAGGAATAGAAGGAGTATTTTTGAACTCGTGTCATACATGCATGGGTTGGAAAAATAGATGCACTATACTTATTGGATTGTTGTTGTGTTCGTGCGTGTGTGTCTGTGTGTGTGTGTGGTCATATGCTTGATACATACAAAGTTTTCTCACCTCCATATTGTTCATCTTTTAAATTTGAATTTGCATTGGAAAACTTACTAGGGATACCATGAAATGTGAAATCCACGTTGAGATCACTATATCACAAATTCACTCTAATTCAACGACTCGTCATAAATCAATTACCACGTTGAGATTAGTATTTGCAAGGAAAATACGGGTATTGTAATACGCATAGATTCGTTCAGAAATTTAAAAGGTTCCTTTCGTATTCTCAAATGGTAGGACCCAACAGCTTCCCAGCCAGACCTTGGCTCGTGTTGATCCTAAAAAAACGGGCTCGTGTCCTTCGGTGGCGTGCATGGTACGCACATTAGGCAACCCCAACCAATCGAGCCTCAGCGTTTCAAGTCGAAATATCCGGCGGCCAGAATTCCAGGCCTAGGAAATTTCATGTCCCCGGTCCATAATGACTACCGATGAACAACGGAGGGATGCTTTAATAACTAGACAACGTTACCTACCGTGCGAACACGGTTCAATTCCCTCGCCGCCGTCAATGTCACGCGTGAACTGCATTGCCTAGTACTACTACTACTACACCAGGATGAGCACATAATTGAGCCCGTTTGTTCGTGCCTAGTACTTGAGTTAATATATCAGACAATGCACTGGTACGGAGGGATTATCCTTTTACTCTTTTTTCTTCAATTCGAGACAAGCTGCTTATGACAAGTTTCACAAATGAAGAGCCAAGGTATTTTGGAACAAAGACCTGTCACGTTTTTTTTGAGGGAAAATACCTATCATGTTAAGGCGAATGCTTTCACTATTGAAATCGTGGGCGTTTACGTGCCGCCACGAGTCCCCGCTTCTCATCGACAGGTGCCGTCCCAGCAAGCGTGTGAGTCGACGGGAGGCGTGTGAGCGCATCGCGCCGGCCGTCGTGGAGGTGTGCGAGCGCATCACAGGTAAACTCACCGGGTGGCGAGCCTTTGACCAGTTCCGCCGCCCACCGTCGTCCCCAACTGCTCTCACTTTTAGTGTCGCCGGCGCCGCAATTTAAAATCAACCCCGCACTACCCGCAGATCGCTACAATCCTCTCTTCCTCTCCGATTCTCCCGTTGTCTACCTCCAACTAGCTCGACCTAAACGTATGCCATGCCGCATCACGATGGTCCGCCCTTAGTGTTCCGGGCTTTCATGAGGAAGACACCCACCGGAGTCTCAAGAACATCAGCGCTGGGGACGAGTTTGAATCGCCTTTGCGGAAGACGCCGCTACCGTCTCGCCTCCCCTGCTCGCCCTGCCGCTCGGATCGCGCCGCCATCCCCGCGGCATTGATGGGATGGGAGCCGCACATTGTCGCCGAAGCTTGATGCCACGGGTTCCACGAGGTCCTCGCCGACTTTCACGCGCCCATGCACTCGCCAAAGACATGCGCTGCGTGTGCACCGACGCAAGACGCTTATGCCGGTGCTCGGCACCGCCAACAAGATGCGCGTCAAGGCATCGACGGCGCCCGTGCGGGTGCCCATGCACACGAACGCCTCCGGCCGCTGATGCCTCGCCTCGCGGGTGCCAAGGTTTCGCCGCATGGATGGCCGCCGTCGACCGCTTCCTTGCACCAACGCCAGCGCCTCCCGCCAGTTCACTTCGCTTCAAGTCTGTAACATTTTGGCCTTCCTTGAAGCTAGGCCAACGCCCAGAGTACGCCAACAACGGCGCAAGACGCCGCTGCCGCCGCCGTCGGTCAAGGGTCTGACGACACACGTAGCACGGCAGAGGAGCCGCTTCATCGCGAGACGCCCCGCCGCCGCGCATCTAAATTTGCCATGAAAAACGCTTGGATTGCCATGCTTAAAATCCAACGCTTATCATTTCCGCTTATTTTATATCGATCGTCAGATAATTTAAAGTCGGAGTCAGACTAAACGAAATGTATGTTTTGATCGATTGAATGTTCTGCTAGAGCCGTATCAAATTAAATATAAACGTCATCAAGCCACATGTATTCCTTGTCATCCAACGACCTAGACTACTTCAATATCGAAGCGCCAACACGCTTAGCGTGCAGTTAATTTCATGCCAAAATAGTGCTAATCACATGACAACACGCAAATAATATCCTATTAGTTAATATCCGCATGCACTTAATATACTTCCAAATTAACATGCATTGCACGTACACACTGACTAGTGCTGCTAGTACATGAAACTGGTGCCGTGACTTGTGAGTTGTGAATGCGTCCAATATGGTCAACGGCAACATCGCCCGCGAGTTCTTCCTGTTTGCCCGCAAGGCCTAAACGCAGAAGGGGAGGAGAGAGAGCACACATGAAACCCACCAGTAAGTGAAGGCGAATAGTACTAAAAATAATATTACATGTTATCCATTAATTAGGCTGTGGTAATATAAAAACATTATATGAACAAAGGGGTACAACAAACATTGCTATTCTACGTATGTTGCCTATTGACGTGCGGCTTGAAGGTCCGGGTCGCATGTTCGATCCTCGTCCATTATTTTTTTTTATTTGTATATGGGTCCAAATTTGTTTCATGACATGTGGGCCCCTTGGTGTGTAGTTTGTAGCATTTTAATTTGTGGGTCGAAATTTGTTTCATTCCAAGCGGACTATCGGTGTGTAGTTTTGTAGCTTATTTATAATACTAGGAAAACTGCCCAGGAGAAAAAATCACATGTCAATTGTCGGTGCTTCGTTATTGATTAAACAACAATTGCGATAAACCAAGGGGCAGGCGACGATGCAGCTAAATGAACCAAATGGATAATTAAGTGTATATGGTTGATGGATTAATTAACAATATGATTCTTTGGGATGCTAGTTCGGAACTTGCGATGTGAATGCTAGTGAACTAATCCGGTGAACAACCTTATCTTTAAATTACCGCACTGATAATAAAAATATCGTACATGTGGTGCTTATTTTGAGTTACCGACATCACGCAATAAAAATGTCGTAAACTTCATCCAACGTTGAGGCATACATGCTTCTATCGTGTGCTAACCGTGAAGTCCTTATTCTATTGCAATATATGCATGATTCTCTAGAGTTCTATATAGTGCAGGAATCTGTTTTTTATTTAAAAAGGAAATTGATTAGATTCTGCATCATAAATAGAGCATACATAATTACTCATAAATTAATTTAATTAGCTTGCAGATAAGCATCTAAATATATGTGTTGTCTGTATAGTAGTGTTTTACTTCTTCTCAGCAACCCCTTTTTAAAAATTGAGCAGCCATTTTGGCTTGCAGTATAAGTTTATATTAGCCAACTATGATATTATGTCTAAATCCCTTTAGATGATTATCACTAAGTAAAGTTAATGCTATTCTGCATAGAATTATTAATGTCTTCAAATCTTGGTTGTAGGATATAACTTCTGTAATTACCTTTGTTTAAGAAAGTAAATCAGTTCACTAAAGTAGGTTACTTTTGTTTAAATAATATTTTTATACTGCGGTATCCCTAAACATAGTTTAAAATAAGCACGAGTGGGTTAACT
The DNA here is from genome assembly GCA_021605145.1 of Aegilops bicornis. Lineage (NCBI taxonomy): Eukaryota > Viridiplantae > Streptophyta > Magnoliopsida > Poales > Poaceae > Aegilops > Aegilops bicornis. The sequence goes on from CM038670.1 coordinate 784,657,336, forward strand.
AATGACAGTGCATGCGTTTTTGGTGTCATGTTTTTTCATGGATACAATTTAGGAGCAGAAAAATGTTATGATGTTGTTGATCACATCGTCGACGCCTAGTGAAAAAGCATACCACATCGATAGATTAATCATTACACTATCATCAGGCAATAAAAATATTGACATGCATCACGTTTAAAGTAATTTTATCTGGATGCAATTGTTGTTGTTCCTATGTAGCATCAATGTATAGGGCGAAGGTGTGTATAAGGTGGTTGCAAGTTCCTCCCTACCGCATCCAACATGTTCATCTTTAGGATATCACAGGCATGTCATCCTTTTCCTGATCCGGAGCAATAGCTTCGTTGAGATCAACTAAAAACTCTTTTGCGAAGACACATAAATGTTTATGTTTTGGCCTGGATTGTTTATTATGCACTCGTGTGAACCGGGACCAATATCACTTGAAGATAATTTATTTTATATTTATTTTAATGGACGTGCAAGCATATATGTTTCCTCTGTGTGTGCTCTAACCTATGTTAGTCCAACATTGTCTAATATTATCCATGTATGTACTCCCTCCGCTCCAAACTTCTCATCTTAGATTTATCTAAATATGAATATATCAAGTCACGTTTTAGTATTAGATACATCCGTATCTAGTTAAATCTAAGACAAGAATTTTAGAACGGAGGGAGTATTGTGTTGTTTTCTTTTTTAGTTTTTGTGTCCTAGTAGATAGTCGGTATGAGTTTCGTGAGGCACATAACAGAGTTCTTATCTTTTTCTAAGATCAAATTCAACCTTAAAACAAAAAGGCAACGTCTGCATTATTCGGAGAACAAAGACGCACGCTAGCACGTCCGTGTGATGCATCTGGAGATTTTTATCGGCCGTGAACAATTTACTTATATTACAAAAAAAAAATCGAACTTGTGAACATGCGTGCGTGCACGCTTGCTAGCATCACACGTTGGCTGGTCTAGAAGAAACCAGCCGCGTCGCTGGCACTTTTCCAGTTTGGACTCGTCGCTTCGCAGAGCTTATCTCCTCAGCTTCTCTTGAGTAATCCACATCCCCCAACCTCCACCTACTACCCAGGTAGCACGACCTCCCCGCATCTCCCCGCATCGCTCGCAGCCCTGGGACACACCGCCACTACCGCCTGCGCCCGCCGCCGGCACTCCGCCGGATCTCCTGCACCACCGGGTATGGCGCGGGCTCCACACCAGCTCCCCCCGACACTCCGCCGGATCTCCCGCACCACCACCGGGCCATTCATGGCGCGGGCTCCAACACCTGCTCCCCCCGCTTCCCCGGCCATGGCGTGAGCAGTTGGGCGGTCATGCTCATGCCCAGCACCGGCCGTCTCGGTGCGCGTCCCGGTTTTCGTATTCAGATTGGCTCTCTCCCCTCCTTGGCTAGGCATCCAATGCTGCTTTTTCTCTGGGACTTCATGGGCTTTCTCCTCTTTGTTTGTTCGTGACAGCTGAGCCGTCTCTACCGGGAGGTCGCGCATCGGAAGAAGGCCGTCTCCCCCAAGAAGAAGTACCCGTGGCCTACCCTCGTCGCCGCTATCCGCCGCCGACCGTACCTGGATGGACGCCTCCTTGAGGCCAAGCTTGCGCATGGCTGCGGCAATCCGGCTTTCTTGGCGTCAACACAGTCTGCATCCATCTAGTACTCTATCCACCAAAGTATCCATCCTCTTTGTTTTAAACAAATTTGAAGATTTTGCACTGATTGGTTGTAAATTAAAAAACATTGCTCTCCAGTGCCCATTGGCGGTTGTGCATTACGGCCTCTGCTTCCCTTCGTCGCGCCTGATGCATGCCATGGCGCCCGCGCCCTCAAGCTCCAGCACCAGCCCCTCCTTCCCGCGTCGCGCCGCAGCCCGCGTTCCTCTGCTCCGACCGCGCCCTCGCGCCCGACACCTGCGCCGGCGACCGGCGACCACCAAGAACCCCGCCACCTCCTCGCCTCCACTTAGTGTATGTCGCCAGGAGCGCCACCACCATACTTTCTCCTGACGACCGCGGCAAGCAGCAGCGCCTTCCTTGGTTTTTGCGGCGTGGATGCCGGCGCCAAGCGGCGGCGTGTACCCATCGGTGGAGGCTGCGAATGGATAAGAGCCAGTACAAAATAAGGATTAAGGACTGCGGGCTGAATTCCAACTAAAGCAGGGTTTGTTTGCAAAAACAAAACGTTTTTCCAGAATGCCACTTAAACCGGGACTGCGGGTTAATTTCAAAGGAACACAGGGGCTTTTTCATAAAAACGCCGACGACGTACGACCAGAAACATGTTATCCATTAATTAGGCTGTGGTAATATAAAAACATTATGTGAACAAGGGGTACAACAAACATTGTTATTCTACGTATGTTGCCTATTGACGTGCGGCTTGAAGGCTCGGTCGCATGTTCGATCCTCGTCCTTTATTTTTTAATTTGTATATGGGTCCAAATTTGTTTCATGACATGTGGGCCCTTTGGTGTGTAGTTTGTAGCACTTTAATTTGTGGGTCGAAATTTGTTCCATTCCAAGCGGACCATCGATGTGTAGTTTTGTAGCTTATTTATAATAATTAAACAGAACACCATAGGTTTTTCAATAATACCATGATGCGATGTTGAAGGTGAGAAAGGACGTGCGAGAGAGCGATGATCGAGCCAGAAAAAAATCAACTAGGGGAGTTGCGTGGGTTGCAACGGCGTTTGGAGTAGTTGTAGGCTGAATGCTACGAAAATATAATCTAAACCGACCGAAATAAATGCCTACACAAATTAATCAAAGGTTGGAGCGCCTCTCACAATGTAAATAGCTCCGGCTTTGCGAGGGATGGAGAGGTAGTAGCTTCAACGAGTGAAAGATACGATATGAAAAAGCGAGGTCAATCGAGAGACATCTATACTACTATATAGTGTACGAGTAGCGAAACATGTGAATCATTGGATCATTGCAATCGGACGGTTCTAATTGATTGATTCAAAAATTAGGGAGTCGTGGCGTCGAATGCGCCATTGGATCAAGCAATCCGACGACCCAAATGCATCAAGTAATCCGACGACCCAAATTGAAGGGATTCGCGGTGGGGATCACCCCCTCTGTCAGGCATGTGATCTGATTCTAGCTCTAGAATTTTCGGCTAGCTAGACGTGGTGGAGTGGTTACAGTGACAAGTTAGTAGTACTTATACTTACTCCACTCCAGTAAAGGCCAGAAACTTCTCTGGACGGATAGGCTAGGAACCTACTGTAGCAGTGTACTTTTTTTATTGTAATAGCAGGGTACTCTTGAATGGATGCACGAGAGGGTTTTTTTTTATTTTAAGGTGATATTGTAGTATACACTGTTAGAGAGAGCGGGAGGAGGGGGATGTTCAATTGATTTTCTAGACAGTCATGCAATAGAAAGTACTAGGAGATATCTCGACTGAAGGGTGAGAGAAGAAGAAAAAAAGGTGAATAGTTTTTTACATCAAGCTTCTCTTTTCTACACTTCAATTTTGAATTAATTTTTTAAATATATCATGACACATATATAACATTTATTTTTCAAGAAACAAAGGTTGTGTCTAAAACAGTTTGCGCAAAAACGAAATCGTGTGCTATTGTGATTTGATGTGAGTAAAAGTAATCTTCCATGAGCTCCTATGAGAAAATAGGAATTTTCTTTCAAAATATTCAATATAAATTTCTCATGGTATATGCGCTTTACTTTTAATTTCAATGTTTTAGTATTCTGCTTATACATAAAAGTCTCACGTGCAAAGCACGTACAAATGACTAGTATAGATAGAGAGACAAAGTGAGTGTGGTCCGACATTCATTGAACAAATATATATGCTCCGGAGAGATATTGTCCGATTGAGCTTTTGGTAAGGGTGAGGGCTGTAAGATAGAGCTTGAGAGATGATCCACTCACAGACGTGTAGATATATTTTATGCGTGGGAGGAAGCAAGGTCAACCGATCACATAGGGTCGCCGTGCGATCGAAAGAGTGACACGGGTTGGAGAGAGTGACCTAGATAGATGAGTGCGTGAGAGAGTATACAATGTGAATAGGTCGAATTGGGCTCAAACATGGTGATATATCGTTTTTGTCCGAGAAAGAGCGAGGTAAATCAAGACATACACAGAGAGAGAGAGAGAGAGATTGAGTGAGCATGGCCCATCATGAGGTCGAAAGAGTGGCGGCGGCTTGGATGGACTGACCTAGATAGACAATCTGCGTGAGAGAGTATAGAGTGTGTCACTGAGGTCTTAACAGGAAGATATATCATTTGTGTGTGAAAGAAAACGAGGTTAAACGAGACTCAGATAAAGAGAGCGAGATTGAGAGAGTGTGGCCCGCCGTGCGAAAGAAAGAGTGTGGCCCGCCGTCGAGGGAGTGACCTAGATATACAACGTGCGTTCGTGCGCACGAGAGGTTGGGGGGGCTAGATAGGCAATGCATGTATTTAGCACGGGAAGGTGAGAGGGAGAGGGGAGAGAGAGAGAGAGAGCTCGGCATGGGGTGCAGTGGCGGGTGTGTGAGGTAAATACATTTGGTAACAAGAGTGAGAAAAGGAGTTGTGTAGTTGAGAGACTTAGAGATCTAAGCATGGAGAGAAAGAATGAACGTGTGTTGGAAACCGATAGCTTGCTAAGGTGGTTAGGAGAGGAAGATTGACCGATACAGGAAGTATGTAGCGTTTGTGCGCGCGGGGGGGGGTGACTAAAAACAACATTTGATGTACATAGTACGAGACTTAATATCGATGTTTCAATTCGGTGTACATTGTAAGATTTGAACCGAGGACCAGGCAAACGGGTAATTATTTTGAATTCGTGCTATACTAAGTTTCAAAAAGTTGACATTGGCTCAATTTGTTGTGCTATTTTGTAGGTCATATGTTTGAATCCATCCAAAAGTTTTCTCACTACCATGGTGTTCATCATATACATATGAATTTGTATTAAAAAAATAGCGTGGATACAATGAAATGCGAAATCTACATTAGAATTGGAGATCGCTACGTGACACACACTCTAATTCAAATAACTAACTATGTGACACACACTCTAATTCAAATAACTAATTATGTGACACACTCTAATCCATGTTAGTGTGGGTACCGTTTCAAAATTTTTTCAAGTAACTCCTCATTAATTAATTTATAGTACTCCCTATGTTCACTTTTATAAGACCTTGAAGACATTTCAGACAATGTGCAAAACAGTTCATTTTAAGTTGTCTGAAACGACTTACAAAAGTAAACGGATGGAGTATCTCGTTTCGAATGACTAATTATTGCAAGGAAAACATAGGCATGGTAATACATACAGATTCGTTTGCAAATGAAAGAAGATTCGTTTGCATTCTCAAATGTAGGCGCACCAGGCAGACCAGGGTCGTGTCTACTACACAACCTTCTTCTTGTAGACGTTGTTGGGCCTGCAAGTGCAAGGTTTGTAGGACAGTAGCAAATTTCCCTCAAGTGGATGACCTAAGGTTTATCAATCTGTGAGAGGCGTAGGACGAAGATGGTCTCTCTCAAGCAACCCTGCAAATAAATAACAAAGAGTCTCTTGTGTCCCCAACACACCCAATACAATGGTAAATTGTATAGGTGCACTAGTTCGACGAAGAGATGGTGATACAAGTGCAATATGAATGGTAGATAAAGGTATTTGTAATCTGAAATAATAAAAACAGCAAGGTAACAAGTGATAAACATGAGCGTAAACGGTATTGCAATGATAGGAAACAAGGCCTAGGGTTCATACTTTCACTAGTGCAAGTTCTCTCAACAATAATAACATAGATAGAATATATGACAAGCCCTCAACATGCAACAAAGAGTCACTCCAAAGACACTAATAATAGAGAACAAACGTAAAGATTATGGTCGGGTACGAAACCACCACAAAGCTATTTTTTCGGATCGATCTATAAAAGAGTTCGTACTAGAATAACACCTTAAGACACAAATAAACCAAAACCCTAATGTCACCTAGATAGTCCATTGTTACCTCAAGTATCCGTGGGCATGATTATACGATATGCATCACACAATCTCAGATTCATCCAACCAACATAAAAGTACTTCAAAGAGTGCCACAAAGCTACTACCGGAGAGTCAAGAACATGTGCCAACCCCTATGCATAGGTTCCCAATGTCACGAAACCCGCAAGTTGATCACCAAAACATACATCAAGTGGCACATGATATCCCATTGTCACCACAGATAATCACGGCAAGACATACATCAAGTGTTCTCATAAAAGACTCAATCCAATAAGATAACTTCAAAGGGGAAACTCAATTCATCACAAGAGAGTAGAGGGGGAGAAACATCATAAGATCCAACTACAATAGCAAAGCTCGGGATACATCAAGATCAGATCACCTCAAGAACATGAGAGAAAGATCAAACACATAGCTCTGGTACATACCCTCAGCCCCGAGGGTGAACTACTCCCTCCTCGTCATGGAGAGCGCCGGATGATGAAGATGGCCACGGAGATGGATCCTCCCGCAGGTACCGAAAGGGGTCCCGATTGGTTTTTGGTGGCTCGAGGCTTGCGGCGGCGGAACTCCCGATCTAATCTCTGTTCTAGAAGTTTTAGGGTACGACGGTATATATGGGTGAAAGGAGTACGTCGGTGGAGCTACGGGGGCCCCACGAGGCAGGGGGCGCGCCCAGTGGGGTGGGCGCGCCCCCCACCCTCATGAGCACCTCCCGTATCTTCTGACGTGGAGTCCAAGTCCACCAGGTGAGTTTCCTTCCAAAAATAACTTCTCAAGTTGATTTCGTTCCGTTTTGACTCCGTCTGATATTCCTTTTCCCCGAAACACTGAAATAGGCATAAAACAGTAAATCTGGGCTGGGCCTCCGGTTAATAGGTTAGTCCCAAAAATAATATAAAAGTGGAAAATAAAGCCCAATATTGCCCAGATCAGTAGATAATATAGCATGGAGAAATCAAAAATTATAGATAAGTTGGAGACGTATCAAGCATCCCCAAGCTTAATTCCTGCTCGTCCTCGAGTAGGTAAATGATAAAAAAAGATAATTTTTGATGCGGAGTGCTACTTGGCATAATTTCAATGTAATTGTTCTTACTTGTTATATGAATATTGAGATCCGAAAGATTCAAGACAAAAGTTCATATTGACATAAAAATAATAATACTTCAAGCATACTGGCAAAGCAATCATGTCTTCTCAAAATAGCATGGTAAAAGAAAGTTCATCACTACAAAATCATATAGTTAGGCTATGCTTCATTTTCGCCACACAAAGGTGTTACCAACTTCTATACCCTCGATGACAAGCCAAGCAATTGTTTCATACTTAAATAATCTCAAACTTTTTCAACCTTCACGCAATACATGAGCGTGAGCCATGGATATAGCACTATGGGTGGAATAGAATATGATGATGGGGATTGTGTGAAGAAGACAAAAAAAGGAGAAAGACTCACATTTACGAGGATAATCATCGGGCTATGGAGATGCCCATCAATTGATGTCAACATGAGGAGTAGGGATTGCCATGCAACAGATGCACTAGAGCTATGAATGCTCAACAAAAGAAAACTAGTGGGTGTGCATCCAACTTGCTTGCTCACGAAGACCTAGGGCATTTGAGGAAGCCCATCTTAGGAATATACAAGCCAAGTTCTATAATGAAAAATTCCCACTAGTATGAACAAGACAACTTATGAGACTCACTATATGAAAAACATGGTGCTACTTTGAAGCACAATATATGAGACTCACTACATGAAGAACATGGTGCTACTTTAAAGCACAAGTGTGGAAAAAGAGATAGTAGCATTGCCCTTTTTTTTGGGCCTTCCCTTTTTTTGGGCAATGCTCTAATAATGATGATCATCACACTTCTATTTCTATTACAACTCAACAATTACAACTCGAAACTTAGAACAAAATATGACTCTATATGAATGCCTCCGGCGGTGTACCGGATGGTGCAATGAATCAAGAGTGACATGTATGTAAAATAATGCATGGTGGCTTTGCCACAAATACGATGTCAACTACATGATCATGCAATGGCAATATGACAAAAGTAATGTATGTCATAATGATGATGGAAGTTGCATGGCAATATATCTCGGAATGGCTATGGAAATGCCATGATAGGTAGGTATGGTGGATGTTTTGAGGAAGATATAAGGAGGTTTATGTGTGATAGAGTGTATCATATCACGGGGTTTGGATGCACCGGCGAAGTTTGCACCAACTCTCAAGGTGAGAAAGGGCAATCCACGGCATCAAGAGGCTAGCAAATGCGGAAAGATAAAAGTGCGTATAATCCATGGACTCAACATTAGTCAAAAGAACTCATATAATTATTGCAAAAATTTAGAAGTCATCAAAAATCAAGTACTACGCGCATGCTCCTAGGGGGATAGATTGATAGGAAAAGACCATCGCTCGTCCCCGACCGCCACTCATAAGGATGCACAAGCCAGGTACACTTCATGTTTCAAATTTGTTACACAACTTTAACCATACGTGCATGCTACGGGACTTGCTAACTTCAACACAAGCATTCTTTAAATTCATAATCACCCAACTATGATGACTTTAATACCACTACCTCCATATCTCAAAACAATTATCAAGTATCAAACTTTTCTTAGTATTCAACACACTCATAAGAATTCTTACAAATATTTTATGCTTAGCATATTAGAATTAAGCACATTACCATGCTATTTAAGACTCTAAAAATAGTATAAGTGAAGCATGAGAGTTCATCTACTTCTTCAAAATAAAACCACCACCGTGCTCTAAAAGATATAAGTGAAGTACTAGAGCAAAAACAAACTACTCCGAAAGATATAAGTGAAGATCAATGAGTAGTCGAATAATTATGCAACTATGTGAAGACTCTCCCATTTAATAATTTCAGATCTTGATAATTTATTCAAACAGCAAGAAAAACTAAATAAAACTACATTGCAAGGATAGCACAACTCATGTGAAGAAGCAAAAACTTAGGCTCAACCGATACTAACCGATAATTGTTGAAGAAGAAAGGTGGGATGCCTACCGGGGCATCCCCAAGCTTAGATGCTTGAGACTTCTTCAAATATTATCTTGGGGTGCCTTGGGCATCCCCAAGCTTGAACTTTTGTGTCTTCTTAATTTCTCTCATACCATGGTTTCTCTTTTTATCAAAAGCTTCATTCACAACAAACTCAACAAGAACTCGTGAGATAAGCTAGTATAAACCAATGCAAAACCTTATCATTTTCTACTGTAACAAATCACTAACATTATTATTCAACATCGCATACTAAATGCCTCTGCATATTTAATACTCCTATCCTCAAATAAAATAATTAAACAAGCAAACATATGAAAACAATGCAAACATAACAGTAATCTGTCAAAACAGTATAGTCTGTAAAGAATGCAAGATTCATCATACTTCCCTAACTCCAAAAATCATGAACTAAAATTCCCACTGTATTAAATTTATCAGAGCTCAATACTCAAAAATATTCAACATTATACCACTCTCTGACTTTTCTAGGGAATTTTTGCAACAGCGGTAAACTTTCTGTTTTCAAACAGCAACATGCATACTAGCAAAATAAGCATGGCAAAGGCTATCCTTGACTTTTTTACTGAAACTAAAGATGCAAAACACTATTATAACTAGAAGCAAGCAAAACTAAAGAAAATAAAATGACGCTCCAAGCAAAACACATATCATGTGGTGAATAAAAATATAGCTCCAAGTAAAGTTACCGATGAACGAAGACGAAAGAGGGGATGCCTTCCGGGGCATCCCCAAGCTTCGACGCTTGGTTGTCCTTGAATATTACCTTGGGCTGCCTTGGGCATCCCCAATCTTAGGCTCTTGCCACTCGTTATTCCATAGTCCATCGAATCTTTACCCAAAACTTGAAAACTTCACAACACGAAACTTAACAGAAAACTCGTGAGCTCGGTTAGCGAAAGAAAACAAAAGACCACTTCAAGGTACTGTAATGAACTCATTATTTATTTATATTGGTGTTAAACCTACTGTATTCCAACTTCTCTATGTATCATAAACTATTTTACTAGCCATAGATTCATCAAAATAAGCAAACAACACACGGAAAACAGAATCTATCAAAAACAGAACAGTCTGTAGTAATCTGTAACTAACGCAAACTTATGGAACTCCAAAAATTCTAAACTAAATTGTTGGACCTGAGGAATTTGTCTAGTAATCATCTGCAAAAAGAATCAACTAAATGGAACTCTCCAGTAAAAAGTTCTAGCTAATCTCGTGAGCGCTAAAGTTTCTGTTTTTTACAGCATGATCATAAAGACTTCACCCAAGTCTTCCCAAAGGTTCTACTTGGCACAAACACTAATTAAAACATAAAACCACATCTAAACAGAGGCTAGATGTATTATTTATTACTAAACAGAACCAAAAAACAAGGAACTAAAATAAAATTGGGTTGCCTCCCAACAAGCGCTATCGTTTAACGCCCCTAGCTAGGCATGATGATTTCAATGATGCTCACATAAGAGATAAGAATTGAAAAATAAAGAGAGCATCATGAAGAATATGACTAGCACATTTAAGTCTAACCCACTTCCTATGCATAGGGATTTTGTGAGCAAACAACTTATGGGAACAATAATCAACAAGCATAGGAAGGTAAAACAAGCATAACTTCAAAACTTTAAGCACATAGAGAGGAAACTTGATATTATTGCAATTCCTACGAGCATATGTTCCTCCCTCATAATACTTTTCAGTAGCATCATGAATGAATTCAACAATATAACCAGCACCTAAAGCATTCTTTTCATGATCTACAAGCATAGAAAATTTACTACTCTCCACGTAAGCAAATTTCTTCTCATGAATAATAGTGGGAGCAAACTCAACAAAATAACTATCATGCGATTGAAAATTAAGATCAAGATGACAAGTTTCATGGTTATCATTATTCTTTAAAGCATACGTGTCATCACAATAATCATCATAGACAGGAGGCATGCTTTCATCATAATAAATTTGCTCATCAAAACTTGGGGGACAAAAAATATCATATTCATCAAACATAGCTTCCCCAAGCTTGTGGCTTTGCATATCATTAGTATCATGGATATTCAAGGAATTCATACTAACAATATTGCAATCATGATCATCATTCAAAGATTTAGTGCCAAACATTTTAACGCATTCTTCTTCTAACACTTTGGCACAATTTTCCTTTCCATCATACTCACGAAAGATATTAAAAAGATGAAGCGTATGAGACAAACTCAATTCCATTTTTTTGTAGTTTTCTTTTATAAACTAGACTAGTGCTAAAACAAGAAACAAAAAGATTCGATTGCAAGATCTAAAGATATACCTTCAAGCACTAACCTCCCCGGCAACAGCGCCAGAAAAGAGCTTGGTGTCTACTACACAACCTTCTTCTTGTAGACGTTGTTGGGCCTGCAAGTGCACAAGTTTGTAGGACAGTAGCAAATTTCCTCAAGTGGATGACCTAAGGTTTATCAATCCGTGAGAGGCGTAGGACGAAGATGGTCTCTCTCAAGCAACCCTGCAACCAAATAACAAAGAGTCTCTTGTGTCCCCAACAGACCCAATACAATGGTAAATTGTATAGGTGCACTAGTTCGGCGAAGAGATGGTGCTACAAGTGCAATATGGATGGTAGATAAAGGTATTTGTAATCTGAAATAATAAAAACAGCAAGGTAACAAGTGATAAACGTGAGCGTAAACGGTATTGCAATGATAGGAAACAAGGCCTAGGGTTCATACTTTCACTAGTGCAAGTTCTCTCAACAATAATAACATAGATAGAACATATGACAAGCCCTCAACATGCAACAAAGAGTCACTCCAAAGACACTAATAGCGGAGAACAAACATGGAGATTATGGTCGGGTACGAAACCACCACAAATCTATTCTTTCGGATCGATATATAAAAGAGTTCGTACTAGAATAACACCTTAAGACACAAATCAACCAAAACCCTAATGTCACCTAGATACTCCATTGTCACCTCAAGTATCCGTGGGCATGATTATACGATATGCATCACACAATCTCAGATTCATCCAACCAACATAAAAGTACTTCAAAGAGTGCCCCAAAGCTACTACCGGAGAGTCAAGAACGTGTGCCAACCCCTATGCATAGGTTCCCAATGTCACGAAACCAGCAAGTTGATCACCAAAACATACATCAAGTGGCACATGATATCCCATTGTCACCACAGATAATCACGGCAAGACATACATCAAGTGTTCTCATAAAAGACTCAATCCAATAAGATAACTTCAAAGGGGAAACTCAATTCATCACAAGAGAGTAGAAGGGGAGAAACATCATACGATCCAACTACAATAGCAAAGCTCGGGATACATCAAGATCGTATCACCTCAAGAACATGAGAGAGAGATAGATCAAACACATAGCTACTGGTACATACCCTCAGCCCCGAGGGTGAACTACTCCCTCCTCGTCATGGAGAGCGCCGGGATGATGAAGATGGCCACGGAGATGGATCCCCCCTCCGGCAGGGTACGGAAAGGGGTCCCGATTGGTTTTTGGTGGCTCTGGAGGCTTGCGGCGGCGGAACTCCCGATGTAATCTCTGTTCTGGAAGTTTTAGGCTACGTGTAGGACCTTGAAGTATGTCTAGAGGGGGGGGGGTGATTAGACTACTTGACCAATAAAAACTTAACCTTTTCCCAATTTTAGAGATTGGCAGATTTTAGCTATTTTAGGACAAGTCAAGCAATCATCACACAATTGAAGCAAGCATGCAAAGAGTGTATAGGTAGCGGAAATTAAAGCATGCAACTTGCAAGAAAGTAAGGGGAAAGGTTTGGAGGATTCAAATGCAATTGGAGACACGGATGTTTTTGGCGTGGTTCCGATAGGTGGTGCTATCGTACATCCACATTGATGGAGACTTCAACCCACGAAGGGTAACGGCCATGAGTCCACGGAGGGCTCCACCCACGAAGGGTCCACGAAGAAGCAACCTTGTCTATCCCACCATGGATGTCGCCCACGAAGGACTTGCCTCACTAGAGGTAGATCTTCATGAAGTAGGCGATCTCCTTGCCCTTACAAACTCCTTGGTTCAACTCCACAATCTTGCTCTGAGGCTCCCAAGTGACACCTATCCAATCTAGGAGACACCACTCTCCAAGAAGTAACAAATGGTGCGTTGATGATGAACTCCTTGCTCTTGTGCTTCAAATGATAGTCTCCCCAACACTCAACTCTCTCTCATAGGATTTGGATCTGGTGGAAAGAGGGTTTGAGTGGAAAGCAACTCGGGGAAGACTAGAGATCAAGATTCATATGGTAGGAATGGAATATCTTGGCCTCAACACATGAGTAGGTGGTTCTCTCTCAGAAATGGTAAGTTGGAAGTGTAGGTTCGTTCTGATGGCTCTATCCACGAATGAAGAGGAGGTGGAGGGGTATATATAGCCTCCACACAAAATCTAACCGTTACACACAATTTACCAAACTCGGTGGGACCGAATCATTAAACTCGGTCGGACCGATTTAGTAAACCTAGTGACCGTTAGTGATTTTCGGTGGGACTGACATGCATCTTGGTGAGGCCGATTCGGTTAGGGTTAGGGCATAACATAATCTCGGTGAGATCGATTTGGTAATAAGCTAACCAGAGAGTTGGTCAGGTAAACTCGGTGGGACCGATTTGCTCTTTTCGGTGAGACCGAAATGTTACAAAAAGGAAACAGAGAGTTTACATTGCAATCTCGGTGGGACCGATCTCTCACTTCGGTTAGACGGAAACGTTAAGAAGGGAAACAGAGAGATTGCAACCCCATCTCGGTGAGACCGAGATCCCTATCGGTAAGACCGATTTGCTTAGGATTTGTGGCAGTGGCTATGACTTTTGGAATCGGTGGCGCCAGATAGAAAGAATCGGTGTGACCGATTTTGGCCTTAGGTTTAGGTCATTTGTGGATGTGGGAAAGTAGTTGAGGGTTTTGGAGCATATCACTTAGCACATGAAGCAAGAGGCTCATTAAGCAACACCTCATCCCTTCTTGATAGTATTGGCTTTTCCTATAGACTCAATGTGATCTTGGATCACTAAAATGTAAAATGAAGAGTCTTGAGCTTTTGAGCTTGAGCCAATCCTTTGTCCTTAGTATTTTGAGGGATCCACTTACATCATCCATGCCATGCCATTCATTGAGCTTTCCTGAAACAATAGTCTTGGAATAGCATTAGCTCAATGAGCTATATGTTGTTATGAATTACCAAAACCACCTAGGGATAGTTGCACTTTCAATCTCCCCTTTTGGTAATTGATGACAACATGTAGATCAAAGCTTCGACAAATGATAATAAAATTTAAATAACATCGTCGCTTTGAGAAGTATGTGATAAGCAAGAGCTCCCCCTAAATTTGTGCATAGTTTTAGATTTGCTTTGAACTGCAAATGCACAATGAATTAGGCTCATGGGTTACTCTTCCATGTCACATACATCTTGGTGGAGCGCTCAAAATAATAAACAATGAATACATGCACTCATCACCAAGCATAGTGAGTGATCACATAAGATAGATAGGATAATATCAAGCATGCATAAGTGTAGCTTATGATCAAACACATGATCATCAATGTCTCACAAGCATAGTATCTCAACCAAAAGCAAACAAAGATTGAAAACCCACCAAATAAAGCAAGAGAGAACAAAAGCAACACACTCTCTCTCGAAGCCTATGATCTATACATTTTTCTCCCCCTTTGGCAACAAGTTACCAAAAAGTTCATTGAAAATGCATAGTGCTAGATCGACTCTCAGGTTTGATCTTCTGGTGGTGGAGTCCGGATAACGCCGAGGACGAAAGCTTCAGTTGAAGTAGATGGAGCTGGAGCTGGAGTAGATGCTGGAGCTGGTGGCACTGAGGCTGTCGCTGGTGCAGATGAAGTTGCTCTTGTGTCAGGAACTGGCACAGCAGATGACCTCTGGGCTCTAGGCACTCTGGCAAATGCATCAGTTGTTGTTTTGCCCTTCCTCTCCTGCATGTCATCTTTATCAAACACACAAGAAGAGAACTAGAAAAAGAAATTTAAACTAGCATGGATAATACAATGAAAGAGTATGAGCACCGACGACTAGTGTGTGAACATGAATGTAAAGTCGGTGAGAAATACGCATTACTCCCCAAGCTTAGGCTTTTGGCCTAAGTTGGTCTAGTACCAAGGACCGCCGCTACTCTCCCCGGTGTAGTGGGAGGTGTAATCAGGATACCACTGGCTGGTCATCTCCGGATCCCACTGGACGGATGATGCACGATAAAGGTCCAGCTCAGGTTCCAGCTCAGGTTTAGGTTCTGGAGTAAAAGCTTGAGCTTGATGATTGTTCACCGCTTCCGGCGTGACAAGAAATGATTGATTCGGTCGTTGATGAAACCGGTGAGGCCTGCAGTCTCGATTAAAGCATAAAAATCTTCATGAATTCCGGCTTCTTTCAAGAAATCCTCACATGGCCATTCGCACGACCGTACTTCCGCTAAGCGAGGAAGATTATACTTGGGTTTTTCCTTCTCTTTGTCTTGTTTTTCCTTAGAGCTTTGGCTAGAAGAGTGAGGGAGTCCTAGATTAGGGGGTGTCCGGATAGCCGAACTATCACCGTTGGCCGGACTCCTGTACTATGAAGATACAAGATTGAAGACTTCGTCCTGTGTCCGGATAGGACTTTCCTTGGCGTGGAAGGCAAGCTTGGCGATACAGATATGTAGATTTCCTACCATTGTAACCGACTCTGTGTAACCCTAACCCTATTCGGTGTCTATATAAACCGAAGGGTTTTAGTCCGTAGGACTAACAACAATCATACCATAGGCTAGCTTCTAGGGTTTAGCCTCTACGATCTCGTGGTAGATCTACTACTGTACTACCCATATCATCAATATTATTCAAGCAGGAGTAGGGTATTACCTCCATCGAGAGGGCCCGAACCAGGGTCAAAACATCATGTCCCTTGTCTCCTGTTACCATCCGCCTAGACGCACAGTTCGGGACCCCTACCCGAGATCCGCCGGTTTTGACACCGACATTGGTGCTTTCATTGAGAGTTCCTCCGTGTCGTTGCCGTCGGGAAGGATGCCTCATCCCGCCTTTAAAGACGATACTATCACCAAAGGAGCCTTGGCCACCGGGTCGACTCTTCGTTAGGTGGTTTTCTTATGACCGCCAGCCGCCATCGCTACCGACGATGACTTCTCGGTCATCGAAACCAATCTTCACGTTAACTCGGAACTTGCCGAGCAGTTAGATCCGATCGAGCTCTCCTCCGTAAACGAGCTCTTGGATCGCATCGCCGCCTCGGGAGTCGCCACAGGACTACGACACTCAGATCGGGCCTAAAACCGATCTGAGAGATCAACTCTCCCCAGGCTACCCATCATGTTGTTGTGGTAGAGGATCAGTACGGTGATTCTTCTTCTATCTTAAGGACTAGCTACGTCCGGATTCCCGATCCCTCCATGCCGGATTCCCGCAGAGGGACGAATGTCGATCAAGCCCTGAACTTAAAGTCAGGCGGCGGGTTGGGTTCATTGGATAGCATTCAAAAATCCAAGCTTCCAAGTTCGGAAACTTCTTGGCCCCTGAGTCTTAAATTGGACGGGGTTCTGGATCTAGTTCCACCCACCCACCCAAACATTAGCGATCTATCCCGAATTCGGCAAGAGCCCGCTGAAACAAGACATCATTCTTGGGCGATTCCTCCTGGTTATGGACAGGATAAAGGACTGCCGAGAGGAGGACGCAATCTCACTTTTCTGCAATAATTGCACGGACAAGGGAATCCTGAACGCCATAATTCGTCGCGAAAATTACACGCTTTGCTGACTTGGTGACCATAGTACAAAAGTACTGTGCGATGGAGAGTGCTTGGAAAAACGAAAGTAAATTTTGGGATAATCCGCCCCGAATACAGCCCTAGTCCGAAATAAATGGGTGCATCATCACCAAGCACCTGGGTTAAACACCAAAAACAAAACCCCTAAAGGGCACGGAACGTCTTGGAGGGTTGGCTAAACGGACCACCTGCAAAATTCATAGCGCAGAGGGCGCCACTCCAACTCATAGCCTTCGAGCATGTTGGATACTACGGCAGTGGCCAAAAGTGGCGAAGAGCTTCTAGCCTCGTAATCCCAGCCCAGTAACACCAAGACGGTATTAACAGTCTTGAGACTTACGCATCAAATAACATGCGGAAGCGAACACTCCGCAACCTTGCGAAGTCTACCAAGTAGCAACAATAAATCCATGGAGTGACACGGCTATTACCTTTAATGCCATGATTTAACCCAAATTCCGAACAGCCCGAGCACCAGCCGCATTGGTCCTCAGTCCAATAGTGGACGGTTTTCGCCTTACTAAGGTACTCATGGATGGCGGCAGCGGACTAAACCTCATCTACGAGGAAACCCTCCGAAAAATGGAAATAGACTGGAACCGCATTGAGCAAAGAAGCACAACCTTTAAAGGAATAATCCCTAGCCGGGAAGCATGCTGCACAGGAAAAATCACACTGGACGTAGTGTTTGGCTCGCCGGACAATTTCAGATCCGAGGAGGTCACATTTCAAGTGGCCCTGTTCAGCAGCGGATATCACGCTTTATTAGGGCGAGAGGCATTCACAATTTTTCAAGCTATACCCCATTATGGGTACATGAAGCTTAAAATGCCCGGACCTAACGGAATCATCACTCTCGCTAGTGATCCGAACATAGCACTCGCTACCGAAAACAAGACAGCCGCACTAGCCCTCGAGGCACTATCAAAGCCCTAGCGGCCGAGAAACTCATCGCGATGCGCTCCACGGTGAATGTGGACGATGTGATGCTTGATAAAAGATCCAAGTCCACATCTTTTAAACCAGCGGATGAAATAGTCAAATTCCAAGTCCACCCAACGGACTTCGCAAAGACGGCCTCCATTGGGGCACAATTAAACCACGATGTAGACGCGCTTACGAGAATTTCTACAAGAAAAGCTGGGACATTTTTGCTCGGCACCCTTGGACATGCCAGAATCCCACGTCGGCTGGCCGAGCACAGCCTAAATACCCTAAAAGGATTCAAGCTACCAAACAGGCTCTTGGCGCTTTTACGAACCCAAGAGACAGGCCATGGGAGAGGAGCTAGCCAAACTTGGAAGCCGGATTCATCGGAGATATAAAACATCCGGACTGGCTAGCAAATCTGGTGATGGTACCAAAGAAGGATAAATCCTGGCGTCTATGTGTTGATTTCAAAGACCTTAATAAGGCTTGCCTAAAGGATCCCTTCCCCCTCCCTCGCATTGATCAAATTATCGACGCTACAGCAGGACACGACTCATTGTGCTTCCTCGACGCGTACTCCGGCTACCACCAAATCAAGATGGCAGAGCCAAACCAAGCCGCAACAGCATTCATCACTCCATACGGCCCATTCTGCTTCAACACAATGCCCTTCGGGCTCAAAAATGCCAGCGCAACATATCAGCGCATGATTCAGACATGTCTGGCAAACCAGGTCGGCAAAACAGTGGAAACATATGTAGATGACGTGGTCGTCAAATCCAAGCATGTCGAAACTCTAGTAGACGACTTGAGGCTCATATTCGACAATCTCCGAAAATATGACATTAAGCTCAATCCGGAAAAATGCGTCTTCGGTGTTCCAGCCGAAAAGCTCTTGGGCTTCATTGTGTCCGGTAGAGGAATTGAAGTAAACCCAGCCAAGATCTGAGCTCTGTCACAATTGGATATTCCAAAAGACCTCAAACAAATACAAAAATTGACTGGATGCATAGCGGCTCTAAGCCGCTTTATTTCCCGTTTGGGAGAAAAGGCGTTACCCCTTTACCGCCTCCTCCGGTGCACCGAACACTTCGAGTGGACGAATGCCGCCACGACCGGACTCGAAGAAATAAAAGCCATATTGGCAACAAATCCGGTCCTGGCCGTGCCCAACATGGGCGAACCAATGCTATTATATATCGCTGCAACACATCAAGTTGTCGGTAGCGGTGCTCGTCGTCGAGCGAGAACGGACGGACACCGGTTCCCTCTTCAAAAACCGGTTTACTATGTGTCCACCGTCCTAACTCCATGCAAGTCCAGTACCCACATTATCAAAAAGATAGCATACGCGGTGTTCATGGCATCCGGAAGCTGCGACACTACTTTCAAGAGTGTTCGATAAAGGTAGCCTCCGAAGTACCTCTTAACGACATTATAAACAACCGCGACGCCGACGGGCGGATTGCTAAATGGGCCATAGAGCTCCTTCCATTCGACATAACCTATAAGCCACGACGAGCTATTAAGTCGCAGGTTTTGGCCGACTTCGTGGCCGAATGGACCGAAGCCGAACTCCCTAAAGAGTACGACGCATACTCCAATTGGATCATGCACTTTGACGGCTCCAAAATGTTGGCTGGCACGAAATTGGCGTCGTCTCGACGCCCCAACCGGGGACACAGTCCAATACGTCCTTCAGATAATGTATACGGACTCCAAGAATGCAGCGAATCTGAGGCCCTTTTGCACGGCCTCCGGATGGCGATCTCCATGGGCATTAAACGCCTAGAGGTGCGGGGATTCGAACCTCGCGATATCTCAAGTAAACAGAGACTTTGATGCCAAAGATCCGAAAATGGCAGCGCATCGCAATGCGGTCCTAAAAATGTCAGCACGGTTCGAAGGGCTCAAATTTCATCATATAGCCCGGGATAACAACCAGGTGGCGGACATATTGGCACGCATCGGTGCAAAACGCGATGCCGTCCCGCCCAACATCTTTCTGGAACGACTGTTCAAGCCATCCGTACTATGGGAAGGGGAGTCCGGCAATAACAATCCGGACCCAACCGCACCGCCTCGACACGAACACTTCGACACACTCGGAGGCTCTGCCACCGAGATAACACCCTCCGCCCACGAAATAATGGCGGTTATCGCCCCGTGGACGGAACCATTCCTAGCCTACCTAACTAGGCAGGAACTCCCTGAAGACCAAAATGAGGCTCGCTGAAGAGTACGGCGATCCAAAGCCTATAAAGTCCATGAGGGAGAGCTCTATAAGAAAAGCACAACAGGAGTCCTTCAAAGGTGTATCTCCGAAGAGGAAGGGCGAAACCTTCTGGCTGAAATTCATGCCGGACTGGGTGGGCACCACGCCGCAGCCCGGGCCCTTGTAGGCAAGGCCTTCGCATTACAAGATTTTATTGGCCGACGGCTGGGCAGATGCGCAGGATTTAGTCCAACGATGCGTCGGTTGCCGACTTTTTGCTAACCAAAGCCACATGCCACCCACCGCCCTCAAAACTATACCCATCATCCGGCCGTTCATGATGCAGGGCTTGACATGGTTGGACCCCTTAAGGGAGGAACCCACAAGCAAAAATACCTATTGGTCATGGTGGATAAATTAACCAAATGGATAGAGGCCAAGCCTGTTAAAACGGCCGAATCCGGGCCGGTAATAGACTTCATATCAGGGGTAGTGCACCGTTACGGCGTCCCCCACAGTATCATCACTAATAACGACACCAACTTTACGGCCGATGAGGTCAAATTATGGTGCAAAAACATGGGCATCAAGCTCGATTACGCCTCAGTCTATCACCCTCAAACCAATGGTCAAGTCGAGCGAGCAAACGGTCTAATCATGAGCGGCATTAAACCCAGACTAGTGCGGTCCCTCAAGGAATCTAACACGCACTGGGTTGAGGAGCTCGACTCCATACTCTGGGGGCTGCGGACCATGCCGAATCGTACTACCGGATTCACACCATTTTTATGGTGTACGGCGCAGAGGCAGTCTTGCCCTGCGACATAATGCATGACTCACCTTGCGTGCGCATGTATGAAGAAAGAGAAGCCGAGCTCGATCGGCAGGACAGTTTGGACGGATGTGAGGAGGAGCGCGACGTGGCAAAAGCTCGTTCCGCATTTTATCAACAGCAGGCTCGAAAATATCAAAGCAGGGAAGTACGGGCCAAAGCTTACAACGTTGGCGAACTAGTTCTACGCCTGCCGGACAAGAAAAAGGACAAACTCAAGCCCAAATGGGAAGGTCCCTTCATCATCGACCAGGTCCTGACCGGGCGGAGCATACCATCTGCTAAACGCAAGCGGATAACCGACTCGAGCCGAACCCATGGAACGCAGACCGTCTCACGAAGATTCTACGCCTAAGCGCCGGACTCGAGTTCGTCTCCTTCCTCCGCCCACATTTTCTATTTTGCTGTCTTTTATTTCTCTCCTTCCTCCTCCTTCTTCTTGAAGCCTTTAGAGGCTCGTTTGCGCTTTGTTCGCACATACTTGACGCGCTGTCCGCTCATTATACCTGGGGCTTCTTTAATGAAGCTTATTTATAAGGGCTTCATGCCCAACACATGTGTCAAACTTCCGCATGTACCTTTTACTCACCATTATATGCATTGATATGACTTAAGTTTTGGCCAAGCTGGGTTGCCTGGCTCCTGTGCTTACCCCTACGTTCCTGATTGTTCGGCTAGGTGGTAAAGGGAGCACCTCTGCGATTGTTATTGCCGGGTCAGCCGGATGTGTACCTCAGACTGGGTGAAGCCGAAAGCTAGCGTTCTTAAGGGAATATTCGGTCGGTGAACTGAAAGATGATTTTTAACTATTTATCCATCTGCCCCCAGATGATTTTCTGCTTTCCTAGTAGTTTGGACATGCACTTTAGGGCATGCCTCCCAGGGAAAGGAACCCTTAACGGAACTATTCTCCTGGAAGATGTTTCTTACTATCCATGTAATATAACATAACTAGTTGGGCACTTGTCTCGATACAGCAATAATGACCCCTACGCCTTTGTCTCCATGCATGCCCCGGTTCTTACATAACCGCGAGGGTATTCGGACACACTCCGAATATTGGGTCCCGAGGTTGATGCGAAAAGGTCTGCTATGACAAACGATCTACAATCCGGCTAGAAGACATTTTTCATGTCATATTCAATTACATAGTCAACTCGACTAATTGTATTCCTCCTCAATGCCATCTAATAGGCTATCTAATTTACAATCTTGCTGGGAATACTTGGCGGCCAATTCTACTTGGCCATACACTAAGCTTACAGGATCTCCTTCCCATCAGGCCCCACAGTCCGACTCGGCCATGTGGTTTGGGTCAACCGTGTACCGCGTCTTTACCATGGCCCAGCCTCCTGGCGCCTTGACAGCAGGCCGATATCTTCCATAGTCGGAAGCGCCGCCGTGCTCCTTGAAGCCGCTCTGCCAGCTCCCTAATGCCTTCGGGCAGGGAGATAGATGGCCACAAGGCCTGGGCGACGCCTTTCATCAACTGCCGAACTCGTTCGTGCGGTAGCGACGCAGTCGGGAAGAAGATCACCCGAAAAACTGGGCATCTCCTCCTCAGGACGACCTGTGAGCAAACCTACATACATGTTTATGTTAGTCGCCTTCCTTGACGAACTCTTTCAAAGTTCGTTTAAGCACTTACTGAAAATGCCGCGACGGTTGGCCGATTCTCCTTTACGGAGTCAGACAACTGGGCACGAACATCCTTTAGTTCCTCACCCAGTTGGGTGTTGGCATCTTGGAGGTTATTTTTCTCCTGCCGCACCCTCGTAAGCACGCTCTCGCAGGCCTTTAGCTGGCGCAGGAGCTGTTGCTTGTCCGGATCCATCCCGACGCTATCTGCAATGTTAATGTCAGATATATGCACACGTCGCACTTTGCGAAACTACTTCTACTTTGAAGGGCATATATTACGGAGGGAGTCTTCATGGCTTCCCTGTGGCCAAGGCGGCCCCAAGTTGGGCCTTGCACTCTTTAAGCTCCTGGGACAAACGGGTATTCTTTTCGGTAAGAACCTACATTCCAAATGATCCTTAAATCAGTTATCCTAACTATTTTAAGTCTCGGGGGCTACTGGCATATATAACTGTCAAAATTCCTTACCCGTATGTCTTTCACATACTGCTCTGTGGCTCTGGCTAGGCCATCTTGAGCGGCACGGAGGTGCGCTTCTCCCGAACTAAAGGCGTCCAACGCCTCTTGGGAGAAACATGCGTCACGTAGAATATTCCGGCGGCGCCTATGATTCATGGCGCTCTCCACCTCCGACTTGGTGGCGGACAGTCTATCGGCATCCTCCGTTGGAGGAGAATCCGACGCACGCCTCGTGTTTGTACCCCCTTTCGGACTCGACTTTTGAGCCTGGTTGGCGGAGGTCCGATTGGCAACTTCTCCGGACTCAGTCCGGCGAGCGCTCTTTTTCCTGAAAAAACCACGAGCGTCAGTGTGCCTCCCAGGAACCTCTCCTTAAAACACGATGGCACATCATACCGCTGCGACGACGTCTCGAGTCGTACCGTACTTCTTTTCCGCTACCGGGCCGAGCTGCCTTGTTGGACGGCCTGCGAGCTCGGCTTCCTGCTCAAGGCACCCCTGCGAAACACCATCAAATATGTGGTGATTAGAAGTAAAGCACGGGCGGGTCATGGTATCCGGACTTCGGTCACGGTTACCTGGGAGGCCGCAAATAATCCGGGTAGTCGGCCGTAATGGCAACCAAAGCATTGTCGATGCTAAGTTGGTGGAACACCCCGTCGATCAGCTCCACCTTTATATCCGGGTCCTCTTCGGAGGCCGGATCGAGGGACCGTTCCGGATCCTCGGGTTGTGGGGGCGGGCTGTGTATCTTCTCCACGGTCCGGCGCAGTTCCTGCGTAGAAACCATGAAATGAGATATTTAGCCACGTGAACATGGATCGGACAGGCCACAAAGATATTTTCTTACCCAACATCGAGGATTATTCGAAGAAAACCCGTTCAGTGGATTGACGCAGAGAAAATCCTCCTCTAGGCGGACAAGGTCTTCACCAGTTCGGTGACCGATCCCGGCCCTTTGCGGCCATGGCGGGTGGCATCGTCCTCCCCGTTGAAGTCCCACATGGGGTGGCCCCTATATTGGAGCGGCTGCACTCCTCATAATGCAGATTGCCATGACTCCAATCATGGTCAATCCGGCATGAGCCGATAATCTTATTCGGCTCATCAAGTAAAGGACGCCCGGTCATTTTCCTCTGGGGGCTCATGGCGCCCGGCTTAGGCGCTTCTTGAGGAGCGTTGCTAAACTCCGGAAGGCCGATCCAAACAGGATCCGGCGGGGCGTCCTCCATGTAAAACCATTCAAGGCCGGTCTTCGGACGCCTTCTTCGGGGTTCCGGATAGATATCCGGTCCTGGCGATGCGCCATAGTTCGGCTCCGCCCACTTGATATATTGACCCCTCATGAGAACGGGGTACAAGGCAGAATAATCTCTTCCACAGCGCAAAATGAGCCTCGACGCCCAAGAACAGTTCGCAAAGGGCCACGAAGCCCACGATGTGCAAAATGGAGGCCGTAGAACTCCAAGAGCCCCCGGAGAAACGGATGAATTGGAAATCCGAGTCCTCTTACTAGATAAGAGATAAAGCATACCCGCTCTCCTTTAGAGGGATCGGGGACACTCTCCGCTTGCTTTCCGCCCTTGTAGGTGGCAAGTACGGCTCGAATCGGAACCATGAAGGCCGAGGGAAGAAATCCCTTGGTTTGGAGTGTCACTAGCTCGCTATGCGGGACTGAGCATCTCTCCCAATTTCCAGGCTGAGAGCTGGGAGCGCGAGAGGAGGAGCCGCATCGACTGTCCATGATGGAACGGATTTTTGTCGAAGGCGCTCCGATGAAAGCTCGCGGAGGGGGGTTGGTGTGACTCAGATCTAGATCCTCGTGCCTTTTATAGGCGGCTCATTTGCGCAGCTAGGGGGATAAGTGTAAAAATACCCTGGCTTTTTGCATTCATTCAAACATGTGGAAGATGGCCATTATTGGGCGTGGAAGCCAAGGAGCGCATCATTTATCGAAGCGGACACTATTCGACAAGTATATGGAATTTGGAGAAGAACCCGCCTTGCAATGCCGAAGACACCCACGCGCCAGACTCATCGCCATTGGAGCCTGGTTCGGGGCTCTTGAGGAGTCTGGATTAGGGGTGTCCGGATAGCCGAACTATCACCGTTGGCGGACTCTGGACTATGAAGATACAAGATTGAAGACTTCGTCCCGTGTCCGGATAGGACTTTCCTTGGCGTGGAAGGCAAGCTTGGCGTCTGGATATGTAGATTTCCTACCATTGTAACCGACTGTGTAACCCTAACCCTATTCGGTGTCTATATAAACCGAAGGGTTTTAGTCCGTAGGACGAACAACAATCATACCATAGGCTAGCTTCTAGGGTTTAGTCTCTCTGATCTCGTGGTAGATCTACTCTTGTACTGCCCATATCATCAATATTAATCAAGCAGGAGTAGGGTATTACCTCCATCGAGAGGGCCCGAAGCTGGGTAAAAACATCGTGTTCCTTGTCTCCTGTTACCATCCGCCTAGACGCACAGTTCGGGACCCCCTACCCGAGATCCGCCGGTTTTGACACCGACAAAGAGCCTTTAAAGAGCCTCCTTAACTTTTTTTGAAATTTCTGAAATTTTAGTAACTTCAAAACAAAAGTGAATAAAACTAAACAAGATTGATAGCAACTACTCCTACAAGTGCCTAGAGCCTATATAGTGCATTGGAATTGCTTGGGACCTCAAAAATTTAACATGCAAGCTCAAGAACATGGTCACTTATGCAGCAAAAATTTGCAATGAATAAAGCACTGCAACAAAAACTAATTGGACCAATGGAGGAGTCACATACCAAGCAACAATCTCCCAAAGCAGTTTTGTGAATGGAGCTTTGAGCTAAGAGATCGAAAATCGCTGCAAAATGAGCTAGAACTCGTGCTTGAGCTGGATGGGGATTTTTTGGGTAGAAGATGAAGTGTGTGGTGCTGGCATAAGTGGAGGGAGCCACCGGGGCCCACGAGATGGGGGCGCCCTGCTGTGGGGCGCCCTCCTCTCTCGTGGCCTGGTGCTTGCCCTTCTATAGTGTTTTCAGTGCCTAAAATCCTCAAATATTCCAGAAAAAATCATACTAGATTTGCAGGGCATTTGGAGCACTTTTATTTCCGGACTATTTTTTAATGCACGGATAATTCAGAAAACAGACGGATAATACTATTTTTGCTTTATTTATTCTAAATAACAGAAAGTAAAAAGAGGGTACAGAAGGTTGTGCCTTCTAGTTTCATCCATCTCGTGATCATCAAAATGAACCCACAAACAAGGTTGATCAAGTCTTGTTAACGAACTCATTTCGAATAACACGGAACCGGAGAAATTTCGAATAACACTAAGTTACCTCAACGGGGATATGAAAATCCTCAACAATAAGAATATCATACTTTTTCTTGACAGTAGGGAGAGGAAATTCAAAGCCTCCAAAAATGATAGTTGTAACTTTTTCAATATAATTGATGCTATGAACTTGAGATTGTTTCCTCGGAAAGTGTACCGTATGCTCATTACCATTAACATGAAAAGTGACATTGCCTTTGTTGCAATCAATAACAGCCCCTGCAGTATTAAGAAAAGGTCTACCAAGGATAATAGACATACTATCGTCCTCGGGAATATCAAGAATAACAAAGTCCGTTAAGATAGTGACATTTGCAACCACAACAGGCACATCCTCACAAATACCGGCAAGGTATAGCAGTTGATTTATCAGTCATTTGCAAAGATATTTCAGTAGGTGTCAACTTATTCAATTCAAGTCTACGATATAAAGAGAGAGGCATAACACTAACACCGGCTCCAAGATCACATAAAGCAGTTCTAACATAATTTCTTTTAATAGAGCAAGGTATAGTTGGAACACCCGGATCTCCAAGTTTCTTTGGTATTCCACCCTTAAAAGTGTAATTAGCAAGCATGGTGGAAAAATCTCAGCTTCCGGTATCTTTCTTTTATTTGTGATGATATCCTTCATGTACTTAGCATAAGGATTTACTTTAAGCATATCAGTTAAGTGCATACGTAAGAAAATAGGTCTAATCATTTCAACAAAGCGCTCAAAATCCTCATCATCCTTTGACTTGGATGGTTTAGGAGGAAAGGGCATGGGTTTACGAACCCATGGTTCTCTTTCTTTACCGTGCTTCCTAGCAACAAAATCTCTCTTATCATAACGTTGATTCTTTGATTGTGGGTTATCAAGATCAACAGCAGGTTCAATCTCTACATCATTGTCTTTACTAGGTTGAGCATCAACATGAACATTATCATTAACATTATCACTAGGTTCATGTTCATCACCTGATTGTGTTTCAGCATCAGAAATAGAAATATTATTGGGATTCTCAGGTGTGTCTCTGATGGGTTCACTAGAAGCATGCAAAGTTTTATCGTTTTCTTCTTCTTCTTTTTAGAAGAACTAGGTGCCTCTAAATTATTTCTCTGAGAATATTGTTCGATTTTCTTAGGGTGGCCTTGAGGATACAAAGGTTCTGAGTCATTCTACCAGTTCTAGTAGCCACTCTAACAGCAAAGTCATTTTTATTATTCAATTCATCAAGCAAATCATTTTGAGCTTTGAGTACTTGCTCAGCTTGAGTAGCAACCATAGAAGCATATTTGCTAACACGGTGAAGTTCATCTTTAACTCTAGCAAGATTATCACCTACGCGTCCTATCTCGAAAGCATTATTCTTTAACTCTCTACCAACATAAGCATTAAAACTTTCTTGCCTAGCCATAAAGTCATCAAATTCATCTAAGCATGGGCTATGAAATTTAGTAGAGGGTATTCAACTTTATCATATCTATAGAGAGAATTTACCTTTACTACCTATGTCGGGTTATCAAGACAATGTAGTTCTTCAGGCGGTAAATTAAGACCATGTATTTCTTCAATAGGAGGTAAATTCTTAACATCTTCAGCTTTAATACCCTTTTCTTTCATTGATTTCTTTGCCTCTTGCATATCTTCAGGACTGAGAAATAAAACACCTCTCTTCTTCGGAGTGGGTTTAGGAATAGGCTCGGGAGTTGGCTCAATTGGTTCAGGAATTACTTCAGGAACTGGCTCGGGGAGAGTCCAATTATTTTCATTAGTCAACATATTATTCAATAATATTTCAGCTTCGTTGACTGTTCTTTCCCTGAAAACACAACCAGCACAACTATCCAAGTAGTCCTTGGAAGCATCGATTAGTCCATTATAAAAGATATCAAGTATTTCATTTTTCTTCAGAGGATGATCATGCAAAGCATTAAGTAACCGGAGAAGCCTCCCCAAGCTTGTGGGAGACTCTCTTCTTTGATTTGCACAAAATTATATATTTCCGCAAGGCAGCTTGTTTCTTATGAGCAGGGAAATATTTAGCGAGAAGTAATAAATCATATCACGGGGACTACGCACACAACCAGAGCAAGAGAATTATACCAAGTCTTAGCATCACCCTTTAATGAGAACGGAAATATCTTAAGGATATATAAATAGCGAGACTTCTCATCATGAGTAAATAGGGTGGCTATATCATTCAACTTGGTAAGATGTGCCACAACAGTTTCAGATTCAAGGCCATAAAAAGGATCAAATTCAACTAAATTAATAATATCAGGATCAACAGAGAATTCATAATCCTTATCAGTAACACAGACAGGTGACGTAGCAAAAGCAGGATCGGGTTTCATTCTAGCATTAAGAGACTGCTGCTTCCATTTAGCTAATAATTTCTTAAGATCATTTCTATCATTGCAAGCAAGGATTTCCAAAGCAACTTTTTCATTCATAACATAACCCTTAGGAACAACAGGTAATACATAATCATTGGGGGAACCTTCATCATCACTATCATCAGTAATAGGATCTTCAGTAATTTCATCCCCCCTAACTCTAGCAAGTTGTTCATCTAGAAATTCACCTAATAGCCAAGTAGTATCTCGCACAGAAGCAGTTTCATCATGCATAGCAGAAGTGGGATCATCAATAACATGCGACATATCAGAATTCATAGCAGTAGCAGGTTTAGGTGTCGCAAGCTTACTAATAACGGAAGGAGAATCTAGTGCAGAGTTAGATGGCAGTTCCTTACCCCCCCTCGTAGTTGAGGGATAAATTGTTGTCTTAGCGTCTTTCCAGTTCTCCATGGTGATCAACAGATATAAATCCCAAGTGACTCAGAGAATAGAGTTATGCTCCCCGACAACGGCGCCAGAAATTGGTCTTGATAACCCACAAGTATAGGGGATCGCAACAGCTTTCGAGGGTAGAGTATTCAACCCAAATTTATTGATTCGACACAAGGGGAGCCAAAGAATATTCTTGAGTATTAGCAGTTGAGTTGTCAATTCAACCACACCTGGATAACTTAGTATCTGCAGCAAAGTGTTTAGTAGCAAAAGTGGTATGATAATAAAGGTAGCAGTGGCAGTAAAGATAAATGTTTTTGGTTTTTGTAGTAGTTGTAACAAGAGTAGCGGAAAAGTAAATAAGTGAAGAACAAAGATATGAAAAGCTCGTAGGCAATAGATCAATGATGGATAATTATGTCGGATGCGATTCCTCATGCAATAGTTATAACATAGGGTGATATAGAACTAGCTCCAATTCATCAATGTAATGTAGGCATGTATTCCGTAAATAGTCATACGTGCTTATGGAAAAGAACTTGTATGACATCTTTTGTCCTACCCTCCCGTTGCAGCGGGTCCTTACGGAAACTAAGGGATATTAAGGCCTCCTTTTAATAGAGAACCGGACCAAAGCATTAACACATAGTGAATACATGAACTCCTCAAACTACGGTCATCACCGAGAAGTATCCCGATTATTGTCACTCGGGGTTGTCGGATCATAACACATAATAGGTGACTATAGACTTGCAAGATAGGATCAAGAACACACATATATTCATGAAAACATAATAGGTTCAGATCTGAAATCATGGCACTCGGGCCCTAGTGACAAGCATTAAGCATAGCAAAGTCATAGCAACATCAATCTCGTAACATAGTGGATACTAGGGATCAAACCCTAACAAAACTAACTTGATTACATGGTAAATCTCATCCAACCCATCACCGTCCAGCAAGCCTATGATGGAATTACTCACGCACGGCGGTGAGCATCATGAAATTGGTGATGGAGGATGGTTGATGATGACGACGGCGACGAATCCCCCTCTCCGGAGCCCCGAAAGGACTCCAGATCAGCCCTCCCGAGAGAGATTTGGGATTGGTGGCGGCTCCGTGTCGTGAAACGCGATGAAACTTTCTCTCTGATTTTTTTCTCCCCGAGACGGAATATATGGAGTTGGAGTTGAGGTCGGAGGAGGTCCAGGGGGCCCACGAGATAGGGGGCGCGCCCCCTAGGGGGGGCCTGTCTCGTGGACATGCCGTGGGCCCCTGGTGTATTTCTTTCGCCCAATAATTCTTATAAATTCCAAAAAGTGCCTCCGTGGATTTCCAGGACATTCGAGAACTTCTCTTTTCTACACATAAAACAACATCATGGTAGTTCTGCTGAAAATAGCGTCAGTCCGGGTTAGTTTCATTCAAATCATGCAAGTTAGAGTCCAAAACAATGGCAAAAGTGTTTGGAAAAGTAGATACGTTGGAGACGTATCACCACCCACATCTGAAGGGGTGGCAAAGAGTTCATCACTCTGCGAGCTCCATACGAGAAAGGTGGCATATAAGCCAATCCATTTCGTTTCACATAAGAGGAGTTAGGGTAAGCATATGAATAAGTAGAGAAATTCTTCGAGGACTTATGAACATAATGGTTTGAAGAATAATGCACATATTCATAACCCTTAGCTCTTCCCTGCGAAACAGAGTTGTTAGCACGATGATATTCATGTGAGGACTTTGATCCTTTTGAGGAATTTGATCCACGTGAGGAATTTGGTCCGTATGAGGACTTGGATCCATATGAAGAATTTGATCTGGGGTTCCTATTCTTCATGTGGTGTCATGAGGACATTCACACGAAGACTTTCAAGGCACCTTTTGGGACCCCAGATTTTCTTCATAGGGGAACCGTTCCCGCAGTTAGTGCCAACATATCTAGCAAAGACTTCACCATTCTGATATTGACTAGAGGGGGGGGGGGGTGGATAGGCGATTTTTATGAATTCTTCACTGAGGAATTTGCGGGTGAGGAAATTCCTTAGCGAAGAACTACTTGCAGCGGAATAAGTACTCAAAAGTAAACATAATAGAATACAAGCATGGTCATCATGATGAAATGAAGACAAGCACAGAGTACAGAAAGCGTAGTCATAGGATAGCACAGGATGAAGACAACAGACTGAAGAAATTGAACTGAGGAAATTGAGAAAGTCTTCAGTCAAAGTCTTCAAACACAGATATGAGGAAATGAAAGAGTTGAGGAAATAGAACCAGTTGGCTTGGTGAAGAGAATGATTTGGTAGACCAGTTCCAACTGCTGTCTCAGTTGTACATCTGGTTGGAGCGGCTAGGTATTTAAACCTGAGGACACACAGTCCTAGACACACAGTCCTCACCATATTCTCCTTGAGCTAAGGTCACACA
This sequence comes from Aegilops bicornis, assembly GCA_021605145.1. Lineage (NCBI taxonomy): Eukaryota > Viridiplantae > Streptophyta > Magnoliopsida > Poales > Poaceae > Aegilops > Aegilops bicornis. Next base: position 784,688,848 of record CM038670.1, read on the forward strand.
GACCTCGCCCAATCACTCATGGTAAGTCTTTAGGTGACTTCCGAACCTTCACAAACTCGGTCACTTGGCAATCCACAATTCCTCTTGGATGCTCTAGACCATGACGCCTAACCGTCTGGAAGAAGCACAATCTTCAAAGGTAACAAGCGTCGGATCCACGCAGGATCAATCTCTTCAGTGATGCTCAATCACTTTGGGTTTGTAGGGGTTTGGGTTTGGGTTTTCCTCACTCGATGATTTTCGCTCAAAGTCCTCGGAGGATGGGATGCTCTCAAATGACAAGCGTCAGTTTCTCGTGAGCAACCAACCAGCTAGTGGTTGTAGGGGCGGCTATTTATAGCCTAGGGAGCAGCCCGACGTGATAAGACATAAATGCCCTTCAATGATATGACCGTTAGGTGGGTAGATATTTTGGGACACTGGCGCCAGACAAAGAACGGTCGGAATTTTGAGGCTCAAATTCCTCGTGGCTATCATGTTCCTCACTGTAGGCAATCCGACCTTTGGCGAATTCCTAACTCCTCGGTCGAACAAATTCCTCGGAGACCGGAAGAACTTCGTCTACATCAAGAATATGACTGAACTGTATGAGATTTCCAATGGCTTCACTCGAAGGGATTGGTAGGTGTAGGATTTTGAGTTGAGCATCACATGGAAATTTTTCCTTAGTATTTCCTCGACCCCTTTAACAAGACAGTGTTTCCTATGACTCAAGAAAGAGAAAATGAAACTACGAAAACAAAAGTCTTCACGCTTCATATTCCTTAAATGAATACCAAGTCTTCAAGGTCACACCAATTTCTTCACTTTCAAAGTCTTGAAAGTCTTGAAATCCAAAGTCTTGATCGAAGAACTTCATTTTTAGGGTCGACTTTCTCTTTAAATATCAAACTCCTCATAGACTTATAGACCTGTGTACACTCATAAACACATTAGTCCCTTAACCTATAGGTCTTCAATACACCAAAATCACTAAGGGGCACTAGATGCACTTACAATAAGCGCTGCCGGTATCTGAACTCCTATGAAAATAAATTATAATGAGCTCCTAGTTCAAAAAAATTTCTCCGAGTATCTTAGCACTATCCAAATAACCAGAAAATATGCACACTGTCTTGACTGATTTACATGGGCACTAATCATATGTATCAAGCCTAAGAGATGGAACACGGCTTAGAAAAACTCATCGCATACAGTAGTCGTTGTAGGCACATTGCTTAACATGATCAGTGGGATCAGAAAATGAAACAAATGTATTTACCATTTGCCTTTATTCACGCGTATTTAGGCATCCTCTTTCAGCGCCTCCAAACATAAGGCCATCTGGGTTCACCTGAGAATTTATTCCGACGCCATCAGAAGAGGATCTGCTGCCACCTGGAACATACATTCAACAAAGGAATCACTGTAAAAAAGGTGTTGCAGTGCTTTGGACAACCCACATCATTTTCACTGGTACAAAGACAACATCAGCGCACATACTACAATTTTCTTAACTACACAGAGCCTAACTAAGAATGCAATAACCAGTCCTAGGCTAGTGCCTTTTCCTATGCATTTTAAAAACTACAGCCGCATCTCCTATAATTCATGGGATGATGAAAACCTGCTACTTGGCCATTGTTTACACATTTTCTTAAATCTGAGACATATTTTTAAGGCTACTAGATCTCCAAGTCACAACAGAAAAACAAATATATGTGCACAGTGGCCAACAAACATCGGTGCGTTTCCTGTATGTTCCCCTTCATTCTAATTGTAAATGGTCAAATCTGGCATCATACTTCAGAACAATTGAAAGCTAGCTAGCTATTGCTTTCAAGGTTAATAAAGTAGCTTAAAAGTCACATCTAGAACTTATGGTGTAATTAAATGTGGCAATTAATCTTCACACATGGATGATGGTGGCTAACTGTGCAGTATGGAGTATGGAAAAAAATTAACCAGCACACCCTGAGTACAAAGAAGAAGGAACCAGCGAGGCTAAAGTAATAGGGGGCAAGGGCGAGGCATGCGAACCTATTCGGAAGTGTGGCATGGGGGTGGGGACGAGGGCGACTATGACATCGGAAGAGGTGGTCGCGTCCGGTCGCCGGCAACCTTGGGGGCCCCACAGATGCTTTGGCCGGCAATGTAGAAAGTGCGGCCTACCGCACCCCCTGCCCCGTCTTAGCTAATTCATAAATAGACAATATGTATCATAGATGAAAATGTAGAGACATTGCAGACTGGTAAAAGAAGTTTAACCCAACATTTAGTATTACTCAAAAAGTAGAAGATATTTTCTACTTCACTATTATAAGATACCTCAATGTTCTTTTCTAAACAACCATGTGACCTATCTAGCCTGTGATTATATGGCCAAGCAATGATCAAATTAATCTAGCACCTAAAAAATCCCTTTGATTCAAACAACCGCAACCATGACGTATTTGTCTTGTGACTATAAGGCTAAGCAAGAAACAATATAATCTAGCACCTGAAAACAACACTTTGATCCAAAGAACTGGAACCCCATAGTAGGCATAGATCCCACACCTTCTACTTAACCAACAATGCGACTTTGCTGATCCCCAAGGTAAACTATAATGCACCAGTATAAACCAAAGGGCACATAGTTTATTGCATCCAAACTTAACCCTAACCCAAGGAAGAAACTGGACCAAACCAAACTAAAGCCCACATAATTCACTGTACACACCTTCTTGGCAGCACATCCACAATCCCAAACACTAATCCTAATACACATCATAAGAGTGCCTCCTAATTACTAAAAGACTTCAAGAACCTAAGCAGAAGAACCTAAGCAGAACCAAGTCCCTTGTGAACAACAAAAGCACATTTTATGCAAACCACCTAAAGCTAACAAGTCAACAACAAAAGTCCATTTTTTGGAACCTAGTCAAGCGGCAGATCCAAAATATCCCAATATTTGGAACCTAGCTAAACCCTTCTCTCTCTCTCCCATCGATTCCAAAGAAGGAAGCACAAAAGGCCTCAGAAAAGTGGCCATCTTTGGAATATAGTCCGAATCCAACAACATCTCGGTGAGAAGACAAAACCTACAAGCCCAAGCCTACAAACAAACAAGAAAAGAGAAAGGAGGGAGAGAAGGGGTCGACTGCGGTTCCACAGACAGAGACACACCCTAGCCTCTCACCAATTCTGCTGCTTCTTGCCCACCGCGCCTCGGGCGCCAACTTCTTATTCCCGGATGTGGTGCCCTTGCGTGGGCACTTGGTGACCGTGGCCTCCTGGTCGGCCTCAGGCGCAGCCTTGGCGGAGGTCGTGCGCTTGACAGGAGAGGAGGGGACAAGGAGATCGAGCCAGCGGCATCACGGTGCGGCGTGGCACCGGCAGGAGGGCTCGCACTGCGATGAGGAGGGATCTGCCGCCGCCGCCGCACGGCTCTGCGCCAAGGTCCAGGCCTCCTCATCGAGTGGCCGCGGTCCCTGGTGGCGCGGTCATCGGCCACGGCGAGCGGGATGGGCGGGAGGGGGGGAGGCGGCGGGTCATCGTCCACGGCGAGCGGGGCGGGCCGACGGGGCCGCGGTCATCGGCCACGGCCACGGCGAGCGGGAAGGGCGGGACGATGCTACTAGGGAAAAGCCTAGCAGCAGCGCGGGTTTTAGGCCTATCAGTAGCGCGGCCAGGAGCGCTACTGGTACGGCGCTACAGCTAAAGGTTAGCAGTAGCGTTGGTTAACCAACGCTACTGCTACACCGACTTAGTAGTAGCGCTTTCTCGGAGCGGCACTACTGGTAATTACTAGTAGCGCTTCTCCCAGCCCACGCTACTACTATTATTCCATATTTTATTTCTTTTTTATTTCATGTTGTATTCATACACCTCTATAAAAGTTTTAATACAGCAGCAATTTAGAGATTGTTTTTACATCATAATGAGTTATTACATCATTGGGTGAAAGAACTGTGGACTAGTTTCAAGTGGATGGACATCCGCTTGAAACTAATCATGATTCTTTCACGCAATGATATAATAAATATCATCATCATCATGTCATTAACAACTTATCATCATAATACATCATTGTCATATAACACCTCCTCATGATCATCATTTTCATCGATGAGACATCACATAGCAAGTTGGTCACTAGTCATAATCACAACTACTCCTCATCATCAACTCTAACACATTGTACCACATAATAAACATATTGTACCTCATAGGAACTACTACATTCTCTTAGGACCTACTATATTCTCTAACGTAAAATAGCAAAAAACAAGATAGCCCCTAGCTCTCCATTGTGGAGAATGCAGATTATCCTGTCCCCAATTCTTGCCTTTCGCTTAATGTTGCTTCCAAGAACCTCCTTACGAATGTCCAAACATTTTTTCCACTTTCTGATTAGCATGTGTTCACCGGTTTCAGAAATCCGATATGCACAGGTGAGATCCGTAGGATGACCTGGCTGTAGGTTCAGAACTTTGCTACGTCTTGAGCTTGCGTTGGTTTTCCTCGAAGAGGAGAGGGTGATGCAGCAAAGTGTAGCGTAAGTATTTCCCTCAGTTTTTGAGAACCAAGGTATCAATCCAGTAGGAGGCTCCTCAAAAGTCCCACGCACCTACACAAACAAACTGAGAACTCGCAACCAACGCAATAAAGGGGTTGTCAATCCCTTCATGGCCACTTGCGAAAGTGAGATCTAATAAAGATAGTAAATAATATTTTTGGTATTTTTGGTATAGATGCAAAAAGTAAAGATGCAAATAAAAGTAGATTGAAAGCAAATATGATAAGAGATAGACCCGGGGGCCATAGGTTTCACTAGAGGCTTCTCTCGAGATAGCATAAGTATTACGGTGGGTGAACAAATAACTGTCGAGCAATTGATAGAAAAGCGCATAGTTATGAGATTATCTAGGCATGATCATGTATATAGGCATCACGTCCATAACAAGTAGACCGACTCCTGCACGCATCTACTACTATTACTCCACACATCGATCGCTATCCAAAGATGCATCTAGAGTATTAAGTTCATAAGAACAGAGTAACGCATTAAGCAAGATCACATGATGTAGAGGGATAAACTCATGCAATATGATATAAACCCCATCTTGTTATCCTCGATGGCAACAATACAACACGTGACTTGCAACCCTTTACATCCTTTGGGTAAGGACACCGCAAGATTGAACCCAAAGCTAAGCACTTCTCCCATGGCAAGAAAGATCAATCTAGTAGGCCAAACTAAATCGATAATTCGAAGAGACTTGCAAAGATAACTCAATCATACATAAAATAATTCAAAGAAGATTCAAATATTATTCATAGATAAACTTAATCATAAACCCACAATTCATTGGATCTCGACAAACACACCGCAAAAAGAGATTACATCGAATAGATCTCCACAAGAGAGGGGGAGAACATTGTATTGAGATCCAAAAACAGAGAAGAAGCCATCTAGCTAATAACTATGTACCTGTAGGTCTGTGGTACACTACTCACAACTCATCGAAGGGGCAAGGATGTTGATGTAGAGGCCCCCCGTGCTTGATTCCCCCTCCGGCAGAGTGCCGGTGAAAGCTCCAAGATGGGATCTCACGGATACAGAAGGTTACGGTGGTAGAAATTGTGTTTCGTGGTGCCCCTGGATGTTTTCGGGGTACGTAGGTATATATAGGAAGAAGAAGTACGTCGGTGGCCGCCCGAAGGGCCCACGATACAGGGGGCGCGCCCTCCTATATCGTGGAGGCTCCGGTTACTTCTTGACTTGCACTCCAAGTTCTCTGGATCACGTTCGGCGAGAAAATCATGTTCCTGAAGGTTTCATTCTGTTTGGACTCCGTTTGATATTCCTTTTCTTCGAAATACTGAAATAGGCAAAAACAACAATTCTGGGCTGGGCCTCCGGTTAATAGGTTAGTCCCAAAAGTAACATAAAAGTGGAAAATAAAGCCCAATAAAGCCTAAAACAGTAGATAAAGTAGCATGGAGCAATCAAAAATTATAGATATGCTGGAGACGTATCAAACTTCAAGGCGACCATTGTAATACATCAGATGAGGCACACAATCCATCGGGATTTTCTGTTGAAAAACATAGTAATAACTAATAACTTCGTAGTTAGCAATGATGTACTAGTTTTAGAAGTATGCAAAAGATGCACGGATGTCGTAATAGTAAAAAATCTTACCAGGGTATCTCCATAGAAGTTATCGTGGTTTAACACGTGCACTAGTGGCACATATTCACCATAATTTGGAGGAGTTCGATAATAGGTATTGTAATTCTCAAAGAAAGTACAAAATGCGGTTAGATGAATTTTCTCCTTATAAGTTAATTCGGAGCCATCGGTGTAGTGGGTTTTGTCTACCATCTTCCGCACATTATTTGAAGAATGAAAATAAGCTGTCAACTATTTTGAAATAAACAATATAAATTAGTTAATAACTATGTTTGAGAAACTCACATAGCGGTAGAATCGGAAGCGTATCAACAAGGACCCAAATTTCCATATTGTTTTGCTCGATATCAGGATCACCAAGATCCATGGTGACAATCATACCCTCATAAAAATCATACTTTTGCAAAGTGCTTCCCAATTTTGGCAACCAAAATGGGTTACGCTCTGATAATTGTACAGATTTACTTCTAAATCCATATCATGATGGGTCCTTAGGTGTATTTTCTTTGTTTCAAAATTTTCATGGTCTTCAAAACCCATCCTCTCCAAGACATAGCGTCTTGCATGGCATGGGATAAGCTAGTCGAATTGTAAAAGATGAAAATTAGACGTTGAAATAGTTGAAGTCGTGCTTAATTACGGAAAAAACACTTGTCGTCGTTGCGTACCGTTTCAAAGTCGAAGGTCTCCTCGAGCTTAATGCTGAAGCGCCGATCATTGTCCAGGTGAGGACACCTGTTGCACAGACCTCGATTGTCGTGGAACCAGCCGCACTCCCCCGGGAGACTTTCGTCATCCGAGTACGACATTTCCTACGTTCATAATTCAAAGATTAAACTTGTACAATTAAATATATGTACTAAAAAACCTAAATTAGATCATTATTTTTCGAGAAAATCCAGGCCACTCGATATTCCCTACATATTCTAGCACAAGTCATACTAGAATTCACGGAAAAATCCGGCATGAACTTTGCTAAAAAAGGACATATCGAGCGCCTGAAATTTTCCGGAACGGAAATTAATCAATACTCCGGTAAAACATAGGCCACTCGGAGGTGTAACCTGAACATGACCGGCCACTTGGGCAACCACATATCCTATTTGAGCAACACATGATATACATGTTTTTATCTACATCATATATATCTTATAGGACTCATATTGACACGGAGATTTGGCTGGTCTCACCTCGAGGTCGGAGGGGGTCGATGACGGGGACGACGACGGGGATGATGGAGGGGCTCCTTGATTTCTTCAAAAGCAAAAACCCTATTAATTCTATTAATTCAACTAGTTCTTACTAAATATAAACTAGTTCTTACTAAATATAAACTAGTTCTTACTAAACTAAAAAAATAACAACAAATATGACATGTTCAACTAGTTCTATTAATTCAACTAGTTCTTACTAAATATAAACTTACTATAAATAAAAAACTAGTTCTTTCTAAAAATAAAGTAGTTCAACTATTTATATTAATTTTCTTACTAAAAATACATTAGTTCTATTAATTCAACTAGTTCAACTAGTTTATTAATTTACTTACTAAACTAGTTCAACTAAAACTAAACTAGTTCAACTAGATTATTAATTTACTTACTAAACTAGTTCAACTAAAAATAAATTAGTTCAACTAGTTTATTAATTTACTTACTAATTATTAAACACTTACTAATTATCTACATTTAAATTACCTACAATTTGCAAGAACAGAGACAAGGGAGGGAGGAGGAGAGGAGGGGAGGGGCGGCCGGAGGAGGAGGGAGGGCCGAGGAGGAGGAGGAGGAGGCGGTGGGAGGAGGCTGCCCGGCGGAGGAGGAAGGAGGAGGGGGCGGCCGGAGGAGGAGGGAGGAGGGGGCGGCCGGAGGCGGAGGGAGGAGGGCGCGGTGGAGGAGGAGGGAGGAGGGCGCGGTGGGAGGAGGAGGGAGTACCTCGGTGGAGGACGGCCGACGGCGGCGGCGGCGGCGGACGAGGGTATCGGCGCGGGCGAGAGTGACTGAGAGGGAGAGCGAGTGAGAGAGGGTCTGACGCGTGGGGAGGATAAGGTAGGGTTAGTAGTTGTGCGAGAAAAGTGCTACAACTAAGGAGAATAGCAGTAACGCCGGACGGGGATACGCGCTACTGCTAAGTTGGGCTAGGCATGTGCGCCCAGTTCAAACATAGCAGCAACGCTTTTTGCTAGAACGCGCTACTGCTAAAGTTATAGTAGTAGCGCGGTTTATTTTCGGGCGCTGCTACTAAGTAGCAGTAGCGCATTATTTTGTCCAGCGCTACTGCTAAGATGCTGTGTATAAGGTTTTCCCTAGTAGTGCGACGGGGCCGCGGTCATAGGCCACGGCCACGGCGAGCGGGACGGGCGGGGCGGGGCGGCCGAGACGGGCGAGCGATGCGGCGGGGCGAGCGGCTGGGAAGGGGAGAGAAGAGGTGGCTAGGGTTCTACGGGAGGAGCTGGCAACATTTTATACCCAACAGTGAAATGACTAAAATGCCCTCGGGGGGCGCTGGAATTACGCGCGGTGGCACGAGATCTTTTACAGCGGGAGGTAACTATTCATTACTACAGTTACCCCTCTCCGATCCGACGGCCCAGCTCCTCCCACCTCTGGATCCAACGGCCGAAAATACATCAAGCGGCCCGATCCAACGGCCAGGAATGCCTAAACTCTGTGGTGCGGCTTGAGGAGCTTCTATTCTTATTTCTGGATATTGGGGTTTTAGTTCTCGCAAGGGCGACGCTCGTTTTCTGGGCTCTGGTCCTTTTTAAGTTCGTCGGTCGGATGGATTAGATGGTGCTTTGGCATAGATTCCGGCTGGCTTCTCAGGCGGCAATCTTAGGGTATCTTGTTGTGCGTGTGCACCGACGAGATTTCTTGTCGGGTTCTTCATATCGATTCAAGGGTTAACGACTAGGACTACGACTCTTAGACATTGATTCTTAGGGGGCACATGCACGAATATATTTCGGCTGTCAACGACAATGTCAAGCCAGCTCCAGTATGAGAGTGTCGATAGAGGTGCGCGGACGTCTTAGCGGCAACAATAGTCGTTAGGTGGTCCAAGGACTTTGATGTATCTATTATTATGGTTTGGGGTGCCTTTGTATTTTCATGAACTTTTATAATAAGTCTGAGGTACTTCTCTGCCTGACCCCCATGACATAATAATATGGGACCCATTACATTCTCAACTCACGGAGATTTTTCCATCATGCTATCTTTTATCCAAGAAGTGACTTTTAACATACTCCTTATTTAAAAATATATTTGTTTTAACTATTTTATTATTTTAAAATAATGCCTTTACCTATTTCATATTAAAAAATGTGATAACAATTACTTCTAGAATAGTTTCATTACTTCAAAAACAGTGGTTTCACTCATTTTCAGGTAATGATTTCAATTATTTAATTCAAACAAATTTCATTTTTTCAATAAATCAAGGTTTCATTTTTTTTAAATTCAGTTTCAATTATTCCAAAAGACCAATTTCAATCATTTCAAAATCACGGATTTAAATTATTTTAGAATGACCAATTTCAATTATTTCTAAAGGCCCATTTGAAGTTTTTTAGAAGATTGATTTCAATTATTTAAAAATACCATTCCAGTTTTTTCAAACGGTGCATTTCAATTGTTTTCGAAAGATCAATTTCCATTATTTCAAAATTTTCAATTTATGATTATTGAAGCAAAGTCCAATCATTATACCACAATGTCTTCACACCATATACATGAACAACTACTAAAGATAAAATTAGTACAAGCACGTATCCAATAAATTCTGCAAATGCATATGCAAATTATGTGAAATAAATTTGAGAAGACGAATAAAATTTCGCCACAAGTGTCTAGCAAAAATTCTGCAAAATTAAACAAAACTCATGTGTGTGTGTGTGTGTGAGAGAGAGAGAGAGAGAGAGAGAGAGAGAGAGAGAGAGAGAGAGAGAATTTAGCGGAGTGTTACGGGTGGTAGCAGCTACTCTACCTATCATCTTCATTTTTTAGCTTCGTTTTGATATTAGCAAGATGAGTTAAATAATGATGATATATCAATCAATCGTATGAATTGTGATTTATCAGGAGACTATAAAATGGCACCAAATTTCCGAAGTGAAAAATTTCAAGTTTGGGACGTCAAATTTCATGTCTACATTTTGTATGCAAAAGCTACATTTCTGTTGTGTCTGAAATTTATAAGGAAAACCTCGTAGATACTCCCCCCAAAAAGAAATATAAGAGCGTTCATAGCGATGAGGTGTATGCACGTATGTATGAGCGCTTGCGTGTATACTATGTTAAGAAAATGAAAATAAATAAAAAAAACAAAAAAGGGGTTAAACAGGGCACGCAACTCGGGGGGTTCCAGCTCCACCCGTCTCATCTGGTTCCACCATTACAGGCACTCCAAGCGCACCCTCCCATGCGATGCTCCCGCAGTCCCGCTCCCGCCATCCCATTCCCATCGGTGGTCTTCTCGGGCCGGCCTCCCCCTCCGGCCTTACGGCGAGCTCCTCCTCCGCGCCCAAGCCCTCCGACCTCTCGACCGTGTCGCCGCGTCCGCCCTCCCACTCCCGATCCCGAGCGCGGTTCTCCGCCGTGAAGCATCGCACGGCTTACCCGTCCCCTCCACGCCCCCTCCGCCTTCCTTCCGCGGCTGCGCCTACGCGCCGACGTGACGCGGCCTGCCTCTGCTTACCCGTCTCTGGGCCGGCGGGTGCCTGCTACATGTTCGACCAAATGGTTCAGTGCCTGTTTCTCGTTTCTCTTACCAGTTTTACAACTTCCAGAAAATCGTGATCCTGCGCTACCAAGCCCTATAGATAGCAGTTCCATCTGAACCCGCCACTGCCATCACCACGAACCGGGACTTTGGAAATTCGACCGGTTTTGATCATTCTGTACCAAGTCTGCTTGCATTTGACCTATTGCCGGGCTAGCTTCATCACTCAAAGAAAGGTACCTCATCATTTGACCCGCGACCTTACTAACGACATATCAAATACTGAAGTTCTAAGAATGTTAGATTTCCAAACCATTTTTATGAATGCTTAGTCCCCATGGAACGTTTGTTTGTGCCAGCCCTATTTTCCAAGTGAGAATGCTGCAGCCTTCAGACTGCAGGGGCCATTGAAGGGTTTGCCACTTCTTTTATCATTGCTCTCAATTTTTTCTAAACATAATGGGTCACATTGCATTCATGTGGGTTAGGGACAAAGGAAGTAAAATGGTTAATTCTGTTATGTGCCTGATTCTAAAGAAAGAAGACTTAAATATCTTTATATTCTAGTGTATTTCTGACCATTTGGCGCACAAATTCAGACCTGATACAACACCAGTTTTTCATATGCTACAGGCTTGCTCTTACGTATTTCAGGAAAAAACTAATGATTTGTAATCCATTTAATTTGCCTTGGATAATGAGTGATTGTTGATTTGCAGTGCGAATCTTGTGTTGTTCTGTCATACAATTACCTTATCCACTCTAACACGGTTTCTTTTTGTTTGCAGGGTCATGGTTCATCTTTACTTCGAGATCTAACTCTCGATAGCAATAAATTCTACAAATATGACCAGCTTCAATCTGCTTCGAACTTATGGTACTTATCTATCGTTCTGGAATAATTATATACTACTTTATTGTGCTGGCCTATTTTTTTGAATTTTAAGTTCTGGCCTATTTTCATGAGCATTCCTTTCTATGCCTGAAACCACTTTTCAGTCTTGACATGGGATACTGAGTATTCATGCCCTCCTACACCTTCCTACATGGTGTAGGTGAGAGCACTGCATTGCTGGGGGATTTATCCTGATATCAGTAGTAATAACTCAGCACTGCATTGCTGGGGATTTATCCTGATATCAGTAGTAATAACTCAATATGTCAGCTAATTTTGCATGCTGTATTCATCAGATCCTGTTCACATGCCTAATAATTGAGTAGCTTGTGTTTCTCATATAGCATTAATTAACAGTATTGCATCTCAATATAGTGGAACTTTTCAAGCAGCTTAATCTTGATGTTGTTCTGTTGTTTGTGCATGGAACTTCTTAATAAGCTGTAGGTAATGTGTTGTCGGCCTAATAATACATACACTTTTGTTATGACCATTGCAACTCATGTTGAACTACTGTTGCTTGGGAAATAAAAAAAGTTGATAACCTTTTCTGATGCAATCTATCAGCGTGACGTGTTATCTGGTTTCTTTTATCCTAGAATTTTCTGCCTTCTGCAACTAAGGAGTTAGGACCATGTTGTATTGCTGTGTGCTTATCAGGTCGTATACGTTCAACTACAGCGCCAATTAGTTGGATTCCCATGTTACCAAAAAAAGGAAACTAAATTTAACATAGAAATATTCAAGCATGATACCTATTATATCCTTGCGTGTAACTAAAGCAAGGCGTAGGCAGCTCCTGCAGCATCAGGTCGGCAAGGCGCGGGCAGCTTGAGAGCAGCAGCTGCAGCATCCCTTTTGGGTCCATGATTTTGGCGAGGCAGAGCGTCTCTAGAGACGACCATGCCTTGCGGCAGGTTGACCATCCAGTTTGCGAGTCTCAGGCGCCGGAGCGTGCTGCACCGAAGAGATGGTGATGTGTCTTGACGTTTCTGTTCCACTGGTGGACGTCGAAGTCTGTCGAGGCCTTCTCTGACGAGCATGCGTCGGGGGTCGTGCCAGTACCTGAGCTTGACGTCGATCTCTTCAACGCCGAAGGTCACAGCGGAGACTACCAACTGGTCCAGCAGGTTGGAAGGTAGGCGGAAGGTGCGGATGGGCATTCTGGGGGGCTTGTCGAGGATCGCGATCGTCACCATCTGGTCGAAGCTGACCGGGAGGTTCTTGTTTGAACATCATTCCCGCTTGCCTTTCTTAGGGTCAGTGAGGGCGATGATGGGGACATCCGCATAGACGCCGCACCTCCGGTGGGACAGTGCGCTGGTGCGCACGGCCTTGTCGGACGTGAGGTGGGAGAGCACGAGCTGGATCCCTATCGGGCAGGGCACTCAGCTGGTCCTCCTGCCTCTCCCCCTTCATCTCCACCATGTATTTGTCTGCGAACGCGTTCGGACGTGGCCGCGGACAGTGATACAGGAGCATTCAACTGTGCCCGCATACATATCAAACTGGATTTGAACAAACCGGCCAAATCTGATGCAAATAGGATTATTTTCATTAAAACCGGACCAAATTCATTACATTTTCGACATATTTCATTAAACAAAAGCGGGCGGACCTTAACCTAGTCTAAATCTTGCCCGTCCTCCAAGTCCTTTTTGTTCCCCGTCGTGTCCATGTCCGGCGGCCGTGAGCCCCAGGAAGTGAAGGTGCGGTCACCGATGAGGAAGAGTACGACATGACACACGGACCGGCCTACATGGGGCTCGACACGAGGCGTCGCTGTCTCCCATGGCCTACTCCTCGTCGGAGTCCACGCCCTGGCCGTCGCCGGTGGAGGTGAGGTCGACGATGGATGTGGACATGCCGACTTCATGGTCGTAGCGGCGCCAACAGCGCGGCTGTGGCATTCCCGTCCGCGACCGCCTCCGCGTTTGCTCTCAAACATTCGGATGCACTCGTCCCACGAATCTGCGGCTGTGTCATAAGCAAGCATCCGCAATGCAGCCGTGCACTTCTGGTAACCAGAGAATCCAATCCTTCCTACGCCATCCTTCTTCAAGATGAAGTAGTCATCGTAGGACCAGACTTTATTGTAGGGGCGATCAAAGACAATTTGTCGCATCCAAACGTGCCGGCGAAATTTGTCTTGGAAATAGGGCTCAGGGGCAAAGTAGTCGTCCATCAATTCAAATGCCCCGTGCCGTGTTGCGATTCAGCACTCGACGACCCTCGATGATCCCTTGAAATTGAGGACATGCTCTTTTGCATGCTACGTGTCTCCAAAGGACCGCCTGCATCATTGTTGTTTCATTGGCATAATTGTCCTCATCGGATGTCGCTGGACGACTCAACGTAGTAGTCATATATGTACTCGATGTCTGAATCCATTGTTTTAAAGAAGGAACAAAAAGTTTAGCACGAGCATTTCACCAAACACTTGCAGGGCGTGGTGACCCCCATTGGGGCGGATGGTATGGTACCAGTGTGGCGTATAGACGAGAGGGGTGGACCGACGGTGAAGGACAAGCGGTGTGGCGACTGGGTGTAGCAGTGGAGATTGCAAAGGTCCGGGAGGGTTTGGCGAGCGACCAAGGTGGTTAGCAGCTGCGTCAGCGAGGAAGTGGATGCAATGAAAGAGGGAAGAATGAAGATGCAGGATAGGGGCGGGGTTTTGGATGGGCCGGGTTATCGGAGTCCTACTTGGCGGCTGACCAGACACCCGCAAAGGTCCTCTATTTTGCTTCCGGTTTGCGGGAAAATGGATGTCTGGACCGGTCCCCGGACCGGCGTTGGATGACAAAACGCATCCAGACCGCTTGGTTTGGACAGTTGCGGACGTTTTGAGGTAGGGCCGGTCCCGAGATTTCGGGGGCCAGGACGAAACTAGATCCCAAGGCCCTTAACATAGGCATAAGGTATGAACAAATATGTTGAATTCTCAGCAAAAGGAAATATAGGACTACCTCCGATCCAAAATAAGTGTCACAATTTTAAACTAAGGTTAGTTCAATCGTAGTTCAAAACCCCGACACTTATTATGGATCGGAGGGACTACTTTAGTTTTTTCTCTTATGAGTCTCTTTCTTTACTGATATATCCAATTAAGATTAACCTAATTTCTGGATCACAATCTAAGAACAGGTACATCGTCAACACTAGCAGATGATTTAAATGCCCCTGATAACTCACTATGTTATGTAAAGCACTCTCATATCATAGATTAATATTAGTTTATTTCTACAGTCTTGCTAAGTCCCAGTCGACTAATACTTCGTTGAGTCTCAGTCGATGCTATATCCGTGTTAAATTTTATTTTCAGTCTTTTTCCTTTTCACTCTTACATGTTATGTCATTTGATTGAGACTTGATTAAATCTCAGTGGACTTAGACCTAACCACATCTTTATTACTCCATTGCTACTTTCAGTCTGTCTCGAACAAAAATATTGATAACCCCAATAATACTATGTATTAATAAATCAATTATTAGTGACCACGCTAAATATCATAGCGCTTAGACTAACTGTACTATAAATAAAGATCAGAGACGTACCGTCTCTTCTTTGTAACTTGTACGCGATCTCGTATCTTGGAGAGTTAGCGTGGTCGGATGTGAGGAGCGACGTGGTTCTCTCCGGCAGTCCGGTACTCCTCCAACTTAGGCTTGCCCTGATTCTAGGCGACGACGCCATGCACGCACGGCACATGAATATCAATCGCCATGCAGGGGGCGATTCGTTCTCTCGCTTTGAGCGTCTGTGATTGTAAGCTACTACTCTCGTCGATTAAGGAAAGAAATTATCAGAGCTTTTTTTTTCCATAACTACCCCTGATTCATCGCATATAATAACAGCTATTTTTCTACATCAGGCCTTTGTTGGGAAGGAAATTAGGGATAACGACTACCCTTATTTCTGGGATCGTAGATTAAGGAAAGAATTCCTAGATTAAGGAGGAATCGTAGGAGGAAGGAAATAATTAATGGACAATACGTAATACTGCCGCATTTTGGGGCCCCTCTGGCACCGGGGGCCCGGGGCGGCCGCCCCGTTCGCCCCCCGCAGGGCCGGCGCTGTTTGAGGGTCGGCGTTGGAGATGTGCTTATGCACCAAACCTTTTTTGCAAAAGTCGCATATATACAACGCAGTTGTTCGCGTAGTCGTTGCCACAGATGGTGACTAGCGCAGTGGAGCGAGTAACCAGTTGCTGTGAGATTTTCAGATTCTTGACTAAGTGTCAACCCTCTTGTCCCTGCCGTCACTCAACCGCTGGACAGTGCTAATCGGCACAGTTAAAACAGATCGAGAAAGAACGTGGTATCCACCAAAGTTTTTTTTGGAAAGGTCGCATATATACACCGTAGTCGTTGCCACAGATGGCGACTAGCTCACTGGAGTGAGTCAGCTGTTGCTGTGAGATTTTCTTTATCCTTGACTAGCGCCCTGTTAGGAGCACCTCCACTCCACAATTCCACTCCGGGAGTTAGTGGAGTTACAGTTGAAAATTGCGGAGCAGCTATTTCTTGGCTTCGCAACTCCCGAGATTTCATGGAGTTGGTGGAATTCCTCTACTGTCACGCATGTGTGCATGTAACTGTCAACTGGACTAAGTATTGACTGGAGTGAGCAAGCTGTTGACCGAGTATCTGTATGTGTATAGATTATATATATGCTCGTTACTCCACTAACATCCGTCGTCTCCAAAACATCTCTGCTGAACCTTAATCAATCATGTTGCGTCGCACACCACCGATGCAACTGGTAGTGGCTCTGCTCTGCCTCCTGAGCATCTCCGGCGAGTTTTTGATGCCCCTGTGTGAGGGGTGTGTGCAGGCTGATAAGAGAGCGCTTCTGGACATCTACAGCCAGCTCTCCACGCTGCCGCACATCGACTTGGACTGGTGGGACTCATACTGGGTTGACGGACATTGCTGCCAGTGGGAGGGGGTGACCTGCAGCGACTCCCGCCCCGCCCGTGTGACGGGCCTCGATCTTGGTGCAAACGTTCCTTCCCCGTGCCTCCTCAACCCTACTATGTTCCTTCCCTTGCAAGAGCTGCAGACCCTGTCCCTGTATCTAAATATCAAAGGATGCATACCTGGTGCAGGTATTCTCTATTCAGATGCATTAGTATTTTAACTATTTATTATAACCAGTCTCTAGCTTTTCTCAAGCTCTTTTGAAATACCAGTCTTTTTTTTGGCAACACATCCAAATTATATTGTCAATTTCTTTTGCGAATCAACTATGTTGCCATGGCTATCCTAGTTTCTTTAGTTCTACCGCAGACTGTTTTGTCTTGCCATCTCTTCTGTTGCTTCAACACTTAAGATTTTGAATTGTTCGCTGAATTGAATTGTTGCTCAAAATTGCGAAAATTAAGAAGCCTTGATCTATTTGGAAATAACTTAAGTGACTACAGCATCCCATCCTTAGTTGCAGTTTCGTCACTACGGCGCCTGTCCATCAGTTTTAATAACTTGACCTCCCCCGTGGCGATCCAACGTGAGCTTCGTAGTTCTCCACTCTTTATTCCTGAAGACTTCTTTCTTTCTTTTTTTGTGTGTGTCAAGAGCATCTTGGAGACCAGCAATTTAAATGCTTTAACTTGCTTTTCTTGTACAGATTTGAGTACAATGAAGCTGGATACTCTTGATCTAAGCGGTAATGCATTCAACGGCACCTTACCAACAGGTGACTAATTGTTTTTCGTACTATTAATTGTATACAGTACCTTGGTGGTCTTGTGATGAGCTAAAGCACAAGAATGATTTTGGGCTACATATAGATCCTTCTATTTCTAAATAAAAAATGCCTCTTGAAGTTAGAACTCCACTTACTACTCCTTTTTTAACAACTCCTACTTGTATGAACATGACTACTCTCTCCGTACAAAAATATAAAACAGCCACGCGAATTCTCGATATCCTTTTTATTTCTCATCAAACGAATGGCATCTTCTTCTGGAAATCCTAGCTATTCTTAGCATGATTTTGGGATGTTTTGGATATTTCAACGTGTACTACATACGGACTGAAATGATTGAACAAACACACTAAAACGTGTCTATATACATTTGATTCAAAAAAAAGTTAGAACATCTTATATTTACGAATGAAGGGAGTACTATTTTATTTTTCTTTCAACAATTATAAAAATATAATTAAAGCATGTTCACTACTTCACTTTCAGGTATTTGCAACATGGAAAATCTTGAAGAATTATATCTTGGTGGAAGTACGTTGTTTGGAGAGCTTCCATCGTGCATAGGGAATCTTACTTCTCTCAGATCCTGGATCTGTCGAATAATCTATTTACGATAAAGTTTCCCTCTCTTAGCTTTGCCCATTTGACTTCATTGGTGGAACTTTCCCTATCCAATAACAATCTTGAAGGAGTTCTCTTCCTAGGTTCCTTGTCAAACAGTAGCCAATTGACACATCTGGATCTTTCAAGCAGTGGTAACCATTTTCAAGTGGAAACTGTGACTCCAACAATGAGCCTGTCAGCTCAGCTCCAGGTTATGGTACTGCCAAACTGTAACCTTAATGGCAATTCTGCCGTTATATTAAGTTTCTTATCGCATCAACATGCATTAGAAGCTGTTGATATATCTAATAATAACCTAAGCGGCCACTTCCCTTCATGGTTGATAGAGAAAAATGTGAACCTGTCACATCTAAATCTGCAAGGCAACTCCTTTAGTGGAAGTCTTCTTCTTCCATCCAAAGTACACAACAGTCTGTACTGGCTTGATGCATCTCATAATAGACTAAGCAAATTACCTACGGGCATCAACATCACATTCCCAAATCTGTACTATGTAAACCTGTCTAGGAATTCCTTCCAGGGCATCTTTCCTTCGGGGCTTCACTATATAGACAGCCTGACATTTTTGGACTTGTCTAACAACAATTTCTCCGATAACATAGTGTCCGCCTTTAATGGAAGCAAGTCCAATATCCGTTCTTTGTTCCTGTCTGGCAACAATTTCTATGGTTCATTCCCTCAAGGCATACTATTAGGTTCCACCTACCATCTACTACTCAACGATAACCAAATCACCTGGGAAATCCCTGATAATATATGTCTTGGTCAGCAACTTACTTTGCTTGATGTCAGCAGTAACAAGTTGACTGGCTCTCTCCCTACTTGCATAGATTCACTCGAAAATATTGCTATCTTGAATCTAAGAGGCAATTCATTGATTGGACCGATTCCGCTGGAATTATGCCACCTTAAAAAGCTTGTGTTCCTCGATATGTCAAAAAACAACCTTTCCGGTCCAGTGCAATGCTTACCCAGTTTGCAGTATCTTCACCTGAGTGAAAATCGACTAAATGGAACGTTCCCTTTCACGTTGTCCTCGGGAACTGATACATACACAATGGATCTACGACAGAACCAATTCAGTGGAATCCTTCCAGAATTGATGCACAAGTCCTTACCAAAGCTAAAAATATTGTTGCTCAAAGGAAATATGTTTGAAGGACTGATTCCAAATGATATATGTCACTTACGGTATTTGCGTCTACTAGATCTGTCTCATAATAAGCTCTCTGGACAGCTACCTTCATGCCTGAGCAATATGGGGTTAGATGGTGATTTGTATAACTTCCTATACAATGACTCAGATACTTCAGTAGTAATGAATCACACCAATGGCTATGATATTGGGAGTGTAGTAGGTAGTTCTCCCGTGCCTGAATTTTTCATAGGACCAGACCAAGAAGAATTCATGACCAAGAGCAGGCAAGACAAATACAAGGGAAACATCCTCAGTTACATGTCTGGACTTGACTTCTCTTCAAACCAGTTGGAAGGATACATTCCTAAAAGTATAGGTGACATGAAATGGTTACGGGCACTGAATTTTTCCAACAACTGCTTTCATGGACCAATACCAGATTCCTTGTCACATTTAAGTAATCTCGAGAGCTTGGATCTGTCGCACAACAACTTGACAAGTCAAATACCACAAGAGTTGGTGGAGCTACATTCTCTGGAGGTATTCACTGTGGCGTACAATAACTTGTCCGGTCCTACGTTGGGTAGAAACGGTCAATTCATCACATTTGATGAGAGCAGCTATGCGGGCAACCCATATCTCTGCGGCCCACCACTGCTGAAGAGTTGCTTTGATGCACCGTTGATTCCTCAGCCTAAAGAAGATGAAGAAGATAGTAAACTTGCCAATCTGGCACTATTCAGTTTTTCAGTGTTGTGCTACCTGATTGGTTTCTGGGCCTCCTTGGTTGTGCTTTATTTCAAGAGAAGCTGGCGATGGTCATGGTTTTCAGCAGTGGACAGGCTTGGTGACATTCTGATGGTTAGGTCAGCTTTATGCATGAGAAGGTTTAACCGCACCGACTGACCCTTCTTGAGTGTCGCAGACTTCATCATTTAGTAACTATTATGTGACATTAATAATATGTGTAATACGGCTTTAGATTTCTGATGCTACTTTGTTGTGTTTGTTTGCTAATATCTGGTACACAAACTGTAGTGAAGTTATGACTGCTTCTACAAAATGAATGACAATGCAAGACCGTTGGTTGAATAGCAACCATTAAAATTTCTGTTCTCTATTTCTTTCCTGGTCTTTCTCATGATAATCTGAAATAGGAATCACATCCATTTTATGTTTGGCACGGTATTACTTAATAGCATATCTATCTGGAGGGGGCATATCTAATGCAAAAACACCAGCAAGATGCAAACATGCAAACCTTCCTAAAATTCATGATCAATATTTAACCTTTCTGGTTTAGCTATCAATTATGAAATGCATGATTAAACTCAGCTGAATATGCATAAATATTGAGATTGGAAACCATCCTAAAGAAAGAAACAATAGAAGCTTGGGAAATTAAAGTATTTTCCCGAGTCCTCAACTAAGCTTCTGCAGGCACTTAGATATAAAACATCCTCCGGGTGCAATCTTCTCCCTGGAGAACAGAGCATGGATAGACTGTTAAATAAGCACATAGGGAAGAAAAATACATCGGGGAAATGATTACTGCTTGGTAAACACTACTCCCTCTGTAAAGAAATGGAAGATGATTTAGGCACTAATTTAGTAACCTAAAATGTCTTATGTATATTTACAGAGGGAGTATTAGATATGAGCACGAAAGTGTACGCTGAAAGATTCAGCGACTTACATCTACAGGCTAACTCTTTGTTTAAGTCGTTTAGCATAGGACAAAATGATCTTGCACATACAGTCTTCCCAGGCAATAACCATGGCAATGTGAGTTCTATCCATTCACAATAATATAATAGTACTACCGATTAATCTTGATTTCATGCTTATACCGATCTCTTGATATCAACGAATGAGGATTCCATAGAGGTGATGAACTACACAAGAACACAGGCTGCCTTGCCGTTGCTTCCCATCGATCTGAAGAAACATTCTATGGCATGGATTATGCAAATCCAAAATCGAGCACAACAGTGAACAACACAATAATCATCAACCCAACAAACCTGATGCGCATGAAGCAGGTGAACGGCGGCCAGTGAATCAGGGAAACATTATTATTGAGTTGATGGCGCACGCAAGCGCGGGAAACAAACCGCCGGGTTCCTGTTCCACCTCTGCTCCAGGCGGCGCCCTCCTCTGCACCTGACCTGCCATGCCCCCGCCTCCCCCTCCCTCCCGCTCCCGCCGTCCCATCGGTGGCCGCCTCGGGCCATGGCAGTGTGGCACCGGCCTTGGCCCCCGTGCCTTACGGCGGGCTCCTGCCCCGCGCTCAAGCCCTCCTGCAACCCGTCCCGTCCCGTTCGACCTCTCGACCGTGAGACGCTCCGCGGCGCGTCTCTTGCCGCCTCCGCCCTCCCACTGCCAAGCGCCGTCCTCCGCCGCGAGCATCGCCGCCGCTTGGAGGAGACCCCCCTCTGCCCTCCTTCCGCGGCCACGCGCCGACGTGCCTCTGCGTACCCGTTCCTCGGCTGCGGTTGCATGCTACGTGTTCGACCAAATGCTTCAGTGCCCGTTTCCCCTTTCTCCAATTTTATTACAACTTCCAGAAAATCGTCATCTTGCTGCGCTGCCAAGCCCCTTAGCAGTTCCACCTGAACCCGCCACTGCCATCACCGCGAGCCAGGACTCTGGAAATCCGACTGGTTTTGATCAGTTTTGTAAAAGTCTGCACGCGTTTGACCTATTGCCGGGCTAGCTTCATCGCTCAGAGAAAGGCACGTTTTGGTGTAATACTTTGTCATCTCTATACCTGCAGCCTTATCAACGGCACATCTAATACTCAAGTGTTAAGAATGGTAGTGTTCCAAACCATTTTTCTGAATGCTTAGTCCTGGAGGGGCCATTGAAGGGTTTGCTGCTTCTCTTGTCACTGTTCTCAACATTCTCTAAACATAATGGATGAATGGATCTCATCGCATTCATGTGGCTTAGGGACAAAGAAATCAAGCTGGTTGATTCAGTTATCTACTTGATTTTAAACAGAAGGCTTAAAGATCTATTTTCTAGTGTATTTCTGACCATTTGCACAATTTCAGACTTGATACAGCACCGCTTCTCCATATGATGGGCTTGGTCTTACGTATTTCAGGGGAAAAGTTAATGATTTGATTCAATTTAATTTGCCTTGGATGATGGGTGATTGTTGATTTGTAGTGTGAATCTTGTGCTGTCCTGTCATACAATCACCTCTAACACGTTTTTTTTTGCAGAGTCATGGTTCATCTTTACTTCGGGGCCTAACTCTCGATAGCATTAAACTCTGCAAATATGACCAGCTTCAATCTGCTTCGAAATTGTGGTACTTATATATCATGCTGAGATAACTATCTATTTGATTTTGCTGACCTATTTTCATGAGTATTCCTTTCTATGCCTCAAACCACTTTTCAGCCTTGACATGGGATATTGAGTATTCATGCCCTCCTAAATTTTCATACATGTTTGTAGGTGAGAGCACTGCATTGCTGGGGAATTTATCCTGATGCCAGTAGTAATAAATCAATTATATCAGCTAATTTTGCATGCTGTATTCATCAGATCCTCTTCACACACCTAAAGTTTAGTAGCTTGGGTTTCTCATACAGCATCAATTGCTGGTATTGTACCTCAATATAGTTGAAGTTCTCAATTAGTTTAATCTCGAGGTTGTTTTGTTCTGTTCTTTTATTTTTCTTGTAGAGGTTGTTCTGTTCTTTGCCTGTGGAACTTCTTAACGAGCTGTATGTAATGTGCTGTCTGCCTAATAAGTAGTCTGTTCTTGCAACTCAGCTTAGCATAGACACTTCTGTTACTACCATTGCAACTCATGTAGAACTTCTGTTACTACCTTGTCAGATGCAATCTAACAAATGTGTTGTGTTATTTGGTTTCTTTTATCTTAGAATTTTCTTTCTTCTGCACATAAGGAGCTAGGACAATACTGTATTACCGTGTTTATCAGATCGTATACATCCTTACTTAAAAAAAAGATCCTTCCCATGTTACTAAAAAGAATGTAAATTTAACAGAGAAGTATTGAAGCATGATACCACCTATCATATCCTTGTGCAACTAAAGCAAATAACAGTATTTTCTCCCCTCTAATTTAGTTTTAACAAGTGCAATCACAACTTTTGCTGCCTTCAATTTACGGTTACTCTGGTATGGCGGTTGTGTCTCCAGGATCTTAGCAGCCATGCCATCTGGTCCTTTCGTTGGGAACTTTCAACTGGTGAGGTAACCGAGAATTCCTCCAAAGTCTTACCCCTGTCAAGCAGAAAATGTGCAAGTATTCGTTCCAGTTGCAGTCCTTTATAATTTACAATGCTGATTCTTCTCAGCTTATGGCCCAAGCATCTGACGCACATCTGCCACAAACTATCGGTCACACGGCTACTACGGTTGACCTCATCGTCACCGTCGTCTTCAGTCTCGGTATCCGATTCGCCATCGGACTTCCAGGGCTCCTTCTTTTTGGGCTGACCCAGAGGAAACAGCGACAATACTTCCAAGTTTTTGGTTTCACGGAGCAAGACTGCAACAGACCGGACGGCATGGCCCTCGCGCAGGCAGCCTTTGAGGCCCAGCTGCCTAAGAGGTAGCCCTCGAACAGCATCTGCGAACACGCTGCTGTAGTAAGCCATTGATGGGCGCAAGGAAAGGTGGAGATGCGCCAGCTCGGTGCACTGGCTGATGAGTCCTGTGACCGGAGCAACCTCAGCTGATTTCCTTTTGGAGAGGTCTTCACAGATTTCGATCGTCAGCGCCATGATTCCTTTGTAGTTTGCAACATCGAAGAGCGACTCGAGGGGAATGCCGCCTTTGTAGTGCAGCGATTTCAGGCGCAAGCTGTGCAGCTTGACGCGGCTGGCATGGTGGCAGCAGATCATGGTGAACCTCCGCAAGTGTGCGCTTTTCACCGAGATCTCAGTGACGCTCGGGAGCTCTTGCAGCGTCAGGTCGGCGAGGCGCGGGCAGCTTGAGAGCAGCAGCTGCAGCTGCCCTTTGGGGTCCATGATCCTGGCAAGACAGAGCGTCTCCAGCGACGAGATGACCACCCCCTGCGGCAGGTCGAGCGTCCAGTTGGTGAGCCGCAGGCGCTGGAGCGTGCTGCACCCGAAGAGATGGGGCTGCGTCTTGATGTTTCTGTTCCGCTGGTGGACCTCGAAGTCCGCCGAGGCCTTCTCCGACGAGCCAAAGGGGCAGAGCCGACGTCCGGGGTCGTGCCAGTACCTGAGCTTGACGTCGATCTCCTCGATCCCGGAGTAGACGGCGGAGACGATCCACTGGTCGAGCAGGTCTTGTGGCGGGAACATGGCGTCGAGGCGGAGGGTGCGGATGGGCGTCCCGGGGGGCTTGCAGAGGATCGCGCCCGTCACCATCTGGTCGAAGCAGACCGGGCGGTTCTTGTCGCCGGACCAGCGGTCCAGCGTGCCTTTCTTGGGGTCCGCGAGGTCGACGACGGGGACGGCCGCGTAGACGCCGCGCCACCGGCGAGAGAGCGCGCTGGTGCGCACGGCCTCGTCGGACGGGAGGTGGGAGAGCACGAGCTGGAGCGCCTTGTCCGGGAGGGCGCTCAGCCGGTCCTCCTGCCTCCCCCTCTTCATCTCCGTCGATGGACGAGACGCCAATCACGCGATGCGTACGTCCTTTTTTATGCTGCCCAGCCCGTCGCGCGCCTTTGGTAGTATTTGACGAGGGAATTTGAGTCGGCGCTCGCACAGATATCCACCGACTCTGTTTTGATGTCCGTTAGGAACACGCTGGTGACTCACCACCACCGCCTATGAAACGGATACGAGACTCTCTCGTTGCGCCGGAAATCCTTGATATATTGCTAGTGCTACTTCGGATCGACCTCCTGTCTCGTTTGATCGAATAGCCGGCTTCTCCTGGAAGGCTTGAACCGAAGCTGCAACCTGCAAGGCACCGTATGGCTTCACCTTCGCGCAAGAAGCCGTCGTCATCCTCGTCGGGGCGGCGAGACCGCATCAGCGGCCTCCCCGACGACCTGCTGGGCCACGTCCTCTCCTTCCTGCCCACCAAGGAAGCCGGCCGTGCGGCCATGCTCGGCCGCCGGTGGCGCGACATCTTCTGCAGCGTCCACACCATCTCGGCCGAGGAGCGTGAGGGCCAGAGGGCCGGCGACTGGGACACCTACTTCTACGAGGCCCAGGAGAGGAGGAGCTGCAGCACTGCGCTCCTCCAGAGCATCAGCGCCGCGCTCCTCCACCGCCGCCGGCGCCCCGGCCTCATGGTGCCGCTGCGCAGCTTCCGCTTCGCCTTCGACAGCTACCATGGGTGGGACAAGGTTGCCGTCGACCAGTGGCTCTTCGAGGTGCTGCGGCAGCGCACCCAAGACCAGGAGCTCCACCTTGACCTGCGCTTCTTCATCGGCCCCATCTGTGCACGCGACAGTGTTAATGGCGACGACGAAGAAAAAGAGTCGAACGACAATAAGTCGTGGGGGCATGTCCTTCCGAGAATGCTCTTCTCCTGTAGAGCCGTGCGGACGATGTGCCTCAGCTATTGCAAACTGAATCTACCCGAGGTCGTCGACCTGCCATTTCTCGAGACGCTTCGCCTGACCAGCATACGAGGTGACTCCGAAGAAACCATCCAAAAACTCATCTGGAGCTGCCCCCGTCTTGCCGACCTAACGCTAGAGGCCAACAACCGTCTGAAAAAACTCACCGTTCTCGACAAACGCCTCCGTAGGTTCGCCCTCCGGTGCTGCCACAACGTGACGCAAGTAAGCATCGACGCGTCGGAGCTGAGATGCCTAGAATACAGCGGCTCCGTACCAGAGCAATCGCTCATGTCCCTACACGGCTCACCGGCAGTGTCCTCGTGCACCATCCGCTTCTGCAAGGTGAGACCCAAGGAGTCGGAGCTCGTCCGATTCACAAAGCTCCTCGACATAGTCTCGGACTCGAAGCACCTACACCTGCACCACCGAGGCTTGGGCAGCGAATTTTTCGCGGCGTTCCCCTCATTTCCCAACCTCACACGGCTTGAGCTACAGGGTCCCATCGAAAACAATGACACCGTCGACGCGATCAAGAGGGTACTGGAGCAGACGCCAAACCTCGAGGTTCTCTCGCTCTACATGGAGGAGCGGGAGCAGGACATGGAGGAGCGGAGACGAAGGGAGGAGAAGATCAGGCACCGACAGCTCTATGGAGGAGTTGTAGGTGATGATCAGGAGGAGTATGACCGGTCGGTGGATCTTTGCAATCTCAGAGTTCCCGACGGTTCGTGCTTTTCGTTGCCGTGCTTACGCTGTCGATTGAAGGAGATCAATATGGTTAACTACCAGTGTGACGTGCAGCATAGGGTGTTGGCCAGCCTGGTGTTTCGCAATGCGCTTGTGCTCGAAAGGATGTGTGTCGTGTTTGTGAAGGGGCTGTTCCCCGTGCAGGTTGAGCTGAGGAAGGAGATCGAGAGCTGGGTAGTGGCCAAGCCAGACAAGAGTTTCATGTAATCAGAGTAAATTTTGACCATGACATTATTGATTACGAGTAGATTACCTGACAAATTAATGAACACGTAGCTTAGTAGTGCAAGTAGAAGCAAGAGAGGAACTCCTAGTCAAGGTTTCGTCTATGAACGAGTTCTGATAAAAAAATAAATCTTTTCACGGTTAACCGGGAGTCATCAATAATTTAAAGTCTTGTTTTTTTTTTGAAAGGAACACAAAAGCATTCCATTAACAAGGCATGCTGGATTCACCAGCGACAAGGTTCTTTACATCCCCAGGAAGTGGATCGAGCCATATCTGATAGCTCCTCCGCTCCATAGTTACACCATGAGCAGCTAAACAGTGTGCAGAAATATTACATGCCCTTGAACAAGTTCCTACTTTACAGGATTGGAAAGATGATTGCATCACAGCTCTAATTTCTTTAAACACTACGCCTAGACTCGAGTAGTCATACAGGTCACTTGTTATTGCTTGTTTCAATACAGCTGCATCTGTCTCCAGAATGACTCTTTGGCACCCCATTCTTGACGCCTCATTCACGGCATAGAGCATGGCAAGAGCTTCAGCTTGTAGTGGTTCTCCAACATTTTCCAAGTTCCCTGCTCCTGCAACTAGTGTAATTCCCTGATCATTTCTTATGGTAAAACCCCACCCACCCAATCTAGTTGCCTGTCTAAAGGCTCCATCCGTATTGATTTTAAGAAAGTCAATAGGGGGAGGGTGCCAAACCTGATTTATGCCCTGCAAATTTTTCTCCTGGCGCTTGATGTATTTTTTGTACTCCAACAAATGAAGTTGTATTGAGTATATGACTTCATCTGCAGTCCTGGTTCTTTTTCCTTGATTAGCTTTGTTCCTTTCAGACCACCATAACCACAAGAGGATGCAGATCTTTAGACATTTTTCCTCTTCCATTTCTAGGATGTCCTCCATTGTCGAGATGGCACTTTCGGACAATTTATAAGTTGCATCCGACATTCTTCTAGTAAAGCAGTTCTCCAAACAGCCTTGGCAAATTTACACTTTAGGAAACAATGGCCTCCATCTTCATCTAGTCGGTGGCATATTGGACATTGTGTGTCCACTTCGATTCCTCTGTTTTGTAGTCTCATTCTTAGTGGAAGGCTATTGTTGGCTAATCGCCATAGGAAGTGCAGGATTTTGTTGGGCAGGGGTAACTGAAGGAAATATGCCCTAGAGGCAATAATAAAGTTATTATTTATTTCCTTATATCATGATAAATGTTTATTATTCATGCTAGAATTGTATTAACCGGAAACATAATACATGTGTGAATATATAGACAAACAGTATGTCACTAGTATGCCTCTACTTGACTAGCTTGTTAATCAAAGATGGTTATGTTTCCTAACCATGAACAAGGAGTTGTTATTTGATTAACAAGGTCACATCATTAGTTGAATGATCTGATTGACATGACCCATTCCGTTAGCTTAACACTTGATCGTTTAGTATGTTAATGCTTTCTTCATGACCCATACATGTTCCTGTAACTATGAGATTATGCAACTCCCGTTTATCGGAGGAACACTTTGGTGCTACCAAACGTCACAACGAATCGGGTGATTATAAAGGAGTACTACAGGTGTCTCCAAAGGTACTTGTTGGGTTGGCGATTTCGAGATTAGGTTTTGTCACTCCGATTGCCTGGAGAGGTATCTCTAGGGCCTTCTCGGTAATACACATCACTTAAGCCTTGCAAGCATTACAAACTAATGAGTTAGTTGTGAGATGATGTATTAAGGAACGAGTAAAGAGACTTACTGCAATCTAGATTGAACTAGGTATTGGATACCGACGATCGAATCTCGGGTAAGTAACATACCGATGACAAAGGGAACAACGATGTCGTTATGCGGTTTGACCGATAAAGATCTTCGTAGAATATGTAGGAACCAATATGGGCATCCAGGTTCCGCTATTGGTTATTGACCGAGAATAGTTCTAGGTCATGTCTACATAGTTCTCGAACCCGTAGGGTCCGCACGCTTAACGTTTCAATGACAGTTCATAATGAGTTTATAAGTATTGATGCACGAAGGTTGTTCGAGTCCCGGATGTGATCACGGACATGACGAGGAGTCTCGAAATGGTCGAGACATAAAGATTGATATATTGGAAGCCTACATTTGGACATCGGAAGTGTTCGGGTGAAATCGATTTTACCGAGTACCGGAGGTTACCGGAACCCCGGGAGGTCCATGGGCCTTAATGGGCCATAGGAGAAGAGGAAGGGCAGGCCAAGGTGGGCTGCGCCCCTCCCCTCTAGTCCGAATAGGACAAGGAAGGGGCGGCGCCCTTCCCTCTTTCCCTCCTCCAATCCTAGTCCAACTAGGATAGGGGAGTCCTACTCCGGTGGGAGTAGGACTCCTCCTTGGTGCGCCTCCCCTAGGGCCGGCCACCTCCCCTTGGCTCCTTTATATCACGGGGCAAGGGGCACCCCAAGACACAAGTTGATCTACGGATCTTTCCTTAGCCGTGTGCGGTGCCCCTTCCACCATATTCCACTTCGGTCATATCGTCGGAGCTTAGGCGAAGCCTGCGCCGGAGAAGTCATATCGTCAGCGGAGCTTAGGCGAAGCCCTGCGTCGATGGAGCATCATCATCGTCACCACGCCCGTCGTCGAC
This sequence comes from Aegilops bicornis, assembly GCA_021605145.1. Classification (NCBI taxonomy): domain Eukaryota; kingdom Viridiplantae; phylum Streptophyta; class Magnoliopsida; order Poales; family Poaceae; genus Aegilops; species Aegilops bicornis. The sequence continues at coordinate 784,718,226 of CM038670.1, forward strand.
GGAACTCATCCCGACACTTTGCTGGATCGGAGTCCGGGATCGCCATCGAGCTGAGCGTGTGCAGAACTCGGAGGTGCCGTGACGTTCGGTGCTTGGATCGGTCGGATCGTGAAGACGTGCGACTACATCAACAGCGTTGATATAACGCTTCCGCTTTCGGTCTCACGAGTGCGTGGACGGATACTCTTCCTCTCGTTGCTATGCCATCACCATGGTCTTGCGTGATCGTAGGAAATTTTTGAAATTACTACGCTTCCCAACGATGGCATCCGAGCCTAGGTTTTATGGTTTGATGTTATTTGCACGAGTAGAACACAAGTGAGTTGTGGACGATACAAGTCATACCGCCTACCGGCATGTCATACTTTGGTTCAGCGGTATTGTTGGACGAGACGATCCGGACCAACCTTACGCGTACTCTTTACGCGAGACCGGTTCCCTCGACGTGCTTTGCACATAGATGGCTTTGCGGAAGACTGTCTCTCCAACTTTAGTTGAACTGAGTGTGGCTACGCCCGGTCCTTGAGAAGGTTAAAACGGAGTCTATTTGACAAACTATCGTTGTGGTTTTGATGCGTAGGTAAGATGAGTTCTTGCTTAAGCCCGTAGCAGCCACGTAAAACTTGCAACAACAAAGTAGAGAACGTCTAACTTGTTTTTGCAGGGCATGTTGTGATGTGATATGGTCAAGACATGATGCTAAATTTTATTGTATGAGATGATCATGTTTTGTAACCGAGTTATCGGCAATTGGCAGGAGCCATATGGTTGTCGCTTTATTGTATGCAATGCAATCGCGATGTAATGCTTTACTTTATTACTAAGCGGTAGTGATAGTCGTGGAAGCATAAGATTGGCGAGACGACAACGATGCTACGATGGAGATCAAGGTGTCGCGCCGGTGACGATGGTGATCATGACGGTGCTTCGAAGATGGAGATCACAAGCACGAGATGATGATGGCCATATCATATCACTTATATTGATTGCATGTGATGTTTATCCTTTATGCATCTTATCTTGCTTTGATTGACGGTAGCATTATAAGATGATCTCTCACTAAAAATTATCAAGAAGTGTTCTCCTGAGTATGCACCGTTGCGAAAGTTCTTCGTCTTTGAGACACCACGTGATGATCGGGTGTGATAGGCTCTACGTTCAAATACAACGGGTGCAAAACAGTTGCGCACGCCGAATACTCAGGTTAAACTTGGCGAGCCTAGCATATAACAGATATGGCCTCGGAACACGGAGACCGAAGGTCGAACGTGAATCATATAGTAGATATGATCAACATAGTGATGTTCACCATTGAAACTACTCCGCCTCACGTGATGATCGGACACGGTTTAGTTGATATGGATCACGTGATCACTTAGATGACTAGAGAGATGTCTGTCTAAGTGGGAGTTTTTTAATATGATTAATTGAACTTAAATTTATCATGAACTTAGTACCTGATAGTATTTTGCTTGTCTATGTTTACCGAGGATAGATGGCTCGTGCTGTTGTTCCGTTGAATTTTAATGCGTTCCTTGAGAAAGCAAAGTTGAAAGATGATGGTAGCAATTACACGGACTGGGTCCGTAACTTGAGGATTATCCTCATTGCTGCACAGAAAAATTACGCCTGGAAGCACATTTGGGTAGCGAACTGCTGCGAGATCTTTGAGCGAGAAGTTGTGAACGTCGGCAAAGCAGAGCTGATGACTACTCTATAGTTCGATGTGCCATGCTTTACGGCTTAGAACCGGGTCTTCAACGACGTTTTGAACGTCATGGAGCATATGAGATGTTCCAGGAGTTGAAGTTAATATTTCAAGCAAATGCCCGATTGAGAGATATGAAGTCTCCAATAAGTTCTATAGCTGCAAGATGGAGGAGAATAGTTACATCGGTGAGCACATACTCAAAATGTCCGGGTATAACAATCACTTAATTCAGCTGGGAGTTAATCTTCCGGATGATAGTGTCATTGATGTAATTCTCCAATCATCGCCACCAAGCTACAAGAGCTTCGTGATGAACTATAATATGCAAGGGATGACTAAGACAATTTCGAGCTCTTCGCAATGCTAAAAGCTGCGGAGGTAGAAATCAAGAAAGAACATCAAGTGTTGATGGTCAACAAGACCACTAGTTTCAACAAAAAGGGCAAAGGAAAGAAGAAGGAAACTTCAAAAGAACAGCAAGAAAGTTCTTGATCAAGAGAAGAAACCCAAGTCTGGACCTAAGCCTGAAATCGAGTGTTTTTACCGCAAGGCAGACGGACCTTTGGAAGCGGAACTGCCCCAAGTATTTAGCGGATAAAAAGGAGGGCAAGGTGAACAAAGGTATATATGATATACATGTTATTGATGTGTACCTTACTAATACTCGCAGTAGTACTGGTATTTGATATCGGTTACATTGCTAATATTTGCAACTCGAAGCAGGAACTACGGATTAAGCGAAGATTGGCTAAGGACGAGGTGACGATGCGTTGGAAATGGTTCCAAAGTCGATGTGATCGCAATGGCACACGCTACCTCTACATCTACCTTCGGGATTAGTTTTAGACCTAAATAATTGTTATTTGGTGCCGCGTTGAGAATGAACATTATATCTGGATCTTGTTTAATGCGAGACGGTTATTCATTTAAATCAGAGAATAATGGTTGTTCTATTTATATGAGTAATATCTTTTATGGTCATGCACCCTTGAAGAATGGTCTATTCTTGATGAATCTCGAAAGTAGTAACACACATATTCATAATGTTGAAACCAAAAGATGCAGAGTTGATAATGATAGTGCAACTTATTTGTGGCACTGCCGTTTAGGTCATATCGGTGTAAAACGCATGAAGAAACTCCATACTGATGGGCTTCTGGAATCACTTGATTATGAATCACTTGGTACTTGCGAACCGTGCCTCATGGGCAAGATGACCAAAACGCCGTTCTCCGGAACTATGGAGCGAGCAACTGATTTGTTGGAAATCATACATACCGATGTTTGTGGTCCAATGAATGTTGAGGCACGCCAAGCGGGTATCGTTATTTTCTCACCTTCACAGATGATTTGAGCAGATATGGGTATATCTACTTAATGAAACACAAATCTGAAACATTTGAAAAGTTCAAAGAATTTCAGAGTGAAGTGGAAAATCATCGTAACAAGAAAATAAAATTTCTACGATCTGATCGTGGAGGAGAATATTTGAGTTATGAGTTTGGTTTACATTTGAAACAATGTGGAATAGTTTAGAACTCACGCCACCCGAACACCACGGAGAAATGGTGTGTCCGAACGTCAGAATCGTACTTTACTAGATATGGTGCGATCTATGATGTCTATTTCCGATTTACCGCTATCGCTTTTGGGGTTATGCTTTAGAGACGGCCGCATTCACGTTGAATAGGACACCGTCAAAATCCGTTGAGACGACGCCTTATGAACTGTGGTTTGGCAAGAAACCAAAGTTGTCGTTTCTTAAAGTTTGGGGCTGCGATGCTTATGTGAAGAAACTTCAACCAGATAAGCTCGAACCCAAATCGGAAAAATGTGTCTTCATAGGATACCCAAAAGAGACTGTTGGGTACACCTTCTATCACAGATCTGAAGGCAAGATTTTCGTTGCTAAATTCGGATTCTTTCTAGAGAAGGAGTTTCTCTCGAAAGAAGTGAGTGGGAGGAAAGTAGAACTTGATGAGATAATCAGATTCTGCTCCCTTATTGGAAAGTAGTTCATCACAAGAAATGGTTCTGTGACCACTACACCAATTAGTGAAGAAGCTAATGATGATGATCATGAAGCTTGAGATCAAGTTGCTCTTGAACCTCGTAGGTCAACCAGATTAAAATACGCACCAGAGTGGTACGGTAATCCTATTCGGAAGTCATGTTACTTGACCATGGCGAACCTACAAACTATGAAGAAGCGATGGTGAGCCCAGATTCGCAAAATGGCTGGAAGCCATGAAATCTGAGATGGGATCCATGTATGAGAACAAAGTATGGACTTTGGTTGACTTGCCCGATGATCGGCAAGCCATTGAAAATAAATGGATCTTTAAGAAGAAGACTGACGCCGATGGTAATGTAATCGTCTACAAAGCTCGACTTGTTGCGAAAGGTTTTCGACAAGTTCAAGGGGTTGACTACGATGAGACTTTCTCACCCGTAGCGATGCTTAAGTCTGTCCGAATCATGTTAGCAATTGCCGCATTTTATGATTATGAAATTTGGCAAATGGATGTAAAAACTGCATTCTTGAATGGATTTCTAGAAGAAGAGTTGTATATGATGCAACCAGAAGGTTTTGTCGATCCAAAAGGTGCTAACAAAGTGTGCAAGCTCCAGCGATCAATTTATGGTCTGGTGCAAGCCTCTCGGAGTTGGAATAAACGTTTTGATAGTGTGATCAAAGCATATGGGTTTGTACAGACTTTTGGAGAAGCTTTGTATTTACAAGAAAGTGAGTGGGAGCTCAGAGCATTTACGATATTATATGTGGACGACATATTATTGATTGGAAATGATATAGAATTTCTGGATAGCATAAAAGGATACTTGAATAAAAGTTTTTCAATGAAAGACCTCGGTGAAGCTGCTTACATATTGGGCATCAAGATCTATAGAGATAGATCAAGACGCTTAATTGGACTTTCACAAAGCACATACCTTGATAAAGTTTTGAAAAGGTTCAAAATGGATCGTGCAAAGAAAGGTTTTTACCTGTGTTGCAAGGTGTAAGATTGAGTCGGACTCAATGCCCGACCACAGCAGAAGATAGAGAGAAAATGAAAGATGTTCCTATGCTTCAGCCATAGGCTCTATCATGTATGCAATGCTGTGTACCAGACTGACGTATGCTTAGCTGTAAGCTTGGCAGGAAGGTACCAAAGTAATCCAGGAATGGATCACTGGACAGCGTCAAGAACATCCTGAAATACACGAAAAGGACTAAGGATATGTTTCTCATATATGGAGGTGACAAAGAGCTAGTCGTAAATGGTTACGTCGATGTAAGCTTTGACACCGATCCGACGATTCTAAATCGCAAACCGGATACGTGTTTTTATTAAACGGTGGAGCTGTCGGTTGGTGCAGTTCTAAACAAAGCGCCGTGGCGGGATCTACATGTGAAGCGGAGTACATAGCTGCTTGGAAGCAGCAAATGAAGGAGTGCGGATGAAAGAGTTCATCTCCGATCTAGGTGTCATACCTAGTGCATCGGGACCAATGAAGATCTTCTGTGACAACACTGGTGCAATTGCCTTGGCAAAGGAATCCAGATTTCACAAGAGGACCAAGCATATCAAGAGACGCTTCAATTCCATTCGGGATCATAGAGATTTGCAAAATACATACGGATCTGAATGTTGCAGACCCGTTGACTAAGCCTCTTCCACGAGCAAAACATGATCAGCACCAAGACTCCATGGATGTTAGGATCATTACTTTGTAATCTAGATTATTGACTCTAGTGCAAGTGGGAGATCAAGGAAATATGCCCTAGAGGCAATAATAAAGTTATTATTTATTTCCTTATATCATGATCAATGTTTATTATTCATGCTAGAATTGTATTAACCGGAAACATAATACATGTGTGAATATATAGACAAACAGTATGTCACTAGTATGCCTCTACTTGACTAGCTTGTTAATCAAAGATGGTTATGTTTCCTAACCATGAACAAGGAGTTGTTATTTGATTAACAAGGTCACATCATTAGTTGAATGATCTGATTGACATGACCCATTCCGTTAGCTTAACACTTGATCGTTTAGTATGTTAATGCTTTCTTCATGACCCATACATGTTCCTGTAACTATGAGATTATGCAACTCCGTTTACGGAGGAACACTTTGGTGCTACCAAACGTCACAACGAATCGGGTGATTATAAAGGAGTACTACAGGTGTCTCCAAAGGTACTTGTTGGGTTGGCGTATTTCGAGATTAGGTTTTGTCACTCCGATTGTCGGAGAGGTATCTCTAGGGCCTTCTCGGTAATACACATCACTTAAGCCTTGCAAGCATTACAAACTAATGAGTTAGTTGTGAGATGATGTATTAAGAACGAGTAAAGAGACTTACCGTAACGATATTGAACTAGGTATTGGATACCGACGATCGAATCTCGGGTAAGTAACATACCGATGACAAAGGGAACAACGTATGTCGTTATGCGGTTTGACCGATAAAGATCTTCGTAGAATATGTAGGAACCAATATGGGCATCCAGGTTCCGCTATTGGTTATTGACCGAGAATAGTTCTAGGTCATGTCTACATAGTTCTCGAACCCGTAGGGTCCGCACGCTTAACGTTTCAATGACAGTTCATAATGAGTTTAGAAGTATTGATGCACCGAAGGTTGTTCGGAGTCCCGGATGTGATCACGGACATGACGAGGAGTCTCGAAATGGTCGAGACATAAAGATTGATATATTGGAAGCCTACCTTTGGACATCGGAAGTGTTCCGGGTGAAAGCGGGATTTTACCGGAGTCCCGGGTGGTTACCGGAACCCCGGGAGGTCCATGGGCCTTAATGGGCCATAGGAGAAGAGGAAGGGCAGGCCAAGGTGGGCTGCGCCCTCCCCTCTAGTCCGAATAGGACAAGGAAGGGGGGCGGCGCCTTCCTCTTTCCCTCCTCCAATCCTAGTCCAACTAGGATAGGGGAGTCCTACTCCGGTGGGAGTAGGACTCCTCCTTAGTGCGCCTCCCCTAGGGCCGGCCACCTCCCCTTGGCTCCTTTATATACGGGGCAAGGGGCACCCCAAGACACAAGTTGATCTACGGATCTTTCCTTAGCCGTGTGCGGTGCCCCTTCCACCATATTCCACTTCGGTCATATCGTCATGGAGCTTAGGCGAAGCCTGCGCGGAGAAGTCATATCGTCGCGGAGCTTAGGCGAAGCCTGCGCCGGTGGAGCATCATCATCGCCACCACGCCCGTCGCGGCCGACGGAACTCATCCTCGACACTTTGCTGGATCGGAGTCCGGGGATCGCCATCGAGCTGAACGATGTGCGTAACTCGGAGGTGCCGTGACGTTCGGTGCTTGGATCGGTCGGATCGTGAAGACGTACGACTACATCAACCGCGTTGATATAACGCTTCCGCTTTCGGTCTACGAGGGTACGTGGACGGATACTCTTCCCTCTCGTTGCTATGCCATCACCATGGTCTTGCGTGATCGTAGGAATTTTTTTGAAATTACTACGTTTCCCAACAGTAACCTCCATAGTTTCTTCCAAAAAGTGGTCCGACACTGAACATTCTGACTTGATGACGAAGCTACATCATGTGCAGAGTTCTTGGCTTGTCTGTCTAGTACTATTTGATAGGCAGATTTAACTGAGAATTTACCCTTTTTATCAAAATGTCAGGCTGGTGTATCTACAGCGCCCCCTTGGATCGGGATTTGCAGGATTACTTGTACATCTTCTTCATTGAAAGTTTGTCGGAGCAGTTGTATATCCCATGTGCCAGAGGTGGGGTCAATCAAGTCTGAAACCTTAGTAATAACATGGCTACCTTGCTGGGATGTTACACTTCTGGAGATGCCCCTTGGTAGCCAAGGGTCTGACCATATATTGATAGTGCATCCATCTCCTACTCTCCATATGATTCCGCTTTGTAGCACCTGTACTCCTTTCAAAATGCTTCTCCAACTATATGAAATGCCATCTCTTGGCCTCGCTTGTAGCAGACTCTGGTTTGGATAGTATTTCGCTGCCAACACCTGTGCGCACAAAGACGTTGGGTTTTATAACATTCTCCAAGCCTGCCTTGCTAGCATAGCTAAGTTGAAGGAGTATAAGTCTCTAAATCCTAGCCCCCCATCCTTTTTGGGTTTTGTCACTTATCCCATCCGACCCAGTGAATTTTGTTTTCTTTATCCATTTGACTCCACCAAAACTTCCCAATCATTGAGCTAATATCATCACATAGAGATTTGGTAAGATCAAAGCATGCCATTGCATAAATAGGGATTGCTTGCGCTACAGCTTTGATAAGAATTTCCTTGCCGGCCTTCGAGAGCATTTTTTCTTTGCCCCCTTGTATCCTTTTCCATACTCTTTCCTTGATATACTCGAAGGCTTTGCTTTTTGATTTACCAATATAGCATGGTAAGCCCAGATATTTTCGGAGAAGCCTTCAAGAGTAATATTGAGTTGATTCATCAGCTCCTCTTTATCCTCACGCTTTGTATTCTTGCTAAACAAGATGGCTGACTTCTCCTTATTTATAACTTGGCGAGCAAGCTTCGTAAACATTCAGGATATGCTTTAGCTCATGAGCACTTTATTGGCATTTGCTTCAGAGGAGAAGTGAGTCATCTGCAAAAAGAAGATGACTTATGCTTGGGGCTGTTCTACATATTTTGATTCCTTTTAACCTCCCATTCGCCTCAGCGTTTTGTAGCATGGACGAGAAGCCCTCAGCACATAATAGAAAGAGATATGGAGAAAGGGGGTCACCTTGGCGAAGCCCTCGCTCAGGAATAATTATCTCCGTGACGTCCCCATTGATTTTGATTTGGTATTTCACCATGGTGACGTAGTTCATCACCAGTTGCACCCATCTTCTATTGAAACCCAAATTCAGCATGATTTCTTGTAGGAATTTCCATTCAACTCTATCATAAGCCTTGCTCATATCGAGTTTGATGGCAGCATATCCTCCTCTTCTGCTCTTCTTCCTCTGCAGAAAGTGAATCATTTCATATGCTAAAAGAATATTATCAGATATCATGCGTCCAGGCACAAATGCGCTCTGGTTGGGGGATATTATTTCAGGCAATATATTCTTTAGTCTGTTGGTGAGTACCTTGGCTATTAATTTGTAGACCACGTTGCAGAGGCTGATGGGTCGTAAGTCATTCAGTCTCGCTGGTTTAGGCATTTTTGGGATCAGAACTATTATGGTATTATTCCATTCTTCAGGCATCTCCCCACCTCTCAACACCTTGAGCACTTCCTTTGTTACTTGTTCCCCTACAGTGTTCCAGAATCTCTTAAAAAAGATTGCAGGCATGCCATCAGGTCCCGGGGCCTTTAGATCACCAATATTATTCAGGGCAGCTCTCACCTCTTCTTCAGTATATTCTGCAGAAAGCAACTCGTTCATTTGATCAGTTACTCTAGGTTTAATCGATTGCAGAATTGTGTTATTGTCGTGCCTTGCTGCCGAGGTAAATATATTTAGGTAATAATTTGAAATATATTCATTTAGTTGCTCTGCCTCTTCTACCCAAGTCCCATCTTCTTTCCTTAACTTTTGGATGGTATTACGTTTTTTCCTCTCAGATGCACATGCATGGAAGAAAGCCGTATTTTTATCTCCAAATTGCAGCCATTTAACATGGGCTCTTTGCCTCCAGAAAAGGTTGTGTTGCTTCTCTAGTCGATCCAGCTTATCCTTCAGTACATGCTCCCGATCGACTTTGTCTTGATTTATTTCACTTCTTGACCATTTCTAGCTCCTCTTTTAACTTCTTTATTCTCCGTTGAAGGTCTCCTAGTACATTTGCATCCTGTGCTTTTAGGTCCCTGGAAACACTTTTGATGCCTTGAGCCACATTGCCACCGCTTCGATATTTGCGGTGTTCCGGGCATTGGTGACAATATCTTCACATTCTTCTTCTTCCAACCATTTCGCCTCAAATCTGAATGTGTTTCCATTTCCAAGCCTTCTGGATTGCCTCTTGGTGCCTTCAATTGAAATGGTGACCGGTCTATGGTCTGAATGCCTCGGGTCACCGTTTGTGACCTGATATGAAGGAAAACGTGCACACCACTCCCTAGTTGCGACAGCCCGATCCAATCTTTCTTTAATGTAAAATCTGGCTTCATGGCTATTATTTCTCCATGTATACTTGTCACCAGAGTAACCAAGGTCACGTAATCCACATTCTAATAATGCCATTCTAAACTTCTCCATTGATCTCTGGCTACGACCTGGACCTCCTTTTTTCTCATGGCCATACAACACTTCATTAAAATCTCCTGCACACAGCCATGGAAGATTGAGCTGTTGGTTTAGAATTTTTAGTAATTTCCAAGTATTATCCTTTTTATCTGAGGAAGGTTCACCATACACGCCAGTAAACCGCCATTTGTATCCGTCTTGCTCCACTATCTCCATGTCTATGTGATATCTTGAGTAGTTGTGGAGTTCTGCATTGACATGCCTCTTCCACATGAGAGCAAGACCACCACTTTTACCTTCACAATCCTTCACTATAATTTTTGACATTCCCAATAAGTGTTGGAACCATTGCATCCTTCTCTTGTCCATTTTTGTTTCAGACAAGAAAAGGATATCGGGGTCTTCCTGCTTCTGGAGATCCAGAAGCCCTCGAACTGCCGGTCCATTCCCCAATCCCCGGCAGTTCCATGCCGTTATTTTCATTTTGACTCGCCGGGCTGTCCCTGCAGCCCAGCGCTTCCACCCTCTGGTTTTTTTTCCTTCTGCAACTTGTTTTGCACTAGCTTCTTCCTCTTCTTCGCCATCAACCTCCATCCTTGCCTTCTTAAAAAATTCCACCTCATCATCGAACTCCATGTATTCGGCAATCCTTTTCTTGGTTCCCACAATAACAGGAACACTATGTTGCTTCCTTTGGGTTTCTTCACCCTTCCGGATGTATTACGCTTCTCATTTGTTTCTGACTTTTGTACCACCATATTTTCTTTTTCTTCACTCTGGACATTTTGACCTCTTCCATCATGAGCCCTCTCACTATCACCCCGTTGGCAAGATTGTACTGCTGCCTCATTAGTCACTTCAGACTCAAATCCTTCTTTATGCTCCTTTTTTGAAAAAGATTCAGAGTTCCTCTCATCATATACTAGTTTTTTGCCTCCTGTAACTTTTGTTTGATCACCTAGTGTGATTTTGATTGGGCTGGTATCATCTCCTTCTCCCCTATTAATTTTCTCATCACCCTCTGTGCTTGACAGATTTTTGCGCCATGAAGGACCGTCGCTACCTTTACTACCTGCGCTATTACTCCTCCAGAAATTACTACGATCGCTTGAGCTCTTGCTCCTCCCCTCTTCACTAGAACCGCCCTTAAATATTACAGCACGCATCCATGCCCCGAATTGTCTTCCTTCTGCTTTCGCACCTTTTGTTGGGCAGGCTCTTTCATTGTGACCAATGATTCCACAGTTGTAACAGAAGTCGGGGAGATGTTCATATCTAAAAGTGATAACTTTCGTCTTCTCTTTCTTCTTCTTCTCTGCATCATTCTCTTCCTCTTCCATCTCCTCCCTTTCTTGCTCATATTCTTCCTCTTCATCAATAATGAGTGTGAAAAACCTCATCAACGGACTTGTGATATCTATGCGTACTTTGATCCTCATATACTCCCCCATTGCTGAATCATTTTCATCAAGATCCACATCCAACACTTCTCCTACCTGTTTTCCTATCAATTCTCCTGTTTCTCTGCACATTGCTCCTAAAGGAACATCATATGCTCTCACCCAGATCGGAATCTTCTTAAATTCATACTCATCGATGGTCTTGCTTGGTGTGAAATCTTCCATAACCAACAGCTCCTTATTGAATCTCCAAGGTCCATTGTTCAAAGCCTTCCTTTTCCCGCCTCATCATGGAACGAAAACAGAAATCGGTTCCTTCCTAACTCTTTGCAATCCACTCCCGTGAAGGGACACCATACTTCCCTTAGTGTTCTTGACACATGCTCCGCTTTTGCAGGTCTATCAGACAGTAGCTTACCTACTGCTTTTAGCTTCCATGTAGCGGATGAACTAGTCAAATGGGTGCTGATTCTTATACCTTTCTTTTCTGCCTCAGAAAGCTTCAGATTCCTCAGCTTCCCCTCTACTCCATCAATTTCCCTTGCCTCGTCTCCTCTCATTTTCAGGTCGCGCCGGGCCGTACCACCGAAGCAGAGCCCCGACTCCACACGCCTCCTGTCTCGCCTCCGCTTCAGCACCAAAAATCTAGGGATTTTTTGGTGTATTACAGCCGCCCACCCCAGCAAAACGCGAGAGGCTGATGGGTGGAAGGGTGGGTATGGATTTTGGTTTGGATGTATGGGCTACGCAAGATCAGGGGATTTGGGATTCCAGTTCTACTCTCTCACAGGGTTCCTACGGAAGATATCTTCGAGGGAAGGCAGACCAACTGCAGATCGAGGTGCTCTCCTAGGATGGGAATCGCTAGCTTTGCTGGATTGGATTGAGATTGGGGACACCCACGCGAAATCACGGAGGATTTTCCGGATTCGCGAACACCACGCTTATTGTTCACCAGAAGCTACTGGAGCCGTCACGCGAGGGACGGAAAGATCTACCGCATTTTAAAGTCTTGGTTTTGCTAATTCCCCGTTGGTCCAAATGAAAGTGCCACCAAATGCTCATAACTCTTGGTGGTGTCAGTAAGAAGTTTATACCACGTCGTGCCATATTGAATGAAAGACATATTGAACGGATTCCGTTCTATCAATCTTATGGGTGAAAGGCGACCATTTGGCATGTGATATCTGAATGCACGTGGGCGAAGCTTTCCTAGCAGGAGCTCAGGGCAAGTCAGTCAAGGTAACAGAAACTCACCCGAGCTAATTGGGCCATTGATCTCATCGATGGCGACAAGGTATATGGTGATGAAGATGTTGTTATTTTATGTGGAGGTTGGGTTGGGTCAGTACGGAATGCTAGACACCGCAAAGAGCGGGTTAGATCGTTTTCCGAGTCTGTGAAGTGGACCGCAAAATGACTCAATTTTTTGTCTGTGAAGTGGACCGCAAAGTGACTCAGGTGTGTGCTCAAACGTATAGGCGAAATAACAAGTAACATAGAAGGGTTAGGCCTTGTATAATGGGAGATGTTTAGAGAGATGCTTAGAAAAATATAAGAGTGTTTTTGGTACTACGCTAGTGTAAAAAACACTCTTATGTTATGGGACGAAGGGAGTAGCTTTTTAGTAGATTGTGTGCGAAATGTTTTGTAAGCCCGCTGATTAATGAACGCAAAGCTCTTGATTCCCCCCAAAAAAGGAAAATGTTTTCAGTTGTTTGCCTGTGATTTAGCAAACGCGGGCCGAAAAACAGAAATACCGTCCACTCCAGTCTCGGGCCGCATGGCACCCAGCGTGGGGAACAAAACGCCGGGTTCCCTACTCCAACTGCGAATGCTCCCTCGCTTGCGACTGCGAATGCTCCCGCCGGTGGTCTCCTCGGCCGTGGCACCGGCCTTGACCCGATTGCGGCCGAGCTCGTCGGCTCGGCGCACGAGCCCTCCCCCTACCCGTCCCATCCGACCTCTCGACCGTGAGACGCTCCGTCGCGCAGCTCTTGCCGCCTCCGCCCTCCTGCTTCCGAGCGCCGTCCGCCGCCGTGAGCATCGACAACGCTTCGAGGAGAAACCCTCCCGCCCCCTCCGCTCTCCTTCCGCGGCCACACACAGACGTGACGCGTTGGCCGCGAGCACCATGCCTCTGCTTACCAGTTCCTGTCTGCTACATGTTCGCCCAAATGGGTCAGTGCCCGTTTCCCCCTTTCCCCTATTTCATAACTGGCAGAAAATCATGGTCCTGCGCTACTAGCCCCATCTGGAAATTCGACTGGTTTTGATATTTTTGTACCAAGGCTGTACACATCTGGCCTATTGATGAATGCCAGTCCCCATGGCATGTTCGTTTATGCGAGCCTTGTTTTCTAAGTGAGAATGCCACAGGCTGCAGGAGGAATTGAACGGTTTGTTGCTTCTTTTATCCGTGCAAATATTTTGCTGCCCTGTCATACAATTTCTGAACATGACATAAAAAATGGATCACATTGCATTCATGTGGCTGGACAAAGAAAGCAAAGTGGTCAATTCAGTTATATTCCCCGATTCTAACCGTCTCATTATTGCTAAAGAAAGACTTAAAATATATTTACATTCCAGTGTATTCTGAGCATTTGGGGAACAATTTCAGAACCGAAACAACACCACTTTTCCATTTCCTACAGGCTTTAATTATTTGAATCCATTTAGTTTGCCCTGAATGATGGTTGCTTGTTGATTTGCAGTGTAAATATTTTGCTGCCCTCTCATACCGTTTCTTTTTGTTTGCAGCATCATGTTCATCTTCGAGATCCAATCTTCAAGAGCATTGAACTCCGCAAATATGACCAGCTTTGAACTGCTGCGAACTTGTGGTAGTTATCTACCATTCTGAGATAGCTGTCTATTTTATTATGCTGACCTGTTTTCATGACCATTCCCTTCTGTGCCTCAAGCCATTTTAGTCTTGACATGGGATCCTCTTCATATGCGTAACAATTATGTCAGCTAAATTGTCTGGGATGGTTCTACATTTTTTGCACTGGATACACAAAGTTCTTTGAGTTAATTCCATTTTTACCTCTTTGTTTTACATTTTTGACAGGATCTACCCAACTTCAGAGAAATTCCTCCATTTAACCAATCCTTTTTTAGTTTTACCCAGATTTTTTGGCATTCTATTTCTCGCCACATCCATATGTCTGGATTTCTCATGGTCTCTTTGGCCTCCCATTTCAAGTGATGTGAGATCCATCTTTTTGAAAACTAGTTCTACGTTTTTCATTGTCAACTGCATAATTGGAAAACTATAGCATTATATAAGAAAAATTAACATGGGCGAGTATAATATGACAATAAAATCATAAGTGCCTTTGCGCAACATATTTCTGACTACAAGATACAAATATATTCAGAGAAGGCTGTAAGAAAAAAAAACTCTTATTTAGGCTGCAAAAGTTGCATGGGTGACCCATATTGTGAACAACATAGAAGCACCGCGAGCGAAAATAATACGACTGCACTTCGCATTTGCTAGCTGCACTAGGAACAATTCCAACAATACTATTGAACTATTTTTATTGTCTTGGATCTGCCCTAGTGTCTTTTGCCTTAGTAAATATCAATTTCAAGCAGTTCAAAAAAAAATCAGTTTCAACATATATGTTACCCACAAAAAAAAGTTTCAATATACATATGTTAATGATGTTTCAGTACTACGTCCAATGTAGCTGTAATGAACAGAGTTTGTAGCTGCAATCATTGTAACAAAAATTTGAACGAGGAACCTTACTGTCACCAAGAACGGGGCTCTACGATGTCACATGAGATCATTTAGGTGACACTATTTTCGCAGATGGCTACTCTCCTCCCTCCCCTCCCTCTCCTCCCGCTCTCCTCCGGCGCCACTTCTGCCAATCCCACCCCCTCCTCCCTGGCTCCGGCGACAACATCCTTCCACGAGCCTCTTCGTTGGAATGACTCCCCCTCCGACAAGGCGCTGCGAGCTGCGCTCGCGTGGGCGACGCGATGGGGGAGGATTTTCAGGCGCAGGTGTGGAGATGCCTCTCCATGCACATCAACCCGCGCCGCCATGAAGCTCCATGCTTCCTCTCGGTTCACGTCCACCACGACACGCTCGACCTCGACGAGATTCTCGTGGCTGTCCTCGTGCAAGCTTGCCTGGGCGGCAACGCCCCAGCCTTCCAGGTGACCCGCCTTCAGGATCAGCTCTTTCGCATCTCTGTCTCCCACAAGCGCATCGTTCAAGCGCTCATCGCCGAACCCATTCTCACCGGAAAAACCCACTCCATTCAGTTTCTTCCTTATCCACCGCCAAACACGTCCACACTCCAACAGCCCATTCACCGAAGAAAGCTTTTCGACATCGGGGACCGCTTCGGCCATGCTAACGCGTTTCTCCGCTCTCAGCTTAGCCTCGTCCCCTCTCCCGGAATCGACTTTGAGCTCAATATCCTTAAGCTGTTCTCATCCAAGGTTTTCGACGCGCCTACGGCCGCGGCCTCACCCAGCTCCATCATCTTCTTCGTCCACAAAGCGGACTTCATGGTCGATGAAACTCTCGTCGCCACCCTCCTCTCGTTCCGCTTTGGGGGACACGCGAGGTCCATCGCCGTTCACCGTCTCTCCAACGCTGCCTTCACTGCGCCGGTCTCCTCCAACACCGTCGCAACTCTCATGGCGGCATGCTCACCAATTGTGACTCCTCGACTGTTTGCCACCATTACGGTTGCGCCTCTCGGCTCGCCAACATCGCTGGCTGGGCGGCCACAGTTGCCGCCTCGCTCATCGCCGGCGCCCCCCTGCACCGTCATCAACGACCAACCACGCTCCCCTCCGTGCATGTCCTCCATGCAGGTGGGACCAGACGCCTCCAACGGTCGGCCACCCGCTGGGCCTACTGCGACTTCCGCACCACTCTCTCCACAGCGATCGCATGCAAAGGTACGACCGTTCCGACCGGGCATTTCGTTTAATAAGCTGATCTACTCTAAGTACCATTGTCTTGTCACCACGCCCACCACATGCTTAACCCACAAGCCAACTACCCCTATATGGATTGTGTTCTACTCAAAAACAGTGTGTGCTAATGAAACCTTGATCAATAATGCTCTAGACCACCAATTCTCGTTTCAACGGGCCTTCCACGCCACCACGCTAGCTCCTAATTTGTTCCTAGTGCATGTCTACTCGGACCAGGTCAGAAATGAAGTCCTCAGTGTCGCGCCCATCCAATTTTCGAATTTTGAACTACAACTATTCGACTCGTTTGACCACGCTACGCAAACAGTGCGATCAGTACCGCTGCATGTCGTGTTTGAACCGGACTCAATTGGACCGTACGTGCCCATCCTGCCTACCCACCGCTCGTCCTGCCTTGGACCGCATCCGTCAACTAGAATACTACCACAAGATCTATGTCCCCTGCACACCAAGATTCACGGCACTGTTCCCTGCGTGGAATCCACTACTGATGACCATGTTGACCGCAATGCCATCGATGGCCTGGGACACGTGTGCCACTCACCTGGATTGGCCGCCCCCGTCGGGTCTCCCCGCATCCCCTCTCCAGAGAGAAAAAATGACGAACTAGGTGGCTACACCGTACCCTCCCTAGACCAACCCTGTTTTTTAAACGAGCCGGCCACCATCGACCCGCCTCCACGCCACACATCACATCACTGTGACGCATTGACCCACCCCCCCGAGTCGAACCAGCCGCCCTCCGGTCGGCAGCCAAGCCCGCGCGATCCCCTAGGCGCCTCTTCACACCCATCTGCACACCCTTCAGACATTGATTCACGGGCCCCACAATCACCCCCCAGCAACACCACCCAACATGACAAAAACAACGCTTGCATGCACACGCATGCACCCATCATCGCGTCTAGTCCACCACCTGCCTCCCCTACCTCCGCCAGCCTACGCCCCGCCCAGTCCCCTCAGCTTCGTCCCGAGATCGCCACTAACCAGTCGCACGCCCCTGCCGTTGCTGCCACCCCTCTGCGATCTTTGATCTCCACGCCG
The DNA here is from genome assembly GCA_021605145.1 of Aegilops bicornis. Lineage (NCBI taxonomy): Eukaryota > Viridiplantae > Streptophyta > Magnoliopsida > Poales > Poaceae > Aegilops > Aegilops bicornis. The sequence continues at coordinate 784,735,568 of CM038670.1, forward strand.
ATGGAGGACCCGCGCTCCTACCGGGAGGTTTTGCTGAGCTCCCCGCCTCGGGTCTCTACATCCACCCGCTCGCATCCATCGGCCTCTCCGGCCTATATATCCCCCTCTCCTCAGATAGCAAATCTCAAACACATACACCACCATTACAGCCGAAAGAGGAAGAGTAGATGCTTTCAGTGCCTTGCTAGTGATCACACTATCGCCGACTGCCGCGACCCTGTGCGGTGCTCTCGCTGCTGGTGCTCCGGCCACCGGAGTTTCAGGTGCAAGGCCGTCCGCTTCCTCCCGTTCTTCCCGTCTATGCCTCCTTCTCCTCGTATTAACCCGCTTTTGTCCGCCTCCTTGCAGCTCAAGCTCAATGGCTCACACGACGGGCACCCACACCGCCTCGGCTCTTACGCCGGCTCAAGGCCTAACGGCGCTCCGATCTGGTTCGGCTCCCACTGTGTTCTCACCAATGACCTGCCACCCTTCCGCCTCCCGCTAATCTTCGGGCCGCGTGCATCGTCCTCATCCCCCCCGGCGCCATCCCTCCCCCCGCCTCCGCCACCATCCCCAGTCACCATGACCTCCCAAGCCTCTGGCTTCTCTCCCACGTCTCCCCACATCCCTCTCCTTGTCCCTCCCAGCTGCCTCGTTTGGCAAGTTGACAACCTAGCCTACGTTCACCTCGCCACCCCCATGCACAACCCATTTAGGTTCATTCGTCAAGCCCTTGCGCACCACCGAAACAACCCCACGTTCGGCCTCACCTCCTCTGCACGTGGCGCCGGGCGTCTCTCCTTCCCCAACGCGGAGGAGCGCCTCGCAGCCACAGGCCATGGACCAATCCACTTCCAGCGTAACACCCTCTTCTTCGAACGGCCAGAGCACGCCGACAACAGATCCACGGCTATCTTCATTCACATGGCGGAGATCGAGGCTTTCGATTTCCCCGACGAACTCTGGAATCCGGAGGGAGTCGATTACTTCTTCTCTCACCTTGGAGATTTCGTATCCGCCGACCAACACTGCTTTCAGGGTGACTACTCGAGCGTCCGCGCTCTGGTTATGGTTGCCCGTGATTTCGTGCTTCCCCCATGCCTCATGGTGCGCCTCCCTGACAACGACGTTGTCATAGTCAAGCTTGAGAGCCGTGCGCTCTTCCGCCATGGCTCTGATGCTTCTCCCTTCTCCTCGGAGGATGGAGACTGGCTCCCTCTCCTCCCTCATAACAAACCCTCGCCTCTCACCCTCCACCATCTCTCAGATCAGAAACATTGCCACGGCCATGTCCCCATTTGCATGTTCCCCGGAGTCTCCCACGGGCCCTCCTCCATCACCCGTGGACCGGCTGTAACGCCCCGGATTTGATGCGCCAGGTATCTGCCAGTTATTCACCGTAGTTGCCATGTCATTTGCTTGCGTGTTGCATTTATCATGTCATCATGTGCATTGCATTGCATACATGTTCGTCTCATGCATCCGAGCATTTTCCCCGTTGTCCGTTTTGCAATCCGGCACTCCTATGTCCCCCGGCGTCCCCTTTTGTCTCTCGTTGTGAGCGGGTGTTGAACTTTCTCAGAATGGCCCGAGGTTTGCCAAGCGGCCTTGGTATAGCACCGGTAGACCGCCTGTCAAGTTTCGTGCCATTTGGAGGTCGTTTGATACTCCAACGGTTAACCGAGTAACCGTAAAAGCCCTCTTTAAGTTGCATCCCAACACCCCTCCAAAGTGTCCCAAAACCCAGAAAACTCCCCTCCATGCTCTCGGTCGTTCGATCACGATCGTGTGGGCGAAAACCGCACCTCATTTGGACTCTCCTAGCTCCCTCTACCTATAAATATGTGCCCCTCCCCGAAATTCTCGCAGCTAAACACTAAAAATCCTCCCCTCTCCGCGCCGGACATGTCCGCCCACCGCCGGACGCATCTCCGCCGCCGCCACGTGGCCTCTCCGCCGCCCCGCACCGCCCGGCCACAGCCGCTCCCGGCCCCAGCGGCCGAGCCGCGCCGCCGTCCATGTGGACCCAGCGCCCGCCGTCGTCGCGTCCGGCCGGTGTCCGCCTCCCTCCGGCGAGGTCGCCACCGCTCCGCGCCGCCCGTTGCAGCCGTCCGGCGCCTCCGCCTTCGCCTCCAGCGCCCGGCCGCGCGCCGCCGCGCCACGCCCGGCTTGGCGGCCTTGCGCGCCTCGGACCTCGCCCTCGCCTCCGCCGGCGCCAGATCCGGCGAGATCCGGCCGGGCCAGCTCGTCCCCGACCCCTCCGGCCACCTCCTCTCCATCTCCGACGACGAATCCGGCGAGAGCCGCCGCCTGCCTCGTTTTCTGCGCCGGGTCAAACCCTAGATCCAGAGGTGATAATTTTGTCCAAGTCCTGATATTTTCATCTCATGTGCCCCTGTTCATCACATCATATCTCCATGCATACTGCTCCGTTTTGCGTGCATAATATGTCAAAATGTTCTTCGTGAGATGCTCTTCATTTAGTTCCATTGCATCATGTTCATTTGAGGTTGTCTTGATGCCTGAATCATCGTTGCAGGAGTGCTATATGATGTTAATCTGCTGAAACTGTTATAACTTGGTGATTTGTCATTTTTGTTGCATTTGATGTGTGCATCTTATGAGCTTGATGTCTACATTTGTTGTGAACTATGTTATGCCATCTTTACAGGGGTGCTTGCCATGTATTTTTGGGAGCCTTGTACTGAGTGAATCAAGCTTGTTAAGTAGGGTACTTGCTGTTGCTGTTTTGCTAGGCTGTTTCTGTTATATTTTGTTGCCATGAAAACCTGCTGCTACAAGTCATTCTATGCATAATCTGGAGATGTTCACTAAAGGTGTTTTGTTCTACATGTTATGCTCTATCCATCCATGCCTCTGGTTGCAATTATAGAGTGATCTATCATGTCTTAATCTAGCTCTACTTTTGCTATAAAATGTTTCCTGGCAGATTGTTTACATGTTATTCAATTTTGCCAAGGTTGTTGTAGTTGATCCTTACATGATATAAACTTGCTCTTGCCATGCTTATCTTCACAAACATGTGTTTTTACTGTTGGTTACCTTGTCATGCCATGTATTGCTCTGTGGTGAGTTTTTCAAGCTCACCAACATGCCTACTTATTGTTGTTCCTGCCATGTATGAATCTGTCATCTTTTGCCATGTTTACATGGGTGCCATCATATTTTCTGTGCCCTTTTGGCTCATGGTCAGTAAGGGACTTTTGTTATATGCTATTAGTAGATTCATGTAATGCCTTTGTTTGCCATGTTAAGTTCCTGTAACATGTTGTTTGATAGCTCTAAACATTTCAATCTGATGTTATACCTGCTAAATCTGAAACTGTTATTATTTGCAATCTTGCCATGTACTTTTGAGCATGTTTTAGTCATTTATGGAGATAGCTCAGTATTCATGTTTTGTCATGCTTTACCTGTACATCACGTCCATGCCTTTTATTATCATGTTAAGATGCTGTAGCTTGTTGTTTAGGTGCTTGCTATATGCCTAGTTGCTGTTTTGGACAGATTGTTGCTATAACTTGTTTCATGTGTATGTGTTGAACCGTTGCTCCGTTTTGAGTGTGCTCTATATGAAACTTGCTTAGATTTGCATTTAGTTTCATATTATCATGTTGCACCCTTGGTTTGAGAGGGTTTTCTTGATGTTTGTATGCATTTTGCATCAATGTCATGTTTAACTTGTTTTGCTCATATCTTCTAGGCCGTAGCTCCGAATCTAATGAACTTTATATGTAACTTGACTAGAATTTCGTGTAGATCATCGTGATGCATCTTAACTTGCTGTTTAACAACTTGAACATAAGGTTTATTCAGATCTGGACCAATTTCGAAATTTGCATATGAGGACTTACCGGATTTGTTATATGTTGTTCCCGGCCCCATTTAACTTTGCTTGGATGTGTTGTTATTGTATGCATCATCTCTTGACATGAGTAGCTTCATGTAGCCTTGTCATGCATCATGCTTGTTGAGCATCATGCCTTGTTAATGTGTGGTGTGTTTACTATGTTGTGTGCTTCTTCTCGATAGTTCCCGTTTCGTTGCGATCGTGAAGATTCGTTAAATCACGCTTGGTTCGTCTTCGTGGCTTCATCTTCTTCATGGACTCGTTCTTCTTCCTTGCGGGATTTCAGGCAAGATGACCGTCACCTTGGATCTCATTACTATCATTGCTATGATAGTTGCTTCGTTCTATCGCTTTGCTGCGTTACCTATCACTTGCTGCTCAAGCCTCCCAAATCGCATGAACATCTAACCTTTGTTACCCTTCCTAGCAAACCGTTGTTTGGCTATGTTACCGCTTTGCTCAGCCCCTCTTATAGCGTTGCTAGTTGCAGGTGAAGTTGAAGATTGCTCCATGTTGGATTATGTTTATGTTGGGATATCACAATATCTCTTATATTATTAATGCATCTATATACGTAGTAAAGGGTGGAAGGCTCGGCCTTATGCCTGGTGTTTTGTTCCACTCTTGCCGCCCTAGTTTCCGTCATATCGGTATTATATTCCCGGATTTTTGTGTCCCTAACGCAGTTGGGTGATTTATGGGACCCCCTTGACAGTTCGCTTTGAATAAGACTCCTCCAGCAAGGCCCAACATTGGTTTTATCATTTGCCTCACCTATGCCCTTTTTCCCTTGGGTTTCTGGAGCCCGAGGGTCATCTTTATTTTAGCCCCGGGCGGTTCTCCTCTCGAGTGCTGGTCCAAACCGAGCGAGGTCCGGCGCCCTGGGCAACTGTGGTCTATGCCAACCGTCGTCTTGCTCATCCGGTGTGCCCGAGAACGAGATATGTGCAGCTCCTATCGGGATTTGTCGGCACATTCGGGCGGCTTTGCTGGTCTTGTTTTATTCTTTGTCGAAATGTCTTGTAGCCGGATTCCGAGACTGATCGGTTCTTCCTGGGAGAAGGAATATCCTTCGTTGATCACGAGAGCTTATCATGGGCTAAGTTGGGACACCCCTGCAGGGTATAAACTTTCGAGAGCCGTGCCCGCGGTTATGTGGCAGATGGGAATTTGTTAATGTCCGGTTGTAGATAACTTGACACCAGATCCGAATTAAAACGCATCAACCGCGTGTGTAGCCGTGATGGTCTCTTCTCGGCGGAGTCCGGGAAGTGAACACGGTTTCTGTGTTATGTTTGACGTAAGTAGGAGCTCAGGATCACTTCTTGATCATTACTAGTTGACGACCGTTCCTTTGCTCCTCTTCTCGTTCTCATTTGCGTATGTTAGCCACCATATATGCTTAGTCGCTGCTGCAACCTCACCACTTATCCATTCCTTACCCATTAAGCTTTGCTAGACTTGATACCCATGGTAATGGGATTGCTGAGTCCTCGTGGCTTACAGATTACTACAACAACAGTTGCAGGTACAGGATTATGCGATGATCATGACGCGAGAGCGATGTTTGCTTGTTTTCGAGTTCTTCTTCTGCTTCTTCTTCGATCAGGGGATATGTTCCAGGTCGGCAGCCTGGGCTAGCAGGGTGGATGTCGTTTGAGTTTCTGTTTGTGTTTCCTCCGTAGTCGGATGTTGCTCTTATGTAAAATGATGTTGTATTGTTGTATTCTTGTGTCTTTGTATGTACTGGGTGTATCCCCATCTATCATGTAATGTTGATGTAATGATATCCACCTTGCAAAAGCGTTTCAATATGCGGGTCTATCCTTGGTGGGACCGTCGAGTTCCTTTCGGATAGGGTCGCATATTGGGTGTGACACCGGCCCCTCGAAGGCATCCCGATCCTGGCTGTCATGGCCGATGGCATGCCTGTCGCCATGCTGGTTCATGCCCCTTGGGCTCCCCCTGCTCGCTCTCCCACTCCGGCTATGGAGAGGATTCGACCAGGCCGTTCTCGCCCTGCCAGCTCCACCACCTTCTCCGCCGTCTCCCCCACCACCCTACCTGCCCCCACGGCTATCCTCTCACCGGAGCCCACCCACGAGTGCCATGCCAGGCGTATCAGCAGACGCGCAAAGATGGCGGCCGACTCTGGCATCAAAGCCAGGCGCAGCGCCAGGCTTGCTGAGATCGAGCCGCCTGTCTACTCCTCAATGACTGCCAGGGCTATGCGCTCCAAGGCAAAGAAGCTGGACCTGGCTGCTGCGTCCAAGGATCTATCTGACGCCCTGATCCACGCTCGTCTCTGCGACAAATCTGGGCTCGTCGACGGCTCTGCTCACGGCCACGCCTCGCCTGATGATCTTGCTGCTGTTGCTGCTGCCTGCGGCGCCTCGCCGGAGGTGGTTGCGGACATCGCTTCGGGTTCTGGTGACCTGGGGTCGCCATGATCTTCTACCTACTCTGTGGCCACGCGTGTGGCGGCCAATCCTGGCCATGTATCCGGTGTTTAGCACCGCTCAGTAGTTGCTATGTTAGAACGTCTCAACCTGTTAGTGTGCTCACGCCTACTTACATCGGTTTATCGTCTTTGTAACTTGCCCCGATATGGTTGTCAATCGGGGCAATACCCCTATGTAAGGTGCCACCCCAAGTTTCAACTATGAAAAACGCCTCCTACTCTATCGTCTCCTGGAATGTACGCGGATTAGGTGATAATGAAAAATGTGCTAACGTGTTCTCTGAAATCAATCTCCTGCGCCCATCTATAGCCCTTCTTCAAGAAACCAAGTTACAAAAACCGGACACAATCAAGCTTCGATCGATCTTGCCACGATTCCTCGACTCTAACGATCACCTGGACGCAACGGGATCTGCGGGCGGCATTCTTTCGGCCACCAACTCTCGATGCTTCACGCTCATCAACTGTCAACATAACCGCTTCACAACAACCTTAACACTATCATGTCTTGCATCGCCACACAATATCTTCGTTACAAACGTGTACGCTCCTTCGCAATGAGATCTAAAGATGGCATTCCTTGACGAACTAAAACTAATTGAACCACCACCGCATTCGCCCTGGCTCCTAATTGGAGACTTCAACATCACCAGATTCCCCTACGAACGCAACAACAGCAACTTCCGAAGATCGGAAGCCGGCGTTTTTAACGATACAATTGATCAACTTGCTCTCCTTGAGCTACCACTCCTTGACAGAGAATTCACTTGGTCCAACAAAAGGAGTCTCCCACTCTAATCCGCCTGGATAGGGTTCTGATCAACCTTGCCTGGGATGCCATCTTCCCAAACTCACATCTAACCTCTCTCACTAGGTTTATTTCTGATCACGTTCCACTTCTAGTCACAGTATCCACGTCCGTCCCATCTTCCCGCCTTTTTCGGTTTGAACGATTCTGGGCTTCATTTCCAAAATGTGCAGATGTTGTTCGAGAATGTTGGCAGCCCATCACTGCACGCCGGGGCCCCCCCATGGACCCTGCTGCCTCCCTAGCTTTATGCATTAAATCTACGCGAACGACCCTAAAGTCTTGGGCCAAAACGCTCAAGCCCATCCACCAACGAGAAACAAACTGCAAGCTGGCCATCCAGGCCCTGGACTTAAACGAGGAAATCGCTCCACTCCTCCCGCTCGAACAAAAATTACGGCTCTCGCTCTCCATTCTGCTCCAACTCACTATCAAACAAAAAATCTCCTTCTGGAAACAAAGGGGCAAGGTCAGAATGGCCGTTGACGGTGACGAGAACACTCGATTCTTCCATGCCTCGGCCACCCAGCGACCGGAATCTAACAAAATACCCATGCTCATTCACAACAACGCTGAAGTTTTCCTCCACGAACAAATAGCTCACATTTTCAAAGATTTTTTCAACCAATTGATAGGAACAACTAAACATGCAACGTGGAATTTCAGTCTTCTGCAGCTATACCCCTCTCCCCTCCCTCAGCTCCGTGATCTAACACTACCCTTCTCCCACGACGAAATCCATCAAGCTTTTCTATCCATGAACACCAATGCCAGCCCTGGACCAGACGGCTTCGGGCCCATCTTCTTCAGAAAATATTGGAATATCATCAAACCATCCATCCCACCTTTCTTCGCTGCCTTCCAGGATCAAACCGGCTCTCTCGAACGCTTCAACCGTGCCTTCATGGTGCTTCTACCAAAAACTCAGGCGCCAACTGCTCCTGACGCGTTTAGACCTATCTCCCTCAAAACTGCACGCCAAAAGCAGTCGCCAAAATCCTCACAAATAGAGTTAAACCTCTCATTCCGCTTCTCATCCATTACGATCAGACGGGCTTCCTTCATGGGCGTAACATTGCTGAAAACTTCATTTATGCTGCGGACATTCTCAGTACGTGCCACACTCGCAAAGCTCCGACCATGGTTTTTAAACTGGACTTCAGGAAAGCATTTGATTCCATATGCTGGTCCTCCCTCTTTCAAATTTTAAAAGCCCGCGATTTTCCTTCCATCTTCTGCGCATGGGTCCAAAACATCCTATCCACTAGAAAAACGGCTATTCTTTTGAATGGAGTTCCGGGGCCATGGATTCAATGTAGATGTGGTCTTAGACAAGGGGACCCCTTCTCTCCGTACCTGTTCATCATCGTCGCGGATGTACTTCAAAGACTAATCGCCAGAGCCTTCCAATCTAACGTTCTCTGCCACCCTCTACGACCAAATGAACCTCCGGTGACACTGCAATACGCGGACGATACCCTCATAATAGCTGCTGCTAATGAGGCAGCCACCTTGCTTCTCAAAAAAACCCTTCATGATTTCGCCCTTGCAACGGGGTTGGTCATCAACTTCCACAAAACAGCTCTTCTCACAATTGCTACTGACTCAGCCACACAAAACAACATTGCTGCAGCTATTGGATGCTCACCATCCTCCTTTCCGCTAGTCTACCTAGGCCTTCCACTATCCCCTACAAAATTACCGCTGACTGCCTTCGACCCGATCATAGATAACTTCCGAAAATTCCTTTTTGGATGGGTAGCGCGCCTTCTCTCACGGGGGGCCAGGCTCACCCTTCTGACTGCGGTCCTAGACTCCTTAACAGTTTATTTTATGTCAGTCTTTAGGCTACCAAAATCCATCTTAGCAAAACTTGACGCTATTCGGAGGGCTTTCTTCTGGTCTAACGAATCTACATGCACTGGGGCAAGCTGCCTTGTCGCGTGGAACAACGTTTGCAAACCTAAACATACTGGTGGTCTAGGCATTAAAAATCTTGAGATTCAAAACCGCTGCTTGCTCATGAAATTCTCTTCCAAAATTCTGCAACACCCAAATGTCCCTTGGACCCAGTGGTATAATCACCAGCATCCTCTTGGCATAGCTACAAAAACTACACGTCCTTCCTTTCTATGGAAGGTTATCAACAACAACTTGCCACTGCTTATTGAACACTCCTTTGTCATCACATATAATGGCCTATCCACTTTCTTCTGGCTAGATAAATGGCTTCTACAGTCACCACTACAAAAAGTTTTCCCAAACCTCTTCTCGCACTCCATTGATGACAAGGTTTTAGTGGCTACTGTTTGGCAAACCAGCTTATTGGCGAACCTGCGCAACCGTCTGTCTGATGCTGCTGCTCGCGAGCTGGATTGTGTGCTGTTGTTGTTGGAGGACTTCCAACAGGTGGACCAACCGGACGAACGGTCTCTCACCCATGGCCTGCCATTCTCGGCCAAGAATGCATACTCCTCTATGGTTGCTGAAGACTACACCGACCCGCACCATGATCTTGTTTGGGCTTCAAAAGTCCCGATCAAGGTCAAGATATTCGCATGGCTTCTCCTCCGCGATCGGCTGAACACGAAGGGCAACTTGTTTCGCAAGCACATTGCCCAGTCAGCTGCTTGCCCTCGCTGTCAAGACCCTTATGAAGACGCGCTACACCTCATTTCCACCTGTTCTTATGCTTCACAAGTCTGGTCCTCCTTGGGTCTGCAGGCTCCAACCTCTCTTGATGATCTGCTCCAACACCCAACGCTTCATGGCCTCAACCCCAACATATGGCCGTCCGTAGCTCTGTCTATCTCTTGGAAAATTTGGGACTCAAGAAATGCTCTAGTATTCAGGAACGACGACCACTCCCTCAGGACCACGCTACGCAACATTGTTGCTGACTTCTCTTTATGGGTTTTTCGATTTAAAAAGAAGGAAGACAATTTATTCGCTAAGCAATGGCTTCACTTCTTATCCTCAGCTATTCCCTAAAAAGCTGACGTTGTAACAATCCTCTGTTGTAATTCTCAAACTCCCCCTTTTGAGTGGCAATATATTCAGGTGGGGAAGCTCTCCCCCCGGTGACCGTTCAAAAAAAAATGAGATCATTTATGTGGCACGCCACATAAGCACCTACTTATTAGAGCATCTCTAGCAGACCCCCTAGCCGTCCTTCCCGAGCCTTGCTGACCTCACCATCGTCATCTATGTGAGCTCTGGTCCTCTTCCCCTCTCTCTGGTGCCCCCTGCTGCTCTTGCATGACGATGGCAAAAGATAGCGGTGAACTGCAGCGAGCTGCCCGGTTCAGCCCGAGCCGCAACGCTGCTGGTCGGGTCCCAGAATACTAGACCATTCAGTCGCTAGTTCGGTCCCGAGCTGGCGTGCTCACGGTCGGTCCAAACCAGGCTGGGCACTGTCCACTCTGATGGACCACCGGACACATGAAATGACCATTGGCGAGGTACCCGCAAGCTGCTTGAGCTCAAATTTGACATGGGCTGTAACATTTTTTTCGTTGCAACGCACATGTATATTTTGCTATAGTTTTAGACTAAATTTCTTTCTCTGTTTCACTGTCCTTCGCCCATCCATCCGCTTCGCTTTGGCAACATGGATTGGACGATAGGGACGTGCCAGGATTTGTTTCTTCCGTTGCAATGCACATGCACATGCACATTTACTAGTAAAAAAATAAAGCAAATATAATAGGGCAAATATTTAAGGAAATGATATCTTCTCTTATATCCCAGTTGTTACTAAAAGAATCCTATATTCTTCGTCCTAATTTTACATTTTTCAAGTGCAATCACAACTTCTGCTATCATCTATCTACAGTTACTCTAGTATGGTGATTCGACCGACAGGATCGTAGCTCCTTTGCAACCTTACGCTTACTTTGGGAACATGCAGCCGTTAAGGTAACGGAGAATTCCTCCAAAGCTGCAGCCTTTGAAAGCAGAAACTTCGCAAGCATCTTTTCGAGTTGCAGCCCTCTGTACATCCCAATGTTGATTCTTCTCAGCTTATCATCCAAGCACCTGATCTGTATTGGCCAGAAACCACTATCGGCCACCTGGCTACTATAGTCGGACTCATCCTCACCGACGTTCTGAGGCTCGGTATCTGATTCGCTATCAGAGCCGTATTCTTCCTTTGGAATCTCTGTACCCAGAGGAAATAGCGACAATACTTCCAAGTTCTGGGTGTGACAAAGCAAGATGGCAACTGACTGGATGTCGCGATCGTTGCGCAGGCAACACTGGAGGCTCAACTGCCTAAGATGCTCTAGGCAGGGCGCCACATGTTTGACTTTGAGCAAGCTGCTATAGTAAGCCATTGATGGGCGGAAGGAAAGGTGAAGGTACGCCAGTTTGGTGCACCGTTTGATGAGCTTAGTGGCCGGAGCAAATTCTGCTGGTTCTTTTCCGGAGAGATCTTCACAGATTTCAACTGTCAGCGCCGCGACCCCGGCGTGGTTTGCAAGCTTGAAGAGCGACTTGCGAGGAAGGCCACCTCTGTAGTGCAGCGACTGGAGGCAGGAGCTGCTCAGCTTGATGCGGCTGGCATGGTGGCAGCAGATCACGGCGAAACTCCGCAGGTGGGCGCTGGCCACCGTGATTTTCGTGAGACTCGGGCACTCCTGCAGCGTCAGGTCAGCGAGGCGCGGGCAGTTGGAGAGCAGGTGCTGCAGCAGCCCTTTGGGGTCCATGATCCTGGAGAGGCAGAGCGTCTCCAGGGACGCCATGGTGACGGTTCCGTGCAGGTCGAGCCTCCAGTTGGTGAGGCGCAGTAGGCGAAGCGTGCGGCACCGGAAGAGATGGTTCTGCGTCTTGGTATAGCCGTTCCGTTCATACTTTTCGAAGTCCGCCGAGGTCCTCTCCGATGAGCCGTAGGGGCAGAGCCTGCGCCGGGAGAGGTGACTGTACCTGAGCTTGACGTCGATGTCCTCGGCGCCGGTGGACACGGCGGAGCCGATCCACTGGTCGAGCAGATCGCTGGACGTGTTGAAGATGTCGAGGCGGAGGGCGCGGATGGGCGCCGAGGGGGCCTTGCCGAGTATCGCCCCCGTCACCTTGTGGGCGAAGCAGACCGGGAGGTCATCGGCCTCCTCGCTCATATTGTTACGCGTATAATCGCCTTTGGCGGGGTCGGCGAGGTCGACGGTGGTGACGCGGGCGGGGACGTCGCGCCATCGGCGGGCGAGCGCGCTGGTGCGCACGGCCTCCTCGGACGGGAGCTGGGAGAGGATGTGCTGGATCATCTCGTCCGGGAGAGCGCTCAGCCGGTCCGCCTGCCTGCGCCGCTTCATCTTCGTCGAGGCGTCGACGAACGAGAACGCGAGGCGTGCCGTGCGCCCGTGCGTGTGTGTTTTTCTTATATGCCGAAAACCTAAGCAAACTCTCGCGATGTTTGACGAGGAGTTTTGTAGTCGGAGATTTCTGTTTAGATTTCCTTCTTTCTTACCCTAAAAAAAAAAGATTTCCTTCTTTCTTTTGCATGCACGGCACCGCCTATATATGGAAATCCTCCATATATCCTTCTGCTACGGATCGATCTCCTCATTAACTTGGACTTATCTACTTAGGACGCTAGTTCGTCGGACCGTACCGGTGGATCGACATGGCCCCACCATCACGCAAGAAGACGTCGCCGTCAACGTCGGGGCGGCGAGATCGCATCAGCGGCCTCCCAGACGACGTGCTGGGCCACGTCCTCTCCTACCTCCCCAACAAGGAAGCCGGCCGTGCGGCCGCGCTTGGCCGCCGGTGGCGCGACATCTTCTGCAGCGTCCACACCATCTCCTTCGAGGAGGAAGAGGGCGAACGGGAAGAGGACTGGTACACCTACTTCCTCGAGGCAGAGGAGAGGAGGAGCTGTAGCGTTCAGCTGATCGACACTATCAGCGCTGCGCTCCTCCGCCGCCGCCGCCGGTACGGCAGCACGGCCACCGGCCTCCCCGTGCCGCTGCGCAGCCTCCGCTTCGCCTTCGACCGCTACGACAATTGGGACAAGGCCGCGGTCGACCAGTGGCTCTTCGACGTGCTGCGGCACGCCGAGAAGGAGCTCCACCTCGACCTGCGCTTCTTCATTGGCCCGATCTGCCCACACGAGGACGACGATGAAAAGGGGAGCGATAATGAGGACTGGGGGTATGTCCTTCCGAGAAGGCTCTACTCCTGCACCGTCGTACGAACGCTATGCCTTGGCCATTGCAAACTGAACCTACCGGAGGCCATCAACCTGCCGTTCCTCGAAACCCTGCGTCTGACAGGTATCCTCGGCAATGACTCCGGTGAAACCATCCAAAAATTCATCTCGGGCTGTCCCCGCATCGCCGACTTGACGCTGGAAGCCAATAACAGTCTCAAAAAGGTCTTTGTTCTCGACAAATGCCTCCGAAGGTTCGCTCTCCGCTGCTGCCACAACTTGACGAAAGTAAGCATCGACGCGTCGGAGCTGAGGTCCATGGACTACAGCGGCGCCGTGCCCGAGAAGTCCTTGCTATCTCTGCATGGCTCACCAGCAATATCCTCCTGCACCATCAACTTTTGCAAGGCGATACCCACAGAGTCGGAGTTCGCCCGGTTCAGAAGGTTCCTCAAAAAGGTCTCGCCCTCAAAGCACTTGCGTCTGTACCACCAAGGCTTGGACACTCAATTCTTCGCGGTGTTCCCCTCGTTTCCTACCCTGGCGCGGCTAGAGCTACATGGCCCCATCCGGAGCAGCGACGCGGTCGATGCGGTCTGGAGGATACTGGAGCAGACGCCCAACCTCGAGGTCCTGTCGCTCGACATGGATGACCGGGAGCGAAGAGAAAAGGAGGAAGAGGAGGAGGAGGAGGCCATGTACCCGGAGCGGTTCAACAGAAGAGGCGTAGATGATGATCAGGAGCAGCACCATCGGTCCTCGGATGATCCTGTGGAGCTCAAAGTTCCCAACCAGTCGAGTTTTTCCATTCGGTGCTTGCGGCGTCAGGTGAAGGAGATCAACATGGATAGCTACCGGTGTGACGTGCAGCATAGGGTGCTGGCCAGCCTGCTGTTCCGCAACGCGCTTGTGCTTGAAAGGATGTGTGTCGGGTTCGTGAACAAGGGGCCGTCCGAGTTGCAGGCTGAGCTGACGAAGGAGATCGAGAGCTGGCTGGTGGGCAAACCACAAAAGAGTTTCAAGTGATTTATCCGCAGATGTCATGTTTATTTTCTTGTTTTGGTTTAACATCATATAAATACTCCATACACTAAGATAGAACACCAGCTGTTCAATCGACGATCAAGATTATAAATTGATTACAGTTATGAATTCTGGATATTCTAAAAAATATATATATTTTGGGTACTGAAGCATGCCATCTAGTGTGGACATGGAAGATACATTCGAGTATAAGCATTAGTGGTCAAGCTATAAGATCTGAAGTGAAGAAAATGCTTGGTAATTGGGGACCTGAACTCTTACTTGGTGAATTGGGAACAAAACTTACTTAATTTTCGTTGATGGCATTGCTTTTGTCCATACCTTGATCACCAACACCCAAATTCAGATAACGCTTCTAAACTGCATCAGACACTGAAAATATCAGCAATCAAATAAGTTATGTTCAAGAAATCGGCGATTAAATCAGTTAACGGGCCAGTTAATCGCTACTCCCTAGGTGGCCGACTCGAATAGTGCCTATTCATGGTGTTAACTGCCCAAGCCGATTAACTGGGCTGTCAGGCCGAGTAATCGGTTGTCAGACCGATTAGTCGCCATTACCAGTTAACTGTTGGAAGCAAAAGCCCAATATTTTGGCCCGCTCGGCCCCCTCCGGCTCCTAAATTAGCTAGGTTTTGGCTCCTGCCGCCCCTCCCACTCCTTTTCCCATCCAGCCCCGATCTGGCTGGCGGCTGGCAGGTCCTCGCCGGCGCCTGGACGAGTAGCTCCGCCGCTGCATGCTGCAGTAGCCCCGCCGCTAGCCTACCTTCTCCTCCTTCCCATCCATCGGCTGGACTCCATCACCCGTGGGCTCCTCCCAATCTCTCGTCCCAGCATCTGGTTGCCATCTGCTCCCGACTGCCTGCTCCCGTCGCTGCCGACCTGCTCCTCCATGGCTTCACCGGTGAGCAAGGTAACATCTTCTTCCCCTCTCAGCCTCTGTAGCCGTTGTGGTCTGGTACATCTTTGATTCAATTTCCAATTTCATACAGCCATACAGTGAGATGTGTGAGTGTGATCACTGATCAATATGTATGACAGTATGAGTCGTGATGATCTATTTGGGGAGTAGTTGTAATGTAAGTATGTAACTACTTAAGATTAGTAGATGGATGGGTTGTTCCAACTAAATTCTGCGGACATTCACAGATTCACTCCAATTACAGTAAATTAGTAGACGGATGGATGGCTTGATGTATGCCTGTCTATTATGGTAATAATTGATGTATTGGTTAAAATGTTAATGCAGAAACACTCCAATTATAGCAATGAACTAATAATCCATGGATATTCTGCTTAGAGTATATTAAATATTAATTGTGGGATGATCTGTACATTAAAAACTCATTGTTTAGCAAGTTAGGTGTAGGTTATATTAATTTTGGGCGGATCTGTACGTGCTTTTATGCTACTGTAACATACTCCAAAGTCCTAACAAATCTGATTTTCTATGGTATGATCTGTAGACAGTAGATTAATTATTTCATACTACAGATCGCTCATTGATACTTATTATGTTTGTTCATTCAATATATTTGTAGGGGTCTACGGTTGCCTCTACCGGTGCAAGTTCTCATACTCTCAAAAGAAATTCAGATGACATGGGGTGGGAGTTTGCAACCTTGATCAATCCTTTAGATCTACAGCGAGTGAAGTGCAAGTTGTGTGGAAAGGAGATGGGTGGAGGCGTCAATAGGATGAAGCAACATATTGGGCAGGTAAAGGGAAGCGTGACAAGTTGCAATGTAGCCACACCAGATCAGCAGAAAAGGTGTAAGGATGCTTATGAGGCACCACAAAAGAAGAAGAAGCTGAAAGAAAAACATGATGAAGAAGTACGTGCTGAGGTTGTCATTCAAGTTGATGATGACAATAACGAGGAAGAGCTTCATGCAATTGGAGAAGGTGAAGCTCGCAAGTCAGGGCCTATTGATAAATATGTGATGCCAATTGATCCTTCCATCCCATTGAAGAAGTTCCAGCAGAACATAAATGATGCAATTGACAAGGAGAAAGCTTACATGGTAGGGCAATATTTGGCTAGATGGATGTACAAGAAAAATATTCCTTTCAGTGCTGTCAATGATGATGACTTCAAGCAGTTTTGTGAAGCCCTTGGTCGATTTGGTCCTAAATGGAAGCCACCTTCCCAATATATGCTCCGAGAGAAGATGTTGCTGCAAGAGGTGGAAAGAACAAAGGATTTGATGAAGCCACATGAGCTTGAGAGGGTGGAAACCGGGTGCTCTATCATGACCGATGCTTGGACCGACAAGAAAAGAAGAAGTATAATGAATTTGTGCGTGCATTGCAAGTTAGGGACCGCCTTTCTTGAATCAAAGGAGGCGTCGGCTGATGCACACACAAGTCTATACATCTTCAATTATGTAGTTGAGTGCATTGAGAAAATTGGTATGATTCTTGAAGTCTCAAGTTTACTTTCATTCATTGATTTTCATAATGTTGTAGGTCCTGATTTTGAGATTTTCCATCTTGTAGGTGCTGAAAATGTTGTGCAAGTGGTCACAGACAATGCTTCCAACAACATGGGAGCAAAGGAGATGCTGAAAGGAAAATGGCCAAAAATATTTTGGAGCTCATGTGCAACTCACACCCTCAATTTGATGGTAGAAGCAATTGGGAAGCTGAAGCAATTTGGCCCTACAATCATCAAAGCTAAGCAAATGACAATTTTTCTTTATGCACATCATAAAACATTGTCCTTGATGAGGTCTTTCACGAAAAAAGAGACATTGTTAGACCAGGGGTGACACGATTTGCTTCGGCATTTTTACGTTGCAAAGTTTGGTTTCTAAAAGAAAGAACTAAGGGCAATGGTTTGTAGTGATGAATGGGAAGCATGCAAGCACCTAAAACGGTGAAAGGAAAGGCGCCAACGCCACAATAATGAGTAGGGGCTTTTGGAAAAATGTATCACTTTGCATCAAGGTATGTTTATGGGGGCTGTTTGCATCTAGTCATATGTTGGGGTGTTCGCATCTATGTATTTCTACATTGGGGCTGTTTGCATCTTGTCAAGTAGTCATAGTTGTAGTTGTAACTTGTGCATTTCTAATGGTGGGGCTGTTTGCACGTGCTTATATGACTCATTTGATCATTTTTATGTTACCTTGCAAGGTTTTTGAGCCATTGGTGAAGGTGCTTCGGTTGGCTGATGGGGATGGTCCATCTATGGCCTCTATGTATGGAGAACTAATAAGTGCAAAAAGGGAAATCAAGGTTGCTGTTGAAAATTCAGAAAAAGACTATTTGGTGATCACTAATGCCATGAATACCAAGATGAGTGGGAGGCTGGATTCTCCATTGCACATGGCAGCATACATCTTGAATCCCAAATATAGTTATGCTGACCCGAGCATCTTTACGGATGTGGAGGTAGTGGCTGCGCTTATGGAAGTCATGGAGACATTTTATTATGATGATGACATCAAGCAAAATAAGGTGTTTAACATTGACTTCACCAAGTTTAAAAAGAAAGAGGGTATGTTTGGGAAGGTGGCTGCATTGAAAGCAATGGAGAATAACAATTTCGATGCCGGTAAGCATGTTCTCAAAGCAAAAGAACTTATTATAACATTTCTGAAATTATGGGCTGATTGCATGTTATTTCACTTGTCTCAAATTGTAGCTGATTGGTGGTCAACTTATGGATTACAAACTCCTACATTGCAACACATGGCCATAAGGATACTCAACTTGACCACAAGTTCATCCGGATCTGAAAGAAATTGGAGCACTTTTGAAATGGTAACTCTTAGACTTCTAACAATTAGTCAAATCTGGACATTCTTCTCACAATTTGTCAAATCTGAATATTCTTCTCACAATTTATTTCATGAGGCTTCCATTTTCATTTTGTAGGTAGATGCAAAGAGGAGAAATAAACTAGATGTGGCCCGTAGGGACAATCTAGTTTATATCCAATTCAATGGAAGGATGATTGATAAAAGAAAGAAGTTATCCTCTTCTAGTGATGTTCTTCTTGGTGAAGATGCGTCACGAGCACAAGATTGGATATGTGAAGAGGCATACATTGATGATGAGTTTGATCCCAATACGGGGGTGCCATACAACATCATTGATGAAGCAGTGGGGGAAAGCGAACCTACAGAGCTTCGTAGGAGTGCACGAGTTAGAGAACTCCATGAAGTTGAAGAATACGTTCAGGATGATGATGATGAATCTGATCATGCGGCAGATATGGAGGATGATGAGATTGGTTACGAGTCCGATGATGATGGGGTGATGGAAACCAAAGATGATGATGATGAGGAGGAGCCCCCGCAGCCTTGAGCCATTCGTCGCAAACTTATTTTGCTTGCTATTTGTGTGCCCGAACCTTATGTTCTTAATCCTTATTACCTTGATACCTATTTCTATGTGTGTGGCGAACCTTGTTAGCATGTTACTTATTTGGCTATTTCTATCTATATAGCTGAACTTATTTGGACCTTGTTACCTATTCGTCTTGTGAACCTTATTATGAATTATATTCGGTATTTCCTATTTGTGTGGCTGCTATTTATCTTTACATGCGGATGCATATTGTGTGGCTGCCATTTATTTTGTATTCACTATTTGTGTGGCTGCCATTTATATAATACATGTTGGATTGCATACTGTACTGTGTGGTTGCATATTAATCTTGATATGTCGGATACATATTGTTTGTTATTTCCTATATCCGGGTTAACAATTTTTACTCTTGTGATCTTGTTTATGATTTTTATTTTTCATATACCTATAGTACCATATTTTGCTATATCATATAGCTAGGAGCATGGGAGTGTGGTACAATACATAATTTTTTTTGAATATACATTGCTAAATTCCTATTTAATCTACCGATTAATGTTCGACCGATTAATCCAGTTAATAGGCCGATTCACCGATTAATCCTTACTCCCAAGCCGACCGAGCAGTTACCAGTTACCGAGTTCCTCAACATATAACTCAAGAATCTATGGCTCAGCTAACTGGGTAGTATTTTATATAGATTAGTAATGATATCTTGCAGCACGAGTTCAGAGATTGGGACTGATTAGATCACGATTTGAACCAGGCTAGTTCTTGGACTCAACAAAATTAACGAAGCAGCACAATCGGGAGGAAACCCATTACAAAGATGAGCAGTTCGGCCATGGCTTGCTGCTGGACAAGCATTATGGCCATTCCTGGAGACCATCCCGCTTAGAAGGAGAGATGGTGTGGCTGTGGCGCGGAGAATACTTACTCGACGGAACTCCTTTGTGGACGACAATTCACGGGACGATTCTTGAATGACGGCCGATCCAATGGTCCTTGTGTACAAAGCGGACATATGAAAGGCTCCGGTGACACATCGTACACAAATCGCTCGATGGCACCTGTCGCTTTAGAGATGGAGTACATGACCGCGCCACAAGGAGAGGCGGACAACGCAAGGGGCAATCACGGTCGGCCATCGAAGTGGCCTTGATCATGATCGCCGTTGGCCATCGACATGGCCTTGATCATGATGATTCACAACACCTTCTTTCCCTGATAGCCATCACCGCTTGCCTGCCTCCACCAGTCTGCTCCTCCGATGCCCTCCGTTTTCCAGTGAAAAGGGGATGAGACATCACCCCGTGGTTGCGCCTGCTAGGGTTCGCGAGCGAGGTGGCGTGAGACAAGAGAGAGGGATCCTTCCTGAGGGGCGGCATGGAAAACCTAACAGGTCTGGAGTTTGGAACCCGAATCAACCATGATGCTCTATACTCGTTCGGTGGAGCAGCGGCCCGGTCCACCGAGCTGCAACGTAGCACATGTCATAAATCTGGACCATTAGTAGTTATATTGGACGGCTGAGTACGTGAAATCGTTGTGGGAGGCCGTAGCTAGCGCTATGTTTTACTGTTTTGTAATGTCATTGATTTTACACTAAGATTCGTGCAATTATTTTCTTCTGTCCTTTTTCTTTTTCTTCTTGGTTTGATTGAGTTACTTAGAGGTGCAATAATTCTAGATGTGCCCTAGAGAGAACCAAAAAAAAAATTGTACAGTCAACTGAGACATATGTAACATTTTGTTTAAAACGGTTCTATATTTTTTGCACTGGATAAACAAATTTCTTTGAGTTAATTATATTTCGTACCCATTAGTTTTACATTTTTTGACATAATTTACTCAATTTAAGATAAATTCCTCCATTTAACCGATCCTTTGCCGGTTTTACCCATTTTAATCCATGTAGTGAGGATGATCAGCGAGGACGCGCCTTTACGCTAGCTGGCAGGGACGCAACCACAACATTGCTCCACCAGGCGAAGAAGTTGGTAGGTACTTCCTCCCGTGTCAAAAAATGTCTTATATTATGGGACAGAGGCGTTAAACATCGATTACACGCATGTACCACGTGTCACGTACGCATATTAGAGCAAAAACTCGGTACCCCCTCGTACCCCCTCGCGTCGCCTCCCTGGGCGACGCCAGGGGGCCAAAAACCAGCGCCGCCAGCCTCCCTCGGCCATCCTCCTGCCGCCGCTGCCGCCAGCAAGGTCCGCGGTGGTGGCGGGCCCGGTGCCAAGGCGCTAGGGCGGCCGGATCTGCAGCGGGATCCGCTTGAGGCGGCAGGGGCGTCTCTTGTGGTGCGCCCGTGGGCAGCAGGCAGGGTGGCGCCCCTAACCTGTGCGGCGGCACCCAGCGGTCCAGGACGGCGATGGGCTTCCCTTCGTGCATGGATGGTCGTAGCACTCTATGGATGAACCGGTGGATGGCTCTGCCTAAAGATGGGTCGCGGCGGCCACGGATCTGGCGTCCCGTCCAGATCCGCCGCGGCGTGGTCTTGGCCGGCCGGCGGTGCGTGGAGGGACCGGTGAGGGTATAGAGGATCTCTACCGGAGTACCAACGGCGGCATACGTCTTCATGGCGAGACTCCGCGTGGTTCTAGCCAGCCACGAGATCAGGACGACACGGCTTCCGGTGAAAATCGCGCCTGACTGCGGTCTTGGCGGGCGATGGCGGCGTCTCTGACGTCGTTTCCTTCTCGAGGCATTGTCATTGCAGGTCACGTCAAGCTGATCGGGAGGTTCCGGGGGAAACCCTAGATCTGGGTCTACCGAATTGGACGATGACGATGTTTTGATGTTGTTCTCCCTCCCGGGGGCATCGTTTTGGACCAAGTGCTGGCTGGAGGGGACAAGAGGAGGAGCGGCATGGCATCTGACACGTCGACAACAGCAGGTCTCAGCGGCATGGAGCAGCGGGGTCTCGCCGATGGGCGTGTGATGATGGACGATCGCAGGATGGTGGCGCTGTCTGGCGTCATGGTGGCGTCGACGGCAGCTAGACTGGGCAAGGTTGATGCAGCAGTACAGTACTAAAGATGGATTGGTGGCAGGTGGCAGCGGCGGCCTCATACCCAGCAGGCTTCCTGGTTGAGGAGTGCGCCGGACTGGTGGGTGCCCCATACCCGGCAGGCATCCTGGTTGGGACCTCAGGTCTTAGATGTTTGGTTTGGCTGTCAGGTTTGTTTGGTATTAGGCCCAGACTATCAGCATCCCTTCATCAACTAGATAGGATTAGCGACAGATGTCGCCTAGACGGTGGCTTTAGTCTTACTATTGTGGGCTCCCATGCGGGCTCCCATGTTATGGGAGTTGAGACGCTTCTACGAAACCTAACATGGTATACAGAGCCTCCCTCTTCCCTCTTGTCTAGCTCCCGTCATCAATCTCCACCTAGGCACCCAACCCCATCTCGCCATGTCTTCCTCCAACTCAACCCTCTCCTCTGCCGGCCTAAACAAAACCATCTCAGAACCCCTTACTTGCACGAACTATGTTTTGTGGCGAGCCCAAGCCCGATCTCACATCATAGGAGCGGGTCTCTTAGGATACCTCGATCAAACAATCCAGAACCACCAGCCACCATCACCTCAACGAATTCAAAAGGAAATATCAGATCATTCCAAACCCAGCCTACTCCGCCTGGTTGATCCATGATCAACAACTCGTAGCCTATCTACTCTGCAATCTCTTGAAAGAGGTTCTGGTGCAGGTCGCCTCCCTAGAAAAATCCCACGCCATCTGGACTGCCCTCGCAAACATGTTTGCTGCCCAGTCCAGGTCGCGCGCCAAAAAATTTTGCGCCGCCCTCTCCAATGCCCAAAAAGGGCTCCCAATCTACTGCCGCTTACTTTGGTCAGATGCGTGCACTCGCAGATGAATTGGTCATGGCGGGAAAGCCTCTTCTCGAGGGGGAGCTAATCTCCTTCCTCATCGTCGGTCTTGACATGGACTACCAACCCCTCATATCCGCTCTTGACGTCCGCATTGAACCTCTCTCCGTCGATGATATGTTCAGCATGGTGTCAAACTTCGATCAAAGAGTGGAGATGTTCCACGGCTCTGGATCGGGCGCCTTCAAATCGTCCGCCAACGCTACCGCTCGAGGGCGTGGTGGCCCTCCCAAGGGCAACCGCGGTTTCTCCAAGGGTGGCGGCAACAACGACGGCTTCAACAACGACGACAACAAAGGCGGCTACCGCGGCGGCGGTGGCGGCCAATGAAACGGCGGGGGCGGTGGCTACCGTGGCGGTGGTGGCGGCAACTACAACAACTACAACAACAATCATGGCGGCGGCTGATACGTCTCCAATGTATCTATAATTTATGAAGTCTTCATGCTACTATATTATCTGTTTTGGATGTTTATGGGCTTTATTATACACTTTTATATTATTTTTGGGACTAACCTATTAACCGGAGGCCCAACCCAAATTGTTGTTTTCTTGCCTATTTTAGTGTTTCGAAGAAAAGGAATATCAAATGGAGTCCAAACGAAATGAAACCTTCGGGAGAGTTATTTTTGAAACGGAAGCAATCCAGGAGACTTGGAGTAGACGTCAGGGAAGCTTCGAGGTGGCCACGAGGCAGGGAGGCGCGCCCTACCCCCTGGGCATGACCCCCACCCTCGTGGCTCCCATGACCGACTTCTTTCGCCTATATACGTCTATATACCCTAAAAACATCAAGGAGCACAATAGATCGGGAGTTCCGCCGCCGCAAGCCTCTGTAGCCACCAAAAACCTCTCGGGAGCCCATTCCGGCACCCTCCCGGAGGGGGGGATCCCTCACCGGTGGCCATCTTCATCATCCCAGCGCTCTCCATGACGAGGAGGGAGTAGTTCACCCTCGGGGCTGAGGGTATGTACCAGTAGCTATGTGTTTGATCTCCCTCCCTCCCTCCCTCTCTCTCTCTCTCTCTCGTGTTCTTGAGGTGATACGATCTTGATGTATCACGGGCTTTGCTATTATAGTTGGATCTTATGATGTTTCTCCCCCTCTACTCTCTTGTGATGAATTGAGTTTTCCCTTTGAAGTTACTTGATGTATGTCTTGCCGTGCTTATCTGTGGTGACAATGGGATATTCACGTGATCTACTTGATGTATGTTTTTGGTGATCAACTTGCGGGTTCAATGAACTTATGCATAGGGGTTGGCACACGTTTTCGTCTTGACTCTCCGGTAGAAACTTTGGGGTACTCTTTGAAGTACTTTGTGTTGGTTGAATAGATGAATCTGAGATTGTGTGATGCATATCGTATAATCATGCCCACGGATATTTGAGGTGACATTGGAGTATCTAGGTGACATTAGGGTTTTGGTTGATTTGTATCCTAAGGTGTTATTCTAGTACGAACTCTATGATAGATCGAACGGAAAGAATAGCTTCGTGTTATTTTATTACGGACTCTTGAATAGATCGATCAGAAAGGATAACTTTGAGGTGCTTTAGTACCCTACAATAATCTCTTCGTTTGTTCTCCGCTATTAGTGACTTTGGAGTGACTCTTTGTTGCATGTTGAGGGATAGTTATATGATCCAGTTATGTTATTATTGTTGAGAGAACTTGCACTAATGTAAGTATGAACCCTAGGCCTTGTTTCCTAGCATTGCAATACCGTTTATGCTCACTTTTATCATTAGTTACCGTGGTGTTTTTATATTTTCAGATTGCAAAAACCTATATCTACCATCCATATTGCACTTGTATCACCATCTCTTCGCTGAACTAGTGCACCTATACAATTTACCATTGTATTGGATGTGTTGGGGACACAAGAGACTCTTTGTTATTTGGTTGCGGGGTTGTTTGAGAGAGACCATCTTCATCCCATGCCTCCCACGGATTGATAAACCTTAGGTCATCCACTTGAGGGAAATTTGCTACTGTCCTACAAACCTCTGCACTTGGAGGCCCAACAACGTCTACAAGAAGAAGGTTGTGTAGTAGACATCAGCGGTGGGGGCTACTACAAGAACAATGGCCCGCCACGTCCCTACTAAAACAACAACCAAAGTCGCCACTTCACCGGGTACGAAGAATATGAGAACAAATGTCATATATGTAAGAAAACTAATCACATCGCAAAGGAGTGCAAACGACGTTATGCAGAGGAAAATTCCCAGAGGAAACGAGTCGCAGCTGCAGCAGATACCTCCTATGGAGTTGAGACCAATTGGTACCTTGATTCGGGTGCCAAAGAGAACATCACCTCTGATCTTGAGAAGTTGACCATGCATGAAAGTTACCATGGCAAGGAGCAACTCATCACGGCAGAAAACTCTTCAGGTATGATGATAAGTCATGTTGGTCACTCTATTGTTAAAACCCCATATTGTGATATCCATCTCAAAGATGTCCTACACATTCCAAGTGCATAAAAAAATCTTCTTTCCGTTCATCGCATCACACTTGATAATGGTGTCTTTATTGAATTTCACCCGTTTTTCTTTTTGATCAAGGACCAGGTCACGAGGAGGGTCCTCTATCGCGGTAGATGTGTGCATGGTCTCTATCCGCTGATTCCCAAGTTTTTCAAGTCCATTAAGTAAGTTCATGGAGCCTCCAAAGTCTCTTCAGAACGATGGCATAATCGTTTAGGCCACCCATCTTTTTTCATTGTTTATCAAATTCTTAGTAAACATAAGCTACCATTTGTTAGTGAGCATGATCGTGAAACTAATTGTGATGCTTGTCAAAGGGCAAAGAGCCATCAATTGCCTTACTCTATTTCTACTAATGTGTCCACAAAACCTTTGCCACTCATTTTCTTTAATGCATGGGGTCCATCCCCCTCCTTTGTCGGTAGACACATATTACGTGAGCTTTATTGATGACTATACCAAGTATACTTGGATCTATTTGCTTAAGAAACGTTCCGATGTTTTCCAAGTATTTCACAACTTTCAAGCCTTAGTTGAGAGAAAATTTGATAGCAAAATTATTGGCATGCAATCAGATTGGGGTGGTGAGTATGAAAAATTGAATTCTTTTTTCCAGAAAACGGGGATTTCCCACCATGTATCTTGTCCCCATGCTCACCAGCAAAATGGCTCCGCAGAAAGCAATCATAGACATATTGTTGATGTCGGTTTGTCACTTCTTGCTGCCACATCCATGCCTTTGAAATTTTGGGATGAGGCCTTCCTAACTGCGGTTCATCTCATCATAAATCTATTACCTAGTCGAGTCATTAACAATGAAACTCCAACTAAACGTCTTTTTCACACCAAGCCATATTATGCTTCTCTCTGTGTTTTGGGTGTGCGTGTTGGCCCAATCTTCGTACCTAAAATAATCGCAAACTTAGCTTCCGATCCAAATAGTGTGTTTTTTTGGCTATAGTGCTCAACACAATGGGGTTAAATGCCTTGATGTGGCCACGGGACGTGTATATATCTCTTGTGATGTTGTTTATGATGAAACAAATTCCCGTTTGAATCACTTCATCCTAATGTCGGTGCTCTTCTTAAACAAGAAATACTTCTTCTTCCATCTTTCCTTTCCGGCGTTGATCACCGGGGTGAACATAATAGTACTGATCAAACTTTGACTACTCATCATGTTTTGCCTGAGTTTATTGCTGCAGATTCATCTTCAGGAGAAAATTTGGGCCCAAACAATGCAAACAACAGCAAAAATAGGCGTTTTTCATGTACACGCCAGCAGGGAACACCGAAGCAGGAGGTGGATCCGCCTCGTGATCGCCCCTGCAGGCGGCATGCCGGTCTGCTTCGGGATCCGGCGCTACAGCAGCTGACTCCGCCTCGGTCTCTGCGAGTCCAATTGTGGACAACGAAGTCATGGGCGGCCTCATACAACCCACCCGCGCTAATCAGAGGATCGCACGTGGAGGGGCCCAGCGCCAGATTCGCCCGACCCTGTGTCGCCTGGTCCTGCATCTCCAGGCCCCGTTAGGGCACACCGGTTACCCACTGATACGTCCATTTTGCATCATGCTTTTATATCAATATTTATTGCATTATGGGCTGTTATTACACATTATATCTCAATACTTATGGCTATTCTCTCTTATTTTACAAGGTTTGCCATGAAGAGGGGGGATGCCGGCAGCTGGAATTTTGGCTGGAAAAGGAGCAAACATTGGAAACCTATTCTGCACTGCTCCAAAAATCCTGAAACTCCACGAAACCTATTTTTGGAATTAATAAGAATTATTGAGCTGAAGAAATACACCAGGGGGGCCACACCCTGTGCAGGAGGGTGGGGGCGCACCCCCTGTCTCCTGGGCCCCCTGGTGGCCCCCCGGTGTCCATCTTCTGCTATATGAGGGCTTTTACCCTGGAAAAAATCGTGGGCAAGCTTACGGGACGAAACTCCGCCGCCACGAGGCGGAACCTTGGCGGAACCAATCTAGGGCTCCCATGAGCTATTCTCAGGGACACTTCCCTCAGGAGGGAAATCATCACCAACATCATCACCAATGATCCTATCATCGGGAGGGGTCAATCTCCATCAACATCTTCACCAGCACCATCTCCTCTCAAAACCCTAGTTCATCTCTTGTATCCAATCTTGTATCAAAACCACAAATTGGTACCTGTGGGTTGCTAGTAGTGTTGATTACTCCTTGTAGTTGATGCTAATTGGTTTACTTGGTGGAAGATCATATGTTCAGATCCTTAATGCATATTATTACTCCTCTGATTATGAACATGAATATGCTTTGTGAGTAGTTACGTTTGTTCCCGAGGACATGGGTGAAGTCTTGCTATTAGTAGTCATGTGAATTTGGTATTCGTTCGATATTTTGATGAGATGTATGTTGTCTTTTCATCTAGTGGTGTTATGTGAACGTCGACTACATGACACTTCACCATTATTTGGGCCTAGAGGAAGGCATTGGGAATAATAAGTAGATGATGGGTTGCTAGAGTGATGTAAGCTTAAACCCTAGTTTATGCGTTGCTTCGTTAGGGGCTGATTTGGATCCATATGTTTAATGATGTGGTTAGGTTTACCTTAATACTTCTTTTGTAGTTGCGGACGCTTGCAATAGGGGTTAATCATAAGTGGGATGCTTGACCAAGTAAGGGCAGTACCCAAGAACCGGTCCACCCACATATCAAATTATCAAAGTACCGAACTCGAATCATATGAACGTGATGAAAACTAGCTTGACGATAATTCCCATGTGTCCTCGGGAGCTCCTTTCTCATTATTAGAAATTGTCCAGGCTTATCCTTTGCTACATAAAGGATTGGGCCACCTCGCTGCACTTTATTTACTTTATTTACTTGTTGCTCGTTACTATTTATCTTATCACAAAACTATCTATTACCTACAATTTCAGTGCTTGCAGAGAAAACCTTACCGAAAACCGCTTATCATTTCCTTCTGCTCCTCGTTGGGTTCGACACTCTTACTTATCGAAAGGACTACGATAGATCCCCTACACTTGTGGGTCATCACCCACTCCGCGATCACCTGCGAGAGCGATAGGATCCCCCTCGGGATTGGGGTCACCAGCGCCTGATGCTGACGCAAGAGGATCTTCACCTCCCGGATCGCCTGTGCTACCGCATCCTGTGGTCTCTCCTGTGGCGCCGTGCACTAGGCTTCAAAAGGGAATTACTACTCGCTTAAATTACAAAAATTTCTCTAAATTTGGCATGTTATGTACTACTGGTGAACCTAACAATTTGAAGGAAGCTCTTGATGACTCCAGGTGGAGAGTAGCCTGGAAGAAGAGTTCAAGGCTCTGAATAAAAACAAGACGTGGCATCTTGTTCCCCCTCGGCAAGGCAGAAACTTAATTGACTGCAAGTGGGTGAAGGAAATATGCCCTAGACACAATAATAAAGTTATTATTTATTTCCTTATTTCATCATAAATGTTTATTATTCATGCTAGAATTGTGTTAACCAGAAACTTAGTACATGTGTGAATACATAGACAAAACATAGTGTCCCTAGTATGCCTCTACTTGACTAGCTCGTTAATCAAGGATGGTTATGTTTCCTAACAATAGACATGCGTTGTCATTTGATGAACGGGATCACATAATTAGGAGAATGATGTGATGGACATGACCCATTCGTTAGCTTAGCATTATGATCGTTACAGTTTCATTGCTACTGCTTTCTTCATGACTTATACACGTTCCTCAGACTATGAGATTATGCAACTCCCGAATACCGAAGGAACACTTTGTGTGCTACCAAACATCAGAACATAAATGGGTGATTATAAAGTATCTCTACAGGTGTCTCTGAAGGTGTTTTTTGGGTTGGCTTAGATCAAGATTAGGATTTGTCACTCCGTGTTTCGGAGAGGTATCTCTGGGCCCTCTCGGTAATGCTCATCACTATAAGCCTTGCAAGAAATGTGACTAATGAGTTAGTTGCAGGATGAAGTATTACAAAATGAGTAAAGAGACTTGCCGGTAATGAGACTGAACTAGGTATGATGATACCGAAGATCGAATCTCGGGCATGTAACATACCGATGACAAAAGGAACAACATATGTTATTATGCGGTTTGACCGATCAAGATCTTCGTAGAATATGTAGGAGCCAGTATGAGCATCCAGGTACCGCTATTGGTTATTGACCGGAGATGTGTCTTAGTTCTCGAACTCGTAGGGTCCGCACGCTTAACGTTCAATGACGATATGTATTATGAGTTATGTGTTTTTGATGACCGAAGTTTGTTTGGAGTCCCGGATGAGTTCACGGACATGACAAGGAGTCTCGAAATGGTTGAGACATAAATATTGATATATTGGACCATGTTATTCAGACACCGGAAGTGTTCCGGGAAGTTTCGTGTAAAACCGGAGTGTCGGAGGGGTTACCGGAACCCCCATGGGAACTAATGGGCCACCATGGGCCTTAGTAGAGAGAGAGAGAGGAGGGCAGCCAGGGCAGCCCCCCCTGGAGTCCGAATAGGACAAGGGAAGGGGGGGGGGCGCCCCCCTTTCCTACTCCCTCTCCTCTCCTTTCCTTCCCCCTCTTCCATGAAGTGGAATACTAATAGGACTAGGAAGTCCTAGTAGGACTCCTCCTCTTTGGGCGTGCCCCTAGGGCCGGCCGGCCTCCCCCTTGCTCCTTTATATATGGGGGCAGGGGGCACCCCAGAACACACAAGTTTCTCTTAACCGTGTGCGGTGCCCCACTCCACAGTTACACACCTCGATCATACCATCGTAGTGCTTAGGCGAAGCCCTGCGCCGGTAGCATCATCATCACCGTCGCCACGTCGTTGTGCTGACGGAACTCACCCTCATCCTCAACTGGATCAAGAGCACGAGGGATATCATCGAGATGAACGTGTGCTGGACGCGGAGGTGCAGTACGTTCGGTACTTAATCGGTTGGATCGCGAAGAGGTTCGACTACATCAACCGCGTTATTAAAACGCTTCCGATTTTGGTCTACGAGGGTACATGGACACACTCTCCCCTCTCGTTGCTATGCATCACCTAGATATATCTTGTGTGATCGTAGGAAATTTTTGAAATTACCTGTTCCCCAACGGTGGTATCAGAGTCAGGTCTATGCGTAGATGTTATATGCACGAGTAGAACATAAAGAGTTGTGGGCGGTAATAGTCATACTGCATACCACCAACTTCTTACTTTGATTCAGCGGTATTGTTGGATGAAGTGGCTCGGACCGACATTACATGACCGTGTTCATGAAACTGGTTCTACCGACGTGCTTTTGCACATAGGTGGCTGGCGGGTGTCTGTGTCTCCAACTTTAGTTGAATTGAGTTTGACTATGCCCGGTCCTTGTTGAAGGTTAAAACAACACACTTGACGAAAAATCGTTGTTGTTTTGATGCATAGGTAAAAACGGTTCTTGCTAGAAGCCCGTAGCAGCCACGTAAAACTTGCAACAACAAAGTAAAGGACGTCTAACTTGTTTTTGCAGGGCTTGCTATGATGTGATATGGTCAAGGCATGATCTGATATACATTATTGTATGAGATGATCATGTTTTGTAACAAAGTTATCGGCAACTGGCAGGAGCCATATGGTTGTCGCTTTATTGTATGCAATGCAATCGCCATGTAATTGTTTTACTTTATCACTAAGCGGTAGCGATAGTCGTAGAAGGAATAGTTGGCGAGACGACATCGATGCTACGATGGAGATCAAGGTGTCGCGCCGGTGACGATGGAGATCATGACGATGCTTCGGTGATGGAGATCATAAGCACAAGATGATGATGGTCATATCATGTCACATATTTTGATTGCATGTGATGTTTATCTTTTATGCATCTTATTTTGCTTAGTACAGCGACAGTATTATAAGATGATCCCTTACTAAATTTCAAGGTATAAGTGTTCTCCCTGAGTATGCACCGTTCCTACACGTCGAGCCGAGACACCACGTGATGATCGGGTGTGATAAGCTCTATGTTCACATACAACGGGTGCAAGCCAGTTTTGCACACGCAGAATACTCGGGTTAAACTTGACGAGCCTAGCATATGCAGATATGGCCTCGGAACACTGAGACCGAAAGGTCGAACGTGAATCATATAGTAGATATGATCAACATAGTGATGTTCACCATTGAAAGCTACTCCATCTCACGTGATGATCGGACATGGTTTAGTTGATTTGAATCACATGATCATTTAGATGACTAGAGGGATGTCTATCTAAGTGGGAGTTCTTAAGTAATATGATTAATTGAACTTTAATTTATGATGAACTTAGTCCTGATAGTTATTTTGCATGTCTATGTTATTGTAGATCAATGGCCCATGCTACCGTTCCTTTGAATTTTAATGTGTTCCTAGAGAAAGCTAAGTTGAAAGATGATGGCAGCAACTACACGGTCTGGGTTCGTAACTTGAGGATTATCCTCATTGCTGCACAGAATAATTACGTCCTGGAAGCACCGCTAGGTGCTAGGCCTGCTGCAGATGCTACTGATGACGTTAAGAATGTTGGGCAGAGCAAAACTGATGACTACTCGATAGTTCAGTGTGCCATGCTTTACGGCTTAGAATCGGGACTTCAAAGATGTTTTGAACGTCATGGAGCATACGAGATGTTCCAAGAGTTGAAGTTAATATTTTTGAGCAAATGCCCGAGTTGAGAGATATGAAGTCTCCAACAAGTTCTATAGCTGCAAAATGGAGGAGAATAGTTCTGTCAGTGAACACATACTCAGAATGTTTGGGTACCATAACCACTTGACTCAATTTGGGAGTTAATCTTCCTGATGATAGTGTCATTGACAGAGTTCTTCAATCACTGCCACCAAGCTATAAAGGCTTCGTGATGAACTATAATATGCAAAGGATGAACAAGACTATTCCCGAGCTCTTCGTGGTGCTAAAGGCTGTGGAGGTAGAAATCAAGAAGGAGCATCAAGTGTTGATGGTCAACAAGACCACTAGTTTCAAGAAATAGGGCAAAGGGAAGAAGGGGAACTTCAAGAAGAACGGCAAGAAAGTTGTTGCTCAAGAGAAGAAACCCAAGTCTGGACTTAAGCCTGAAATTGAGTGCTTCTACTACAAAGGGACTGGTCATTGGAAGCGGAACTGCCCCAAGTATCTGGCGGATAAGAAGGATGGCAAAGTGAAAGGTATATTTGATATACATGTTATTGATGTGTACCTTACTAATGCTCGTAGTAGCGCCTGGGTATTTGATACTGGTTCTGTTGCTCATATTTGCAACTCGAAACAGGGCTATGGATTAAACAAAGATTGGCTAAGCACGAGGTGACGATGCGCGTGGGAAATGGTTCCAAGGTTGATGTGATCACCGTCGGCACGCTACCTCTACATCTACCTTCGGGATTAGTTTTAGACCTGAATAATTGTTATTTGGTGCCAGCGTTGAGCACAAACATTATATCTGGATCTTGTTTCATGCGAGATGGTTATTCATTTAAATCAGAGAATAATGGTTGTTCTATTTATATGAGTAATATCTTTTATGGTCATGTACCCTTGCTGAGTGGTCTATTTTTGTTGAATCTCGATCGTGATGATACACATGTTCATAATATTGAAGCCAAAAGATGCAAAGTTGATAATGATAGTGCAACTTATTTGTGGCACTGCCGTTTGGGTCATATCGGTGTAAAGCGCATGAAGAAACTCCATGCTGATGGACTTTTGGAATCACTTGATTATGAATCACTTGGTACTTGCGAACCATGCCTCATGGGCAAGATGACTAAAACTCCATTCTCCGGAACAATGTAACGAGCTACTGACTTATTGGAAATAATACATACAGATGTATGTGGTCCAATGAGTGTTGAGGCTCATGGCGGGTATCGTTATTATCTTACCTTCACAGATGATTTGACCAGATATGGTTATGTCTACTTAATGAAGCATAAGTCTGAAACATTTGAAAAGTTCAAAGAATTTCAGAGTGAAGTGGAAAATCATCATAACAAGAAAATAAAATTTCTACGATCAGATCGTGGAGGTGAATATTTGAGTTATGAGTTTGGTCTCCATTTAAAACAATGTGGAATAGTTTCACAACTTACGCCACCTGGAACACCACATCGAAATGGTATGTCCGAACGTTGTAACCGTAATTTATTGGATATGGTGCGACCTATGATGTCTCTTACTGGTTTACCGCTATCGTTTTGAAGGAAATATGCCCTAGAGGCAATAATAAAGTTATTATTTATTTCCTCATATCATGATAAATTTTTATTATTCATGCTAGAATTTTATCAACCGGAAACATAATACATGTGTGAATACATAGACAAACATAGTGTCACTAGTATGCTTCTACTTGACTAGCTCGTTAATCAAAGATGGTTAAGTTTCCTAACCATAGACATGAGTTGTCATTTGATTAACGGGATCACATCATTAGGATAATGATGTGATTGACTTGACCCATTCCGTTAGCTTAGCACTTGACCGTTTAGTATGTTGTTATTACTTTCTTCATGACTTATACATGTTCCTATGACTATGAGATTATGCAACTCCCGAATACCGGAGGAACACTTTGTGTGCTACCAAACATCACAACATAAATGGGTGATTATAAAGGATCTCTACAGGTGTCTCTGAAGGTGTTTGTTGGGTTGGCATAGATCAAGAATAGGATTTGTCACTCCGTGTTTCGGAGAGGTATCTCTAGGCCCTCTCGGTAATGCTCATCACTATAAGCCTTGCAAGAAATGTGACTAATGAGTTAGTTGCAGGATGAAGTATTACGAAACGAGTAAAGAGACTTGTCGGTAACGAGATTGAACTAGGTATGATGATACCGACGATCGAATCTCGGGCAAGTAACATACCGATGACAAAGGGAACAACGTATGTTGTTATGCGGTTTGACCGATAAAGAACTTCATAGAATATGTGGGAACCAATATGAGCATCCAGGTTCCACTATTGGTTATTGATCGGAGACGTGTATCGGTCATATCTACATAGTTCTCGAACCCGTAGGGTCCGCACGCTTAAAGTTCGGTGACGATCGGTATTATGAGTTTTTGTGTTTTGATGTACCGAAGGTAGTTCGGAGTCTCGGATATGATCACGGACATGACGAGGAGTCTTGAAATGGTTGAGACGTAAAGATCGATATATTGGACGACTATGTTCGGACACCGGAAGTGTTTCGAGAGGTTTCGGACATTTACCGGAGTACCAGGGGGGTTATCGGAACCCCCCGGAGAGTATATTGGGCCTAATGGGCCTTAGTGGGAAAAGAGGAGGGGCGGCCAGGGCAGCCGCGCGCCCCCTCGCCCTCTAGTCCGAATTGGACAAGGAGGGGGGCTCCCCCCCCCCCCTTTTCCTTCTCCTCCTATCTCCCTTCCTTCCCTTCTCCTACTCCTACAAGGAAAGGAGGAGTCCTACTCCCGGTGGGAGTAGGACTCCCCCCTTGGCGCGCCCTCCTCCTGGCCGGCCGCCTCCCTCGCTTGCTCCTTTATATACGGGGGCAGGGGGCACCTCTAGACACACAAGTTGATCTGTTGATCTCTCCCAGCCATGTGCGGTGCCCCCTCCACCATATTCCACTTCGGTCATATCATAGTGGTGCTTAGGCGAAGCCTTGCGTAGGTACCAACATCATCACCGTCATCACGCTGTCGTGCTGACGGAACTCTCTCGTGAAGCTCTGCTGGATTGGAGTTCGCGGGATGTCATCGAGCTGAACGTGTGCTGAACTCGGAGCTGTCGTACGTTCGGTACTTGGATCGATCGGATCGTGAATACGCACGACTACATCAACCGCGTTGTGCTAACGCTTCCGCTTTTGTTCTACGAGGGTACGTGGACTCAATCTCCCCGCTCGTTGCTATGCATCACCATGATCTTGCGTGTGCGTAGGAAAATTTTGAAATTACTACGTTACCCAATAGTGGCATCCGAGCCAGGTTTTTGCCTAGATGTTATATGTACGAGTAGAACACAAGTGAGTTGTGGGCGATACAAGTCATACTGCTTACCAGCATGTCATACTTTGGTTCGGCGGTATTGTTGGATGAAGCAGCCCGGACCGACATTACGCGTACGCTTACGCGAGACTGGTTCTACCGACGTGCTTTGCACACAGGTAGCTGGCAGGTGTCTGTTTCTCCAACTTTATTTGAACTGAGTGTGGCTATGCCCGGTCCTTGTGAAGGTTAAAACAGCACTAACTTTACGAAATATCGTTGTGGTTTTGATGCGTAGGTAAGAACGGTTCTTGCTTAGTCCGTAGCAGCCACGTAAAACTTGCAACAACAAAGTAGAGGACGTCTAACTTGTTCTTGCAGGGCATGCTGTGATGTGATATGGTCAAGATATGATGCTATATTTTATTTTATGAGATGATCATGTTTAGTTACCGAGTTATCGGCAACTGGCAGGAACATATGGTTGTCGCTTTATTGTATGCAATGCAATCGCCCTGTAATTGCTTTACTTTATCACTAAGCGGTAGCGATAGTCGTAGAAGCAATAGTTGGCGAGACGGCAACGATGCTACAATGGAGATCAAGGTGTCGCGCCGGTGGCGATGGTGATCATGGATGCTTCAGAGATGGATATCACAAGCACAAGATGATGATGGCCATATCATATCACTTATATTGATTGCATGTGATGTTTATCCTTTATGCATCTTATTTTGCTTTGATTGACGGTAGCATTATAAGATGATCTCTCACTAAATTTCAAGGTAAAAGTGTTCTCCCTGAGTATGCACCATTGCCAAAGTTTGCCGTGCCGAGACACCACGTGATGATCGGGTGTGATAAGCTCAACGTTCATCTACAACGGGTGCAAGACAGTTTTGCATGCGCAGACTCGGGTTAAACTTGACGAGCCTAGCATATGCAGATATATCCTCGAAACACTGAGACCGAAATGTCGAGCGTGAATCATATAGTAGATATGATCAACATAGTGATGTTCACCATTGAAAACTACTCCATTTCACGTGATGATCGGTTATGGTTTAGTTGATTTGGATCACGTGATCACTTAGATGATTAGAGAGATGTCTATCTAAGTGGGAGTTCTTAAGTAATATGATTAATTGAACTTAAATTTATCATAAACTTAGTACCTGATAGTATTTTGCTTGTCTATGTTGTTGTAGATAGATGGCCCGTGTTGTTGTTCCGTTGAATTTTAATGCGTTCCTTGAGAAAGCAAAGTTGAAAGATGATGGTAGCAATTACACGGACTGGGTCCGTAACTTGAGGATTATCCTCATTGCTACACAGAAGAATTACGTCCTGGAAGCACCGTTGGGTGCCAGGCCTGCTGCAGATGCAACTGCAGATGTTGTGAACGTTTGGCAGAGCAAAGCTGATGACTACTCGATAGTTCAGTGTGCCATGCTTTACGGCTTAGAACCGGGACTTCAACGACATTTTGAACGTCATGGAGCATATGAGATGTTCCAGGAGTTGAAGTTAATATTTCAAGCAAATGCGGATTAAGAGATATGAAGTCTCCAATAAGTTCTATAGCTGCAAGATGGAGGAGAATAGTTCTGTCAGTGAACATATACTCAAAATGTCTGGGTATAACAATCACTTGATTCAACTGGGAGTTAATCTTCTGGATCATAGTGTCACTGACAGAATTCTTCAATCACTGCCACCAAGCTACAAGAGCTTCGTGATGAACTATAATATGCAAGGGGTGAATAAGAAAATTCGCGAGATCTTCGCAATGCTAAAGGCTGCGGAGGTAGAAATCAAGAAGGAGCATCAAGTGTTGATGGTCAACAAGACCACCACTTTCAAGAAAAAGGGGAACTTCAAGAAGAACAACAAACAAGTTGCTGCTCAAGAGAAGAAACCCAAGTCTGGACCTAAGCCTGAGACTGAGTGCTTCTACTGCAAGCAGACTGGTCACTGGAAGCAGAACTGCCCCAAGTATTTGGCGGATAAGAAGGATGGCAAGGTGAACAAAGGTATATGTGATATACATGTTATTGATGTGTACCTTACTAGAGCTCGCAGTAGCACCTGGGTATTTGATATTGGTTCTGTTGCTAATATTTGCAACTCGAAACCGGGACTATGGATTAAGCGAAGACTGGCTAAGGACGAGGTAACGATGCACGTGGGAAATGGTTCCAAAGTCGATGTGATCGCCGTCAGCACTCTACCTCTACATCTACCTTCGGGATTAGTTTTAGACCTAAATAATTGTTATTTGGTGCCAGCGTTGAGCATGAACATTATATCTGGATCTTGTTTGATGCAAGACTGTTATTCAATTAAATATGAGAATAATGGTTGTTCTATTTATATGAGTAATATCTTTTATGGTCATGCACCCTTGAAGAGTGGTCTATTCGTGTTAAATCTCGATAGTAGTGACACACATATTCATAATGTTGAAGCCAAAAGATGCAGAGTTGATAATGATAGTGCAACTTATTTGTGGCACTACCGTTTGGGTCATATTGGTGTAAAGTGCATGAACAAACTCCATACCAATGGAATTTTGGAATCACTTGATTACGAATCACTTGGTACTTGCGAACCATGCCTCATGGGCAAGATGACTGATGTCTACTACACAACCTTCTTCTTGTAGACGTTGTTGGGCCTGCAAGTGCACAGGTTTGTAGGACAGCAGCAAATTTCCGTCAAGTGGATGACCTAAGGTTTATCAATCCGTGGGAGGCGTAGGATGAAGATGGTCTCTCTCAAGCAACCCTGCAACCAAATAACAAAGAGTCTCTTGTGTCCCCAACACACCCAATACAATGGTAAATTGTATAGGTGCACTAGTTCGGTGAAGAGATGGTCATACAAATGCAATATGGGTGGTAGATAAAGATATTTGTAATCTGAAATTATAAAAACAGCAAGGTAACTAAAGATAAAAGTGAGCGTAAACGGTATTGCAATGATAGGAAACAAGGCATAGGGTTCATACTTTCACTAGTGCAAGTTCTCTCAACAATAATAACATAGATAGATCATATAACAATCCCTCAACATGCAATAAAGAGTCACTCCAAAGCCACTAATAGCGGAGAACAAATGAAGAGATTATGGTAGGGTATGAAACCACCTCAAAGTTATTCTTTCGGATCAATCTATTCAAGAGTTCGTACTAGAATAACACCTTAAGATACAAATCAATCAAAACCCTAATGTCACCTAGATACTCCATTGTCACCTCAAGTATCCGTGGGCATGATTATACGATATGCATCACACAATCTCAGATTCATCTATTCAACCAACACAAAGTACTTCAAAGAGTGCCCCAAAGTTTGTACCGGAGTCAAGAGGCGAAAACATGTGCCAACCCCTATGCATAGGTTCATGGGCGGAACCCGCAAGTTGATCACCAAGACATACATTAAGTGGCACGTGATATCCCATTGTCACCACAGATAAGCACGGCAAGACATACATAAAGTGTTCTCAAATCCTTAAAGACTCAATCCGATAAGATAACTTCAAGAGGAAACTCAATTCATCACAAGAGAGTAGAGGGGGAGAAACATCATAAGATCCAACTATAATAGCAAAGCTCGCGATACATCAAGATCGTGCCATAGAGAGAACACGAGAGAGAGAGAGATCAAACACATAGCTACTGGTACATACCCTCAGCTCCGAGGGTGAACTACTCCCTCCTCGTCATGGAGAGCGCCGGGATGATGAAGATGGCCACCGGTGAGGGATCCCCCCTCCGGCAAGGTGCCGGAACAGGCTCCCGAGAAGTTTTTGGTGGCTACAGAGGCTTGCGGCGGCGGAACTCCCGATCTATCTTCTTGTTCGATGTTTTTAGGGTACATGGACTTATATAGGCGAAAGAAGTCGGTCGGGGAGCCTCGAGGGGCCCACAAGAGTGGAGGGCGCACCCGAGGGGGTGGGCACGCCCCCTATCTTGTGGCTTCCTCGATGCTCCCCCGGCTTGCACTCCAAGTTTCCTGGGTCACGTTCGTTCCAAAAATCACGCTGCTGAAGGTTTCATTCCGTTTGGACTCCGTTTGATATTCCTTTTCTTCGAAACACTAAAATAGACAATAAAACAGCAATATGGGTTGGGCTTCCGGTTAATAGGTTTGTCCCAAAAGTAATACAAAAGTGTATAATAAAGCCTGTAATCATTCAAAACAGATAATAAAATAGCATGAATGCTTCATAAATTATAGATACGTTGGAGACGTATCAACATCCCCAAGCTTAATTCCTGCTCGTCCTCGAGTAGGTAAATGATAAAAGAAAGAATTTATGAAGTGTGAATGCTAGAAAGTGCACAAGTTTGATCAATGATAATTTCAATCACCTTTTCTAGCATGATTATAAGTCATAATAGTAGTTCATCTCATAAAACTTCTCAAGAACAAGTAACAAGCAATTCACATGTTAAAGCATAGACCATAAACTAGCAAACTTCATTCTTAGTCATCAAACAATTGCAATTCATCCTATTTTTAGGAATAGCAAATTTCACATACTCAACTATCATATAGTCTTCTACAATTGCTAACACTCACGCAATACTAATGGTTATGGAGTTTCAATCGGACACTGAGAAAGATAGGGGCTTATAGTGTTGCCTCCCACCTTTGGGTGATGTCAACAATAATAGTTCATGCTAACTTACATCCAATTGGATATATATATATATATATATATATATATATATATCAGGATCTTTCCAACACGAGGTGCTTGCCAAAGGATAAAATGAAAAAGGGAAAGGTGAAGATCACCTTGACTCTTGCATAAAAGTAAAATATAGGCCCTTCGCAGAGGGAAGCAGGGATTTGCAGAGGTGCCAGAGCTCAATTTTGAAATGGAGATAAATAATTTTGAGAGGTATGATCTCATTGTCAACATAACAACCAAGAGTTCCCAATATCTTCCATACTACATACATTATAGGCGGTTCCCAAACAAAATGGTAAAAAAAATTACTCCCCCTCCACCAACAATCATCAATCCATGGCTTGCCCGAAACAACGGGTGCCTCCAACTAACATCAAACCTGGGGGAGTTTCGTTTGCAATTATTTTTGATTTGGTTTTGATCTTTTGATCATGGGACTGGCATCCCGGTTACCAGCCATTTTTCTCGTGAATGATGAGCGGAGTCCACTCATCTTGAGAATAACCCACATAGCATGGAAGATACTGACAACCCCTAGTTGCTATATGAGCGATTCGGGCATACAAAATAGATTATTGTTTGAAGGTTTAGAGTTTGGCACATGCAAATTTACTTGGAACGGCAGGTAAATACCGCATATAGGTAGGTATGGTGGACACTCATGGCAAAAACTAGGTTTAAGGATAGTTGGAAGCACAAGTAGTATCTCTACTTGGTGCAAGGAATTTGGCTAGCATGAGGGAGAAAGGCAAGCTAAACATGTTTGAATGATCCATGACAATATCCTTTAACTGAGATGTGAGAAAACATAACCCATTACGTTGTCTTCCTTGTCCAACGTCAACTCTTTAGCATGTCATACTTAATGAGTGCTCACAATTATAAAAGATGTCTAAGATAGTATATTTATATGTGAAATCTCTCTTCCTTAAATATTTTTTTCATGAATTGTTCAAATGACCAATACAATGCTTGCTAACCTTCAATAAATTTACAACCTCTACTTCTTAGATGTGAAGTCATTACTCCCCAAGGGATAAGCAAATGAAACATATATAATTTCAGATTTATGACAATCAACTCATTCAACAATTTACTCATAGGATATAAGTGAAGCACACGAGTAAATGACAAACTACTCCAACAAGATATAAGTGAAGATCAATGAGTAGCTAAATAATTATGTAACTATGCGAAGACTCTCTCTCATTTAAGAATTTCAGATCTTAAGTACTTTATTAAAACAGCAAGCAAAGCAAAATATAATGACATTGCAAGGATAGCACAACTAATGTGAAGAAGCAAAAACTTAGGCTCAACCGATACTAACCGATAGTTGTTGAAGAAGAAAGGTGGGATGCCTACCGGGGCATCCCCAAGATTAGATGCTTGAGACTTCTTGGAATATTATCTTGGGGTGCCTTGGGCATCCCCAAGCTTGAACTTTTGTGTCTCCTTAATTCCTCTCATATCATGGTTTCTCTTTTTATCAAAAACTTCACCCACACCAAACTCAACAAGAACTCGTGAGATAGGTTAGTATAAACCAATGCAAAACCTTATCATTTTCTACTGTAACAAATCACTAAAATTATTATTCAACATTTCATACTAAATGTCTCTGCATATTTAACACTCCTATCCTCGAATAGAATCATTAAACAAGCAAACATATGCAAAAAATGCAAACATAACAGAAATCTGTCAAAACATTACAGTCTGTAAAGAATACAAGAGTATCAATACTTCCCTAACTCCAAAAATCCTACCAAATTAGGAGGTCCTGAGAAATCTGCGTACCAATCCATAGAGAAAAGAATCAGATCAGAAACACGTTTCTGTGAATTAACAAAACTAATTTACTGGGTGCAAAAGTTTCCGATTCTCAGCAAGATCAACACAACTATCACCGTAAGCTATCCTAAAGGTCTTACTTGGCACTTTATTGAAACAAAAGCTATAAAACATGATTACTACAGTAGCATAATCATGTGGACACACAAAAATAGTAAGGGTAAATATTGGGTTGTCTCCCAACAAGCGCTTTTCTTTAATGCCTTTCTAGCTAGGCATGATGATGACAATGATGCTCACATAAAAGATAAGAATTAAAACATAACGGGAGCATCATGAAGCATATGACTAGCACATTTAAGTCTAACCCACTTCCTATGCATAGGGATTTTGTGAGCAAACAACTTATGGGAACAATAATCAACTAGCATAGGAAGGTAAAACAAGCATAGCTTCAAGATTTTCAACACATAGAGAGGAAACTTGATATTATTGAAATTCCTACAAGCATATATTCCTCCCTCATAATAATTTTCAGTAACATCATAAATGAATTCAACAATATAACCAGCACCTAAAGCATTCTTTTCATGATCTACAAGCATAGAAAATTTACTACTCTCCACATAAGCAAGTTTCTTCTCATGAATAATAGTGGGAGCAAACTCAACAAAATAATTATCATGAGAGGCATAATCCAATTGAAAACTGGAATCATGATGACCAGTTTCATGGTTATCATTATTCTTAATAGCATACAAGTCATCACAATAATCATCATAGATAGCAACTTTGTTCTCATAATCAATTGGAACCTCTTCCGAAATAGTGAAATCATCACTAAATAAAGTTGACACTCTTCCAAATCCACTTTCATGTTCATCACAATAAGATTCAACATCCTCCAAAATAGTTGGATAACTACTTCCTAAAGTTGACACTCTTCCAAACCCACTTTCATCAATATCATCATAAATAGGAGGCATGCTTTCATCATAACAACTTTGCATATCAAAACTTGGGGGACAAAAAATATCATATTCATCAAACATAGCTTCCCCAAGCTTGTGGCTTTGCATATCATTAGCATCATGGATATTCAAAAAGTTCATACTAACAACATTGCAATCATGCTCATCATTCAAAGATTTAGTATCAAACATTCTATAGATTTCTTCTTCTAGCACTTGAGCACAATTTTCCTTTTCATCAAACTCACGAAAGATATTAAAAAGACGAAGCGTATGAGACAAACTTGACTCCATTTTTTGTAGTTTTCTTTTATAAACTAAACTAGTGATAAAACAAGAAACAAAAAGATTCCATTGCAAGATCTAAAGATATACCTTCAAGCACTCACCACCCCGGCAACGGCGCCAAAAAAGAGCTTGATGTCTACTACACAACCTTCTTCTTGTAGACGTTGTTGGACCTACAAGTGCACAAGTTTGTAGGACAATAGCAAATTTCCGTCAAGTGGATGACCTAAGGTTTATCAATCCGTGGGAGGCGTAGGATGAAGATGGTCTCTCTCAAGCAACCCTGCAACCAAATAACAAAGAGTCTCTTGTGTCCCCAACACACCCAATACAATGGTAAATTGTATAGGTGCACTAGTTCGGCGAAGAGATGGTGATACAAGTGCAATATGGATGGTTGATAAAGATATTTGTAATATGAAATTATAAAAATAGCAAGGTAACTAAAGATAAAAGTGAGCGTAAACGGTATTCCAATGATAGGAAACAAGGCATAGGGTTCATACTTTCACTAGTGAAAGTTCTCTCAACAATAATAACATAGATAGATCATATAACAATCCCTCAACATGCAACAAAGAGTCACTCCAAAGCCACTAATAGCGGAGAACAAATGAAGAGATTATGGTAGATGCGAAACCACCTCAAAGTTATTCTTCGGATCAATCTATTCAAGAGTTCGTACTAGAATAACACCTTAAGATACAAATCAATCAAAACCCTAATGTCACCTAGATACTCCATTGTCACCTCAAGTATCCGTGGGCATGATTATACGATATGCATCACACAATCTCAGATTCATCTATTCAACCAACACAAAGTACTTCAAAGAGTGCCCCAAAGTTTCTACCGGAGATCCAAGACAAAAACGTGTGCCAACCCTATGCATAGGTTCATGGGCGGAACCCGCAAGTTGATCACCAAGACATACATTAAGTGGCACGTGATATCCCATTGTCACCACAGATAAGCACGGCAAGACATACATAAAGTGTTCTCAAATCCTTAAAGACTCAATCCGATAAGATAACTTCAAGAGGAAAACTAAATTCATCACAAGAGAGTAGAGGGGGAGAAACATCATAAGATCCTACTATAATAGCAAAGCTCGTGATAAATCAAGATTGTGCCATAGAGAGAACACGAGAGAGAGAGAGAGAGAGAGAGAGAGAGAGAGAGAGAGAGAGAACAAACACATAGCTACTGGTACATACCCTCAGCCCCGAGGGTGAACTACTCCCTCCTCGTCATGGAGAGCGCCGGGATGATGAAGATGGCCACCGGTGAGGATCCCTCCGGCAGGTGCCTAACGGGCTCCCGAGAGGTTTTTGGTGGCTACAGAGGCTTGCGGCGGCGGAACTCCCGATCTATCTTCTTGTTCGATGTTTTTAGGGTACGTGGACTTATATAGGCGAAAGAAGCCGGTCGAGGGAGCCTCGAGGGGCCCACAAGAGTGGAGGGCGCGCCCCCCTATCTTGTGGCTTCCTCGATGCTTCCCCGGCTTGCACTCCATGTTTCCTGGGTCACGTTCGTTCCAAAAATCACGCTGCCGAATGTTTCATTCCGTTTGGACTCCGTTTGATATTCCTTTTCTTCGAAACACTGAAATAGACAGTAAAACAACAATATGGGCTGGGCCTCCGGTTAATAGGTTAGTCCCAAAAGTAATATAAAAGTGTACAATAAAGCCTGTAATCATTCAAAACAGATAATAAAATAGCATGAATGCTTCATAAATTATAGATACGTCGGAGACGTATCAATGACTAAAACGCCGTTCTCCGGAACTATATATGGAGCGAGCAACAGATTTATTGGAAATCATACATACTGATGTATGTGGTCCGATGAATATTGAGGCTTGCGGCGGGTATCATTATTTTCTCACCTTCACAGATGATTTGAGCAGATATGGGTATATCTACTTAATGAAACATTAGTCTGAAACATTTGAAAAGTTCAAAGAATTTCAGAGTGAAGTGTAAAATCGTCGTAATAAGAAAATCAAGTTTCTACGATCTAATCGTGGAGGAGAATATTTGAGTTACGAGTTTGGTCTACATTTGAAACAATGCGGAGTAGTTTCGCAACTCACGCCACCTGGAACACCACAGCGTAATGGTCTGTCCAAACGTCGTAATCGT
The DNA here is from genome assembly GCA_021605145.1 of Aegilops bicornis. NCBI lineage: Eukaryota > Viridiplantae > Streptophyta > Magnoliopsida > Poales > Poaceae > Aegilops > Aegilops bicornis. The sequence goes on from CM038670.1 coordinate 784,780,475, forward strand.
ACTTTACTAGATATGGTATGATCTATGATGTCTCTTACTGATTTACCGCTATCGTTTTGGAGTTATGCTTTAGAGACGGCTGCATTCACATTAAATAGGGCACCATCAAAATCTGTTGAGACGACGCCTTATGAACTGTGGTTTGGTAAGAAACCAAAGTTATCATTTCTTAAAGTTTGGGGCTGCGATGCTTATGTGAAAAAGCTTCAACCTGATAAGATCGAACCCAAATCGGAGAAATGTGTCTTCATAGGATACCCAAAGGAAACTGTTGGGTACACCTTCTATTACATATCTGAAGGCAAGACATTCGTTGCTAAGAATGGATCCTTTCTAGAGAAGGAGTTTCTCTCGAAAGAAGTGAGTCGGAGGAAAGTAGAACTTGATGAGGTAACTGTACCTGCTCCATTATTGGAAAGTAGTTCATCACAGAAACCGGATCCTCTGACACCTACACCAATTAGTGAGGAAGCTAATAATATTGATCATGAAACTTCAGATCAAGTTACTACCGAACCTCGTAGGTCAACCAGAGTAAGATCCGCACCAGAGTGGTGCGGTAATCCTATTCTGGAGGTCATGTTACTTGACCATGGCGAACCTACAAACTATGAGGAAGCGATAATGAGCCCAGATTCCGCAAAATGGCTTGAGGCCATGAAATCTGAGATGGGATCCAAGTATGAGAACAAAGTGTGGACTTTGGTTGACTTGCCCGATGATCGGCAAGCCATCGAGAATAAATGGATCTTCAAGAAGAAGACTGACGCTGATGGTAATGTTACTGTCTACAAAGCTCGACTTGTTGCGAAAGGTTTTCGACAAGTTCAAGGGGTTGACTACGATGAGACTTTCTCACCCGTAGCGATGCTTAAGTCTGTCCGAATCATGTTAGCAATTGCCGCATTTTATGATTATGAAATTTGGCAAATGGATGTCAAAACTGCATTCCTGAATGGATCTCTGGAAGAAGAGTTGTATATGATGTAACCAGAAGGTTTTGTCGATCCGAAAGCTGCTAACAAAGTGTGCAAGCTCCAGCGATCCATTTATGGACTGGTGCAAGCCTCTCGGAGTTGGAATAAACGCTTTGATAGTGTGATCAAAGCATATGGTTTTATAGAGACTTTTGGAGAAGCCTGTATTTACAAGAAAGTGAGTGGGAGCTCTGTAGCATTTCTGATATTATATGTGGACGACATATTGTTGATTGGAAATGATATAGAATTTCTGGATAGCATAAAAGGATACTTGAAAAAAAGTTTTTCAATGAAAGACCTCGGTGAAGCTGCTTATATATTGGGCATCAAGATCTATAGAGATAGATCAAGACGCTTAATTGGACTTTCACAAAGCACATACCTTGATAAAGTTTTGAAGAAGTTCAAAATGGATCAAGCAAAGAAAGGGTTCTTGCCTGTATTACAAGGTGTGAAGTTGAGTCAGACTCAACGCCTGACCACTGCAGAAGATAGAGAGAAAATGAAAGATGCTCCCTATGCTTCAGCCATAGGCTCTATCATGTATGCAATGCTGTGTACCACACCTGATGTGTGCCTTGCTATTAGTTTAGCAGGGAGGTACTAATGTAATCCAGGAGTGGATCACTGGACAACGTTCAAGAACATCCTGAAATACCTGAAAAGGACTAAACATATGTTTCTCGTTTATGGAGGTGACAAAGAGCTAGTCGTAAATGGTTACGTCGATGCAAGCTTTGACACTGATCCGGACGATTCTAAATCGCAAAACGGATACGTGTTTATATTGAACGGTGGAGCTATCAGTTGGTGCGGTTCTAAACAAAGTGTCATGGCGGGATCTACGTGTGAAGCGGAGTACATAGCTGCTTCGGAAGCTGCAAATGAAGGAGTGTGGATGAAGGAGTTCATATCCGATCTAGGTGTCATACCTAGTGCATCGGGTCTAATGAAAATCTTTTGTGACAATACTGGTGCAAGATAAGGAATCCAGATTTCACAAGAGAACCAAGCACATCAAGAGACGCTTCAATTCCATCCAGGATCAAGTCCAGGTGGGAGACATAGAGATTTGCAAGATACATACGGATCTGAATGTTGCAGACCCGTTGATTAAGCCTCTTCCACGAGCAAAACATGATCAGCACCAAGGCTCCATGGGTGTTAGAATCATTACTGTATAATCTAGATTATTGACTCTAGTGCAAGTGGGAGATCAAGGAAATATGCCCTAGAGGCAATAATAAAGTTATTATTCATTTCCTCATATCTGATAAATGTTTATTATTCATGCTAGAATTGTATTAACCGAAACATAATACATGTGTGAATACATAGACAAACATAGTGTCACTAGTATGCCTCTACTTGACTAGCTCGTTAATCAAAGATGGTTAAGTTTCCTAACCATAGACATGAGTTGTCATTTGATTAACGGGATCACACTATTAGGAGAATGATGTGATTGACTTGACCCATTCCGTTAGCTTAGCACTTGATCATTTGGTATGTTGATATGGCTTTCTTCATGACTTATACATGTTCCTATGACTATGAGATTATGCAACTCCCGTTTACCGGAGGAACACTTTGTGTGCTACCAAACGTCACAACGTAACTGGGTGATTATAAAGGTGCTCTACAGGTGTCTCCCAAGGTACTTGTTGAGTTGGCGTATTTCGAGATTAGGATTTGTCACTCCGATACTCGGAGAGGTATCTCTGGGCCCTCTCGGTAATGCACATCACTATAAGCCTTGCAAGTAATGTGACTATGAGTTAGTTTCGGGATGATGCATTACATAACGAGTAAAGAGAGACTGAACTAGGTGTTGACATACCGGCGATCGAATCTCGGGCAAGTAACATACCGGTGACAAAGGGAACAACGTATGTTGTTATGTGGTTTGACCGATAAAGATCTTCATGGAATATGTGGTAACCAATATGAGCATCCAGGTTCCGCTATTGGTTATTGATCGGCGACGTGTCTCGATCATGTCTACATAGTTCTCGAACCCGTAGGGTCCGCACGCTTAAAGTTCAGTGATGATCGGTATTATGAGTTTTTGTGTTTTGATGTACCAAAGGTAGTTCGGAGTCTCGGATATTATCACGGACATGACGACGAGTCTTGAAATGGTCGAGACGTAAAGATCGATATATTGGACGAATATGTTCGGACACCGGAAGTGTTTCGGAGGTTTGGACATTCCGAATCTTAGGGGTTACTGGAACCCCGGGAGTATATTGGGCCTAATGGGCCTCAGTGGGATAAGAGGAGAGGCGTCCAGGGCAGCCGCGCGCCCCCTCCCCCTCTAGTACGAATTGGACAAGGAGGGGGGGGGCGGCGCCCCCCTTTTTCCTTCTCCTCCTCTCTCCCTTCCTTCCCTTCTCCGAGTCCTACAAGGAAAGGATGGGTCCTACTCCCGGTGGGAGTAGGACTCCCCCATTGACGCGCCCTCCTCCTAGCCAGTCGCCTCCCTCCCTTGCTCCTTTATATACGGGGGCAGGGGCACCTCTAGACACACAAGTTGATCTGTTGATCTCTCCCAGCCGTGTGCGATGCCCCCTCCACCATATTCCACCTCGGTCATATCGTAGCAGTGCTTAGGCGAAGCCCTGCGTCGGTAGCAACATCATCACCGTCATCACGCTGTCGTCTTGTGGAACTCTCCGATGAAGCTCTCTTTGGATCGGAGTTCGCGGGATGTCATCGAGCTGAACGTGTGCTGAACTCGGAGGTGTCGTACGTTCGGTACTTGGATCGGTCGGATCGTGAAGACGTACGACTACATCAACCACGTTGTCCTAACGCTTTTGTTTTTGGTCTACGAGGGTACGTGGACTCACGCTCCCCGCTCGTTGATATGCATCACCATGATCTTGCGTGTGCGTAGGAAAATTTTGAAATTACTACGTTCCCCAACACATTTTGGGGTTATGCTTTAGAGACGGCTGCATTCACTTTAAATAGGGCACCATCAAAATCTGTTGAGACGATGCCTTATGAACTGTGGTTTGGCAAGAAACTAAAGTTGTCGTTTCTTAAAGTTTGGGGCTACGATGCTTATGTGAAAAAGCTTCAACCTGATAAGCTCAAACCCAAATCAGAGAAGTGCATCTGCATAGGATACCCAAAGGAAACTGTTGGGCACACCTTCTATCACAGATCCGAAGGCAAAATCTTTGTGCCTAAAAATGGATCCTTTCTAGAGAAGGAGTTTCTCTCGAAAGAAGTGAGTGGGAGGAAATTAAAACTTGATGAGGTAATTGTACCTTCTCCCTTATTGGAAAGTAGTTCATCACAGAAATCAGTTCGAGTGATTCCTACACCAATTAGTGAGGAAGCTAATGATGATGATCATGAAACTTCAGATCAAGTTACTACCGAACCTCATAGGTTTTCCAGAGTGAGATCCGCACCAGAGTGGTACGGTAATCCTGTTCTGGAAGTCATGTTACTAGACCATGGTGAACCTACGAACTATGAGGAAGCGATTATGAGCCCAGATTCCGCGAAATGGCTTGAGGCCATGAAATCTGAGATGGAATCCATGTATGAGAACAAAGTGTGGACTTTGGTGGATTTTCCCGATGATCGGCAAGCCATAGAAAATAAATGGATCTTCAAGAAGAAGATCGACGCTGACGGTAATGTTACTGTCTATAAAGCTCGATCTGTTGCAAAAGGTTTTCGACAAGTTCAAGGAGTTGACTACGATGAGACTTTCTCACCCGTAGCGATGCTTAAGTCTGTCCGAATCATGTTAGCAATTGCCGCATTCTATGATTATGAAATTTGGCAGATGGATGTCAAAACAGCATTCCTGAATGGATTTCTGGAAGAAGAGTTGTATATGATGCAACCATAATGTTTTGTCGATCCAAAGGGTGCTAACAAAGTGTGCAAGCTCCAGCGATCCATTTATGGACTGGTGCAAGCCTCTCGGAGTTGGAATAAATGCTTTGATAGTGTGATTAAAGCATATGGTTTTATAAAGACTTTTGGAGAAGCCTGTATTTACAAGAAAGTGAGTGGGACCTCTGTAGCATTTCTAATATTATATGTGGATGCCATATTGTTGATTGGAAATGATATAGAATTTCTGGATAGCATAAAGTGATACTTGAATAAGATTTTTTCGATGAAAGACGTCAGTGAAGCTGCTTACATATTGGGCATCAAGATCTATAGAGATAGATCAAGACGCTTAATTGGACTTTCACAAAGCACATACCTTGATAAAGTTTTGAAGAAGTTCAAAATGGACCAGTCAAAGAAAGGGTTCTTGCCTGTGTTACAAGGTGTGAAGTTGAGTAAGACTCAATGCCAAACCACTTCAGAAGATAGAGAGAAAATGAAAGTCATTCTCTATGCTTCATCCATAGGTTCGATCATGTATGCAATGCTGTGTACCAGACCTGATGTGTGCCTTGCTATAAGCATAGCAGGGAGGTACCAAAGTAATCCCGGAGTCGAGCACTGGACAACGGTCAAGAACATCCTGAAATACCTGAAAAGGACTAAGGATGTGTTTGTCTTTTATGGAGGGGACAAAGAGCTCGTCGTAAATGGTTACATCGATGCAAGCTTTGACACTGATCCGGATGACTCTAAGTCACAATCCGGATACGTATTTTTATTGAATGGAGGAGCTGTCAGTTGGTGCAGTTCCAAGCAGAGCGTCGTGGCGGGATCTACGTGTGAAGCGGAGTACATTGCTGCTTCGGAAGTAGCAAATGAAGGAGTCTGGATGAAGGATTTCATATCCAATCTAGGTGTCATACCTAGTGCATTGGGTCCAATGAAAATCTTTTGTGACAATACTGGTGCAATTGCCTTGGCAAAGGAATCAAGATTTCACAAGAGAACCAAACACATCAAGAGACACTTCAATTCCATCCATCATCAAGTGTCGGAGGGGGACATAGAGATTTGCAAGTTACATACGAATCCGTATGTTGCAGACCCGTTGACTAAGCCTCTTCCACGAGCAAAACATGATCAGCACCAAAACTCCATGGGTGTTAGAATCATTACTTTGTAATCTAGATTCTTGACTCTAGTGCAAGTGGGAGACTGAAGGAAATATGCCCTAGAGGCAATAATACAGTTATAATTTGTTTCCTTATTTCATGATAAATGTTTATTATTCATGCTAGAATTGTATTAACCGGAAACTTAGTACATGTGTGAGTACATAGACAAAACATAGTGTCCCTAGTATGCCTCTACTTGACTAGCTCGTTAATCAAAGATGGTTATGTTTCCTAACCATAGACATGTGTTGTGATTTGATGAACGGGATCACATCATTAGGAGAATGATGTGATGGACATGACCCATCCATTAGCTTAGCATTATGATCGTTATAGTTTCATTGCTACTGCTTTCATCATGACTTATACACATTCCTCAGACTATGAGATTATGCAACTCCCGAAAACTGGAGGAACACTTTGTGTGCTACCAAACTTCACAACGTAAATGGGTGATTATAAAGGTGCTCTACAGGTGTCTCCGAAGGTTTTTGTTGGGTTGACATAGATCAAGATTAGGATTTGTCACTCCGTGTTTCGAAGAGGTATCTCTGGGCCCTCTTGGTAATGCTCATCACTATAAGCCTTGCAAGCAATGTGACTAATGAGTTAGTTGCGGGATGAAGTATTACGGAACGAGTAAAGAGGCTTTCCGGTAACGAGATTGAACTAGGTATGATGATACCGACGATCGGATCTCGGGAAAGTAACATACCGATGACAAAGGGAACAACACATGTTGTTATGCGGTTTGACCAATAAAGATCTGCGTAGAATATGTAGGAGCCAATATGAGCATCCATGTTCCGCTATTGGTTATTGACCGGAGATGTGTCTCGGTCATGTCTACGTAGTTCTTGAACCCGTAGGGTCCGCACGCTTAACATTCGGTGACGATATGTATTATGAGTTATGTGTTTTTGATGACCGAAGTTTGTTCGAAGTCCCAGATGACATCACGGACGTGACGAGAAGTATCTAAATGGTCGAGACATAAAGATTGATATATTGGACCATGTTATTCGGACACCAGAAGTGTTCCGGGAAGTTTCGGGTAAAACCGGAGTGTCGGAGGGGTTTCCGGAACCTCCGGGGGAACTAATGGGCCACCATAGGCCTTAGTAGAGAGAGAGAGGAGGGCAGCCAGGGCAGGCCGCGCCCCCTGGAGTCCGAATAGGACAAGGGAAGGGGGCGGCGCCCCCCTTTCCTACTCCCTCTCCCTCTCCTTTCCTTCCCCCTCTTTCTTGAAGTGGAATCCTACTAGGACTCCTCCTCTTTGGGCACGCCCCTAGGGCCGGCCGGCCTCCCCCTTGCTCCTTTATATACAGGGCAGGGGGCACCCTAGAACACACAAGTTTCTCTTAACCGTGTGCGGTGCCCCCCTCGACAGTTGCACACCTTGATAATACCATCGTAGTGCTTAGGCGAAGCCCTGCGCAGGTAGCATCATCATCACCTTCGCCACGCCGTCGTGCTGACGGAACTCACCCTCGTCCTCAACTGGATCAAGAGCACGAGGGACATCATCGAGCTGAACGTGTGCGGAACACGGAGGCGTACGTTCGGTACTTGATCGGTTGGATCGCGAAGAAGTTCGACTTCATCAACCGCATTATTAAAACGCTTCCGCTTTTGGTCTACGAGGGTACGTGGACACACTCTCCCTTCTCACTGCTATGCATCACCTAGATAGATATTGCGTAATCGTAGGATTTTTTTTTGAAATTACCGCGTTCCCCAACAGTGGGTGTATCAAATCAAGAAGAAATCTGATGGTATAGTGGATCATTACAAGGCAAGACTTGTGGCCAAGGGCTTCAAGCAAAGGTGTATGGCATAGATTATGAGGACACGTTCAGTCCAGTTGTTAAAGCTGCAACGATACGCCTTGTACTATCAATTGTTGTGTCCAGGGGATGGAGCCTTTGACAGCTAGACGTGCAGAACACATTTCTTCACGGTGTTCTCGAAGAGGAAGTTTATATGAAACAACCTCCTGGGTTTGAAGATGCACCTTTTCATGTGTGCAAGCTTGATAAGGCATTATATGGATTAAAACAAGCACCTGGAGCATGGTACTCACGGTTAAGTATGAAACTCCAAGCACTTGGTTTTATTCCATCAAAGTCTGACACGTCCTTGTTCATCTACAAGAATCATCAAACATTCATATTTGTTCTTATATATGTTGATGATATTATTGTCACCAGTTCCTCAGATGGAGCGGTGTCAGCTTTACTCAGAGACCTAGGGTCAAAATTTGCTCTCAAGGACTTGGGAGACTTGCATTGATTTTTAGGTATTGATGTAAATAAAATAAGCAATGGTATTCATTTGTCTCAAGCAAAGTATGCAATAGAGTTGTTGAGCAGAATTGGCATGGCAAACTGCAAACCCTCACCAACACCTTTGTCTAGTTCAGAAACTTTATCCTTGATAGAAGGAGCGCCTCTAGCTCAAGAGGACATTACTGGGTATAGAAGCTTGGTTGGTGGTCTTCAGTACTTAACCCTTACCAAACCAGATATCTCTTTTGCACTTAATAAGGTGTGTCAGTTTCTCCATGCACCTACTGATGAAGTCATGTACCTGGGGTAGGGTCATAGACCTGCCCAAAGGTACCCTCCACAAGGAGACTCACAAGAGAAGCAACCTTCCAGTCGACCTGGTAGGTTTCCACCGATGATTCAAAGACACTTTCGACTCACGAAGACCCACTCGACCACCAGGAGTCCAAGAGCCACTCGGTACCCAAGCGGTCAAGAGTTAAATAGTCTTTATGACCTTAATGACACTTTTATGTAAGGCGTTACCAAGAACGCCTAGCTTTAACGCACCTTAAACCCTCTACTACGTGGGTTGGCTGGGGTCTGGCGCACTCTATATAAGCCACCCCTCCACGGTAGAAGGGTTCGCACCCGTAACACATACGCAGAGATAATCCGATCGACCGCCTCCGGGCTCCGAGGCGTAGGGCTATTACTTCCTCGAGAAGGGCCTGAACCCGTAAATCCCTTGCGTATACAACTACTCCATAGCTAGGATCTTGCCTCTCCATACCTACCCCCATTCTCTTGTCGGACTTAGAACCACGACAGTTGGCGCCCACCGTGGGGCCGTGTTCTAGCGATTTGTTGGAGAAGTTGGGATTCTTTCGATCTCCGGCATCATGGTTTCAGGTGGAGTTCTGGTCGACGGCCACGAGATTCGTCTCGGTGCGCTCACGTTCGTTGTTGCAGCGACTCCGCTTGGCAGGAGGCCCCACTCGGCGTGGGCGCGCTCCCGTCCGTGGCGGCGCACTTTCGCGCATGTGTCCATGGCGTCCTCCTGCGGCAACCGTCGACCCGGTATGGGTCGGCTCTGCTTATCTTCACTCGATCTCCCACCGCGCAAGCGTTCCGGTCGATCGAGGCTTCAGCGGTGGGTGAGGCATGCGGTGGCCCGCGATCGGCCATCCCCAAGTCGCGGCGATCGAGCCCGGCGAATTTCTCTGACTGTTCGACACAGCCGGTAGCTCCGTGAGAGACGGCGTCCGAATGCGATAGCGATGACCGGCGGCGAGAGGTTACGATGGTCGATGGACCACGCGGTCCCCTCAGATTCACCCGCACCAACGAAGGTGGCGGTGGAAGCGATCGGTGCAAGCCCACGAAGAGTACTTGCGAGCCCCTCACTTCGCTCGGAGGGAGGAGCTTCGTCGTCGGAACATGGATGCACTTCACACTCCTATCGTTGGAGAAACCCCGAGGCTCGCGCCTTGGAGGATGCGGCAACAGCCAACTGGTGGCGCACTCGACTGGAGAATCTTCAGCGAGTACTTGAGCGTCTGCTGTGACCGAGGGTTCCGTAATCCGGTCGACACCAGCTCTTTCAACCGCCAACCCGGTATATCGAACTCCGATTCAGAATTTAGCATTGCCGCCCGTATAGCGAGTCAATTCAGCCTTCCCGATCGAGGCGGGTAGAGGTTTGCAGCAAATCAGGGATTTGCTCCGGCGAGGATCAAAACTCAGTTGTATCGATCGCGGAACAACGTTCACAACCGATCCGTCGCTGCGAATTCATTCGATCGGCCCATAGTCCAAGATCGCCCCCAAAGGCGTGAGGAACGTGGGGGCGGCGTGATGATCAATACAAAGGTCATGGCGGTATGAGCACCGATTCGATCGCAACGATCGACGTCGAGTGCCCACTCCTCCCCCAAGGGGTGGATCATACGCTCCTCGCAGCAGGACGACAGACGCCAAAACAGTGCTGGGCGAAGATTTCTAGTCGACCCCAGGGAACCAGGCTTTGCTGCGAGATCTATTATCGTTCAAGGATTGGTCGACAGGAACAGAGCTCACCGAGACGGCCATGATAGAGATGTTCCTTCCAGCAGCAGAGTTCATGTCTCGGGACCAGAGTGTTTCAGCAGAGCCATCAAGGCGCGATGATTCCTCCCAACTTCAGGTTGGCGATCGGAGTCAGCAAGTTCCTTTGGAGAATCCAAGCGACACTTGGCTTGAAGATTACCGAGTGGTGGTTCAGATCGGCGGTGGCAATGATGAGGTAGCCATGAAGCATCTGCCTCTTATGTTGGAGGGTTCAGCGAGGCGTGGTTGAATCGATTAGCACCAATGAAGATTTACACTTGGGAAGATCTTGCCCGAGTGTTTGTCAGGACATTGGAAGGAACTTGCAAACGACCAGCAGGTTTGACAGAGTTGCAGTCGTGCGTGCAAAATTCGAGTGAAATGTTGAGAGATTATATCCAGAGGTGGATCACTTTGCACCACACAGTCGAGAATGTATCTGATCACCAGGCAGTCTGTGCCTTCAAGGAAGGTGTCAAGAACAGAGAATTGAGTTTGAAGTTTGGTCGAACCGGAGATATGACCCTGAGTCGGATGATGGAGATTGCCACCAAGTATGCAAATGGTGAAGAAGAGGATCAGCTCGGAGTGGTAAATATAAATCGGCCGCCAATGAGACCGGCGGAGGAAATTCGGTCGGAAGCGAAGCGCATAAGCCGAGCTAAGCGGCTCCGGAGAGGCCTTGGCCGTGACCCGAGAAAGTTCAAGGGGAAACCCAAGGGTCCTTGGAACCCTAAGAAGGTGAAAGACCAGGATGGGAACGGCGTGTTGGATTTACCATGTCATATTCATACAAAGAAAGATGAAGAGGGTAAACTCATTTACCCCAAACATACCACTCGGCGATGTCGGCTCTTGATTCAGCGGTTCAAGGGAAACAGCCCAAGGATAAGGATAAGGAGGCGAGAAAAAGTTGAGGACAGAGATGGCGTGATGGTGGATATCCCGGGTCAATTCCACCACGATGATTTTCTTGACGTCGAAAGCAAAAGTCGATTGAAGGTTATCAATCGGGAAGTAAACTTGGTTGCTCCGGCGACTCCCAATTATTTGAAATGGTCCCAGACCGCCATCACCTTCGACCAGTCTGATCACCCGACACACATTGCCACTCCTGGGAGGCAAGCATTGGTGGTCGACCCAGTTGTCGAAGGCACTCGACTAACCAAAGTCCTGATGGATGGTGGTAGTGGCTTGAACATATTATACGCGGAGACGTTGAAAGGGATGGGCATTCCGATGTCCAGACTCACACTACTACAAAAAGGGCTATAGATGGAATGGCCACTAATGGCGCACCTGTGATGTGGTGCGCCATTACTATATTCTAATGGCACACCATGTCTCGGTGCGCCATTAGTAATATATTACTAATGGCGCACCTGGTGTGTGGTGCGCCATTAGTAGTTTCGAAAAAAACATAAAAATAAATTTTGTTACTAATGGCGCACCGTTGCATAGTGCGCCATTACTAATGACATAGTAATGGCGCACCACATCCGTCGTGCGCCATTAGTAGTTTTGAAAAAAAAGTAAAAAAATTTGTTACTAATGGCGCACCATGTCTCAGTGCGCCATTACTAGTTTTAACTAGTAATGGCACACTTTTCCTTTGGTGCGCCATTACTAAGTTTTTCAAAAAGATCAAAAAAATATCAATTTTTTAAATTTTTTATCAAAACTACTAATGGCGCACCGTGGTAGTGGTGCGCCATTACTAGTTGAACTAGTAATGGCGCACCATGCCACGGTGCGCCATTAGTAACAACCACCACTTCCACCAAATGCACCCCCTTGGATCGCCTTTTCAGTTTTAAAAAAATAAAGAAAATGATGGAAATGTCAAAAAATAAAAAGAAAATATGTTTCCCATGTGATATGTGCTCTAGTTTTTGGGAAAAATTACAAATATGAATTTCGACTTTATTTGCAAAATGTCTCGGAAATTTGTAAAATGGGCATAACTTTTGCATACGAACTCGGATGAAAAAAGTTTTTATATGAAAATCATCTACTCGAAAGTTACATCCAAATTTAACTGGGGAACCCCGTTAAACATTTTCAAAATCCCCAAAAACCTAACAGAAAAAAAGTTACGGGCTTTCAAGATCTAGCGGCAAAAATTTCAAAAATTTCAAACTTACTAGTGGCGCACCGTTGGATGTGGTGCGCCACTAGTAACAGAAAAAATTGGTTTTGAATTTTTTGAATTTTTTTTAAAAAATGATACGTAATATGACCGGGAAGTTTGAAATATTTTCCAAAATTTCATCATAGTCATGAACATGAACAAAGTCCTAGACATCAACAAGGTATAACAGGATTGATATGCTAGATATATCAACAAGTGCCCGTGAAGTGAAATTCTTTGGGGTTGGATAGAACTACGAAGTTAAGCGTGCTTGGGCTGGAGTAGTGTGAGGATGGGTGACCTTTCGGAAGTTTGACCACAGTGCGATTTGACACGAGATTAAGCATATAGACTCGAGATTAATCCATAGTGAAATTATCTTAATAAAAAATTGAAAAAAAAAATAAAAAACAATAAAAAAATTTGAAAAAAATTTGAAAAAATTTTGAAAAAAAATTGAAAAAAAAATTAAAAAAAAATGTTACTAATGGCGCACTTCTATGTGGTGCGCCATTAGTATACCAGATACTAATGGCGCACTTCTATGTGGTGCGCCATTAGTATACCGTATACTAATGGCGCAGTGGGCTATACTAATGGCGCACTACATGGTGCGCCATTAGTATCTGATACTAATGGCGCACCGGTGGTGCGCCATTAGTAAAAATTACTAATGGCGTGCTATTAATGGCGCACTACAGATGCGCCATTAATAGCCATATTAAATGCGCCATTAGTAGGGGTTTTCTAGTAGTGTCGATTACCCGGTAACATGAGCTTCCACGAGTCATTCACGGAAAGAAGGCTGAGTCACTCGGTCAAATTGCTCTTGATGTAGTTTTTGGTGATTCAAAGCATTTCCGGAAAAGAAAAGTTGACCTTTGAGGTCGTGGATTTCAGGCGCTTATCACGCTTATGCAGGGAGACCAGCTTATGCACGTTTCATGGCCCGACCGTGTTACGTGTATCTTAAATCAAGATGCCTGGTCCCAAGGGCGTGATCAACATCACGAGCAATCGGAAGAAGGCGGAAGAGTGCTTCCGGAAGGCTCTAAGATCGCCGATGCTCGATTGGCGATGGTAGAGCTACAAGAGTATCGAAAAGCTGCAGAAGCCCGCCACGGAGTGACATTCGATCATTGGCGAGACGAAACAGGTTCACATTCACCCGATCGATCCCAATGCTGCTCCGACCAACATCTCAACAACACTCGACTCAAAATAGGAAGAAGCGCTCATCCAGTTCCTCCGTGAGAACTGGGACATCTTTGCATGGAAGCCTGCTGACATGTCGGGTGTTCCCAGGGGGCTGGCTGAGCATCGCCTACGAGTCGACCAAAAATTCAAACCAGTTAAAGAGTATCTTCAGCGGTCCGCCGTCCAGAAGAGAAAGGCCATTGGCGAGGAGGTGCCTCGGCTCTTAGCAGCAGAGTTCATCCGAGATCTACCACTCGAGTGGCTCGCCAACGTTGTCATGGTCCCCAAGAAGGACAAGTCGTTGCGCATGTGCATCGATTTCAAGCATATCAATCGGGCCTGCCGAAAGATCATTCCCTCTTCCTCGCATAGCGACCAAATAGTCGACTCAACTGCGGGATGCGAGAGGTTGTCTTTTTTAGACGCCTATTCCGGGTACCATCAGATCCGTCTGTATGGACCCGATGAGATTAAAACAGCGTTTATCACTCCATTCGGGTGCTTTTGTTATGTCACCATGCCATTCGGTCTCAAGAATGCGGAGCCACATTCATGAGGATGATTCAGAAGTGTTTGCTCACTCAAATCAGTCGGAATGTGGAAGCATACATGGATGATATAGTGGTCAAGTCACGAAAGGGTTCCGACCTATTGGTGACCTTGCTGAAACATTTGCCAATCTTAGGAGGTATGATATCAAGCTTAATCCATCAAAGTGTACATTTGGAGTTCTGGTGGAAAGTTACTCGGTTTCTCGTTTACGGCGAGGAATCGATGCTAACCTGAAAAGGTTGGCACCATACTCGAATGAAGCGCCTATGCGTGTGCACGATGTCCGAAACTTACTGGATGCTTGGCGCTTTAAGTCGATTCATCTCTCGCCTCGGTGAAAAGGCGCGCCTCTTTACCGGTGATGAAGAAGTCGAGACAAGTTCGAGTGGACTCTAGAAGTCGATGCAGCGTTTGCAGAGCTCAAAGCTACGCTCTCCACCAACGGTGCTTGTTGCTCCAATCAGCATGGAGCCTTTGCTGCTTTACATTGCAGCCCTTTGGACAAGTCGTCGACTGCATTACTTACGGTCGGCGGAAGAAGAAGGAAAAACCTTCAAAGTTCAACGCCCAGTTTATTATCTTTTCAAATCTGACCCCATCAAAACAAAGATACCCTCACTATCAGAAGCTTGTTTATGGGATCTATATGACCACGAAGAAGGTTGTTCATTATTTCTCTGATCATTCCATTACAGTCGTCAGCGACGCCCCTTTGTCGGAAATTCTTCATAACAGAGATGCAACTGGTCGAGTGGCAAAATGGGCGATTGAACTCCTACCCTTGATATCAAATTCGAGGCAAAGAAAGCCATCAAGTCCCAAGCAATAGCAGATTTCCTCGCCGAGTGGATCGAACAGCAACTTCCGACCCAAGTTCACTCGGAACCTTTGGACTATGTTTTTGATGGTTCCAAGATGCTGAACGGTTACAGTGCGGGGGTTGTATTGGTTTCCCCACGTGGAGATAGGCTCAAGTATGTTCTCCAGATTCACTTTGATTCTTCCAACAACGAAGAAGAATATGAAGCACTCCTGTATGGGTTGCGAATGGCCATTTCACTCGGCGTCCGTCGCCTTATGGTCTGTGGCGACTCGGATCTGGTTATTAATCAAGTGATGAAGGAGTGGGATGTCAGAAGTCCAGCTATGACAGGTTAGAAAACTGGAGAAAACTGGAGAAGAAATTCGAGGGGTTAGAGCTTCATCATATACCCCGACTGAAAAATCAAGCTGCGGATGATTTGGCGAAGATAGGGTCCAAGAGGGAAGCCATTCCAGTGATGTATTTTGGAACACATTCATGCTCCATCGATGCAGGAGGATCCTTTCACGTAAGAAGCCCGCAGCAAAAGAGTGCCAATGATCCGATGAAGCCGAGGTCCCAGTAGTGGTCGACCTGATTATGGAAGTTGTGGTCATCACTCCCGATCGACAGTGCCGTACATCGCATATATCCTAAGGAAAGAGCTCCCAGAGAATGATGAAGAGGCTCGACGGATCGTCCGTCGATCCAAGGCCTTCTGATGATCAAGGGAAAAGCTGTCTGAGAAAGCGCTTGATCGAGTCGGCCAGAAGTGTATCACGCCAGAAGAAGGTCAGATAATTCTTGAGGATATCCACTCGGGGACCCGTGGCCATCATGCATCCTCTCGGACCATTGTGGCTAAAGCATACCGGCGGGATTTTCTTGGCGAAAGCAAATGAAATGGCAAAAGAAATAGTCGACAAGTGTGAAGGATGTCAGTTCTATTCCAACATGTCGCACAAGCCAGCCTCAGCCTTGAAAACCATTCCACTCGTTTGGCCCTTCGTTGTTTGGGGATTGGACATGATTGGACCGTTGAGAACTGGCAGAAGCGGTTTCACCCATTTGCTAGTAGCAGTCGACAAGTTCACCAAGTGGATCGCCAAGCCCATCAAGAACCTCGATGCATGCACCGCTATCGGTTTCATCGGAGAGTTGATATTCAGATATGGAGTTCCGCATAGCATCATCACCGACAATGGGTCAAACTTCGATAATGACAAGTTCAAAGCCTTCTGCGCCTCTCAAGGCACGCTGGTCGACTATGCTTGATGGCTCATCCTCGGTCGAATGGACAAGCGAGCGTGCAAGCGGCCTCATTCTCAAAGGGCTAAAACCTCGGCTGATGCGTGATCTCAAACACGCGGCAGGAGCTTGGGTCGACGAACTTCCATCAGTTCTCACGGGATTGAGGACCACTCCTAATCGGTCGACTGGGAGAACTCCATTCTTCCCGGTCTATGGAGCTGAAGCAGTTCTGCCGAGTGACCTGCTTCACAATGCGCCTCGAGTCGAGCTATACTCTGAATAGGAAGCAGAACAAGCTCGACAAGATGCGGTCGACCTCTTGGAAGAGAAGAGAGAGATGGCCTTGATCCGCTCGACTATCTATCAGCAAGACTTGCGTCGATTCCATGCCAGAAATGTGAACAGTCGAGCCTTCCAAGGAGACTAGGTCCTCCGAGTGGATCAACAGAAACCACACAAGCTCGCTCCCACTTGGGAAGGTCCTTCATCGTCACAAGAGTCCTCCACAGCAGGGCATATCATCTCTACAACGTTGATCGCCAGATCGACGAGCCTCGAGCTTGAACGCAGCTGCTCCGCCTTTTACACTTAAAACTCACTCGGTTGAGATGTAATAAAAGTACTTTTGTAGTTTGTTTATCCAAGACAAGAATGTTATAATTTTCCCAAAGTGATTGTTATTGCTTTTGTTGAAATTACCCCAGTGGGTGGCTTAGTCGCGAATCCGATTCTCCTAAGTTTGTAAAAATCATTTCCGAGTGCAAGCAGGTCTCTCACTCGGGGGCTTAGGCTATGAATCCGCTTCGCCTAAGTATTCAAAATCCTACCGAGTGGTGAGCCAGCCTCCCACTCGGAGGCTTAGCTGCAGTCCAAGTACTCGCCTAAGTATTCAAAATCCTACCGAGTGGCGAGCCAGCCTCCCACTCAGAGGCTTAGCTGCAGTCCAAGTACTCGCCTAAGTATTCAAAATCCTACCGAGTGGCGAGCCAGCCTCCCACTCGGAGGCTTAGCTGCAGTCCAAGTACTCGCTTAAGTATTCAAAATCCTACCGAGTGGCGAGCCAGCCTCCCACTCGGAGGCTTAGCTGCAGTCCAAGTACTCGCCTAAGTATTCAAAATCCTACCGAGTGGCGAGCCAACCTCCCACTCGGAGGCTTAGCTGCAGTCCAAGTACTCGCCTAAGTATTCAAATTCCTACCGAGTGGCGAGCCAGCCTCCCACTCGGAGGCTTAGCTGCAGTCCAAGTACTCGCCTAAGTATTCAAATCCTACCGAGTGGTGAGCCAGCCTCCCACTCGGGGGCTTATAACAGCCCAAGGATTCGCCTTAAAACATCCAAAGTGATAAAATCCTCACGGATTTGGAGAGCAAACCTCCCACTCGGGGCTTAGCTGCAGCCAGTGCTCGCCTAAGTTATAAAAATCCTACCGACTGGTGAGCAAACCTCCCACTCGGGGGCTTAGCTGCAGTCCAGTGCTCGCCTAAGTAATACAAATCCTACTGAGTGGAGAGCAAACCTCCCACTCGGGGCTTAAGCAGCTCAGTGCTTGCCTAAGTAATAAAAATCCTACCGAGTGGAGAGCAAAACCTCCCACTCGGGGGCGTAGCTGCAGCCCAGTGCTCGCTTCAGTAATAAAAATCCTACCGTGTGGAGAGCAAACCTCCCACTCGGGGGCTTAGCTGCAGCCCAGTGCTCGCTTAAGTAATAAAAATCCTACCGAGTGGAGAGCAAACCTCCCACTCGGGGGCTTAGCTACAGCCCAGTGCTCGCCTAAGTAAGGAATTCATCCCAATCCGCAAGGACGACGAGGTGCAGGTCGACTGCTACCTCCTCCTTCGGAGCTTCGCCACAAGTACAATGTGCGGTCCATCCCAATCCGCAAGGATGACGAGGTGCAGGTAGACTGCAACCTCCTCCTTCGGAGCTTCGCCACAAGCACAACGTGCGGTTCGTCCCCGATCCGTAAGGACGACAAGGTCAGTCGCAGTCTGTGTTCCACCTCTACCTGCAGGATAGATGAAGCACAAGTCGATTGGAATTTCAACGGAATATCTTCCGAATGAGGAATAAAGTTCTCTCGAAGGCAAGCAAAGCATGTTAAAGGAAAAATCAAGTTCGGATAAATGTCCCACGCATCCAAAGGTGCTCAGCGTTAAGCACATTAAAGTTTATCGATTCATGAAACCACTCGGCATTCCGAGGCAAATTTGAAGTGGGACTTAGAAGTTTTTACTCCTCCGTGAGGACTGGAAGGTGCAACAAACTGGTCGAGGTCGATTCCGTCGACAATACGGGTAGCAGCAGCGATGAAAGTCTCCATGAAAGATCTCAAGTCGTGCTTCCCGGTATTGGCAACCTTGAGAGATACCAGCTTGTCCTCTTGCGCTTCTTTGCGGTGGACACGAACCAGAGATAGAGCAACATCAGCACCACACCGCGGATGACTTTTCCATTCTTGCACTCGACTTGGAATCTCATTCGATCGAGTCATCGAGATTCAAGATCATTACGGAGAGTCTGTTACGGCGGAGAGTCGAATCGATCCGCGACCTTTCGCAACTTTCGATCGAGCAAGATAATCCACCACGCTAGCAACACGAGATTCGGTCGGAGCACATTCATAGCAACCGTCCTTCACGGGAGAGTTGATGGGGTCCAAGCTGGTTTCCACTGACTGGTTTCTTCTTCAAAGTTTTGGCAGAATTCTGAAAACACAACTCAGACTCAAAATAAAGATCATATGATGAGCCGGTGAGAGCAAGACAGTCGGATAAAAGAGATTACCTTCAAGCATGAGAAACAGCTTCTTAGTGAGTCCTCCAAGATAAATCTCGTGTCGTTTAAGCTTCGCTTGATTGGCCAGCCTTGTCGATGAGAACATTCTTGTCATTCTTGATCGACTAACTTCCTTGTTAGTCAGCGTCAAGAGAGGCTTTCAGCTTGGCATTTTCATCTTCGAGTTTGTCGGTGAGGCAAGCTTCTCTTCAGCGAGCTTTGTTTTCTCCAAAGCCGCATATACCGCCTCTACAAGGTCAAGGTCCTTCTTCTTCAAAGTCTCTTCCGGTTTATCTGCAAAGCAACAAAGAGAACAGAGTTGAGCATGAGCGAAAAAACACATGCAATCGACAAAAATTCTCACCAGCCATACCTATATCTTCATCCTTAGCCTACAGCACATTCTCCTGAGCAAGCTACAAAACGAGGTTGAGCTGAATCTGCTTTTTCTCTAACTCAGTATAGCGAGTCACAAGCTCGCAAGATTTCTACAAAGAGTCAACCAACGAAAGACATCAAAGACAGATCACTTCCGAGTGATTAAGGAAAAATAGTAGCATTTCTAAGACTACAGTCGAATCAAAACATTCGACAAGAGTCTCGGGACTACACCGGCGGGTGCACTCGGCGATGCCCCCACTGGTTTACCATCTTTGGTTCGACCGATCGACCAAAAGAGGCAAAAAGGTTATGATTCTAAAACCTTGGCTAATTGTCGGTGATCGACCGCGATAAAAAAACAGTTCTTTAGACTATAGTTGTTTGCCGCGATCGACCATAGTCTCGGGGACTACACCCAGTGGGTGCACTTAGCGTGCCCCCACCGGTTTATAGTTCAATTCGACTTGGTCCGTCCAGGTCGAGTGAAGAAGATCACTGCATAAAGACTATAGCCGATCGCGCGATCGACCATAGTCTCGGGGACTACACCCAGTGGGTGCACTCAGCGTGCCCCCACAAAAGTTCAATCGACACACACACACCCAGTGGGTGTACAGATGTGGAAACCTCCAGAAGGAAGCAGTTTCAGGTAGCATCTCCTAACAAAGCAAGCAACGACTCACTTACTTGGACATTGCTCTGGAGAGCTGAACTGGCATCATAGGCCGCCTGACTAGCCTCTCGAGCCGCTTTCACCTGCTCCATCATGATCCCTGCACAGCGTATGGCCTCCTTAGCAGCACTTACTTGGTCTTCCGGGACGTGGTGTGTAGCAAAGAGAGACGGTGGATCAGCAGTCGACGAAGTGGGTCGGGCACTTGTCAGCGGTACAGTGAAAGATACAGAAGTCCGAGTGGGGTTGCCTCCCTCGGAAATCAGCGTCTCAGGAATCGCCGCGACTTGAGCAGCCTTGCCAGTAGGCAATTTCTTGTTCCTCCTCTTCCTCAATGGCGCTTCCTCGTCATCATCGGGGAGATCAATGACGTGAGGCGGAACTACAAGAGAGATCCAGAAGTAAACATGGAAGCCCAATCGACTAAAAAGCTCCGATCGACTAAAAGCGAAACCTCGGAGATCTTACCAAGATTGAAGTGGTCGCATCCTCCATTTCACGATCATCGTGCTTGGCTGAAGTCTCGGAGGTAGCGGCGTCAAGATTTCAAGAATCGGCTGATCGGTCATCAAGTCGACCAAAGGTTCACTCATGTTGAAAAAGAAATACAAGGTTACATCGGTTACGGAGATGGTGGGGATGACCATTCGCATCTTAGGCAGGGCCTTCGCCCGGCTTTGACGACGCCGCTCGAGGTTGCTTGGCGGTTTCTCGATCAGCAGGGAGAAGTTGTCCTAGGTCGTCGACTGCCCGGTGGGCACAACAGCTTTACCGCGCCCGGCCACCGGGTCGTGCGTCAACTTGGACCTTCCCTCCGAGCGAGGAGGATCGACGTCTTCCTCCTCGTCCTCCTCCTCATCATCATCATCAGAGCCATCATCCTCCTCATCCTCCTCGCCGTTGGACTCCCATTCCTCCGGACTTTCACCTCCACTTCATTCCTCTTCTTCGGCTGTTTCCTACGCCCCGTTGGGCATCGAGTACGTCTCGGTGGTGACCTAGAAGACAACAAACAAGGTGAAAGTCAGTCGACGAATTGGCATCAAAACAGAATGAATGCAGCAGAATCAGACGGAGTTAAGCGGTGATACGGTGTGTGGGTGGTAACTCTGGTCGAGTGGTGGAATCCTCCTAGCTCATGAGGGTTGTCCTTGTTTCTGTGATGGCAGTCATCCACTTCTCCAGCGTGGCGCCATCAACCTCCTCTGGATGGACCCGAGTGGTATCATCCGTACCAGAGTACATCCACATCGGATGTCCTCGGTATTAGAGTGGCTGAATACGCCGTCGGAGAAAAACCTCCAGGAGATCCATGCCGGTCACCCCATCGCGAATAAGCTGGACTACACGCTCCATCAGCAGCTTTACTTGGGTCTTCTGCTTTGGTAACACCTTCAGGGAAGATGGCTTGTTCACTCGACTCATGGAGAAAGGAGGGAGCCCAGTCGACTGCCCCGGCGTCGGCTGGTCTTGGCAGTAAAACCAAGTCGACTGCCACCCTCTAACCGAGTCGGGGAGAGTCATAGCTGGAAAGGCGCTCTTCCCCCTCATCTGGACCCCGAGTCCCCCACACATCTGGATTACTTGGGTCCTCTCATCATTCGGGCTCGTTTTCTTCACCGTCCCGAGAGCGACAGTGAATATGTGCTTGAAGAGACCCCAATGCGGTCGACAACCCAAGAAATTCTCATGAAGCGAAAGCAAGCAACAAGATACACAATGGAGTTTGGAGTGAAATGGTGGAGTTGCGCTCCAAAAAAGTTCAAAAAACCCCGGAAAGGATTCGGCGGCAAAGAAAACCCCCTATCTACGTGGGTGGCCAGGAGGACGCACTCACCCTCTTCAGGCTGTGGTTGCCACTCCGTGCCCGGAAGCCTCGCCAACCCATGGGGGATCAGTCCTTCGTTGGCCAGATCGGTGAGATCTTTCTCGGTGATGGTCGACCGGATCCAGTCTCCTTGGACCCAGCCCTGCGGCAACTTGGACAGCGAAGAGGAACCACCCCGACTGGGCGCTCTCCCCTTGTCCTTCGCCGCCGCCTTCTTCACCCGTTCCAGGGCGGCAGTCTTGTCCTTCACCATGGTCGCCGACGAGAAAAGTACCGAGCTTCGGCGCCGATGTACGGCCTTGGCGAGAAGGTTTGGAGGCGGAGAGAGGGGAAGTCTGAGGTCGCACTGTTCAAAACGCCCTGACCTGCGCTTTATATGGGGCCGCTTCCGAGTGGCTGACCGGTAGGCCCAAGCAATCCCGTCGCAATCCCGCAACAGGCGCGCGCACGATACGTGGCGAAAAAGGCGGCGCGAAGATCGAGGCGTCATCGTCTTATCCCATCCGAGTGCCGCGGTTTTCCCCGCTTCGCGCTCTTCCCAAAATTCAGATCCCGCGAAATCCGCTAACCGCAGAGCAACTCGTCAGACAACAGATTTCCTCCGATCCGTCGCTCGGAAATCCTCAGGTTCACAAAGTTCACTCGACAAACGTGAAGAATGGATCAAAGCGTGAAAGAGAAGTTGATGCCATCATTAAAAGGTCGTTGATCCAGAGTAAGATGCACTCACAACACGAAGAACAGGTCGGAAAGATTATCAACTCCTTCCTCACTCAAACCTCGATCCATTCGGGGGCTAATGATGAAGTCATGTACCTGGTGTAGGGTCATAGACCTGCCCAAAGGTACCCTCCACAAGGAGACTCACAAGAGAAGCAACCTTCCAGTCGACCTGGTAGGTTTCCACTCGATAGATTCAAGACACTCGACTACGAAGACCCACTCGACCACCAGGAGTCCAAGAGCCACTCGGTACCCAAATGGTCTGTAGTTAAATAGTCTTTATGACCTTAATGACACTTGATGTAAGGCGTTACCAGTAACGCCTAGCTTTAACGCACCTTAAACCCTCTACTACGTGGGCTGGCTGGGGTCCTGGCGCACTCTATATAAGCCACCCCTCCACAGGTAGAAGGGTTCGCACCCCTGTAACACATACGCAGATAATCCAGTCGACTGCCTCCGGGCTCCGAGACGTAGGGCTATTACTTCCTCAGAGAAGGGCCTGAACTCGTAAATCCCTTGCGTATACAACTACTCCATAGCTAGGATCTTGCCTCTCCATACCTACCCCCCATTCTACTGTCAGACTTAGAACCACGACACCTACCACAACCCATTGGACAGCAGCCAAAAGAATTTTGAGGTACATAAAGAATACACTAACCACAGGTCTCACGTTTATACAATCATCCTCCACACTCGTTAGTGCTTTCTCAGATGCAGATAGGGCTGGTTGCTTGGATGACAGAAAGTCAACATGTGGTTTTGCTATCTTTTATGGTCCTAACTTAATTTCATGGTGTGCCAAGAAACAAGCCACTGTTTCCAGGTCAATTACAGAAGCAGAGTATAAAGCATTAGCAAATGCAACAACAGAAGTCATTTGGGTTCAATCTATGCTTAAAGAACTTGGAGTGCCTCAAGCTCAACCTCCCTGATTATGGTGTGATAACCTTGGTGCCACCTATCTATCTGCCAACCCAGTCTTTTATGCCAGGACTAAACATATTGAGATAGACTTTCATTTTGTGAGAGAACGAGTTGCAAATAAACAACTTGATGTTAGATTCATTCCCTCTAAAGACCAGCTTGCAGATGGATTTACAAAGACATTGTCAACCAGAAGCGTTGAAGAATTCAGGCGCAATCTCAACTTGGCACAGTTGTGATTAAGGGGAGTGTTAAACATCGGTTACACACATGTACCACATGTCACGTATGGGCTACCTCGAGCGAGGGTAGTTAGAGGAGATCTTTGTTGTTACTTTTTTCATGTATCTCTTGATGCAATCCTCTCTATCTCCTTGTATCTCTCTTGTGGTTCCAACAACCTTGATGTATGCCTCCTGCGAGAGCTGGCCTCGCTTCTATCAATATAAATATATGCGGGCTTCCATGTTACGGGAGTTGAGACGCTTGTACGAAACCTAACAGGAGGAAGTATGTACGGAGGTGGTATAGTGAGGCGGCGCCAAGAGAGGACCGCGTGCCAAATGACGCGTGAGAACACACACCCATCAAGGAGGTGATGTAGCGTTTCGTTCTCCTGCCAAAAAATGTGAGTTTTTTCAAAAAGAAAATTGTCCTAAGAACATCATTTTGTTCACTGCCAAGCAGATGCTCCTTCGTGTCGATTTGAATTCTCCACAGAGTAATCCACAAAACTCCGGTTTAACAAAAGAGAGTAAACTTTATTTAAAAAATATATATGTGATAGAATGACAGGCTGAATCTCATTTTTTTAATTTGTTTTGCGGGAAAACTTCCAATCTATTCATCTTCAATCATGGCAGTACGACGAACACCAGAAATAAAAATTACATCCAGACCCGTAGACCACCTAGCAACAATACAAGCACTGAAGCGAACCGAAGGCGCGCCGCCGTCATCGCTCCTCCATCGTCGGAGTCCGCACAACTTGCTGTAGTAAACAGACGGGAAGTCATCGTGTTAAGGCCCCATAGGACCAACATCCAGAACAGCAAACGCCGCCGATGAAAAATAATGTAGATCAGAAGGATCCAAACCAAAGACACACGAATGTAGACGAACAACGACGAGATCCGAGCAAATTCATCAAATATAGATCTGCTGAAGACACACCTCCACACACCCACCAACGATTCTAAACGCATCGCCGGAACGGGAGCTAGGCGGGGAGACCTTTATTCCATATTCTGGGAGCTGCTGTCGTGTCGCCTTCCTAAACATGACACAAACCCTAGCAAGATTGAAAAAACCGACTAAAAAGGGAGCCATACCGCCGGCCCTTGCCAGGATCCACCGCGCCTCCATGGCCCTAGGGCCATCGAAGATGAGGTGGACCTGCGCCGGCGCCGGCGAGAAGCACGAACCCTAACTTTCTTTCTCCGAGGAGGAGGAGGCGGCTGCTGGCACCCACCAAGTCACCTAGTATGCAACTTTGAGTTACATTGATCTTAAACCATATTTTAGCATTAAGGTGTTTTTTGACAGTTAAGGTGTTTACATTTGAGGTGTTTTTTGTCATTTCGAGGGAAACAATCCTCCTCTGCACACTGTTTTTTTGCAGAGGAAATTTCGAGGGATCCGGTCGTTGCTTGAACTCGTCAACTGCCTACCTTTCTATCATCGGGGCCGCCGCGCGAACCCGTCACCGCACAGCAGCCATGGCTTCCCAGCCGCCGGCGGCGCCGCCGTCCGCTCCCACCTCGATAACCGCTCTCGGCGACGACCTCCTCCGCCAGATCTTCCTCCGCCTCCCTGCCCTCCCGAGCCTCGTCCGTGCCGCCTTCGCCTGCCGGACCTTCCTCCGCGCCGTCCGCTCGTCCCCGGCCTTCCGCCGCAGCTTCCGCGCGCTCCACGCGCCGCCCCTCCTCGCACTCTTCCTCGACCCCAACTACGAGGTGCTCCCGGCCTCCCCCTGCCCCTGGCGCCGCTCCGACCCGAACCTCGTCGCCGCCGATTTCTTCAACACCCGGGTCCCGCGCCACGGCGACGCCCACGCCCCCGGTTGGGAGATCAGTTCCAAGTCTCCTAGCGGCGACGGCTACTTGTGTCTCGTCAGCTGGAGCGGCGCCGCCGAGCGGAGCCGGGCTGCCGCCTACAACCCGCTGACGCGGGCTCTGGATCTCAACATCTATCGGCCCGGGTTACGCTACATCGACATCGACCTTGAGTTCTACACTATACCCTCCGCATATCATCAGGGGCCGTCCCGTGTGGTGTGTATCCGTCACCACCGCCGATGGCGGGAGCGCGTCGCCGTCTTCTCATCGGACACCATGGAGTGGCGAATTCTCCCACCTAGTACGCTGCTGGGGCTGCGTGAATCTCTCTCGGCCGAGATTGGCACGATAATGCATGGGCTCATCTGGTGGCAAAACTGGATGTATGACCAAATTGTGGTGCTCGACACGTCGACTTTTCAGTTCTCTCTAATCGATGTGCCGAAACAATTGGAGACGGAGTGGGATGAATCAACATATAAGCTTGGAGAGACCAAGGATGAGAAGCTGTGCATAGTAGATATAAAGGACAACACACTTGTTTCTTGGTTCCTGGCATCCGATGATGACATTGCCGTCAGCAGGTGGATGATGTACAAGGAGTTCCCATTGAACCCAATTGTTAAGGAGTTCACCGGGTTCTTGATGGAGGAAGAGGGTTGTGATGCGAGGGTGGAGCTTGTGGAGGTCATCGATGGCTTTGTATACCTGTCTATTTTCTACGTCAAGGACACACAGTCTCGTGAGTTGTACCTATCATTATGCCTGGAAACATCGGAAATGAGCGAGCTCTTTCATGATGCATATCGTGATAATGTGGAGGTCCATCCTTATGTTATGGCATGGCCTCCCTCTTTGTTGCCAAGCAAGGTGAGCCCACGCTTATGTGTGAAGTATTCTTCTGGTATTTTTTGTGTACATTGTGTGCATTTAATTTACTTGGGCGTTGGACATTGTTCTAAAAAGCTTCTGATTTGCATTAATCGTAGTTAGAGAGTTCAATTGCAGATTGTTCATTAGTACGAGGATGCAATTTTATAAAATTTTAGCTTGAGCTTTTGTGCCGGTTACATGATAGCACAAGCATATTCTATAATGCTGCTGTACTGCACATGTTTAAGATTGGATTTTTTTGTCCACTAAAAAGCCCTCTACACATACTTTCTAGTGGAACAATATCACATTTCACCTTCACTTCCTGTGTAAAAGCCTAACTAAATTGGTGCTGTAATCTTGGAAAATACAGTCTTGCACAATTTCTGTAGACAAATACTTGAATTCTTATGCATACTAAAAGCCCTCTTTGTCACAGGAGGATTCAGAAACTGAAGTTACTGGAGACAGTGTTGCAGATGATGGTCCCGTGGGCACAGAAGAAACTTCCTCTATCCTTGTCACTGCACTGCAGTCACTCAGCCAAGTTCTGATGGATGGCAGTGACAGTAACAAAGAATTAGTGGTGGAGTTAGACGACTTCTTGCTTGACGGTACTAATGAAACAGCGGTGGAGTTAGCTGCCTTTTTGCGTCCTACTGAGGATGACAAGGACTCTCTTATGAGCAAAATCATTACTTTGGATGCACAATTGATGACCGCAAGAGACCGTATCTTGAGGATAAGCGTGTGACTCTGAGATTGACACACAAAGTACAGAAAGAGAACCTGATGATGAATTGATGATAAGTTTACAGGGGGCAGATGTCAAGAGCTTGCTACCACTTCTTTGCCGGTTGAAGTATTGTAAGTGATCATGGTGTGTATGTGTGTATATGTGTTTAATCTGATGATACAATCTTTTGTTGAAATGCCTTGGTGCTTCAGTTTTTTGGATGATGTGAAGGGAGTGTATGTGTGTGTGTATTGTATACTAGTGGCAGACTTAATATTGTATTATTGGCTCAAGCTCCGCGCCGCTGGATACAACACTAAGTTCTACATATCTTACAGGTTTACTTTTGCAAATTTCAAGAAGAGAAAATCTAATGATTGAGTCCATTTAATTTGCGTTGGATGATGAATGATTGCTGATTTGCAGTGCACACCCCATGCTGTTATACAGTTACTTTATCCACTCTAACACTGATTCATTTGGATTGTAGGGTCATGGTTCATGTGTTACTTCGAGATCTGTGTGCAAATATGACTAGCTCTGAATTGGCGCAAGCTCATTGTACCTTCTATGCCTCAAACCACTCTCAGTCTTGATATGGAATGGACATTCAAACCTTCCTACACATTTCTACATTATGGGCCTGGATAGCTTCTGAGCGGTTAAATGGCGTGCCACATATATATTAAGCTATGATGGTTTGGTCAGACCACTGCATCCTGATGACAATTACTCAATTATGTCAACTGAACTTGCATGCCACATTCATCATGCCAGGTTGCCTAATAGTTGAGTACCTTGATTACTTTCAAAGTATTAATTCCAGTATTATGCCTTGGTAACGTGGCAGATTTTCAAGCAGCTTAATCTTGAGGTTTTTGTTTGCATATGCAACTTAAGCTATAATAATAATAATTATTATTATTATTTTTCTCCCTAGAAAAGAGTTTGTTCTTCCAACTCATCTTAATAATGCATAAATACATAAGATGTTTTGGATATTTCAATATGGACTATGTACGGACTGAAAGGAATGAACAAACACAGTAAAACGTGTCTATATACACCTGATTCGGAAAAAAAGTTAGAACATCTTATATTGTGAACGGAGGGAGTACCATTGTAACCCCTGAACTAATGTTGCCTGTGAAATAAAATTTCAATAACTCTGTCAGATCTGATCTCAATTCTACTAACCTTGTCAGATACATTTCAATTCTATCAGCTATGTTGTGATTTGTTCTATCATCGAATTATCTGCCTTCTGCAACTTACGAACATGTTTACCAGGTCATATGGGTCGGACTATAGTGCCAGTCTGTTGGGTTTC
Organism: Aegilops bicornis; assembly: GCA_021605145.1. Lineage (NCBI taxonomy): Eukaryota > Viridiplantae > Streptophyta > Magnoliopsida > Poales > Poaceae > Aegilops > Aegilops bicornis. The sequence continues at coordinate 784,809,090 of CM038670.1, forward strand.
CATGTCAATAAAAAGTAAAGTTAATTTGACAGGGGAAATATTCAAGGAAATGGTATCTCTTATATCCAAGTGTTACTAAAAGAACCCTAGCTTGTTCCTTCTAATTTACATTTTTCAAGTGCAATCACAACTTTTGCTATCATCTATTTACAGTTACTCTGGTATGGTGATTCGATCGCCAGGATCTTAGCTTCTTTGCAATCTTATGCTTATTTTGGGAACATCCAGCCGTTAAGGTCACCGAGAATTCCTCCAAAGCTGCAGCCTTTGAAAGCAGAAACTTTGCAAGCATCTTTTCGTGTTGCAGCCCTCTGTACATCCCAATGTTGATTCTTCTCAGCTTATCATCCAAGCAGTTGATGGGCGATGGCCAGAAACCACTATCGATCACCTGGCTACTATAATCGGCACCATCCTCGCCGTCGTTCTCAGGCTCGCTATCTGATTCGGCGTGCACTTCCTTTGGAGTCTCTGAATCCAGAGGAAACAGCGACAGTACCTCCAAGTTCTGGGTGTCACAAAGCAAGATGGCAACTGACTGGATGTCGCGATCGTTGCGTAGGCAACACTGGAGGCCTAACTGCCTAAGATGCTGTAGGCAGGGCACCGCATCTTTGAACAAGCTGCTATAGTAAGCCATTGATGGGCGCAAGGAAAGGTGAAGGTACGCCAGTTTGGTGCACCGTTTGATGAGCTTAGTGGCCGGAGCAAATTCTGTTGGTTCTTTTCCGGAGAGGTCTTCACAAATTTCAACTGTCAGCGCCGTGACTCCGGCATGGTTTGCAAGGTTGAAGAGCGACTTGCGAGGAAGGCCGCCTTTATAGTGCAGTGACCGGATGCAGGAGCTGCTCAGCTTGATGCGCCTGGCATGGTGGCAGCAGATCATGGCGAAACTCCGCAGGTGGGGGCTGATCACCGTGATTTTCCTGAGACTCGGGCACTCCTGCAGCGTCAGGTCAGCGAGGCGTGGGCAGCTTGAAAGCAGCTGCTGCAAAATCCCTTCTGGGCACATGATCCTCGCAAGGCAGAGCGTCTCCAGCGACTTCATGGACATGCTTCCCGGCAGGTCGAGCGTCCATTTTGTCAGGCGCGGCGGAGAGTGGGGCACCCAAAGAGGTGGTGCTGCGTCCTGACGTACCTTCCCCTATCATAGCTATCGAAGTCCGCCGAGCCCGACGAGGTAAAGGGGCAGAGGCGGTGGTCGGAGGAAAACCAGTATATGAGCTTGACGTTGATCTCTTGGACGTAAGCGGAGACTGCGGAGATGATCCACTGATCGAGCAGGTCGCGCGGCGGGTTGGAGGCGCTGAGGCGGAAGGTGCGGATGGGCGTCCCCGGGCCCTTGCAGAGGATCGCGCCCGTTACCTGCTGGTCGAAGCAGACCTGGACATTGTTCCACCTGCCGCCCTTGGGGTCGATCGACGAGGTCGACGACGGGTACCCCGGCGTAGACGTCGCGCCATCGCCGGGAGAGGACGCTTGTGCGCACGGCCTCGTCGGACCGGAGGTGGGAGAGGATGCGCTCGAGCATCTCATCTGAGAGAGCGCTCAGCCGGTCCGCCCGCCTGCGCCTCTTCATCTTCGTTGATCAGACGCGGCCGGCCGCCCCTGTGGTTATTGACGAGGAGTATAGGTATGGTTCCGTTTTGATCTTTTTTTTTCATTTGTGTTTTAATCTCTTACCGATCTTTCTCGACTTGTACTCCAAGTTTCCAACTAAAGTTGGTAGCTGCCGGACCTCAACCTATAGATTAGAATTAGATATCGACATGGCTTCACGGAAGGAGCAGAAGAAGTCGTCGTCGAGGAGGCACAGGGACCGGATCAGCGGCCTCACCGACGACGTGCTGGGCCACGTCCTCTCCTTCCTCCCCACCAAGGAGGCTGCACGCGCGGCGGCGCTGTCCCGCCGGTGGCGCCACGTCTTCGGTAGCGTCCACACCATCTCGTTCGAGGAGACAAAGGGCGAGAGGGCCCATGACTGGTACACCTACTACGTGCAGGCGTTGGAGAGGAAGAGCTGCAGCACCCAGCTCCTCGACGACGTCAACGCCGCGCTCCTCTGCCACCGCCGCTGTGCTGGCCTCCCTGTGCCGCCGCGCAGCCTCCGTTTCGCCTTCGACAAATGGCATTGGTGGGATAAGGTCGCCGTCGACCAGTGGCTCTCCTACATGGCGCCACGTAGGCATGTCGGCCACCTGCCGGAACTGCACCTCGACATGTGCTTCTACCTAGGCCCGATCTGTACAGCATCTGACAGCGACATTGACGGCACGGATGATGATGATGATGATGACAGCGGCGGAGCAGGCAGTGACTCCGACGAAGAAACTAAGTGGAGGTATCTCCTTCCGCCAAGGCTCTTGTCCTGTGCCGCCCTAAGAACGTTGTGCATCACCAGTTGCCGGTTCAAGCTCGGACGGACGACCTTGACCATTGACCTGCCGGTCCTCGAGACGATGCGCCTCACGGCCCTTGGGGACTCCGGGGAAAGCATCCAGTGTCTGATCTCGAGCTGGCCCCGCCTCGCCGACCTGACGCTGGAAGCATTGTGGAACCTCAAAAGGATCTCCGTGCTCGACAAACGCCTCCGCCGGTTCTCCCTCCGCTGCTGCCACGACCTGAAGTCCGCTATGATCGACGCGGCGGAGCTCAAGTTGTTGGACTACCGTGGCATGGTGCCTGCGGGGTCGCTCTTGTGTCTGCACGGCTTGCCGGCGATCATTCCTTTATGCACCATCGATTTCTGCAGGCCTCTCTCCAAGGAGGCTCAGTTCGTCAGGTTTAGAGATTTCCTCGACAAAATCCAAGGCGTGGCTCACCTGCGTCTCCACCACCAGAGCTTGGAGAGCAAGTTCTTCGGGGTCGCGGGGTTCCCGCTCTTCTCCAGCCTGACGAGGCTCACGTTGCAAGGCTGTATCCAGACTCACCACAGCGTTGACGCGTTGCGCATGGTCTTGGAGCAGACCCCGAACCTGGAGGTTCTCACGCTGCTGATGGAGAGGTCGAAAGAGGCGTACGGTGACATCAACGTCCCCGCGTCGATCTTGTCGATTCCATGCTTGCGGCATCGAGTGCGCGAGATCGCCATGGAAAATTACGAGGGCCTCAAGCCAGAGAAGAGCTTGGCCAAGCTCTTGCTTCGGAATGCACTTGTTCTTGAACGGTTGCACGTGGTGTTCGCGAAGGAAATCAAGCCTGAGCGAAAGAATATACTGGAGGCAGAGATGGGAAAATGGGGAGTGGCAAATTCAGAAAATATCTTCGTATAGAGATTCTCACCAACAAACTTTGCTGTACTAATATGAAAAATAAGAGTTAGATGGGATAATTTACTCTAAGCCGTCCAAAATTTTAGTCAAAATTTGTTCATCCAATGGTTGTGCCACCATACCCTATCACTTATGCATTTATAGCCTTTTTTCTGTACTTAATGTCACTAAATTTCTTAACTTTTCTGTATAGATAGCAACATATCATACTTGATTGTCTTGCGTGCTTGCAATATGCATGTGTTTGGAGGGTGTTTGGATCACTAGAGACTAGTAGTAGTCACCTTTAGTCAGTAAACCTCCAAACACCCCTGACTAGTGGGTGACTAAAACTAGTTTAGTCCCTAGTCACCCCACCCCCAACTTTTACTGACTAGAGACTAGTAGTAGTCACCTTTAGTCAGTAAACCTCCAAACACCCCTGACTTTTACTGACTAAAGTCCCCCTCCCTCTCCTCTAATTGGTGTTGCACAAAGGACATTTAATACTGAGACATTTAATGCTGACCAGTAGTAGTCACCTTCCAAACAGGGCCTGACTAAAAACTTCTAGTCTGACTACTACTAGTCACATGACTAGAGAGTATCCAAACACCCTCTTGGTTATACACTTCTCTCGAAAAGGGTGTATAATTTTAACATGATTTGTACTTGCTCATCAAACTCATAATTTTAACATGTACTCCCTCTATAAATTAATATAAGAGTGTTTAGATCACTAAAATATTAGTTTATGGAGGGAGTATATATTACTATCTTTGTGCTCATCAATAATATTTGAGTAAGAAAAAACAAAAATATAAGAAAATTTGCTTTCCAAATGTGTCCAGAACTGATTTCATTTTGATGTTTGAATTATGTTAGTCGAACGTGATTCACATGTACTTGATTATAGTCTCGCCAAAAAAACTTCTTCCTCCTATTTGGTGGTGGCGAGAGGGCGATAACGAAGGCTACGGCGCAGCAGCCCCAAAAACTGCACAATATCGATTAACTGCTGATCAAAGTTGAATAATATATAGACAATCCAAAGACATCTTATATACTCTCAAAAGAATATAGTGATAGATATTCATATAGAGAAGTCCGTACTGCCAGCCATTTTCATGGGAGCTGGAAATTCCTAAATATTGAGAGTGTGGAGGAGAGTGCTAAAGATGCAGATAGAAAAAGCCCCTATGGAATAGTTTACACGCTAGCCGGTGCAGTTTAGTCATTAGTTCGCAACTTGGGCGATTTTGTTCATATAAGCATGAGATTGATTCCCACTAATGCAGGTTTGGAACCCTAGAAACTCTGCCATCACTGATGTTAGTGCTTAGTTCTGTATCATGTTATGTTTCTCGCTGTTTGGAGTGTGAAGAACTTAAGTCTTATCTGGAATGTTTCTCACCATTCGCAATGCGAAGAATAGAAGTCTTGTCTCAAATGAAGTACAGTAGTATGTACCTTTCGTAGTATATGTATTCTCCATGACCTGAGAGAATGCCCTGATTGTTAAATTGTTGTGTTTAAAAAGGTGATCCAAGACTCCCAAGTTATGAGCGTCGTACTCTGTTTCCGTTTGGCCCGCTGGGCGCTGGCTGTAGTGACGGCAGGACGCGAGCTGAATATCGAATCGGTAGTTGCTAGCAGCAAGCACTGAAGCTGTCAGGCAGAGCATCTCTAATGTGGCAAGGATGCTCACTCCCTCTGTTTCCAGTAATAAGTTTATTTTTAGTTTTTTTGTATGTCAAAATATATGAAGTTTAATCAAATTTATACAACAATTTACCAAAATCTCTGACCGCGGTTAATTCTTGTGAAATCAGAAATTGTTTTCTTATACTTGCATAATGGGACAGAAGGAGTATCTCTAGTTCCAAGATAAAAATCAAGAAAAGGCTCCTTCAAAACATCATTGGATGATAACATTATATGTATCCTGCTAATGAGCAACATGAATTTTATTAACTTAAAACAACACAGCTTCTTCCGTCTCCAGCTAGTCTAACAGACATAAATAAAATACATCGTTTCCTCTCTCCTGAAAGATGGTATGGACCTTTCTGAGTTCCTTCCTCCATACATCAATGGCCACTTCCTTGCCTTGAACAGATAAATATACCTGCAATTTATTGTTCCCTTTTCACAGAATGGTAAGGACCCCACTGAACCCCTTCCCCCAAAGTTTAGCAAAGGCCAACGCCCTACCATCACGCATGTATCTCTCTGCTGCCTTCAGAGATGGAATAAATGAGTTATTACCCACCACTGGATCTATGATCATACGCTCAAGAGAGGTTGTGTTCCGAAGAAGATGGTGTGCCAGCTCAAGCTGACAATTCAAACCGTAAAACCCCGTCATTCGGATGGTCTTGAGATGATTGTGCGGAGGCAGCGGGGAGGGTCCCACACTCGGTTCCCAGACGTGGGTTGCTGAGGCAAAACAGCACATCTGCATAAAAATGTGTCAAATAAATTACTGTAGATTTTTAATTTTTGTTTAGAACAAACGAATCGTGGTACAGCCGTTCTATTTTACTTGACGTCTTCGACTATTCAGTCTTTAGGATGGTCCTTTCACTGTTAGTTTGCCACAACTTCACAATAGATAGTTTTCAATTTTAGTAGCGGTCAAACTTTAGAATGTCTGACTACACACTAAGAAGTCTAAGTAAACCTTTGTTATCATGACTAAATTAGCCCAAGATCAAATACTTACATGAATTACCAAGTCTTCCAAAAGAGGGGCCAACTCCAAAAGGTAAGCCAGGTGAAGAACTCCACCAGGAGCTTCTGGCCACCCAGAAATATTGATCTCTAAGGTCAAATGTCTCAGGTTGGTGAGCCTGGTAGGGTTTTTGACAAACCCCTGAACCTGCAAGACAACAAACATGGCAAATGTGGAACAAGCAATGACCTCTTCATAGAATGAAGAACTGAAGCAAAATCATGAGGGCACGTTCTTCCAATGTTCAATGAACAAACCTTGGTGTTTATCTGAAAATATATGGAGAGAGACTGGACGTGCGAAAGGGCATTGACTACATCAGTGCAGACGTAATTGAAACAGTCCGAGGCCGAGAACAAGCTGATCGTTGCCTCAGAAATCTTCAGAGGTCCATGAAACATGATAGGTACCATCAGATCAGCGAAGACAAGTGTGGTGAGGTTTGGAGCCTGTATATCCAACTTCTGCAGGCTACAGATTTTCACGCACAGATATTGCAACCGGCTTAGTTCCTGCCCTATGCTTAGCCCAACCAGCCTGCATTTGGTGATGCTTAGCCACTCAAGAACAGCGTATTCAGGAAACAAACACTGGAGTTCTCCTGTAATGGTCACCATATGCAGAGAGAGCTTCTTAAGGTTTGCAAATCCATGGAGATCAGGGGGCAGTGTTAAATAGACAAATCCTAGGCAGAGAGACCTGACACAAGAGCCACTGGAGCCACTGAAAAGATGCAGTGGGAAACTGTACATATCATCTCTCTTGTTACTGCCTTTCAGTCCTGGAGATAGATCCATGACGACATGCTTCGTTTTCGATGTGGCAGAAAATTTGATCCATCTATCAATGTGAGGTGTGTGCCGTTTGCGAAGCGCAAACCTAACCACAAACTTGTTCAGGTTAGTGGACCTTAACTGCCGGAGGATGCTATTGATACCCCTGATAAACCTTGTCCGTAAGGGTTTTCGACAGCCTACCACGGCATTGCTTCCGCGCATCGTGGCTCTGGTGAATACTAACTTTGGGTAGCATTTCCAGAGGCGCCCCCACCTCCTAGATAGTATGCTCATCCGCACAGCCTCTTTCAATGTCAATCTCGACAGTATGATACGCAGAACATCCTGCAGGCGGAACAAAGACAACTCAGTGAATCACTGAATATCCTCAGCATGTTCCAGCCACAAAGAATATGCATGTATTTTGTCTCAGTTCTCCTCATAAAAGAAGAAGAGAATGAATGTGCTGCTACCAAATAACAAGGTTTTAAGTCATGAATTTACTTACGTGGGGTAAATGGTGAAGCTGAAGACCCTTGAATTTTGTCATCTTACAAGTGTTCTTCACAGTCTTTAGTCTTTGGTCCCTTCCGAGGCGCTCCTTTTGACAAACAGATTCCTGTAAATATAAAACATTTATCGTATTTTTTAACTGACAATGGAAAATACAGGGGTAATTATATAGATAACTAATTGTACTATGAACTTCAATTTTACCTAGATTTTTCTGCAAAGTGCATTCTTAATTATGAAGTTATCACTTTTTACAAGAAAAAAGAAGCAACCACGTAGATGCAACAATATTATGTGTATGCTAGTATGAATGCAATATTTGTATTAGGACATAGAAAGCAATGCTAAAGGAAGAAACTTCATTCTGAGAATGAATCGTGATTTATTAACAGAAATTGGGAAGATAGACAAAAATATGTAGAGAAATTGGTTCTGAGAATGAAAAGTATACTTTTCATCCCTCAATTCTTGGCGAAGTCTAGATTTGGTACCTCAACTTTAAAACCGGACAACTTGCGCCCTTAACTACTGAAACTGGCCAAGATTCATCCCTGGTCATGGTTTTGACCGGTTTTGGTGTTGTCCCAACCCGGTTTTGACCGTGTCGACTCAAATTCGCGTACCTTTTCCAAGTCCGCTTAATGTTTTGAAATTCGGTACTTTTTTCAAATACATGAACTTTTTAAGAGTTTGTGTACTTTTTCCAAATCTGCGTACTTTTTCCAAGTTCACATAATTTTTTTAAATCCGCGTACTTCTTTAAAGTTCATGTGGTTTTTTTCAAATTCATGTAATTTTTAAAAATTGACATACTTATTCATTTTCACGTATATTTTTTTGGATTTGAAAATTTTATGCGAACTTGAAAATGTACGCGGATTTGAATATCTTTTACGTGAATTAGAAAACAAATGTGTGGGATTTTAAAAATTATGTCAACTTGAAACAAGTATGTGAATTTCAAACAAAGTTCATGGATTGGAAAAGGAACACGGATTTGAAAAAAAATACACGAACTTTAAAAAGTATGCAGATTTGAAACAAGTACGTGAATTTCAAAAACATTTCATGGATTTGAAACAAAATACTTGGATTCAATAAAATTACACGAACTTGAAAAAATACACTGATTTGAGAAAAGTACACAAATTAAAAAAAATCATGGATTTGAAAAAAGTACACAAATTTCAAAATAGTTCACGGGTTTGAAAAAGGTATGTCTATTTTTGAAAAAGTTGCACGACCTTGAAAAAACTATGTGGATTTGAAAAGAGTATGTATATGAAAAAATTACTTTAGTTAGCACCGGTCAAAACCGGGGTCAGTCAGCACCAAAACCGGTCAAAACCGTGACCAGGGACAAACCTTGTCCGATTTCGTTAGTTGGGGATGGAAGTTGTCTGATTTGGGAGTTGAGGGACCAAATCTAGACTTCACCAAGAGTTGAGGGACGAAAAGTATATTTTTCTCTTGATTCTAACTAGTGAGACTTTGTAAATCCCAAATTATGGTTACATAGGAGTAGTTACAATTACACTACATACCAATGGATTTATTTATGTATTATTATGATTCGTTTTCCAATTATCAGTGGAAATAGTAGAAAGATAATAGCAGGAGACAACTATAAATTTTAAGTGAGCAAAGTGCAAAGTAGGTCATTGAACTATTTCAAGGGTGTCATGTAGGACCTCAAACTATGAAAGTCATCGTCCAGGTCCTTAAAGTACAACAAGTGTGTCATGCTAGGCAAAATATAGGTCCTCGGACTACTTTAGTGTTGAACTGATTTTGAATTTGGACAGCACACTTATTGCACTTTGCGACCTGGATGATGGTTTTATAGTTCCAGGACCTACTTGGACGGCATCGAAGAAAACGGATCTGATGATGGCGAGAGGGTTGTGTGCAAACCTTACCTGGGTGCCTTGTCAAGCCCTCCCTATGATGCTCGGATGAGGGAGGGGTCCTGAGGGAGCGCTGCTTGGGTGCCGAACGGGACGGGGGACTGGACCGGCAGTGAGAAGATCTGTTTTGGCCGGCGGGGAAGACGCCGGTGGAGCCTTGCCGAGGTCGACCGCTCGCGGAGGCTCAGCCCACCTAATTTTACATCAATCCAGTTCTAGATCGATCGTGATGAATGTTGTCACGGAGAGATTTGCTTTGCTAGGAATCCGGTGGCCACTTGGATCGCAAAGGAAACCGAATTCGAATTGTTTCCAACGGAAGCCTTCCTTGATTGATCTTTAATTAACTTCCACCCCAAACCAAACCAGCGATCTCCTCCTAGCTATCCAGTGGCCGGGATCGATCGGTCGACATGTCCTCGCCACGCAAGAAGAACTCGCCGCCGTCGTCGGGGCGCCGATCGGACCGCATCAGCGGCCTCACCGACGACGTGCTGGGCCACATCCTCTCCTTCCTCCCCACCAAGGAGGCGGCCCGCGCGGCGGTGCTGTCCCGCCGGTGGCGCCATGTCTTCGGCAGCGTCCACACCATCTCGTTCGAGGAGACGGAGGGCGAGAGGGAACAGGACTGGTTCACCTACTACGTGCAGGCGTCGGAGAGGAAGAGCTGCAGCGACGCGCTCCTGGACGGCCTCGGCTCGGCGCTCCTCTGCCGCCGCCGGTGCCCCGGCCACGCCGTGCCGCTGCGCAGCTTCCGCTTCGCCTTCGACCGCTGGCATCGGTGGGACAAGGTCGCTGTCGACCAGTGGCTCGCCTACGTGATGATGCCGCCGCTTAGGAACCACCCGGGGCTCCACCTCGACCTGCGCTTCCACATCCGCTCTATCTGTACCGGCAGCTCCAGTGAGGCCGGCAGCGACTCCGACGAGGAGGAGGAGGAGGAGAAGAGGAATGGCTCCTGGTACTATATCCTCCCACGTAGGCTCTTGTCCTACGCCGCCATCCGGACCCTGTGCCTCAGCTACTGCCGGCTCAAGCTACCGGAGGTGGTTCGTATCGACCTGCCACTCCTCGAGACATTGCGCCTGACGGGCCTCCGCGACTCCGGCAGAAGCATCCAGCGGCTGATCTCGAGCTGCCCCCGCCTCGCCGACGTGACGCTTGAAGCCCTGTGCTGCCAAGGGACGGGTTCTTCCCCGCCGGGTTCCCGTTGTTCTCCTGCCTATCGCGGCTCACACTGCAAGCTTGCATCCGCAGCCGACGGTGCGTCTTTGTGGTTGGCAGGATCCTGGAGCAGACCCCGAGCCTGGAGGTCCTGTCTCTGGTCATGAACGAATCGCGAGAGCCGACGGAGACACAAAGGCACTGTTCGAGCCGAATGTGGAAGGTTCCGAACGAGATCACGATCCCTCGTAAATTGAGCTTCTCCATCCCGTGTCTGCGACATCGACTGAGGGAGATTAGAATGGAAGATTACGATGGCAGCAGGCCACATAGGAAGCTCGCCAAGTGCTTGCTTCGCAACGCGCTGGTTCTTGAGAAGTTGCACGTCGTGTTTGAAGTGGGGGTGAGACGTGAGTCTGAAGAGAAACTGAAGGCTCAGATGGGAAGGTGGGAGGTGAAGCGACCAATTCAGAAAATATTTTCATTTAACTATGACTACTAGTTACATCTGTTATGTTTCCTTTTCTTTTTTCGAAAAGGAGTTGAGACACTCAAACTCTGCACCATTCTGATGCACACAACCATTTTAAATTAAAGTTGATGCAAATCATCAACAAGAGAACTGGTAGAGTGCTAGTTGGCTAGTTGCACGCTTATATGCTCATGTCACCCGATTTGAATTTGGTACATCTTTTTCAGAAAAAAAAACTACAACTTTTAAATCAAGTGTCAAAATTAAGATTCATTTTCATCATTAGTTTTCTTGTGACAAGCTCTTCAAAACTAGATCCCATAACAGAAGACATTGCTATGAATATCCATATCATGTCAATTGTAAACACTATATACATCTATCATGTCAATTGTAAATTCAACTCATAGAGTGAGAAATAAAAATTTGGACAAACATTGCTATGAATTGGGCCCATTAACTATACCACAACTAATTTTTTTATTTTTTATTTCTCGATTGCTGAGTGTATCTTTTTTTAGACGGAGTGCTGAGTTGTATTTGTGACTAGAATTTTATGGCATGTTAAAGGCATGCGATGTCTATGCACTCAATTGTTTTTAGAACTTTTAGCATGTATTTTTAGCGTCGGGTGCACTAGTTGCATATGAACTATAGATGCATAGGACATGCTTTTTTAGGTTCGATGCGATGACTAGTTGAAACGAGAACGTAATGAAGTTAAATTGGGAGAGCTTTGAGCGTGTTCTTTCTCACTGCTGTAAAATGAAACATTTTTTTAATAAAAAAGATTTTCCATATTCAATAATTAAGGAGAAGAGGATTAGTGTAGAAAAATATTGGCCAGAGCCCATACGAAGTACTCTCCCAGTATTCTGAGATGATGTTCCCCTGCTTTAATCCAGAGTGTCGCTTCTTTCTTGATGTTGAAGAAGACGGTCGTGACGCCAGGCTCGCCGCTCTAAGAGGGCTTGATTGAATGTCCGGAGATCTTTAAATCCAATTCCACCTTTTCCTTTCGGCCTCAACATAATATCCCAGCTGACCCAATGTGTTTTGCGTTTACCTTTTTCTGCTCCCCACCAGAAGTGACAGATCATCCGCATAAGTTCCTCACATAGCCTTGCTGGTACCTTGAAGACACTCATAATATAGACCGGGAGGGGCTACCCAAATGCCTTGTTTATCTCCTTTCCACCCTAGAGAGATGGTTGTCTTCCCATTCCATTAAGCATTTTGCCAACCTTTCTTGTAGGCTTTTTAATTTTCCTTTGCTCATTTTGCCATCAGGTGTCGGGAGGCCAAGGTATTTAGCTTCAAAAGTTGGTTGTGTAATATGTAATGTGCCCTTAATGCTCTCTTGGGTACGTGGCTGGCAGATCAGAGAAAACAAGATATAACACTTGTGTGGCACTGGTAGAAAACAGGGCATTTGTCCCGGTTCGTAAGGGCCTTTAGTCCTGGTTCTTGAACCGGGACTAAAAGGTTGTTACTAATGCCTCCCACCTTTAGTACCGGTTCTTACATGAATCGGGACAGATGGGCATCCACGTGGCCGCTGCCGGCAGCCCAGGCAGGGGGGGCCTTTGGTCCCGGTTGATGACATAAACCGGGACCAAAAGGCTTCCAAGCATCAGCATTTCAGTGGCAGGTGTTTTTGTTTTTTGTTTTGAAACCGGGGGGGGGCGGGTTATGGGGTGATGGGGGGTTAATTTAGGTGTTTGTGTTAGCTAGCTAATTAATAGAGAGAATTGTTCTCTCTTATCTCCGTGTTTGGTCGACGCTATGTACTATATATATACGTATACCGAGGACTAGACACTCTAGCTAGCTAGTAAGCAAATGAAGGAAACAGAAGATCGTCATGAACATATATGCATACAGAGAGAAGTGATATCGACCACCTCTCCTTCTCTGAGAGATTGGTCGAACAACAACTTCTCGTATATCTATCCGACGCTACTGGCTACATATATACAATATAATTATCTCTTATAATATAATCTCCTAATTCCAAACAAACTAAGGGTCCACATGGTATTCTCTGTCTTTAGCGATCACGTGGTCAAAAAAGAATGCCGACAATTCCTCTTGAATTGCTCGCATACGATCTGGTGGTAGTAGTTCATCCTGCATCCGAAACATCTAGTTTGAAAAAGGGGGTCAATACATATATATGAATAAATGAAACTGAACACAAATGATGGTAATAAAATAAAATTGTGAATATTATTATTTACGCACTTCATATTGTTTGTCAGAGTAGCCCCGCTCACAGGTCATGTGGCGGATGGACTCGCAAATGTAGTATCCACAGTAACCATTCCCTTGTTCCTGCCACAACCACTTTACAAGGAATAGAGGTCAATCAAACTGATAATTAGCAAGCATGCTAAATGGTATTGATGAAACTAGCGTTTGAATCACTAGGAGATGCGTGGAACATGTTACTATAGTACTTACTTTCGGGTATCTAAATTGCAGCTTCTTCGGCAGTCCTGGAGTTTTTGAGGTGAATTTTTCCCAAACCCTGCCAGACAAAGAAAATAATTACTTGATATCACGAAATGAACAAAGTTGCCGATATGGTGCGATAATGATCGGTTTAACTTACTTCTCTAGAATTTCAGTCAAGTCCGCATACTCCATGGGATCTTTTCGTCTCGAGTCTAAGACGGTTACTTGTCTCTGCCCAAGCTTAATCTCTAGCAGAATATAGTGGAACCTGCGCAAGCATGCATAACTCATCAATTACATTACTACAACCTGGACTAATAAGGGATGCACAAGACAGTAACACTCACTTGACTTCGTAAGGGAAGAGTATTATAGCTTTGTTTTGATTTAATAGAAAGCGATTGTAGCAGCTTGGCCTCGGTATCTTTGGCATGAGATTTAACCATAAATACATCTATGAGATTTGTGTTAATGAACCCAATATCACCGACTTGTCTTTTCTTCAATTCGGCGATCTTCAATCTGCATAATTAATATAGTGAGGATAATTAAAAATACATGCAATGAAAGAGCTGACCTATATATAGAGACTTAATTAATGATGAAGTAGTACTACTTACAGGCAGTAGCAAGTGACCATTAATTTATCGAGGGCCTTTAGATTGAAAAACGCGAAGAACTCCTCAAATGGAACATTCAACTGTTCAATTCCAACGAGGTCATGCTCATCTCTAACTCTCAGCGTCAAAATATTCCTCCCCTCAGACTCTCTGCAGGTTTTCATGTACCAATTATGGAATCTGAACATCATCGTTGTTAGAGATCTTTCATCTTTGACGAGAGGCTTCCCGTACACGTATCTGTGTTCGTCCGCCTCCAAGAAATCATAATGTACATCATCGGGCAGGTAATCTGCAGGATTGTTATAACCCGGCACCATCCCGCCCAGATCATTAGCGACGCTATCTTCGAACACCTGGAGCAGGGGGGAGCGATTGGTTCGCTTGTTCGCCGAGCTGGGCAAATTTTTCCCAGCTCGTCGTTCTACTAACCTTTGATCAGTGACAGTACTTCCAGACTGCTTCACTTGGACAAATGACTTTTCAAGGATGCGCTCATAGTTGCCTTTCGACGGAGACTTTGGTGGTTTCCTCAGGGCAGCCAGAGTACGCTTCAGTTTCACCGGATCTATCTTCTCCTCCGGAGGTGGATGCCTCTGCGCTTTCAACCCTTCAAAGAAGTCCTTCACTTCGGTCCGCACGATCTTCTTGTTTTCCTCCACGGTCATCTCTGCACGGTAACTTCTCTAGAGGCTTGAGAGGTGGACCAGATTCTGTATGCCTCCCGCCTCGGGCTGTCTTGCTAGACGCCGGAGCAGATGGAGCGGCTGCAGCTGTCTTCTTCGTGCTTGCTTACGAGGCGGAGGAGAAGGACTACGACGCCACGGAGAAGCCGGGCGGCGGCGGGTCTCTTCCGCCTTTGCCGGGCGAGGCGGAGAAGGAGGAGGCTTCGGCTGCTCGGCCGGGCCAGCAGCGGAGAAGGAGGCGGAGTGCCGCCACGCGCCGGAGAAGGAGGCCGACTGCCCTGATCGTCACTTGTCGGAGGAGGAGGCGGTGGAGGAGGCGGAGTGCCCTGACTCGCCGGATGAGGAGGAGGCGTCCAGTTCGGAAGGTCGATGAGCTCCTTCCGCCATAGGCATGGAGTCTTCAGAGCAGAACCCAGCCGAGTCTCCCCTTCAACGGTAGGGTGGTCAAGCCGGAGGTCCTCAAATCCCTCCATTATTTCGTCCACCGTCACCCTAGCATATCCTTCTGGAATCGAACGACAGTGAAAAGTTGCGCCGGGTTCAGAAGGTCGAACTTGGCCGACAGCCGCCTTGACTTTTAAGTTCTGCCATTGCGCCATAAGGTGGCAATTTTGAGACTCCGTGATAAAATCCACGGAGTAGCTAGCAGGAGCCGTCAAGACATGCTCCGGCTGAAGCAGCTCGGTGGAAGCCACGCTGCTTCTCCGCTGAGATGGCGGGGTAGCTTCGGGGGAAGCTTCGGCAGGTCGTTTGCTGCGATCTGCTTCTTCTCGTTCCTCTAGCCCTTGTACCCTTGCGTGCAGCGCCTGCAGTTGGCTATGCTCCACTTTCTTCCTCCTCTCCTGGGTTTTGTAACCCCCTGCGTCCGGAAAACCAACCTTCCATAGAATGGAGCCTGGCGTGCCTCACGTCCGTCCAGGGTGCTCAAGATTCCCGAGGGCCATTGTGAGCTCGTCGTTCTCCCTGTCTGGAACGAACGTCCCTTGCAGCGCTGCATTGATATTGTTGGGGAACGTAGCAGAAATTCAAAATTTTCCTACGTGTCACCAAGATCTATCTATGGAGAAACTAGCAACGAGGGGAAGGAGAGTGCATCTACATACCCTTGTAGATCACTAAGCGGAAGCGTTCAAGAGAACGGGGTTGAAGGAGTCGCATTGCCGTGATCCAAATCACCGGAGATCCTAGTGCCGATCGCCCGCCACCTCCGCGATCAACACACGTACAGCCCGGTGACGTCTCCCATGCCTTGATCCAGCAAGGAGAGAGGGATAGATTGGGAAGACTCCATCCAGCAGCAGCACGACGGTGTGGTGGTGATTGAGGAGCAAGGCAATCCTGAAGGCTTCGCCAAACACCGCGGGAGAGGAGGAGGACTTGGGAGAGGGGAGGGCTGCGCCAGGGCAAGGGTGCAGCTCCCATGCGCCTCCCCACTATATATAGGGGGTGGAGGGGGATTATTTCTTGCCCTCCAAGTCCATTGGGGCATTGGCAAAGGTGGGAGGAAAGAAATCCCATCCTTTCCTTTCCCCACCGAGTGTTATCCCCTTTTTACGGATCTTGATCTTATCCTTCGGGATATGATCTTATTCCTTCTAAGGGGGATCTTGGTGCGCCTTGACCAGGGGTGTGGGGCCTTGCCCCACTACCCACGTTCATGTGGGTACCCCATGCAGGTGGGCCCCACTCCGGAACCTTCTAGAACCTTCCCGGTACAATACCGAAAAATCCCGAACATTTTCCGGTGGCCAAAATAGGACTTCCCATATATAAATCTTTACCTCCGGGACTCTGAACAACATTCGGTAACCACATATATCTCTTCCCTATAACCCTAGCGTCATCGAACCTTAAGTGTGTAGACCCTACGGGTTCGGGAACCATGCAGACATGACCGAGACGTTCTCCGGTCAATAACCAACAGTGGGATCTGGATACCCATGTTGGCTCCCACATGTTCCACGATGATCTCATCGGATGAACCACGATGTCAAGGACTCAATCGATCCCGTATACAATTCCCTTTGTCTAACGGTATTGTACTTGCCCGAGATTCGATCGTCGGTATACCGATACCTTGTTCAATCTCGTTACCGGCAAGTCTCTTTACTCGTTCCATAACACATCATCCCGTGATCAACCCCTTGGTCACATTGTGCACATTATGATGATGTCCTACCGAGTGGGCCCAGAGATACCTCTCCGTTTACACAGAGTGACAAATCCGGTCTCGATTCGTACCAACCCAATGCAGACACTTCGGAGATACCTGTAGTGCACCTTTATAGCCACCCGATTACGTTGTGAAGTTTGGTACACCCAAAGCATTCCTACGGTATCCGGGAGTTGCACAATCTCATGGTCTAAGGAAAAGATACTTGACATTAAAAAAGCTTTAGCATACGAACTACACGATATTTGTGCTAGGCTTAGGATTGGGTCTTGTCCATCACATCATTCTCCAAATGATGTGATCCCGTTATCAATGACATCCAATGTCCATGGTCAGGAAACCATAACCATCTGTTGATCAACGAGCTAGTCAACTAGAGGCTTACTAGGGACATGGTGTTGTCTATGTATCCACACATGTATCTGAGTTTTCTATCAATACAATTATAGCATGGATAATATACGATTATCATGAACAAGGAAATATAATAATAACCAATTTATTATTGCCTCTAGGGCAAATTTCCAACAGTCTCCCACTTGCACTAGAGTCAATAATCTAGTTCACATCACCATGTGATTAACACTCACAGGTCACATCGCCATGTGACTAAGATCAAAAGAGTTTACTAGTGTCACTAAACTAGTTCACATAATCATGTGATTAAGTCTCAATGAGTTCTGAGGTTTGTTCATGTTTTGCTTGTGAGAGATCTTTTAGTCAACGGGTTACGCAACATTCAGATCTGTATGTACTTCGCAAATCTCTAGGTTATATTGTAAATGCTGCTTCCACGCTCCACTTGGAGCTATTCCAAATGGTTGCTCCACTATACGTATCCGGTTTGCTACTCAGAGTCATTCAGATAGGTGTTAAAGCTTGCATCGACGTAACCCTTTACGCCGAACTCTTTATCACCTCCATAATCGAGAAACATGTCCTTATTTACTCCAAGGACAATTTTGACCGCTGTCCAATGATCCATTCCTGGATCATTCTTGTACCCTTAGATGACTCATGGCAGGCACACTTCCGGTGCGGTACACAGCATAGCATACTATAGAGCCTACGCCTGAAGCATAGGGGACGACCTTCGTCCTTTCTCTCTCTCCTGCTGTGGTCGAGCTTTAACTCGTAACTTCATACCTTACAACTCAGGCAAGAACTCCTTCTTTGACTGATCCATCTTGAACACCTTCAAGATTATGTCAAGGTATGTGCTCATTTGAAAGTACCATTTAGCGTTTTTGATCTATCCTCATAGATCTTGATGCTCAATGTTCTAGTAGCTTAATCCAGGTTTTCCATTGAAAAACACTTTTCAAACAACCCTATATGCTTTCTAGAAATTCTACATCATTTACGATCAACAATATGTCTACAACACATACTCATCGGAAATTCTATAGTGCTCCCACTCACTTCTTTGGAAATACAAGTTTCTCATAAACTTTGTATAGACCCAAAATCTTTGATCATCTCATCAAAGCGTACGTTCCAACGCCGAGATGCTTACTCCAGTCCTGAGAAGGATCGCTGGTGCTTTGCATACCTTTTAGCATCTTCGGGATTGACAAAACCTTCGGTTGTATCACATACAACCTTTCCTCAAGTATAACGTCGAGGAAACAATGTTTTGACATCCTATCTCGCAAGATTTCATCAATCATGCAGTAATTTCTAATCCAATTCCAACAGACTCTTAGCATCGCTATGAGTGAGAAAGCCTCACCGTAGTCAACTCCTTGAACTTGTCGGAAAACATCTTTAACGACAAGTCGAGCTTTCTTAATGGTCATACTTACCATCCTTGTGCATCTTCCTTTTAAAATCCATCTTTACCCAACGTCCTTATGACCATCAAGTATTTCTTTCAAAGTCATGGATCCTCTCTCGGATGTTATGGCCTTGAGCCATTAAATCGAATCCGGGCCCACCATCGCTTCTTCATAGCTCGTAGGTTCATTGTTGTCTAGCAACATGACCTTCAAGACAGGATTATTGTACCACTCAGAAGTAGTACGCATCCTTGTCACCCTACGAGGTACGGTAGTGACTTGATCCAAAACTTCATGATCACTATCATAAGCTTCTACTTCAATTGGTGTAGGCGCCACAGAACAACTTCCTGTGCCCTGCTACACACTTGTTGAAGTGACGGTTCAATAACCTCATCAAGTCTCCACCATCCTCCCACTCAATTCTTTCGAGAGAAACTTTTCTCGGGAAAGGACCTAATTCTAGAAACAATCCTTTTTGCTTCCGGAACTGAGACTGGAGGTATACATAACTGTTTTGGTTGTCCTATGAAGAAGCATTTTATCCGCTTTGGGTTCGAGCTTATCAACCTAAAACTTTTTCACATAAGCGTCGCAGCCCCAAACTTTTAAGAAACGACAATTTAGGTTTCTCCAAACCATAGTTCAAACGGTGTCGTCTCAACGGAATTACGTGGTGCCCTATTAAAGTGAGTGTGGTTGTCTCTCATGCCTAACCCATGAACGATAGTGGTAATTCGATAAGAGACATCATGGTACGCATCATATCCAATAGGGTGCAACTATGATGTTTGGACACACCATCACACTATGGTGTTCCAGGCGGTATTTATTGTGAAACAATTTCCACAATGTCTTAATTGCGTGCCAAAGCTCGTAACTCAGATACTCATCTCTATGATCATATCATAGACATTTTATCCTCTTGTCACGATGATCTTCAACTTCACTCTGAAATTACTTGAACCATTCAATAATCCAGACTTGTGTTTCATCAAGTAAATACACTCAGTATCTACTCAAATCATCCGTGAAGTAAGAACATAACGATATTCATTGCTTGCCTCGGCACTCATTGGACTACACACATCAAAATGTGTTACTTCCAACAAGTTGCTATCTTGTTCCATCTTCTGAAACCGAGGCTTTTCGGTCATTTTGCCCATGTGGTATGATTTGCATATCTCAAGTGATTCAAAATCAAGTGAGTCCAAACGATCCATCTGCATGGAGTTTCTTCATGCCTATACACCAATAGACATGGTTCGCATGTCTCAAACTTTTCAAAAACGAGTGAGTCCAAAGATCCATCAACATGGAGCTTCTTCATGCGTTTTATACCAATATGACTTACATGGCGATTGCCACAAGTAAGTGGTACCATCATTATTATCTTATATCTTTTGGCATGAAAATGTGTATTACTATGATCGAGATTCAATAAACCATTCCTTTAGGTGCAAGACCATTGAAGGTATTATTCAAATAAATAGAGTAACCATTATTCTCCTTAAATGAATAACCGTATTGTGATAGACATAATCCAATCATGTCTATGCTCAACGCAAACACCAAATGACAATTATTCTGGTTTAATACTAATCTTGATGGTAGAGGGAGCGTGCGATGTTTGATCACATCAAACTTGGTAACACTTCCAACACATATCGTCAGCTCACCTTTAGCTAGTCTACGTTTATTCCGTAGCCTTTTATTTCGAGTTACTAACACTTAGCAACCGAACCGATATCTAATACCCTGGTGCTACTAGGAGTACTAGTAAAGTACACAATAACTTAATGTATATCCAATATACTTCTATCGACCTTGCCTGCCTTCTCATCTACCAAGTATCTAGGGTAATTCTGCTCCAGTGGCTGTTCCCCTTATTACAGAAGCATTTAGTCTCGGGTTTGGGTTCAACCTTGGGTTTCTTCATTAGAGCAGCAGCTGATTTGCTGTTTCATGAAGTATCCCTTCTTGCCCTTGCCCTTCTTGAAACTAGTGGTTTCACCAACCATCAACAATTGATGCTCCTTCTTCATTCCTACTTTCGCGGTGTCAAACATCGTGAATATCTCAAGGATCATCATATTTATCCCTGATTTGTTATAGTTCATCACGAAGCTCTAGCAGCTTGGTGGCAATGACTTTGGAGAAACATCACTATCTACGGAAGATCAACTCCCACTCGATTCAAGTGATTGTTGCACTCGGACAATCTGAGCACAAGCTCAACGATTGAGCTTTTCTCCCTTAGTTTGCAGGCTAAGAAAATCGTCGGAGGTCTTATACCTCTTGGCGTGGGCACGAGCTTGAAATCCCAATTTCAGCCCTCGAAACATCTCATATGTTCCATGACGTTTGAAATCGTCTTTGGTGCCTCAACTCTAAACCGTTTAATCGAACTATCACGTAGTTATCAAGACGTGTATGTCATATGTTACGCAACATCCACGCACTGACGTTCGAGGTTCAGCACACCGAGCGGCGCATTAAGGACATAAGCCTTCTACTGTCCGCATAATTGCTACTGTCAACTTTCAACTATATTTTCTCTAGGAACATATCTAAAACAGTAGAACTAAAGCGCGAGCTATGACATAATTTGCAAAGGGTTTTTGACTATGTTCAGGATAATTAAGTTCATCTTATGAACTCCCACTCAGATAGGCATCCCTCTAGTCATCTAAGTGATTACATTATCCAAGTCAACTAGGCCGTGTCCGATCATCACGTGAGACGGACTAGTATCATCGGTGAACATCTTCATGTTGATCGTATCTACCATACGACTCATGCTCGACCTTTCGGTCTCTTGTGTTCCGAGGCCATGTCTGTACATGCTAGGCTCGTCAAGTCAACCTAAGTGTTTCGCTTGTGTAAATCTGGCTTACACCCGCTGTATGTGAACGTAAGAATCTATCACACCCGATCATCACGTGGTGCTTCGAAACGACGAACTTTATAGCGGTGCCTGCAGTTAGGGGAACACTTTCTTGAAATTTTAAAGAGGGATCATCTTATTTACTACCGTCGTTCTAAGAAAATAAGATGCATAAACATGATAAACATCACATGCAATCAAATAGTGACATG
Organism: Aegilops bicornis; assembly: GCA_021605145.1. NCBI lineage: Eukaryota > Viridiplantae > Streptophyta > Magnoliopsida > Poales > Poaceae > Aegilops > Aegilops bicornis. The sequence goes on from CM038670.1 coordinate 784,830,720, forward strand.
ATATGGCCAATATCATTTTGCTCCTTTTGATCTCCATCTTCGGGGCTCCATGATCATCATCGTCACCGGCATGACACCATGATCTCCATCATCGTGTCTCCATGAAGTTGTCTCGCCAACTTATTACTTCTACTACTATGGCTACCGGTTAGCAATAAAGTAAAGTAATTTACATGGCGTTGTTCAATGACACGCAGGTCATACAATAAATAAAGACAACTCCCATGGTTCCTGCCGGTTGTCATACTCATCGACATGCAAGTCATGATTCCTATTACAAGAACATGATCAATCTCATACATCACATATCATTCATCACATTCTTCTTGGCCATATCACATCACATAGCATACCCTTCATAAACAAGTTAGACGTCCTCTAATTGTTGTTTGCACGTTTTACGTGGCTGCTATGGGTTTCTAGCAAGAACGTTTCTTACCTACGCAAAAGCCACAACGTGGTATGCCAATTGCTATTTACCCTTCATAAGGACCCTTTTCATCGAATCCGATCCGACTAAAGTGGGAGGCGGCACCCGCTTAGCCACCTTATGCAACAAGTGCATGTCGATCGGTGGAACCTGTCTCACGTAAGTGTACGTGTAAGTTCGGTCCGGGCCGCTTCATCCCACAATGCCGCCGAATCAAGATTGGACTAGTAACGGTAAGCATATTGAACAAAATCAATGCCCACAACTACTTTGTGTTCTACTCGTGCAAAGAATCTACGCAATAGACCTAGCTCATGATGCCACTGTTGGGGAACGTAGCAGAAATTCAAAATTTTCCTACGTGTCACCAAGATCTATCTATGGAGAAACTAGCAATGAGGGGAAGGAGAGTGCATCTACATACCCTTGTAGATCGCTAAGCGAAAGCGTTCAAGAGAACGGGGTTGAAGGAGTCGTGCATCGTGATCCAAATCACCGGAGATCCTAGTGCCGAACGGACGACACCTCCGTGTTTAACACACGTACAGCCCGGTGACGTCTCCCATGCCTTGATCCAGCAAGGAGAGAGGGAGAGGTTGGGGAAGACTCCATCCAGCAGCAGCACGACGGTGTGGTGGTGATGGAGGAGCGTGGCAATCTGCGAGGCTTCGCCAAGCACCGTAGGAGAGGAGGAGGACTTGGGAGAGGGGGAGGGCTGCGCCAGGGGCAAGGGTGCAGCTCCCATGCGCCTCCCCACTATATATAGGGGTGGAGGGGGATTATTTCTTGCCCTCCAAGTTCATTGGGGCGTTGGCAAAGGTGGGAGGAAAGAAATCCCATCCTTTCCTTTCCCCACCGATTGTTATCCCCCTTTTTTACGGATCTTGATCTTATCCCTTCGGGATATGATCTTATTCCTTCTAAGGGGGATCTTGGTGCGCCTTGACCAGGGGTGTGGGGCCTTGCCCCCACTACCCACGTTCATGTGGGCCCCCCCATGCAGGTGGGCCCCACTCCGGAACCTTCTAGAACCTTCCCGGTATAATACCGAAAAATCCCGAACATTTTCCGGTGGCCAAAATAGAACTTCCCATATATAAATCTTTACCTCCGGACCATTCCAGAACTCCTCGTGACGTCCGGGATCTCATTCGGGACTCCGAACAACATTCGGTAACCACGTATATCTATTCCCTATAACCCTAGCGTCATGGAACCTTAAGTGTGTAGACCCTACGGGTTCGGGAACCATGCAGACATGACCGAGACGTTCTCCGGTCAATAACCAACAGCGGGATCTGGATACCCATGTTGGCTCCCACATGTTCCACGATGATCTCATCGGATGAACCACGATGTCAAGGACTCAATCGATCCCGTATACAATTCCCTTTGTCTAACGGTATTGTACTTGCCCGAGATTCGATCGTGGGTATCCTGATACCTGTTCAATCTCGTTACCGGCAAGTCTCTTTACTCGTTCCATAACACATCATCCCGTGATCAACCCCTTGGTCACATTGTGCACATTATGATGATGTCCTACTGAGTGGGCCCAGAGATACCTCTCCGTTTACACAGAGTGACAAATCCCAATCTCGATTCGTGCCAACCCAATGACACTTTCGGAGATACGTAGTGCACCTTTATAGCCACCCAGTTACGTTGTGACGTTTGGTACATCCAAAGCATTCCTACGGTATCCGGGAGTTGCACAATCTCATGGTCTAAGGAAAAGATATTTGACATTAGAAAAGCTTTAGCATACAAACTACACGATCTTTGTGCTAGGCTTAGGATTGGGTCTTGTCCATCACATCATTCTCCAAATGATGTGATCCCGTTATCAATGACATCCAATGTCCATGGTCAGGAAACCATAACCATCTGTTGATCAACGAGCTAGTCAACTAGAGGCTTACTAGGGACATGGTGTTGTCTATGTATCCACACATGTATCTGAGTTTCCTATCAATACAATTATAGCATGGATAATAAACGATTATCATGAACAAGGAAATATAATAATAACCAATTTATTATTGCCTCTAGGGCATATTTCCAACAGATATTGTGCCGAAGCCTCTTTACTGGTATTTTCAGTTGCTCGTCCGTCCAACGGCACTTCCCTGATACAGGGTCCAAGGTTCCACCAGCCCCGAAGAACCAAGTCCGGCCACGGTCTGGCCAGTTCATTGTCTCCGGTTCGATCTCTTTATCAAGCAGATCATTCTCAGCCTTGGCCCACTTAGGCCGGGCTTTGAGGTAGCCACCTGACCCCGTGCGATGGTGAAACTTCTTCTTCGCAGCATTTTGCTTGTTTGTCGCCGACATCTTCTTACTCTTTTCCGATGTCTTGTGGGCCACAAATGCGGGCTAGTGATCTCTGATCTTCTCATATTTGCCGATGAATTCTGGTGTCTCTTCTTTGTCGACAAACTTTTTCAGATCTTTCGTCCACCTCCTGAATAGGCCTGCTATCTTCTTAAGAGCAAAAGACTTGATTAATTGCTCTATAACTGGCTTCTCCGTATCCTCCTCTGGCGTAGGGTGAAATTTGCCTTCAGCTCAGTCCAAAGATCATCTTTCTGCATATCATTGACATAAGACACCTCAGGGTCTTCGTTCTTAGGCTTATACCGTTGGTGGATGCTGATCGGGATCCTGTCCCTAACAAGAACCCCGCACTGAGCAGCAAATGCGTTCTTTGTCCGGATGGGTTCAAACGGTTCACCGTCACGCGTGATTGCTGTGATCTCAAACCTTTCATCCGAGCTCAACTTTTCTTGGGCCTCGTCTCCTTACGAAGTTGTGCTCGATCCGGAGGGCTAGAAAAAGAAGAAAGACGAGAGTTAATTAATATGTGTACATATACCAAAACAATGAATGCATCAATTAGCTAGTCGGCACAGGCTTAACTAATATAAATACCTGGCAGACTCGGTTCGGTCACGGAGCCGTCATCACGGTCTCCTTCTTGCACCGTCATTGGGTCACCGGAGCCATCATAATCATAGCCTGCTTCTTCACCCTGTCCTTCTAGACCATCGGTGTCTTTCAGAAACGAGAAGACGACATCGCTTCCTTCTGCGATTATGTCCCCCAACAACGCTTCTTGTGCTTCGTCTCGGGGGGTGTCCATAGTTTCTACAAATATTTACAACATGGCAATTATTATTCAAACATGACAGATGGAGATCGTAGCTAGTGGCAAACGTAGAACTAGCTAGCTAATCACAGTAAGGAATCATATTAATTAGTGGCCTCGACGCTGCTTCTCTAGCTAGGGTTTGGGGTGGCCTCGAGAATGCTTCAAGGAGGGCGTAATATCGACAACGACGAAATACACACACGGGAAAATAATGTTATCGGGGAGGGGGTATATCTGTTAGGAAACGTAGTAATTTCAAAAATTTTCCTACGATCACGCAAGACCATGGTGATGGCATAGCAACGAGAGGGAAGAGTATCCGTCCACGTACCCTCGTAGACCGAAAGCGGAAGCGTTATATCAACGCGGTTGATGTAGTCGTGCGTCTTCACGATCCGACCGATCCAAGCACCGAACGTCACGGCACCTCCGAGTTCTCGCACACGCTCAGCTCGATGACGATCCCGGACTCCGATCCAGCAAAGTGTCGGGGATGAGTTCCGTCAGACGACGGCGTGGTGGCGATGATGATGCTCCACCGACGCAGGGCTTCGCCTAAGCTCCATGACGATATGACTTCTCCGGCGCAGGGCTTCGCCTAAGCTCATGACGATATGACCGAAGTGGAATATGGTGGAAGGGGCACCGCACACGGCTAAGGAAAGATCCGTAGATCAACTTGTGTCTTGGGGTGCCCCTTGCCCCGTATATAAAGGAGCCAAGGGGAGGTGGCCGGCCCTAGGGGAGGCGCGCAAGGAGGAGTCCTACTCCCACCGGGAGTAGGACTCCCCTCTCCTAGTTGGACTAGGATTGGAGGAGGAAAGAGGAAGGCGCGCCCCCTTCCTTGTCCTATTCGGACTAGAGGGGAGGCGCGCAGCCCACCTTGGCCTGCCCTTCCTCTTCTCCTATGGCCCATTAAGGCCCATGGACCTCCCGGGGGTTCCGGTAACCTCCGGTACTCGGTAAAATCCGATTTCACCGGAACACTTCCGATGTCCAAATGTAGGCTTCCAATATATCAATCTTTATGTCTCGACCATTTCGAGACTCCTCGTCATGTCCGTGATCACATCCGGACTCGAACAACCTTGGTGCATCAATACTTATAAACTCATTATGAACTGTCATCGAAGCGTTAAGCGTGCGGACCCTACGGGTTCGAGAACTATGTAGACATGACCTAGAACTATTCTCGGTCAATAACCAATAGCGGAACCTGGATGCCCATATTGGTTCCTACATATTCTACTGAAGATCTTTATCGGTCAAACCGCATAACGACATACGTTGTTCCCTTTGTCATCGGTATGTTACTTACCCGAGATTCGATCGTCGGTATCCAATACCTAGTTCAATCTCGCTACCGGTAAGTCTCTTTACTCGTTCCTTAATACATCATCTCACAACTAACTCATTAGTTTGTAATGCTTGCAAGGCTTAAGTGATGTGTATTACCGAGAAGGCCCTAGAGATACCTCTCCGACAATCGGAGTGACAAAACCTAATCTCGAAATACGCCAACCCAACAAGTACCTTTGGAGACACCTGTAGTACTCCTTTATAATCACCCGATTCACGTTGTGACGTTTGGTAGCACCAAAGTGTTCCTCCGATGGCAGGAGTTGCATAATCTCATAGTTACAGGGAACATGTATGGGTCATGAAGAAAGCATTAACATACTAAGCGATCAAGTGTTAAGCTAACGGAATGGGTCATGTCAATCAGATCATTCAACTAATGATGTGACCTTGTTAATCAAATAACAACTCCTTGTTCATGGTTAGGAAACATAACCATCTTTGATTAACAAGCTAGTCAAGTAGAGGCATACTAGTGACATACTGTTTGTCTATATATTCACACATGTATTATGTTTCCGGTTAATACAATTCTAGCATGAATAATAAACATTTATCATGATATAAGGAAATAAATAATAACTTTATTATTGCCTCTAGGGCATATTTCCTTCAGTCTCCCACTTGCACTAGAGTCAATAATCTAGATTACAAAGTAATGATCCTAACACCCATGGAGTCTTGGTGCTGATCATGTTTTGCTCGTGGAAGAGGCTTAGTCAACGGGTCTGCAACATTCAGATCCGTATGTATTTTGCAAATCTCTATGTCTCCCACTTGGACTTGGTCCCGAATGGAATTGAAGCGTCTCTTGATATGCTTGGTCCTCTTGTGAAATCTGGATTCCTTTGCCAAGGCAATTGCACCGGTGTTGTCACGAGAAGATCTTCATTGGTCCCGATGCACTAGGTATGACACCTAGATCGGAGATGAACTCTTTCATCCAGACTCCTTCATTTGCTGCTTCCGAAGCAGCTATGTACTCCGCTTCACATGTAGATCCCGCCACGACGCTTTGTTTAGAACTGCACCAACCGACAGCTCCACCGTTTAATAAAAACACGTATCCGGTTTGCGATTTAGAATCGTCCGGATCGGTCAAAGCTTGCATCGACGTAACCATTTACGACTAGCTCTTTGTCACCTCCATATATGAGAAACATATCCTTAGTCCTTTTCGGGTATTTCAGGATGTTCTTGACCGCTGTCCATTGGATCCATTCTGGATTACTTTGGTACCTTCCTGCCAAGCTTTCAGCTAAGCATACGTCTTGTCTGGTACACAGCATTGCATACATGATATAGCCTATGGCTGAAGCATAGGGTACATCTTTCATTTTCTCTCTATCTTCTGCTGTGGTCGGGCATTGAGTCCGACTCAATCTTACACCTTGCAACACGGGTAAAAAACCTTTCTTTGCACGATCCATTTTGAACCTTTTCAAAACTTTATCAAGGTATGTGCTTTGTGAAAGTCCAATTAAGCGTCTTGATCTATCTCTATAGATCTTGATGCCCAATATGTAAGCAGCTTCACCGAGGTCTTTCATTGAAAAACTTTTATTCAAGTATCCTTTTATGCTATCCAGAAATTCTATATCATTTCCAATCAATAATATGTCGTCCACATATAATATCGGAAATGCTACAGAGCTCCCACTCACTTTCTTGTAAATACAGGCTTCTCCAAAAGTCTGTACAAACCCATATGCTTTGATCAGACTATCAAAACGTTTATTCCAACTCCGAGAGGCTTGCACCAGACCATAAATTGAACGTTTGGAGCTTGCACACTTTGTTAGCACCTTTTGGATCGACAAAACCTTCTGGTTGCATCATATACAACTCTTCTTCTAGAAATCCATTCAAGAATGCAGTTTTTACATCCATTTGCCAAATTTCATAATCATAAAATGCGGCAATTGCTAACATGATTCGGACGGACTTAAGCATCGCTTCTGGTGAGAAAGTCTCATCGTAGTCAACCCCTTGAACTTGTCGAAAACCTTTCGCAACAAGTCGAGCTTTGTAGAAACGATTACATTACCATCGGCGTCGGTCTTCTTCTTAAAGATCCATTTATTTTCAATGGCTTGCCGATCATCGGGCAAGTCAACCAAAGTCCATACTTTGTTCTCATACATGGATCCCATCTCAGATTTCATGGCTTCCAGCCATTTTGCGGAATCTGGGCTCACCATCGCTTCTTCATAGTTTGTAGGTTCGCCATGGTCAAGTAACATGACTTCCAGAATAGGATTACCGTACCACTCTGGTGCGTATTTTAATCTAGTTGACCTACGAGGTTCAGTAGCAACTTGATCTGAAACTTCATGATCATCATCATTAGCTTCTTCACTAATTGGTGTAGTGGTCACAGGAACCATTTCTTGTGATGAACTACTTTCCAATAAGGGAGCAGATCTGATTATCTCATCAAGTTCTACTTTCCTCCCACTCACTTCTTTCGAGAGAAACTCCTTCTCTAGAAAGAATCCGAATTTAGCAACGAAAATCTTGCCTTCAGATCTGTGATAGAAGGTGTACCCATGATCTCTTTTGGGTATCCTATGAAGACACATTTTCCGATTTGGGTTCGAGCTTATCTGGTTGAAGTTTCTTCACATAAGCATCGCAGCACCAAACTTTAAGAAACGACAACTTTGGTTTCTTGCCAAACCACAGTTCATAAGGCGTCGTCTCAACGGATTTTGACGGTGTCCTATTCAACGTGAATGCGGCCGTCTCTAAAGCATAACCCCAAAATGATAGCGGTAAATCGGAAATAGACATCATAGATCGCACCATATCTAGTAAAGTACACGATTACGGACGTTCGGACACACCATTTCTCTGTGGTGTTCGGGTGGCGTGAGTTGCTAAACTATTCCACATTGTTTCAAATGTAAACCAAACTCGTAACTCAAATATTCTCCTCCACGATCAGATCGTAGAAATTTTATTTTCTTGTTACGATGATTTTCCACTTCACTCTGAAATTCTTTGAACTTTTCAAATGTTTCAGATTTGTGTTTCATTAAGTAGATATACCCATATCTGCTCAAATCATCTGTGAAGGTGAGAAAATAACGATACCCGCCACAAGGCGTGCCTCAACATTCATTGGACCACAAACATCAGTATGTATGATTTCCAACAAATCAGTTGCTCGCTCCATAGTTCCGGAGAACGGCGTTTTGGTCATCTTGCCCATGAGGCACGGTTCGCAAGTACCAAGTGATTCATAATCAAGTGATTCCAAGCCCATCAAGATGGAGTTTCTTCATGCGTTTTACACCGATATGACCTAAACGGCGATTGCCACAAATAAGTTGCACTATCATTATCAACTCTGCATCTTTTGGTTTCAACATTATGAATATGTGTGTTACTACTTTCGAGATTCAACAAGAATAGACCATTCTTCAAGGGTGCATGACCATAAAAGATATTACTCATATAAATAGAACAACCATTATTCTCTCGATTTAAATGAATAACCGTCTCGCATTAAACAAGATCCAGATATAATGTTCATGCTCAACGTTGGCACCAAATAACAATTATTTAGGTCTAAAACTAATCCCGAAGGTAGATGTAGAGGTAGCGTGCCGAAGCGATCACATCGACTTTGGAACCATTTCAACAACGCATCGTCACCTCGTCCTTAGCCAATCTTCGCTTAATCCGTAGTTCCTGTTTCGAGTTGCAAATATTAGCAACAGAACCAGTATCAAATACCCATGTACTACTGCGAGTATTAGTAAGGTACACATCAATAACATGTATATCATATATACCTTTGTTCACCTTGCCATCCTTTTTATCCGCTAAATACTTGGGGCAGTTCCGCTTCCAAAGGTCCGTGCGCTTGCAGTAAAAACACTCGATTTCAGTGCTTAGGTCCAGACTTGGGTTTCTTCTCTTGATCAGCAACTTTCTTGCTGTTCTTTTTGAAGTTTCCCTTCTTCTTTCCTTTGCCCTTTTTGTTGAAACTAGTGGTCTTGTTGACCATCAACACTTGATGTTCTTTCTTGATTTCTACCTCCGCAGCTTTTAGCATTGCGAAGAGCTCAGGAATTGTCTTAGTCATCCCTTGCATATTATAGTTCATCACGAAGCTCTTGTAGCTTGGTGGCGATGATTGGAGAATTACATCAATGACACTATCATCCGGAAGATTAACTCCCAGCTGAATTAAGTGATTGTTATACCCGGACATTTTGAGTATGTGCTCACCGATGTAACTATTCTCCTCCATCTTGCAGCTATAGAACTTATTGGAGACTTCATATCTCTCAATCCGGGCATTTGCTTGAAATATTAACTTCAACTCCTGGAACATCTCATATGCTCCATGACGTTCAAAACGTCGTTGAAGACCCGGTTCTAAGCCGTAAAGCATGGCACACTGAACTATAGAGTAGTCATCAGCTCTGCTTTGCGACGTTCACAACTTCGGCTCAAGATCTCGCAGCGAACTGTCACCCAGCGGTGCTTCGGGGACGTAATTTTTACGTGCAGCAATGAGGATAATCCTCGTTACGGACCCGATCCGTGTAATTGCTACCATCATCTTTCAACTTTGCTTTCTCAAGGAACGCATTAAAATTCAACGGAACAACAAAGACGAGCCATCTATCCTCGGTAAACATATACAAGCAAAATACTATCAGGTACTAAGTTCATTATAAATTTAAGTTCAATTAATAATATTTAAAAAAAAACTCCCACTTAGACAGACATCTCTCTAGTCATCTAAGTGATCACGTGATCCATATCAACTAAACCGTGTCCGATCATCACGTGAGACGGAGTAGTTTCAATGGTGAACATCACTATGTTGATCATATCTACTATATGATTCACGTTCGACCTTTCGGTCTCCGTGTTCGAGGCCATATCTGTTATATGCTAGGCTCGTCAAGTTTAACCTGAGTATTCCGCGTGCGCAACTGTTTTGCACCGTTGTATTTGAACGTAGAGCCTATCACACCCGATCATCACGTGGTGTCTCAAAGACGAAGAACTTTCATAGCGGTGCATACTCGGGAGAACACTTCTTGATAATTTTTAGTGAGAGATCATCTTATAATGCTACCGTCAATCAAAGCAAGATAAGATGCATAAAGGATAAACATCACATGCAATCAATATAAGTGATATGATATGGCCATCATCATCTCGTGCTTGTGATCTCCATCTTCAAGCACCGTCATGATCACCATCGTCACCGCGCGACACCTTGATCTCCATCGTAGCATCGTTGTCGTCTCGCCAATCTTATGCTTCCACGACTATCACTACCGCTTAGTAATAAAGTAAAGCATTACATCGCGATTGCATTGCATACAATAAAGCGACAACCATATGGCTCCTGCCATTGCCGATAACTCGGTTACAAAACATGATCATCTCATACAATAAAATTTAGCATCATGTCTTGACCATATCACATCACAACATGCCCTGCAAAAACAAGTTAGACGTTCTCTACTTTGTTGTTGCAAGTTTTACGATGGCTGCTACGGGCTTAAGCAAGAACTCATCTTACCTACGCATCAAAACCACAACGATAGTTTGTCAAATAGACTCCGTTTTAACCTTCTCAAGGACCGGGCGTAGCCTTTTCGGTTCAACTAAAGTTGGAGAGACAGTCTTCCGCGAAGCCATCTATGTGCAAAGCACGCCGAGGGAACGGTCTCGCGTGGAAGAGTACGCGTAAGGTTGGTCCGGATCGTCTCGCCCAACAATACCGCTGAACCAAAGTATGACATGCTGGTAGGCGGTATGACTTGTATCGTCCACAACTCACTTGTGTTCTACTCGTGCAAATAACATCAAACCATAAAAACCTAGGCTCGGATGCCCTTTGTTAGGAAACGTAGTAATTTCAAAAAATTCCTACGATCACGCAAGACCATGGTGATGGCATAGCAACGAGAGGGAAGAGTATCCGTCCACGCACCCTCGTGAGACCGAAAGCGGAAGCGTTATATCAACGCTGGTTGATGTAGTCATACGTCTTCACGATCCGACCGATCCAAGTACCGAACGTACGGCACCTCCGAGTTCTGCACACGTTCAGCTCGATGACGATCCCCGGACTCCGATCCAGCAAAGTGTCGGGGATGAGTTTCGTCAGCACGACGGCGTGGTGACGATGATGATGCTCCACCGACGCAGGGCTTCGCCTAAGCTCCGCGACGATATGACTTCTCCGGCGCAGGGCTTCGCCTAAGCTCCGCGACGATAGAATATGGTGGAAGGGGGCACCGCACACGGCTAAGGAAAGATCCGTAGATCAACTTGTGTGTCATGGGGTGCCCCCCTGCCCCGTGATATAAAGGAGCCAAGGGGAGGTGGCCGGCCCTAGGGGAGGCGCGCAAGGAGGAGTCCTACTCCCACCGAGTAGGACTCCCTCTCCTAGTTGGACTAGGATTGGAGGAGGGGAAAGAGGGAAGGGGCGCCGCCCCCCCCTTCCTTGTCCTATTCGGACTAGAGGGGGGAGGGGGGCGCGCAGCCCACCTTGGCCTGCCCTTCCTCTTCTCCTATGGCCCATTAAGGCCCATGGACCTCCCGGGGGGTTCCGGTAACCTCCCGGTACTCCGGTAAAATCCCGATTTCACCCGGAACACTTCCGATGTCCAAATGTAGGCTTCCAATATATCAATCTTTATGTCTCGACCATTTCGAGACTCCTCGTCATGTCCGTGATCACATCCGGGACTCCGAACAACCTTCGGTGCATCAATACTTATAAACTCATTATGAACTGTCATCGAAGCGTTAAGCGTGCGGACCCTACGGGTTCGAGAACTATGTAGACATGACCTAGAACTATTCTCGGTCAATAACCAATAGCGGAACCTGGATGCCCATATTGGTTCCTACATATTCTACGAAGATCTTTATCGGTCAAACCGCATAACGACATACGTTGTTCCCTTTGTCATCGGTATGTTACTTACCCGAGATTCGATCGTCGGTATCCAATACCTAGTTCAATCTCGTTACCGGTAAGTCTCTTTACTCGTTCCTTAATACATCATCTCACAACTAACTCATTAGTTTGTAATGCTTGCAAGGCTTAAGTGATGTGTATTACCGAGAAGGCCCTAGAGATACCTCTCCGACAATCGGAGTGACAAAACCTAATCTCAAATACGCCAACCCAACAAGTACCTTTGGAGACACCTGTAGTACTCCTTTATAATCACCCAGTTACGTTGTGACGCTTTGGTAGCACCAAAGTGTTCCTCCGGTAAACGGAGTTGCATAATCTCATAGTTACAGGAACATGTATGGGTCATGAAGAAAGCATTAACATACTAAGCGATCAAGTGTTAAGCTAACGGAATGGGTCATGTCAATCAGATCATTCAACTAATGATGTGACCTTGTTAATCAAATAACAACTCCTTGTTCATGGTTAGGAAACATAACCATCTTTGATTAACAAGCTAGTCAAGTAGAGGCATACTAGTGACATACTGTTTGTCTATATATTCACACATGTATTATGTTTCCGGTTAATACAATTCTAGCATGAATAATAAACATTTATCATGATATAAGGAAATAAATAATAACTTTATTATTGCCTCTAGGGCATATTTCCTTCAATATCGACCCCCCCCCCCCACGTGTTGAAGTTATCGGGAGGGGTTTATATCGACAACGACGACATACGTACATGGGAAAATAATATTATCGGGGAGGGTATATCGCCCCACGTGTTGAAGTTATCGGGAGGGTATATCAACCCCTCGTGTTGAAGTTATCGGGAGGGTATATATCAATTTACGTGTTGAAGTTATCGAGGAGTTTATATCGACACAACATACGTACATGAAAATAATATTATCGGGAGGGTATATCGAATTCCCCACATGTTGAAGTTATCATGACGACAAACCCGATAAAACATAAGAAAACAAAGAAGAAATAAAAGAGGAGAAGAAAAAGGAATAGAGGAGAAGATCGAAGAAAAAAAAGAAAAAAGGAGAAGAAGAAAGGAATAGAGAAGAAGAAAAATAGAATTTTTTTTCTTCTCGTCTATTCCTTTCTTCTTCTCCTTCTTCTTCTTTTTCTCTTCTTATTTATTTCTCCTCTTCTCTTCCTTTCTTCCTCTTCTTATTTCCCTTTTTCCTCTCATTCTTTTAGTATTGCTTGTTTTTTTAAAATGTTCAAATAGAAAATTTTGAAAAAAAAGTAAAGGTTTTGCCTAATGCATTGTTCATATTTCATCAACATATATGCATACAAAAAAGCATACATACATATATACATGCAAAAAAAGCATACATACATACATATATACAAAAAAAGCATACATACTTTCCTAGCTAGCAAAAAAACATACATACATACATATATATATTTTTTGCGGCAGGGGGCAGGGCAGGGGCGCGGCGGCTCACTATGGGCGGCGTCGGCGACGGCGAGGTCGGGGCCGACCTGAGGCAGAGGCGGTGGCGGGCGGGGCAGGGCGGCTGGGCGGCGATGGCGCTGGGCTGGCTCGGGACGACATCGGCGACGGCGACGGCGAGGCACGACGGCGACGGCGACGGCTGGCGAGGGGCAGGGCGGCGGGCGGCGTCGGGCAGCGGACGACGTCGATCTGGGCAGCCTGGCGGCGTCGTCGGGTGGGCCGGGGGGCAACTGGCGATGAGTTCGTCAAATTTCCTAAGTGCTACTTATATACCCAGGCCTTTGGTCCCGGTTCGTGGCACCAACCGCGACCAGTTCCCCCTTTAGTCCCGGTTGGTGGCACCAACCGGAACCAAAGGCCAATTTTCGGCAGCCCAAAGGGCGGGAAGCGGCGGCTTTTGGTCCCGGTTGGTAGCACCAACCGGGACTAAGGGGGGGGGCATTGGTACCGGTTCCTGCCACCAACCGGGACCAATGCACCCCTTTAGTCCCGGTTGGTGCCACCAACCGGGACCAAAGATTCTCTTGCCAGCGTCATGACAAAGTTTAGTCCCACCTTGCTAGTTGAGAGGCGCTCGGAGTGGTTTATAAGCCCCACTGCGGCTACCCTCTCGAGCTCCTCTCAAATGCAGGCTTACGGGCCTAATCTCACACTGTGCTGCCTGTGGGCCTATTGGACCCTCTGCGGGCCTCAATCCTGGCCTAGGATGGGTTTCTAGTCGTATTCAGGCCGTGGTGGCCCAATAGGTGGCAGTTTTTTTCTAGTTTTTTTATTTTGTTTTTTGCATTATTTATTTTCTTTTGGTTTTTGCTTTATTTTTTAATTCTTTTTGCTTTTAATTTTAGAAAAATTATAAACTTTCTGTTGGTGCCATTAGTTTTCAAATTTGAAAACACTTTTTTTGTTTTCTTTGTTGCTTTATTTATTTTATTTTGTTTCTACTTACAACAAAATACTTATTGTTGCTATTTTTATTTTGTTTCCAGTTTTTTTGTTTTGTTTTATGCATTATTTATTTTGTTTCCATATGTCCACTATATGTAACCATAATATGCGTCCTTTCCAATCTCGGTGGCTGCATCAAAGCGGACATCCATTGCCGGTTCATCTGCGTGCATTATATATAATTAAGTGTGTCAAAAATCATTACAGAACATCATGAATAGTTAATTAAGTGACCAAATTAATAGAAGTTCATCATCACATTAAAACCAAAGTACATACATAGTTCTCATCTAACAACATAAAACTCTGCAGATCATCTAAATTAATTAAACCAAACATTGAAACTATGTAAAACATTTCAATGCGAAAACAAATGCGATCATAATCGCAACCAAGGTAACAACTGATCCAACGGCATAATGATACCAAGCCTCGGTATGAATGGCATATTTTCTAATCTTTCTAATCTTCAATCGCATTGCATCCATCTTGATCTTGTGATCATCGGCGACATCCGCAACATGCAACTCCAATATCATCTTCTCCTCCTCAATTTTTCTTATTTTTTCCTTCAAGAAATTGTTTTCTTCTTCAACTAAATTTAACCTCTCGACAATAAGGTCGGTTGGAATTTCCGGTTCAACAACCTCCTAGATAAATAAAATCTATGTCACGTTGTTCAGCATAATTTTCATAAACAATAAATGAATCAGTAGTTATGAAAAGATAATATATACCACATCCTTATCATATACAGGACGAGGGCCAATGGGGGGCGGATACCAAAGCCATCGCACTATATAAGATGCAATAATAAAAGTAAGAAAATAATACAAGTATCTATCTAAACATACAAGTAATAATATATTTTTTTCAGAAAGAAGATAAGAACAAGAGGCTCACCACGGTGGTGCCGGCGATGAGATCGGCGCGGGCGATCGACGGCGGTGAAGACGGAGACGGGACGTGACAGACCGCTAAACCTAAACATGTTGGAAATATGCCCTAGAGGCAATAATAAATTAGTTATTATTATATTTCCTTGTTCATCATAATCGTTTATTACCCATGCTATAATTGTATTGATAGGAAACTCAGATACATGTGTGGGTACATAGACAACACCATGTCCCTAGTAAGCCTCTAGTTGACTAGCTCGTTGATCAATAGATGGTTACGGTTTCCTGACCATGGACATTGGATGTCGTTGATAACGGGATCACATCATTAGGAGAATGATGTGATGGACAAGACCCAATCCTAAGCCTAGCACAAAGATCGTAGTTCGTATGCTAAAGCTTTTCTAATGTCAAGTATCATTTCCTTAGACCATGAGATTGTGCAACTCCGGATACAGTAGGAATGCTTTGGGTGTACCAAAGCGTCTGGCAACTGGGTGACTATAAAGGTGCACTACGGGTATCTCCGAAAGTGTCTGTTGGGTTGGCACGAATCGAGACTGGGATTTGTCACTCCGTTTGACGGAGAGGTATCTCTGGGCCCACTCGGTAGGACATCATCATAATGTGCACAATGTGACCAAGGGGTTGATCACGGGATGATGTGTTACGGAACGAGTAAAGAGACTTGCCGGTAACGAGATTGAACAAGGTATCGGGATACCGACGATCGAATCTCGGGCAAGTACAATACCGCTAGACAAAGGGAATTGTATACGGGATTGATTGAATCCTTGACATCGTGGTTCATCCGATGAGATCATCGCGGAACATGTGGGAGCCAACATGGGTATCCAGATCCCGCTGTTGGTTATTGACCGGAGAACGTCTCGGTCATGTTCGCATGTCTCCGAACCCGTAGGGTCTACACACTTAAGGTTCGATGACGCTAGGGTTATAAAGGAAGTTTGTATGTGGTTACCGAATGTTGTTCGGAGTCCCGGATGAGATCCCGGACGTCACAGGAGTTCCGGAATGGTCCGGAGGTAAAGATTTATATATGGGAAGTCCTGTTTTGGTCACCGGAAAAGTTTCGGGCGATATCGGTAATGTACCGGGACCACCGGGAGGGTCCCGGGGGTCCACCAAGTGGGGCCACATGCTCCAGAGGCATACATGGGCCAAGTATGAGAGGGCACCAGCCCCTAGGTGGGCTAGGGCGCCTCCACCATGGCCCATGCGGTTAGAAGGGAGAGGGGCAAACCCTAAGGCGAGATGGGCCCTAAGGCCCATACTCCTGCGCCTCCCTCTCCTCCCCCTTGTGGCCGCCACCCATAGATGGGTTTTGGGGGCTGCCGCCCCTCTAGGGGTGGGAACCCTAGAGGGGGCGCACCCTCCTCCCCTTTCCCTATATATATGAGGCCTAGGGGCTGCCCAATACACGCGAGTCTATCTCTCGTTGGTGCAGCCCTGCGTCTCTTCTTCCTCCTCCTCCTCTCTGGTGATGCTTGGCGAAGCCTGCGAGATTGCCACGCTCCTCCACCACCACCACGCCGTTGTGCTGCTGCTGGATGGAGTCTTCCTCAACCTCTCCTCTCTCCTTGCTGGATCAAGGCGTGGGAGGCGCCACCGGAGCTGTACGTGTGTTGAACGCGGAGGTGCCGTCCGTTCGGCACTAGGATCTCCGGTGATTTGGATCACGACGAGTACGACTCCTTCAACCCCGTTCTCATGAACGCTTCCGCTTAATGATCTACAAGGGTATGTAGATGCACTCTCCCTCCCCTCGTTGCTGGTTTCTCCATAGATAGATCTTGGTGACACGTAGGAAAATTTTGAATTTCTGCTACGTTCCCCAACAGTGGCATCATGAGCTAGGTCTATTGCGTAGATTCTTTGCACGAGTAGAACACAAAGTAGTTGTGGGCGTTGATTTTGTTCAATATGCTTACCGTTACTAGTCCAATCTTGTTTCGACTGTATTGTGGGATGAAGCGGCCCGGACCGACCTTACACGTACTCTTACGTGAGACAGGTTCCACCGGTGACATGCCTTTGGGTGCATAAGGTGGCTAGCGGGTGCCGATCTCTCCCACTTTAGTCGGATCGGATTCGATGAAAAGGGTCCTTATGAAGGGTAAATAGCAATTGACATATCACGTTGTGGTTTTGCGTAGGTAAGAAACGTTCTTGCTAGAAACCCATAGCAGCCACGTAAAACATGCAAACAACAATTAGAGGACGTCTAACTTGTTTTTGCAGGGTATGCTATGTGATGTGATATGGCCAAGAAGAATGTGATGAATGATATGTGATGTATGAGATTGATCATGTTCTTGTAATAGGATTCACGACTTGCATGTCGATGAGTATGACAACCGGCAGGAGCCATAGGAGTTGTCTTTATTTATTGTATGACCTGCTTGTCATTAAACAACGCCATGTAATTACTTTACTTTATTGCTAACCGGTAGCCATAGTAGTAGAAGTAATAGTTGGCGAGACAACTTCATGAAGACACGATGATGGAGATCATGATGATGGAGATCATGGTGTCATGCCGGTGACGATGATGATCATGGAGCCCGAAGATGGAGATCAATGGAGCTATATGATATTGGCCATATCATGTCACTACTATATAATTGCATGTGATGTTTATTATGTTTATGCATCTTGTTTACTTAAAGCGACGGTAGTAAATAAGATGATCCCTTACAACAATTTCAAGAAGTGTTCTCCCTAAGCGTGCACCGTTGCTAAAGTTAAAGTTCGTCGCTTCTAAGCACCACGTGATGATCGGGTGTGATGGATTCTTATGTTCACATACAACGGGTGTTGACGAGCCTAGCATGTACAGACATGGCCTCGAGACACACGCAATACACTTAGGGTTAACTTGACGAGCCTAGCATGTACAGACATGGCCTCGGAACACAGAGACCGAAAGGTCGAGCATGAGTCGTATAGTAGATACGATCAACATGAAGATGTTCACCGATGATGACTAGTCCGTCTCACGTGATGATCGGACACGGCCTAGTTGACTCGGATCATGTAATCACTTAGATGACCAGAGGGATGTCTAACTCAGTGGGAGTTCATAAGATGAACTTAATTATCATGAACATAGTCAAAAGACCATTTGCAAATTATGTCGTAAGCTCGCTTTAGTTCCACTTTGTTTAGATATGTTCCTAGAGAAAATATAGTTGAAAGTTGAAAGTAGCGATTATGCGGATGAGAAAGCTTATGTCCTTAATGCACCGCTCGGTGTGCTGAACCCCAAACGTCGTTTGTGGATGTTGCGAACATCGGACATACACGTTTTGATAACTACGTGATAGTTCATTTAAACGGTTTAGAGTTGAGGCACCAAAGACGTTTTCGAAACGTCACGGAACATATGAGATGTTTCGAGGGCTGAAATTGGGATTTCAGGCTCGTGCCCACGTCAAGAGGTATAAGACCTCCGACGATTTTCTTAGCCTGCAAACTAAGGGAGAAAAGCTCAATCGTTGAGCTTGTGCTCAGATTGTCTGAGTGCAACAATCACTTGAATCGAGTGGGAGTTGATCTTCCATATGAGATAGTGATGTTTCTCCAAAGACGTTGCCACCAAGCTACTAGAGCTTCGTGATGAACTATAACATGTCAGGGATAGATATGATGATCCTTGAAGTGTTCACGATGTTTGACACATGAAAGTAGAAGTCAAGTAGAGCATCAATTGTTGATGGTTGGTAAAACCACTAGTTTCAAGAAGGGCAAGGGCAACAAGGGATACTTCATGAAACGGCAAAAACAGTTGCTGCTCTAGTGAAGAAACCCAATGTTGAACCCAAACCCGAGACTAAGTGCTTCTGTAATAAGGGGAACAACCACTGGAGCAAAATTACCCTAGATACTTGGTAGATAAGAAGGCTGGCAAGGTCGATAGAAGTATATTGGATATACATTATGTTAATGTGTACTTTACTAGTACTCCTAGTAGCACCAGGGTATTAGATACCGTTCGGTTGCTAAGTGTTAGTAACTCGAAACAAAAGCTACGGAATAAGCGGAAACTAGCTAAAGGTGAGCTGACGATACGTGTTGGAAGTGTTTCCAAGGTTGATGTGATCAAGCATCGCACGCTCCCTCTACCATCGAGATTGGAGTTAAACCTAAAATTATTATTTGGTGTTTGCGTTGAGCATAGACATGATTGGATTATGTCTATCGCAATACGGTTATTCATTTAAGGAGAATAATGGTTACTCTATTTTGAATAACACCTTCAATGGTCTTGCACCTAAAGAAATGGTTTATTGAATCTCGATCGTAGTGATACACATTTTCATGCCAAAAGATATAAGATAGTAATGATAGTACCACTTACTTGTGGCACCGCCATGTAAGTCATATTGGTGTAAACGCATGAAGAAGCTCCATGTTGATGGATCTTTGGACTCACTCGTTTTGAAAAGTTTGAGACATGCGAACCATGTCTATTGGTGTATACGCATGAAGAAACTCCATGCAGATGGATCGTTTGGACTCACTTGATTTTGAATCACTTGAGATATGCAAATCATACCACATGGGCAAGATGACCTGAAAAGCCTCGGTTTCAAAGAAGATGGAACAAGATAGCAACTTGTTGGAAGTAACACATTTTGATATGTGCAGTCCAATGAGTGCTGAGGCATGCAGTGAATATCGTTATGTTCTTACTTCACAGATGATTCGAGTAGATGTTGAGTGTATTTATTTGATGAAACACAAGTCTGAATTATTGAATGGTTCAAGTAATTTCAGAGTGAAGTTTAAGATCTTCGTGACAAGAGGATAGAATGTCTATGATATGATCATATAGATGAATATCCGAAGTTACGTAGTTTTGGCACACAATTAAGACATTGTGCAAATTGTTTCACAATTAATACCGCACGGAACACCATAGTGTGATGGTGTGTCCGAACATCATAGTTGCACTCTATTGGATATGGTGCGTACCATGATATCTCTTATCGAATTACCACTATCGTTCATGGGTTAGGCATTAGAGACAACCACATTCACTTTAAAATAGGGAACCACGTAATTCCGTTGAGACGACACCGTTTTGAACTATGGTTTGGAGAAACCTAAGTTGTCGTTTCTTAAAAGTTTGGGGCTGCGACGCTTATGTGAAAAAGTTTCAGGTTGATAAGCTCGAACCCAAAGAGGATAAAATGCATCTTCATAGAACACCCAAAACAGTTGGGTATACCTCCTAATTCAGATCCGAAAGCAATAGGGATTGTTTCTTGAATCGGGTCCTTTCTCGAAAAGTTGAGTGGGAGGATGGTGGAGACTTGATGAGGTTATTGAACCATCACTTCAACCAGGTGTGTGTATCGAGGTGAAGTTGTTCTGTGGCACCTACACCAATTGAAGTGGAAGCTTATGATAGTGATCATGAAGTTTCGGATCAAGTCACCATCGTACCTCGTGGGGTGACAAGGATACGTACTACTTGAGTGGTACAGTAATCCTGTCTTGAAGGTCATGTTGCTAGACAACAATGAACCTACGAGCTATGGAGAAGCGATGGTGGGCCCAAATTCTGACAAATGGTTAGAAGCCATGAAATCCGAGATAGGATCCATGTATCAGAACAAAACATGGACTTTGGTGGACTTGCCCGATGATCGGCAAGCCATTGAGATAAATGGATCTTTAAGAAGAAGACAGACGTGGATGGTAATGTCACCATCTATGAAGCTCGACTTGTGGCGAAGAATTTTTCACAAGTTCAAGGAGTTGACTACGATGAGATTTTCTCATCCGTAGCGATGCTTAAAGTCCGTCGGAATCATGTTAGCATTAGCTGCATTTATGAAATCTGGCAGATGGATGTCAAAACGAGTTTCCTTACCAAGTTTCGTAAGGAAAGGTTGTATGTGATACAATCAGAAATGTTTTGTCGATCCTAAGGATGCTAAAAGGTATGCTAGCTCTAGCGATCCTTCCATGGACTGGAGTAAGCATCTCGGAGTTCGAATGTGCACTGTGATAAGATGATCAAAGATTTTAGGTTTATACAAAGTTTATGAGAAACTTGTATTTCCAAAGAAGTGAGTGGGAGCACTATAGAATTTCTGATGAGTATATGTTGTTGACATATTGATGATCAGAAATGGTGTAGAAATTTCTGGAAAGCATACATGGTTATTTGAAAGGTGTTTTCAATAGAAAACCTGGATTAAGCTACTTGAACATTGAGCATCAAGATCTATAAGGATAGATCAAAACGCTTAATGGTACTTTCAAATGAGCACATACCTTGACATAATCTTGAAGGTGTTCAAGATGGATCGATCAAAGAATGAGTTCTTGCACGAGTTGTAAGGTATGAAGTTAAGAGTTAAAGCTTCGACCACGGCAGAAAAGAGAGAAAGGACGAAGGTCGTCCCCTATGCCTTAGACATAGGGTCTATAGCATGCTATGCTGTGTACCGCACCGGAAGTGTGCCTTGCCATGAGTCAGTCAAGGGGTACAAGAATGATCCAGGAACGGATCATTGGACAGCGGTCAAAATTATCCTTAGAAAAATAAGGGAATATTTCTCGATTATGGAGGTGATAAAGAGTTCGGCGTAAAGGGTTACGTCGATGCAAGCTTTAACACCTATCCGAATGACTCTGAGGAGCAAAACGGATACGTATAGTGGGGCAACCATTTGGAATAGCTCCAAGTGGAGCGTGGAAGCAGCATTTACAATATGACATAGAGAATTGCAAAGTACACACGAATCTGAAAGGTTCAGACCCGTTGACTAAAACCTCTCACAAGCAAAACATGATCAAACCTCAGAACTCATTGAGTCTTAATCACATGATGATGTGAACTAGTTTACAGACACTAGTAAACTCTTTGGATGTTGGTCACATGGCGATGTGACCTATCAGTGTTAATCACATGACGATGTGAACTAGATTATTGACTCTAGTGCAAGTGGGAGACTGTTGGAAATATGCCCTAGAGGCAATAATAAATTAGTTATTATTATATTTCCTTGTTCATGATAATCGTTTATTACCCATGGTATAATTGTATTGATAGGAAACTCAGATACATGTGTGGGTACATAGACAACACCATGTCCCTAGTAAGCCTCTAGTTGACTAGCTCGTTGATCAATAGATGGTTACGGTTTCCGACCATGGACATTGGATGTCGTTGATAACGGGATCAC
This sequence comes from Aegilops bicornis, assembly GCA_021605145.1. NCBI lineage: Eukaryota > Viridiplantae > Streptophyta > Magnoliopsida > Poales > Poaceae > Aegilops > Aegilops bicornis. Next base: position 784,853,161 of record CM038670.1, read on the forward strand.
ATCATTAGGAGAATGATGTGATGGACAAGACCCAATCCTAAGCCTAGCACAAAGATCGTAGTTCGTATGCTAAAGCTTTTCTAATGTCAAGTATCATTTCCTTAGACCATGAGATTGTGCAACTCCCGGATATAGTAGGAATGCTTTGGGTGTACCAAAGCGTCACAACGTAATCGGGTGACTATAAAGGTGCACTATGGTATCTCCGAAAGTGTGCATTGGGTTGGCACGAATCGAGACTGGATTTGTCACTCCGTTTGACGGAGAGGTATCTCTGGGCCCACTCGGTAGGACATCATCATAATGTGCACAATGTGACCAAGGGGTTGATCACGGGATGATGTGTTACGGAACGAGTAAAGAGACTTGCCGGTAACGAGATTGAACAAGGTATCGGGATACCGACGATCGAATCTCGGGCAAGTACAATACCGCTAGACAAAGGGAATTGTATACGGGATTGATTGAGTCCTTGACATCGTGGTTCATCCGATGAGATCATCGCGGAACATGTGGGAGCCAACATGGGTATCCAGATCCGCTATTGGTTATTGACCGGAGAACGTCTCGGTCATATGCAGATGTCTCCCGAACCCGTAGGGTCTACACACTTAAGGTTCGATGGCGCTAGGGTTATAAAGGAAGTTTGTATGTGGTTACCGAATGTTGTTCGAGTCGGATGAGATCTGGGCGTCACCGGGAGTTCGGAATGGTCCGGAGGTAAAGATTTATATATGGGAAGTCTGTTTTGGTCACCGGAAAAGTTTGGGTGATATCGGTAATATCTGGGACCACCGGGAGGGTCCCAGTCCACCAAGTGGGGCCACATGCTCCAGAGGCATACATGGGCCAAGTATGAGAGGGCACCAGCCCCACGTGGGCTAGGGCGCCTCCCCACCATGGCCCATGCGGCTAGAAGGGAGAGGGGCAAACCCTAAGGCGAGATGGGCCCTAAGGCCCATACTCCTGCGCCTCCCTCTCCTCCCCCTTGTGGCCGCCACCCATAGATGGGTTTGGGGGCTGCCGCCTCTAGGGGTGGGAACCCTAGAGGCGCACCCTCCTCCCTTCCCCTATATACATGAGGCCTAGGGGCTGCCCAATACACGCGATTCTATCTCTCGTTGGTGCAGCCCTGCGTCTCTTCTTCCTCCTCCTCCTCTCTTGTGATGCTTGGCGAAGCCCTGCAAGATTGCCACGCTCCTCCACCACCACCACGCCGTTGTGCTGCTGCTGGATGGAGTCTTCCTCAACCTCTCCCTCTCTCCTTGCTGGATCAAGGCGTGGGAGACGTCACCGGCTGTACGTGTGTTGAACGCGGAGGTGCCATCCGTTTGGCACTAGGATCTCCGGTGATTTGGATCACGACGAATCTGACTCCTTCAACCCCGTTCTCATGAACGCTTCCGCTTAATGATCTACAAGGGTATGTAGATGCACTCTCCCTCCCCTCGTTGCTGGTTTCTCCATAGATAGATCTTGGTGACACGTAGGAAAATTTTGAATTTCTGCTACGTTCCCCAACAAAACAAATATTGAGGAAAATGGAGTTTGGAGGTCGAGCTTGGAGAGGAGAAAGTTAAGTAGTGTGGCTCGGGCATGCCATCGAACACCTCGTGTGCATAGGAGGTGAGCTAGAGCACCACAAAGCTCTCCAACGGCCTGGCAGAAAAACAGAGCAGTGAAGTGCTCTACTCGCCGGCGAGGGGTATATATAAGCAATTCATTGGTCCCGGTTCATGGCATGAACCAAGACTAAAGGGCAGCCTTTGGTCCCTGTTCAAGCCACCAACCGGGATCAATGGTGGTGGGCCAGGAGCGAGGCCCATTGGTCCCGGTTCGTCCCACCAACCGGGACCAAAAGGTCCAGACGAACCGGGACCAATGGCCCACGTGGCCCGGCCGGCCCCCGGGGCTCACGAACCGGGTCCAATGTGTCCCTGTTCTGGATTGAACCGGGACTAATGGGCTGACCCGGCCTGGACCATTGCCCCCTTTTCTACTAGTGTGGGTTGATCACCTGGCTTGTTCCTTTAGCATATATTTCAAGCACTTGTTTAATCTGTTCTGCTTCCTCACTGTCAGCCTTGAAAAATTGCAAGGTATCATCAGCGAAGAGTAAGTGGTAGATACCCGGGGCACATCGGCACACCTTGAACGGCGAAATAGAGCCATGGGACGCTTCACGGTGTAACAGAGCGGAAAGGCCATCGGCAACAAACAGGAACAAAAATGGAGATAGCAGATCACTTTGGCAAAGACCTTTGGACAGACAGAACAAATCAAGAAGGGTTCCATTAAATTTTACCGAATAGCTCACCGATGTCACACAGGACATAATCCAATCCACCCACCGGGGAGCGAAACCCAAACTCTACATCATTCTTCTCAGAAAATCTCAGTTAACCCTGTCATACGCCTTTGATAAATCCAACTTATACACACAATAAGAATATTGCTCCTTTTTGCAGTGCTCAATGGCATGGAAACATTTAAATGCTATCAAAGCATTATCAGTAATCATACGATCTAAATGTGTAGCTTAACTGCGAGTCTTAAAATGAGGTACAGGAGCCGAGCCTAGCTGCTTGGGCGCTTGGCATGCAAGGTGCTGCTGAGCCGAGAGCAGCTAGGCACAGCTCCCATACTTATTTCGAGACTCATACTTAATCTGCACATTTAGATTGGAGATTCAGATGGCGACAAAAATGACCGATAGTGCATTTTTTTTAGAAAAGGAGGATGTCCCCTGGCCTCTGCATCTGGGAGATGCATGCGGCCACTTTATTGATTATTCTCGTTGACCTTACAAAGTATTACAACAATATGCCTGAATCCGCTATCTTGGCAACATATGCCACTAATCCTATCCATATGATGAAGGGATGCTAGCTGAGCCAAATACCCAGACCACTCACCTAAACCTATCGTCAAAAGCCGGAAGCCCCCAGCCGAGTCACATACCGGGTCTGGGGCACAAACCGATCTTTCGAACTCACATGTGTCGTCGCCGCCATCTTTCACAGGTCCGTCTTCAGAGCAGATATTGAGGCTTCTACCTTGTTAGGCCACTCTGCCATCGACGCCACCATGACGCCAGACAGCCACCTTCTCCTGCGCGAGTCCATCTACCCGCATCGGGCGCCGAGTCTCCGCTGCTCCACGCCGCCGAGATCCGCCGTCTTCGATGCGGAGGAGGAAACACCGCTCCACCTCTGGGCGCATCGCCGACCACCTGCCGCGATGCCATGCAAGTCCAGCTCTGGGAAAGCACGGAGGGAATCACGATCTTCAAGGCAGCGCCCTCGGGAGGAAGCGATGTCATGCCATCGTCCGGTCCTGCACCGCAGGTCTGGCTTTCACCGAAGAAAGTGACCCGAGAGCGGAGGAGGTCGGAGAACTCCACAACGTCCCCCAGGAGGAGAGCGACATCCGCAGACACCGCGCCGTCGACTTTCGCCCGGAGCAACCCTACCTCCGCACCCTCACGCTGCCGGACGAGGATGAGGAAACCCCAGCGCCGCCAGCATGCGATCCCACTGGCCCAAGCACCTCTTGCGCGGCGGCGGCGCCATCACCACGGACGACCACCAACCTCACCGCCGGCCGAAGCCAACGGCCAGATCGGCCGAGCCCGCCATGGCCAGATCTGAAACCTCGGGACGCCGTCGCATCGAGGCAACCACGAGCAGCCGGCAGCCCATCACCCGCGAGAGGACGAGAACGCCGTGCCGAGCAGCCGCCACGCCGGCCGGAGACGCCGAGGGTGAGACCCCCACAATCACGGGCTCACGCCGGCGACCTAGGCCGAAGCTGAGAGATCCCGCCGTCACCGTCCTCCGGCGCGGGCTTCGCCCGGCGGATTCATCCGGCAACGGCGAGAGGGGAGGCGTGATGTAGAGGGGGACGGCGGCGGCGTTCCTAGGGTTCCCCCGAGCCGCCCTGGGGACGACGCGGGGGTCTACAATAGTCAATATGTCGACCGATAGTGCCTATGATATTTACTTCATGACAACTGTGTGCTGCACGTACAGCCACAAACTAGTATAGCAGCAAGTAGCTATCTAGTTTGACCCGGCCGGGATGAATGCATGGCTTATCTGTAGACTTTTATTTGAGAAAGGCTTATCTGTAGACAATAGTAGTACTGTACCATTTAGTCCAAGCTTGTCTTAGTCTAAGTATCTGACCACGATACACAAACTTGGAAACATTTGCCCCAGCCGGGGTCGCTCGATCGGGTAACGTGCACATCGAATTTGCGGCGGTCGACAGCATACGTACCCCGATCGATCACGACACCATGCTTCCTCTTGCTCCATTTTCCACGTCCCACACGCACGATCAGTACGAGTACGAATTGTGCTAGGTGGTGCGTAGCCGTAGTTCTGTCCTTGCTGGAGTTACATCAACCGCACACCGACGTAACCATGTTTTCCCGAGGAACGACAAGGAACACCACCTTTTCATTTAGATGAAAGAAGGATATTTACACACACAAAATTGGATATTTACAAGAACAACGACGCTACTATACGCGCATGTATCCCTTCAGCCCAAACCTATCCGTCTGAACGTGGCGGCTCGATTTTCCCACTGCATGCTCACCAACTCCCAGCGTTGAAACACCACACCGCCACAGGTACCACCGTTGAACTGAACACAAGCGGCACTGTCAACCGGCTACAGTGCATGGAGGAGCTACTAGCCAGTGATGTGGTTGGTCTGCTCGACCGTGTCGTTGCATTCGTTGGAGCAGTGCAATAGCTACAGGTACCACGCATGCATGTGCATGCATGAAGAGCCGCAGACACGGTGCTCGTGGGAGCAGTACACGTCCACGTCGACGACTGACCGGCGCCGAGAAATCATAACCTTCACCCAGAAGATAATTATTAGAAAATCGTATTCAGCTGACATGTTCAGCCGTAGCGTTCACCTACCCTCGTTTGATCCCTTCTCGTGCATGAACAATCTCTGGCTAGCTCAGCCTCCATCTCTACTTCTCTAGGTACGGCTATCTATATATATACATCACTGGACAACTTTAGCTAACAGCTCACTGCGCCGCACGGTCAGCTAGCTAGCACACTTCCTAGCCCTAGTGATACAAGGTTTTTGTTTTCTTTGTAACATAACCTTGCACTTGTCGCCATGAAGATCACCGTGCTCTCCTCCAGGCCCGTCAAGCCCGATTACGGCGCCTGCGGTGCACCTCCGGGCAGCACGGCCGACGTCGTCCCGCTCACAGTGCTCGACAAGGCCAACTTCGACGCGTACATCTCCGTCATCTACGCCTTCCGCCCGCCGGCGCCGCCCAACGCCGTCCTTGAGGTCGGCCTGGCCAGGGCGCTGGTGGACTACCGCGAGTGGGCCGGGCGGCTCGGCGTCGACGCGGCCAGCGGTGACCGCGCGATCCTGCTCACCGACGCAGGAGCGCGGTTCGTGGAGGCGACGGCCGACGTGGCGCTGGACAGCGTCATGCCGATGAAGCCCACGCCGGAGGTGCTGAGCCTGCACCCGAGCGGCGACGACGGGCCCGAGGAGCTGATGCTCATCCAGGTCACGCGCTTCGCGTGCGGGTCCATCGTCGTGGGGTTCACCGCGCAGCACCTCGTGTCCGACGGCCGAGCCACCAGCAACTTCTTCCTCGCTTGGAGCCAGGCTACCCGCGGCGTCGCCGTCGACCCCGTCCCGGTGCACGACCGCGCCTCCTTCTTTAAACCACGCGATCCGCCGCAGGTTGAGTACGAGCACCGCGGCGTGGAGTTCAAGCCCTACGAGGAGGTCGACGAAGGCCACGCCGGGGACGGCGACGTGGTGGTGGTAAACAAGGTGCACCTAAGCCTGGAGTTCATCTCCAAGCTCAAGTCGAGGGCGTCGGTGGGAGCGCACCGGCCGTACAGCACGCTGCGGTGCTTGGTGGCACACCTCTGGCGGTGCGTGACAAAGGCGCGCGGGCTCGATGGGAGCGTTTCCACAAGCGTTGCCATCGCCGTGGACGGTCGAGCTCGGATGAGCCCGCAGGTGCCGGACGGCTACACCGGCAACGTTGTCCTCTGGGCGCGGCCCACCGCCACGGCGCAGGAGCTCGTGACGAGGCCGCTGCAGCACGTGGTGGAGCTCATCAACCGGGAGGTGGCCCGGATCAACGGCGGCTACTTCGAGTCGTTCATCGACTTCGCCAGCTCCGAGGCAGTGCAGAAGGAGCGGCTGGTGGCGACGGCCGACGCGGCGGAGATGGTGCTGAGCCCCAACATCGAGGTGGACAGCTGGCTGCGGATCCCGTTCTACGACCTTGACTTCGGCGGCGGGCAGCCATTCTTCTTCATGCCAAGCTACCTGCCGGTGGAGGGCCTGCTCATCCTGCTGCCGTCTTTCGCCGGCGACGGGAGCGTGGACGCTTACGTGCCCCTCTTCAACCGCGACATGGACTCCTTCAAGAACTGCTGCTACAACCTCGAGTAGATTTACATCGTTAGAGTTAATCTTATCTTGTCAAAGTATGGTTATTTTGAACGAGAAATCTAACCACCAGTCTGCTGGTGGTTTGCAACAGATCCGCACGTGTTGGATCGCGATCTAGTGGTTGTCCTTTCGCATAATGTCGCTCTCGGTCCGTTTCTGCATGCTGTTGCTGTCCATCTCATGGCCCTCCTGCATGTTGGCTTCCCTCTTTCTCGGTGTGGATGTAAATGTTTGTGTGGTCCCTCTTGCATGCTGGCCCGTTGGTCCCTCTCTCCATGTGAATGCAAATGATGTCTGACCGAAGAGTGCATCTCCTATTGCACGAATTATCTAGGCATCGAGAACCCCGTTGGTCTGCCCGTCAACAGGCACCTCGGCAGGCTCGCTGGATGGGGTCACCGTGAGGTCGCCTTGAAATGCATATCGACTTCGAGGGTCGACTTCGCCGACTTTAAAAGAGCAAACCTAGTCGGCGCTACAACACATAGACGTGGTCGATCCTTGGGTGGTAGAGCACAAAACCTTTATTAAAAAGTCGTACAATGACCGAGGCCAACAGAGGACGGACGGAGATACACTCAAAGAGCACAACTCATGTTTCACGCGTTGGTTCAAGCATAAGCTTCTGTCGTACCCTTTACATGAGGATTCTTCCGCGGAAGAACAACTCATATTCGCCTTGTCACAGGGCGCCGAGCACAACCTGATGACCTATGAGGCGTACGATATCAACGACTACACATTCTACACCGAGGACAAGGACATGAAGAGCGATGGTTATCAGAACTCCGGGGTAACAATGGAATCCTACACCGGTAACGACAAGGACAGATACTACGGAAGGATCGAGGAGATCTGGGAGCTGAGCTTCTGTTGGAGAGAAGGTCCCGATGTTCCATGTCGGATGGGCCAAGAACGTCATAAAGAAGACCGGTATTTCACCACCATGGTTATACGAAGCCAAATCCAAGACCATGAGCGCATAAGCGTCACCGCGAAAAATGAGCCATGGGTACTGGCTTCCCAAGTGGACCAATGCTTCTTCATTACCGACCCGCCAAAGCCCGGTCGTGTTGTCGTGAGGAGAGGCAAAAGGAAGATCATCGGAATGGATGGAGTAGCCAGCGAGCAAGACTTGACAAGTCTGGCGACCGAGGATCGAACATGACGACGATGATGAAGTAGCAGCATACACCACAAGAAGAAGCAGGACCACCCTACCTAAAGGACGTCCGTTCCACAGAAGAACTCCATTTGCGAAAAAGAAGGGCAAGAAGATTATGAACAGATAGCTAGCTAAGATCGATTGTATTTAAATCGTAGCCTTCATTTCTCGATTGTATTTCATGGGTACTTTTTGAACTATCATGAATATTTTTAAATTTCATGGACACTCGATCTCGATCCCCTCCATCTCGATCGCTCTTGTCTTATAAAAAATATTACTGTTATTATTTAAACAAGTTTGAACATATTTAAACATAAATAAGTATCAAACAGCTTTTTAAATGCTAAAAAAAATTTGTGGAGCACGGGAGTCGAACCCAGGACCTCACAGTGTGAGAACTGGCTGCTGACCAGGTTGAGCTAGTAGAGTGGGCTTGACGTGGATAGGTTACAGTAGTACATAACCTTTTGGCTCGAGTTGAAATAAAAAAAATACTAATGGCGCACCACGGTGAGGTGCGCCATTAAATGGACATGCTAATGGCGCACCACGGTGAGGTGCGCCATTAGTATTGTGCCCGATCCCTGCCCTCTCCCTTCGCCCGATCCCCTTCCCTCTCCCCTCGCGGTTCCTCTCCTCTCGATCCACGCCCGCGCCGCCGCTGCCACTGACCCTCGCCCTCGCCCTCGCCCTCTCCTCCCTCGCCCTCTCCTCGCCTTCCCTCTCCCTCGCCCGCCTCCCCTCGCGCCACCGTCCCGCCACCTCGGCGCTGCCCGCCGCCTCGGCGACCCGCCGCCGGGCCGCCCAGCGCCGCCTCGGCAGCGACCCGCCGCCCAGCGCCGCCTCGGCGACCCGCCGCAGACGCCGCCCAGCGCCGCCTCGGCGACCCGCCGCCGCCCAGCGCCGCCTCGGCAGCGACCCGCCGCCCAGCGCCGCCTCGGCGCGACCCGTCGCCCGGGCGCCGCCCGAAACTCCGCCTCGGCGCTGCCCGCCGCCCGACACCGCCTCGACCCGCCCGCGCCGCTGCCCCACCTCGGCCCGCTCCGTCCACACCACCGTCGCCGAGCACCACCACCCCGTGAGCTCCTCCTCCTCCCCTCCTCCTCCCCTGCATTTGAATGAAAATAACATTGTCGATGATGTCCTATACATGTGAATTGCAGTTTGTAAACATTCATTTGTCAAGAAGAGATCATGGGATTTAGTTATATCTATTTTCTCATATTGATTCTTCATGCTATAAATCCATAGAAGAAACAAAGCAGATTGATTAAATACCACTATAAGCAGTTTTACCAAATCCTGTTACAACTAAGTGAGCCTGACATATTGCAGCAAAGAATAATCAAGAAATTTGCAACATGATATATCAAAAAAAAATTAGAGAGGAGGGAAAAATGGAAAGAACTTTCTCAAAAAAAAAATATGTAGGTGAACCCAATAGGAGAAGTTCAATTATGAACCATAGCTTGATGTTGCTTTCAACCTATACAAGGCTATCTGTTGAAAGTATGTAGAGATTGAAATGGAATTCTTGACACTATGTAGCTTTGGTTTCTCAAGTAATTAAAGAAATGCTCCAAGAATAAGGCCACCATCGATATATTTGTTCTTTTATGGACAAAAGAGTTTACATGCAATTATCACTTTTTATTTCTTGAAAAGTTTCTTACCTTTGTGCTGGTCAATTCTTTTTATGTAGATTTTGATAATATATATTTAGCTAAGATGCATTAGATCATTGTAGTATAGTCGAAGGGATGTTATAGATGAACATTTGTGTACTATTTGTAGCGAACATATCTCCAATTGTATTATTGGAAATTAAGGAAAATTTTGGCATTTGCTCTGATTGATTTGTTCACTCATGGAGGCTATAACTTTTAACTTTTCGTTTTAACTGTATCTTTGGGGCTCTGCCAGATCTGATATATAATACACATAGAGTATTACGACATTTGGATCTGTGTATGTATGATTGGTGCTTTACGAGATGTTGAAATGATGCATGGTCTGGAACATGCATATATTCTCTCTTGAGAATATTATTACGAAGTCTTGGCAGCACTGTTGGACACTAGTACTATCATCTTGTACTACTGTCGGCAGGGCAATGGCCAAACAGTCTTTCGAGCACAAGCCCATGCTTGGTCAGTTCTTGGGGTCTAGGTGCCCGATTCATTCATTTATAACTGAAAAATAATCTGGAGGGTCTTAACAAAAACAAAAGTAATGGCGAAGAATAAGAAAATCAACACTGAACCTACGATTACTAGTAAGTATCTGTGAATCAGATTGCACATTTTCAGGTTCTGAAGAAACGTGCAGTCAGCTGCTGGAAAAATGAATAGGCACATCACTTGCACTTACACAGAGTTAATGTAAACGTTTTGCACAATAACGTAGCATGTATCTTCAGTTTTTGCACTTAAAAAGCCAATCTTCAGTTTGTCCACTTCAAAATATTATAAACTCTGTTTCTGCACTGAATATGATCAAATGTTTAGTTTCTTCAATTAAAAGAGTGCAAGGGTTTGACAGAGTGCAAGAGTGCAAGGGTTTGACAGAGTGCAAGAGTGCAAGGGTTTGACAGAGGGCATATATTTAGTTTTTGCACTGTATAGGAATATATGTTCATTTTCTTCTAGTTTTGACAGAGTGCAAGGGTTTAGTTTTTGCACTGTGTTTGATGTGTTCTTCCACCTGTAGAGAAGATTTTCACACGTGTAAAAGTTTTTTTTTTCAAATATATTTTCAGTTAAAACAGAGTGAAGGTTCAGTTATTTGCTGCCATGGTGGTTTCTTCAATCAAATAATCTTTTCATTCCTGCTTGGCGATTTATTATTTCTAAGAAAAGAGAGAGCAAGGATCTTACTAACAACTCTACTAGATTGTTAAGTTGGGTGGGATGTAAAAGCAAGTCTTCTTCTAAGTGCAATATACTTAGTTACAAAGGGTACACCACTAGGGCCGAGGCCGAATCTAGATACGCCCGCTATCTAGCGGGAGAGGGGAGGGAGCGTTGGAGGAACCGGATGAAGACGAGTTTCATCGTGATGATGCTCATCGTGATGACCGCAGCTCTCTTCTATGTGATGGTAGTTTAGATGATCGATATCGACTTGTAATGTGAAGACAAACTCGCTACTCGCGGTCTCGAGGCTTTTAATATAATGTTCTATCTTTGTTCGGTCTTTTCAATTCGGAGACTAATATGATGAATTGTATTCAAAGACTAATCTTCTATTATGTCGATGAATCTATTGTTGATGTGTGCTGTCTATATTTTGTCAAATTATACATTTTGTAACCTGTGCAAAAACAGAAAATAAAAAATAAAAAAAACCTAATATTCATACTAATGGCGCATCACATGACGATTAAGCCATTAGTATGACAAAGGTATACTAATGGCGCATCATCGGGTAGTGCACCATTAGTATGCATGATTACTAATGGCGCATCCAGAGGTGGTGCGCCATTAGTATTCCAAAGCACCTGGGTATAAATTCCCCCTGGGAGGCCTACAAATTGCGCAACCTGGCATATACTAATGGCGCACCGGGTGGTGCGCCATTAGTATACCGAATACTAATGGCGCACCAGGTGGTGCGCCATTAGTACAAATTACTAATGGCGTGCTATTAATGGCGCACCAGTGATGCGCCATTAATGGCCAAATTAGGTGCGCCATTAGTAGTGGTTTTTCTAGTAGTGATCGGGTCGGGTTTGGGATCCGATAACCCGTTAACAGCCCCGACCAATGGGGATTTTCCACGTGTAAAATCATCATTGGCTTGAGGAAACACGTGTCGGCTCATCGTTGGGACAGATGCCATCCACTCATTGGACAGAAGCCGCCTATGATAGGTCGACACGTGGCACGGCCCAATAGTGGCCAATTCCGGTGAAAAAGGCCGACCCAGTAAAAATTAGCAGGCCGGCCCATATAAGGCATACTTGTGTCAGGTCCATTTAAGCCCACGGCCCATACGAGATGTGCCAATTCGGCCCGTCAACGGCCCGTTAAAGATTTGACACCATTGCAGCCCATCGTCAGTTCGAGCCCGTTAACAGCCCGCTATATAATTGGACTCAATATCGGCCCGATGAGATTTGGCACGTTAACGGCCCATTTAATGGATGGGCCAATTTTGGGATGTACATCTTTCGGCCTTTTAGCGACCCATTTAAATGTTGGGCTAATTTCCGGCCGGTGTGTCTTCGACTGTTGACGATCCATAAATCTGATGGGCCATTTGTAGCGGACCTGAGTTTCGCCTTTAGTGACCCATTTAAGTGTTGGGCCAATTTACGGCCGGTGTCACTTTCGACTGTTGACGGCCCATAAATCAGTTGGGCCATTTGTAGTTGGACCTGATTTTTGGCCTTTCAAATGACCCATTTAAGTGTTGGGCCAATTCCGGCCATGTGTGCCTTCGGCTGTTAACGGACCATAAATGTGTTGGGCCATTTGTAGTCGGACATTAGTTTTGGCCTTTTAACGGCCCATGCCCTTCATGGTCCAATACCAGCCTGGTTTCTCTTTCGGCCTGCTAAAGGCCCACAACCTGATTGGGCCATTTACAATCGGACCTGACTTTCGGCCTCTTAGCAGCCCATGCTCTTCATGGTCCAGTACAAGCCCGCTGTCTCTTTCGGCCTGCTAAAGGCCTACAATATAGTTGGGCCATATGTAGCCCAAACTTAGTAACGGCCTATTAACGGCCCGTGAAATAAATTGGGGCCACCTGTTGCCCGCTTCGATGTCGGCCTGTTAACGACCCGGGAGGTAAGAGGGCCGACCATTAACTTTCGGCCTAGTAACGGCCCATTAACTTAGTGGGCCCACTAAAGTTCGTACATGTCTTTAGGCCAAATTAGATAATTTGAGCCTATTACGACGAGCAATTATGCACATGACCAAAACCGATCAAGCAAAGGTACGTCATACAGAGAATAACGTTGCACATCCAGCATATATTACAGAAAATTACATCCACTGGGCAATCAAAGATTGATGCCAGTGCAAATAAATGAGCAGAACCTAACCATCTACAACGTCACAATCTGCAACCTCAGCACAGATGACGCCCATAAGCATGTGGGCAAGTTCTTGCTGCTTTGCTACACTGTCTTTGAAAACATTGATCAGTTGTTGTGTCGCACGACTCTGCACCTCTGATTCATCCACCATTTCCATCATTGCTACAGCCATTAATTGGTTCACAAACATACATTATTCCGTTGCATTCGAGGCAGAGGATACTGAACAGATTCAGATGGAGATTTTGGCAGGCTTGTATTATTGATAGTGGAGAGTGTCTCGACCACTGCATCATAACATAAATTAGGACGGGAACCAAACAGATTAATGATGAGTTATTGCCATATTACCTAGCCTAGATTTACTAGAAAGAAACAATGGGGTTGCCTTGCTGTTTTCAGAGTTTGTCTTTTTATCTTCAGCAGCCTGCACAAAATTAAGACACTAGCATTGCTATCATTAGCCAAGTCAGATAATAGGAAAGCAACATTGACACAACGAACGTTTGGGCAACTAGCCTACACCAAATTAACACAATATGACATAGCTATCATCAGCCAGGTAAGGTAGTACGAAAGCAACATTGACACAATGAATGAATGGGCAACCAGAGAAGCACTACAATTCAGTAATGTGCGTGATATGAGATAGTACATTCATGCAGCTCAGTATGCAAAACTACCGGGCAGTTTTCCTTACAAAAATCAACATTGACGCCTTTAATATTTTGCTACAACTAATTTTAGATCAGATAAAGATTAGATTCACGCCGATTAACAAAATACATGTTGATGTAGAAATATAGTGATATACAACAGGTACTTACATCAGCATTGGAGCACAGAGAATTCCCGCAAGATATTTTCCTCGAATACGATCCCAGTGGAGGAAGTCTTCTATCGTTTAACCTTATTTTCTAAAAGAGAGATGGGTAAGAAACATGTAGAAAATATGATCAGAATGCTATAGAATTTCATGATGCGAGGATACGCACACGCTTCTTAGAATGGAGCGGACTAGTTCTTTGGCCACTGGAATCTACTTATTATTAGTGGGAGTTGGGTTTCTCTGTGCTGGAGCAGCATCTATGAAAAATGGAGTTGGTTTATTATCTCCTGGCGTTTGGATCTTTTGCAAAGACCTGGTTTGTAACCCTTCAAATTCAAACATATCTGTCTTCCCCTTGCATGCCTTATATAGAAGAATGGTGATTCAGTTATAAAACATGCTACAGCAGAGATGGAATAGGTACTGAAGAATAGAAAGGCATGCCATATTGACATGTATTCCCTCCATCCGGAAATAAATGGATGGGTCTAGGCGTATTTCAGTTCTAGATACATCCAGTTTTATCCATTTCTGCGGCATTTAATCCATCGGAGGGAGTATGATGTAAGAGCTAGGGATACGACAGGACAACACAGTAAAAGAACACTAAAAAACCCACTTCAGAACCAAAGTATTCGAACCCACTGATATGAGATAGTACACTCATGCAGCTCAGGATGCAAAACTACCAGGCAGTTTTCCTTACAAAAATCAACATTGTGGCCTTTAATCATACATTTTGCTACAACTAAATTTAGATCAGATAAAGGTTGGATTCACGCCGATTAACAAAATACATGTTGATGTAAAAATATTGTGATATACAACAGGTACTTACATCTACATTGGAGCACAGAGAATTCCTGCAAGAATCTTTCCTCATAAACGTTACCATTGCAGAAATTCTTCTATCTGTTAAGCTTATTTTTTAAAAGAGATATCGGTAAGAAACATGTAGAAAATATGATCAGCATGCTATAAAATTTCATGATGCAAGTATACGCACACGCTTCTTAGAATTGAGTTGACATATTTTTGCTGGACTGGAGCGGACTAGTTCTTTGGCCACTGGAATCTGCTTATTATCGCAGGGAGTTGGGTTTCTCTGCTGGAGCAGTATCTATAAAAGCTGGACTTGGTTTATTATCTCCGGCATTGGATCTTTTGCAAAGGCCTTGTTTGAAACCCTTGATTCTAACATAGTCGTCTTCCCCTTGCATGCCTTGTATAGAAGAATGGTGCTTTAATTATAAAACATGCGACAACAGAGAGATGGAATAGGTACTGAAGAATAGAAAGGCATGACATATTGACATGTATTCCCTCCATCCAAAAAATGGATGGGTCTAGGCGTATTTCAGTTCTAGATACATCCTTTTTTATCCATTTCGGCAACATATAATTCGGGCGGAGGGAGTATGGTGTAAGAGCTAGGGATACGACAGGACAACACAGCAAAACAACACTAGTTGAATGTAAAACTATATGCTAGCGGAATACGTACAGAAATAACTAAGGCAACATACATGTGTATGATTGGGAAAATAAGATGGCATTGCAACAGAGCACTAGAACATCACTTCAATGTAAAAAACATGGTATGGCAGACAGATGAAGTACATACTGATGAATAACAATGCATAAGATATTCAGAAGCATGATGTCCAAATTAAGCGGATGGCATTGTGATAGAGTAGAATGACAGATGCTTGAATTTGAAAACATGTTATCATGAATGGAATAGGTACTAAAAAACAGGAAGGCATGACATATTTACATGCATGATCGGCATGCTAAGCACATGGCATTGCAACAGAGTAGATACACTCCAGGACATTATATGCATGTTGTACCCATATCACAGGCCAAGTTAGAGCAAGGACCTTGTGGGGTGAAGAGGATTCATCATCTTTATGCAAGTCTTCTGAAGAACTGCCTTTACATGTTCCATCATATTGGGTATCATTAGCATCAAGTTTATTGGCCTTTACATTGCTCCGTGAGGTTCTTGTGGATATATCAGTGTGTGCAATTATATCTGACATGCATGGAAGACAACTAGTAGTTAGATTTATGTAATGAGTGCCTGTAGGAGACGACATAAATAGTAGGACTGGGGTTAACTAGCAGCAACAGGTCTCATAAACTAAAGGGAGAACACAAATGAAAGCTACAGAATATGTATCGTTTGTACTTGAGATTAACTAAATGGCACACAAAAGTATTAAAGAACAACATAGGTAATACTAGAAGTGGTATAATACTATAATCACCAGCCTGTGGGATAGCATTGGCTGATGGATGATAACTATGGAACAACGTTACCTAAAGAACAAGTATCTTAGCTGAACTATGGAACATCGTGAACTCTTGAACAAGACCCGTAAGAGATCAGCATGAATATACAGTGAAATGTGATGATCTATTTTCCATGCTTAGATGAATAACAAAGCCATAAATGTTGCACACAAGTAAGATGAGGGTACAACCCATCTGGCTGCCATCCATAGGAGTGAGCATCATGTGCTGACTTGTGGCCTGCAGTTGTTGTGGCTGTCCATGTCGGGCACGCACATTCGATGCAGGGAACTGTTGAGTGGGGACTATAGCTCCCTTCTGGTGTATGCTTCCCTTGTTGGAGCAGCTGCGGTGAGTCGGAAGACGGTGTGTCTGAAGATGCAGATAACGCATAATGTTAAGAATGACATATCTCTTTGATACGAAGAAATACACTAAGAGATCAACATCAAGGTACGAGAGTGGTCACACGTCTGTTGACTAAAGACTAAATTGGGGTCACACGATTTTATTTTATTTTGGTACTGTCCGATCTACACCGGATGGCTTGATGGCCGTCTTGTGCCTCTCGGCTCACACTGTTCGGAATCTTCCCCGAAGAGCCAGCGACCAATGGCAGAGCAGCCTGCCTCCACCGTCCATGACCCGGCCAAAACCCGCTCCGCCCCACCGCCTTTGCCGTGGTTGCGCCGCCCAAGGGCCAATCCACAAAGACTCCCCGTCATCCAGATCCGGTGGCGGCAGTACCTTCAACCCACGCAACTCTAAAAGATAGCCATCTAAGCGCTGCTTCCGCGGCGAACTTGCGGCCCCGCACCCTTACGTTAGACACCAGCCAACCGGCAGCCTAGGAGCTCCGCCGCCTCGAGGGGTGCTGCTTCCCATTGCAAATCGATTGGCCCAGAATAAAAATTCAGAGAACTGACGCCTAAATAAAGTGATTTGAGATGAGGGTGCGACCTATCTAGCGGCATGGTGAAGTAGGCAGGTCCAGCTGCCGAGTCGGTGAGGCCGGCGCGGTTGCGGTGGCGACCGGCGGCAGGGAAAGAGCGATGTCGCGACGGTCGACGGCTACGCGGAAGCAGCGCCAGGACTCTGGACGGACCCGAAGTTGGAGCCGCTCCGGCGCCGTGAACAACGGCGGGGGTGAATCGGCTCCGGTACGGTTCACGCGGCCGTCGTCGAGGCAGCACCAGCAGAACGGAGTAGAGGCACACGACCCAGTGCACGACGGCAAATGAACAACGTCTCCGGCATTAGGGAGGAGGGCGGCTGTGAAATTGGTGCGGTGGGGGGCGCCATGGAGGTGGGGCTGAGGTTTCGCGGCTCGGGAGAAGGGAGCTGTTGGGGAACGCAGTAATTTCAAAATTTTCCTACGCACACACAGGACCATGGTGATGGCATAGCAACGAGAGGGGAGAGTGCTGTCTACGTACCCTCGTAGACCGTAAGCGGAAGCGATCTGGCGTAGAGGAAGTAGTCGTACGTTCTCCTCGCGATCCTGCCGATCCCAGCGCAGTTACTCCGGCACCTCCGAGTCGATGATGACGTAGAGGAAGTAGTCGTACGTTCTCCTCACGATCCCGCCGATCCCAGCGCCGTTACTCAGGCGCATCCGAGTTCTTGGCACACGTTCAGCTCGTTGACGCTCCACGGGCTCCGATCCAGCAAAGCTCCGGGGAGAAGGAGTTCCGTCAGCACGACGGCGTGGTGACGATCTTGATGTTTCACCGACGCAGGGCTTCGCCTAAGCACCGCTACGATATGACCGAGGTGGAATATGGTGGAGGGGGCACCGCACACGGCTAAGGAACGATCTCAAGGATCAACTTGTGTGTCCTAGGTGCCCCCTCCCCGTGATATAAAGGAGGGAGGGAGGAGGTGGCCGGCCCAAGGGGGGTGCACCATAGGAGGGAAACCTACTCCAAGTAGGTTTCCTCTCTTTCCTTATCTTATTTGGAGGAAAGGAAGGAGTACTAGTATTAGGAATAAGTACTAGTAGTAGGAATAGGAAGAGGGGGAAGGAGAAAGGAAAGGGGGGGGACGGCCCCCCTCCCCAATTCGGATTGGGCTTGGGGGGGCGCGCCCCCCTCCCTTGTTCCTTCTCCCTTACTCCTATATGGGCCCAATAAGGCTCATAAACCTCCCGGGGGGTTCCGGTAACCTCCCGGTGCTCCAAACTTCTCCGGAACCTTTCCGGTGTCCAAATATATCCGTCCAATATATCAATCTTTATGTCTCGACCATTTCGAGACTCCTCGTTATGTCCGTGATCATATCCAGGACTCCGAACAACCTTCGGTACATCAAAATACACAAACTCATAATATAACCGTCATCGAAACCTTAAGCGTGCGGACCCTACGGTTCGAGAACAATGTAGACATGACCGAGACACATCTCCGGTCAATAACCAATAGCGGGACACGGATGCCCATATTGGTTCCTACATATTCTACGAAGATCTTTATCGGTCGGACCGCATAACAACATACGTTGTTCCCTTTGTCATCGGTATGTTACTTACCCGAGATTCGATCGTCGGTATCCAATACCTAGTTCAATCTCGTTACTGGCAAGTCTCTTTACTCGTTCCGTAATACATCATCTCACAACTAACTCATTAGTTGCAATGCTTGCAAGGCTTATGTGATGTGTATTACCGAGAAGGCCAGAGATACCTCTCCGACAATCGGAGTGACAAAACCTAATCTCGAAATACGCCAACCCAACAAGTACCTTTGGAGACACCTGTAATACTCCTTTATAATCACCCGATTACGTTGTGACGTTTGGTAGTACCAAAGTGTTCCTCCGTAAACGGAGTTGCATAATCTCATAGTTACGGGAACATGTATAAGTCATGAAGAAAGCAATAGCAACATACTAAACGATCAAGTGCTACGCTAACGGAATGGGTCATGTCAATCAGATCATTCTCTAATGATGTGATCCCGTTAATCAAATGACAACTCATGTCTATGGTTAGGAAACATAACCATCTTTGATTAACGAGCTAGTCAAGTAGAGACATACTAGTGACACTCTGTTTGTCTATGTATTCACACATGTATTATGTTTCCGTTAATACAATTCTAGCATGAATAATAAACATTTATCATGATATAAGGAAATAAATAATAACTTTATTATTGCCTCTAGGGCATATTTCCTTGAGTCTCCCACTTGCACTAGAGTCAATAATCTAGTTCACTCAAGAATGATTCTAACACCCATGGAGTCTTGGTGCTGATCATGTTTTGCTCGTGGAAGAGGCTTAGTCAACGGGTCTGCAACATTCAGATCCGTATGTATTTTTCAAATCTCTATGTCTCCCACTTGGACTTGGTCCCGAATGGAATTGAAGCGTCTCTTGATATGCTTGGTCCTCTTGTGAAATCTGGATTCCTTTGCCAAGGCAATTGCACCAGTATTGTCAGAGAAGATCTTCATAGGTCCCGATGCACTAGGTACAACACCTAGATCGGAAATGAACTCTTTCATCCAGACTCCTTCATTTGCTGCTTCCAAGCAGCTATGTACTCCGCTTCACATGTAGATCCCGCCACGACGCTTTGTTTAGAACTGCACCAACCGACAGCTCCACCGTTTAACAAAAACACGTATCCGGTTTGCGATTTAGAATCGTCCGGATCAGTGTCAAAGCTTACATCGACGTAACCATTTACGACTAGCTCTTTGTCACCTCCATATACGAGAAACATATCCTTAGTCCTTTTCGGGTATTTCAGGATGTTCTTGACCGCTGTCCGATGATCCACTCTGGATTACTTTGGTACCTTCCTGCCAAGCTTACAGCTAAGCATACGTCGTGTCTGGTACATGACATTGCATACATGATAGAGCCTATGGCTGAAGCATAGGGAACATCTTTCATTTTCTCTCTATCTTCTGCTGTGGTGGGGCATTGAGTCGACTCAATTTCACACCTTATGTCTGGTAAAAACCTTTCTTTGCACGATCCATTTTGAACTTCTTCAAAACTTTATCAAGGTATGTGCTTTGTGAAAGTCCAATTAAGCGTCTTGATCTATCTCTATAGATCTTGATGCCCAATATGTAAGTAGCTTCACCAAGGTCTTTCATCGAAAAACTCTTGTTCAAGTATCCCTTTATGCTATCCAGAAATTCTATATCATTTCCGATCAATAATATGTCATCTACATATAATATCAGAAATGCTCTGAGCTCCCACTCACTTTCTTGTAAATCTGAGGCTTCTCCATAAGTCTCATATAAACCCAAATACTTTGATCACACTATCAAAGCGTTTATTCCAACTCCGAGATGCTTGCACCAGTCCATAAATGGATCGCTAGAGCTTGCACACTTTGTTAGCTCCTTTGGATCGATAAAACCTTCTGGTTGCATCATATACAACTCTTCTTCCGAAACCCATTCAGGAATGCGGTCTTTACATCCATTTGCCAAATTTCATAATCATAAAATGCGGCAATTGCTAACATGATTCGGACAGACTTAAGCATCGCTACGGGTGAGAATGTCTCATCGTAGTCAACCCCTTGAATTTGTCGAAAACCCTTTGCGACAAGTCGAGCTTTGTAGACAGCAATATTAGCGTCAGCGTCAGTCTTCTTCTTGAAGATCCACTTGTTTTCTATTGCTTGCCGACCCTCGGGCAAGTCAACCAAAGTCCATACTTTGTTTTCATACATGGATCCCATCTCGGATTTCATGGCCTCAAGCCATTTTGCGGAATCTGGGCTCACCATCGCTTCTTCATAGTTCGTAGGTTCATCATGATCTAGTAGCATGATTTCCAGAACAGGATTGCCGTACCACTGCAGTGCGGATTTTATTCTGGTTGATCTACGAGGTTACGTAGTAACTTGATCTGAAGTTTCATGATCAACATCATTAACTTCCTCACTATTTGGTGTAGATATCGCAGTAAACTGGTTTTACGTGATAAACTACTTTCAAATAAGGGAGAAGGTACGATTACCTCATCAAGTTCTACTTTCCTCCCGGTCACTTCTTTCGAGAGAAACTCCTTCTCTAGAAAGGATCCATTCTTAAGCAACAAATGTCTTGCTTTCGGATCTGTGATAGAAGGTGTACCCAACTGTCTCCTTTGGGTATCCTATGAAGACACATTTCTCCGATTTAGGTTCGAGCTTATCAGGTTGAAGCTTTTTCACATAAGCATCGCATCCCCAAACTTTAAGAAAGCGACAACTTTGGTTTCTTGCTAAACCACAGTTCATAAGGTGTCGTCTCAACGGATTTTGACGGTGTTCTATTCAGCGTGAATGCGGCCGTCTCAAGAGCATAACCCCAAAGCGATAGCGGTAAATCTGTAAGAGACATCATAGATCGCACCATATCTAGTAAAGTGCGATTACGACGTTCGGACACACCATTGCGCTGTGGTGTTTCGGGTGGCGTGAGTTGCGAAACTATTCCGCATTGTTTCAAATGTAGACCAAACTCGTAACTCAAATATTCGCCTCCACGATCAGATCGTAGAAACTTTATTTTCTTATTACGATGATTTTCAACTTCACTCTGAAATTCTTTGAACTTTTCAAATGTTTCAGATTTATGTTTTATTAAGAAGATATACCCATATCTGCTTAAATCATCTGTGAAGGTGAGAAAATAACGATATCCGCTACGAGCCTCAACATTCATTGGACCACATACATCTGTATGTATGATTTCCAACAAGTCTGTTGCTCTCTCCATAGTACCGGAGAACGGGGTTTTAGTCATCTTGCCCATGAGGCACGGTTACATAAGTGCCAAGTGATTCATAATCAAGTGACTCCAAAAGTCCATCAAGATGGAGTTTCTTCATGCGCTTTATACCGATATGACCTAAACGGCAATGCCACAAATAAGTCGCACTATCATTATCAACTCTGCATCTTTTGGTTTCAACATTATGAATATGTGTATCACTACTATCGAGATTCATTAAAATAGACCACTCTTCAAGGGTGCATGACCATAAAAGATATTATTCATATAAATAGAACAACCTTTATTCTCTGATTTAAATGAATAACCGTCTCGCATCAAACAAGATCCAGATATAATGTTCATGCTTAACGCTGGCACCAAATAACAATTATTTAGGTCTAAAACTAATCCCGAAGGTAGATGTAGAGGTAGCGTGCCGACCGCGATCACATCGACTTTGGAACCATTTCCCACGCGCATCGTCACCTCGTCCTTTGCCGGTGTTAAGCAATCTGTAGTCCCTGTTTGAGTTGCAAATATTAGCAATGTAACCAGTATCAAATACCAGGTGCTACTGCGAGCTCTAGTAAGGTACACATCAATAACATGTATATCACATATACCTTTGTTCACCTTGCCATCCTTCTTATCCGCCAAATACTTGGGGCAGTTCCGCTTCAGGTGACGATGCGCTTGGCAAGAGAAGCACTCGATTTCAGGTTTAGGTCTAGACTTGGGTTTCTTCACTTGAGCAGCAACTTGTTTGCTGTTCTTCTTGAAGTTCCTTCTTCTTCCCTTTGCCTTTCTTCTTGAAACTAGTGGTCTTATTGACCATCAACACTTGATGCTCCTTCTTGATTTCTACCTCCATGACTTTCAGCATTGCGAAGAGCTCGAGCATAGTCTTTACTAACCCTTGCATATTATAGTTCATCACGAAGCCTTTGTAGCTTGGTGGCGTTGATTGAAGAATTCTGTCAATGACACAATCATCCGGAAGATCAACCCCAGTTGAGTCAAGTGATTGTAATACCCGGACATTACGAGTATGTGCTCACCCACGCACCCATTCTCCTCCATTTTGCAGCTATAGAACTTATTGGAGACTTCATATCTCTCAATCCGGGCATTCTTTTGAAATATCAACTTCAACTCTTGGAACATCTCATATGCTCCACGACTTTCAAAACGTCGTTGAAGACCCGGTTCTAAGCCGTAAAGCATGGCACACTGAACTATAGAGTAGTCATCAGCTTTGCTCGCCAGACGTTCTTAACGCCGTCGGTTGCATCGGCAGAGGCTGGCACCTAGCGGTGCATCCAGGACGTAACTCTTACGTGCAGCAATGAGGATAATCCTCGATTACGGACCCGATCCGTGTAATTGCTACCATCATCTTTCAACTTTGCTTTCTCAAGGAACGCATTAAAATTCAACGGAACAACAAAGACGAGCCATCTATCTACAAGCAGACATAGACAAGCAAGATACTATCGGTACTAAGTTCATGATAAATTTAAGTTCAATTAATCATATTACTTAAGAACTCCCACTTAGGCAGACATCTCTCTAGTCATCTAAGTGATCACGTGATCCAAATCAACTAAACCATAACCGATCATCACATGAGATGGAGTAGTTTTCAATGGTGAACATCTTATGTTGATCATATCTACTATATGATTCACGCTCGACCTTTCGGTCTCCGTGTTCCGAGGCCATATCTGCATATGCTAGGCTCGTTAAGTATAACCTGAGTATTCTGCGTGTGCAAAACTGGCTTGCACCCGTTGTAGATGGACGTGAGAGCTTATCACACCCGATCATCACGTGGTGTCTCGGCACGATTTAACTTTGGCAACGGTGCATACTCCGGGAGAACACTACTTGATAATTTTAGTGAGAGATCATCTTAAAATGCTACCGTCAATCAAAGCAAAATAAGATGCATAAAGGATAAACATCACATGCAATCAATATAAGTGATATGATATGGCCATCATCATCTTGTGCTTGTGATCTCCATCTCCAAGCACCGTCGTGATCACCATCGTCACCGCGCGACACCTTGATCTCCATCGTAGCATCGTTGTCGTTCGCCATCTATTGCTTCTCGACTATCGCTACCGCTTAGTGATAAAGTAAAGCAATTACAGGCGTTGCATTTCATACAATAAAGCGACAACCATATGGCTCCTGCCGATTGCCGATAACTCGGTTACAAAACATGATCATCTCATACAATAAAATATAGCATCACGTCTTGACCATATCACATCACAACATGCCCTGCAAAACAAGTTAGGCGTCCTCTACTTTGTTGTTGCAAGTTTTACGTGGCTGCTACGGGCTGAGCAAGAAACGTGCTTACCTACACATCAAAACCACAACGATACTTCACAAATAGACTCCGTTTAACCTTCTCAAGGACCGGGCGTAGCCACTCGGTTCAACTAAAGTGAGAGAGACAGACACCGCCAGCCACCTTTAAGCACGAATGCTCGTAACGGTGAAACCAGTCTCGCGTAAGCGTCTGGCGTAATGTCGGTCCAGCCGCTTCATCTCACAATACCGCTGAACCAAAGTATGACATGCTGGTAGGCGGTATGACTTGTATCGCCCACAACTCACTTGTGTTCTACTCGTGCATATGACATCAACGCATAAAACCAGGCTCGGATGCCACTTTGTTGGGGAACGCAGTAATTTCAAAATTTTCCCACGCACACAGGACCATGGTGATGGCATAGCAACGAGAGGAGAGTGATGTCTACGCACCCTCGTGAGACCGTGGCGGAAGCGATCTGGCGTAGAGGAAGTAGTTATACGTTCTCCTCGCGATCCTGCCGATCCCAGCGCCGTTACTCCGGCACCTCCGAGTCGATGATGACGTAGAGGAAGTAGTCAGACGTTCTCCTCACGATCCGGCCGATCCGGCGCCGTTACTCCGGCGCCTCCGAGTTCTTGGCACACGTTCAGCTCGATGGCGCTCCACGGGCTCCGATCCAGCAAAGCTCGGGAGAAGGAGTTCCGTCGGCCTGACGGCGTGGTGACGATCTTGATGTTTCACCGGCGCAGGCTTCGCCTAAGCACCGCTACGATATGACCGAGGTGGAATATGGTGGAGGGGCACCGCACCTGCGGCTGAGGAGCGATCTCAAGGATCAACTTGTGTGTCCTAGGGTGCCCCCTCCCGTATATATAAGGAGGGAGGGAGGAGGTGGCCGGCCCAAGGGGGCGCACCATGGGAGGAAACCTACTCCAAGTAGGTTTCCCTCTCTTTCCTTATCTTATTTGGAGGGAAAGGAAGGAGTACTAGTATTAGGAATAAGTACTAGTAGTAGGAATAGGAAGAGGGAAGGAGAAAGGAAAGGGGGCGGCCCTCCCCAGTCGGATTGGGCTTGGGCGCGCCTCCCTTGTTCCTTCTCCCTTACTCCTATATGGGCCCAATAAGGCCCATAAACCTCCCGGGGGGTCGGTAACCTCCCGGTGCTCCAAACTTCTCCGGAACCTTTCCGGTGTCCAAATATATCCGTCCAATATATCAATCTTTATGTCTCGACCATTTCGAGACTCCTCGTTATGTCCGTGATCATATCCAGGACTCCGAACAACCTTCGGTACATCAAAATACACAAACTCATAATATAACCGTCCTTGAAACCTTAAGCGTCACGGACCCTACGGTTCGAGAACAATGTAGACATGACCGAGACACATCTCCGGTCAATAACCAATAGCGGGACCTGGATGCCCATATTGGTTCCTACATATTCTACGAAGATCTTTATCGGTCAGACCGCATAACAACATACGTTGTTCCCTTTGTCATCGGTATGTTACTTACCCGAGATTCGATCGTCGGTATCCAATACCTAGTTCAATCTAGATTCTTGGCAAGTCTCTTTACTCGTTCCGTAATACATCATCTCACAATTAACTCATTAGTTGCAATGCTTGCAAGGCTTATGTGATGTGTATTATCGAGAAGGCCCAGAGATACCTCTCCGACAATCGGAGTGACAAAACCTAATCTCGAAATCGCCAACCCAACAAGTACCTTTGGAGACACCTGTAATACTCCTTTATAATCACCCGATTACGTTGTGACGTTTCGTAGTACCCAAAGTGTTCCTCCGGTAAACGGGAGTTGCATAATCTCATAGTTACAGGAACATGTATAAGTCATGAAGAAAGCAATAGCAACATACTAAACGATCAAGTGCTACGCTAACGGAATGGGTCATGTCAATCAGATCATTCTCTAATGATGTGATCCCGTTAATCAAATGACAACTCATGTCTATGGTTAGGAAACATAACCATCTTTGATTAACGAGCTAGTCAAGTAGAGGCATACTAGTGACACTCTGTTTGTCTATGTATTCACACATGTATTATGTTTCCGGTTAATACAATTCTAGCCTGAATAATAAACATTTATCATGATATAAGGAAATAAATAATAACTTTATTATTGCCTCTAGGGCATATTTCCTTCAGGAGCTTCCCGGGGAGAAGGTGATTTGGAGCCCACGAGGTATGAATGGGGGCGGGCCGGGGGGGGGGGGGGGAATTGGGAGGGGAGTGGAACCATGTCTTATGGACGCATTTATGCGAAATGTGAGGGGAGTTACAGTTCTACCCTTGCCTATAGGCTTCTCGGCTTGGGTCATGTCTTGAGGGTCGGGGATAGTAGAGTAACTTTTCTTCTCCCCAAATAGTGGGCGGGAGCGATTTCGGCGAGGAGGGCGTGTTTTGAACTATAGTGGGCGCGAGCGATTTGAGGCGAGAGCGTGTTTTCAAATAGTGGGCGCGAGCTATTTCGGGCGAGGAGAGCGTGTTTTGCCGACCATGTTTTATGAATTATTCGGCACATGTCATTTCGGCCGAGGAGAAGGCGCGCTTGGATGAGGTTACGAACCTACCCTCGATGTACAACGGGCCAATTGATGCGTGTCCCACATAGGACGGTAATTTCGCGTCTCCCATTTATTTGCTCGGGAAAATTCCACCGAGCAGAGAGGATTTTTAACAGTTCGTTCAAATTTTGGGAGAACGAGCATCCACGTCTACCTTACCAAGTCGATTTGAATCAAATTTTGAAATATTAGCTTGCCACTTCTTTTTTAGATGGAGAGATGATGCTCGGGAGTAATGTGTTTTTACATGCTCGTTGCTAGCGATTTACCATATGACAAATAGTTGACCCACTCAAAAACGCGAATCAAACCCAAAAGGAAATATCTCGATTCAATGAAATAGCTCATTCAGTAGGTCAAAATAGTGAACTAAATCCAAAATTGAACACCTCAATCAAGTAGCATGTTGTACAGTATTATAGTACTCCATGAACATGTTGAAAGTAAAATTAATGAACTTGTTTGATATACGCATATATCCGTTCATGTGTGGATTGCAGACAACATGTTCTCCAATTTAAATATTTGCATGCAAGTTTATATCGAAACATGGTTTATATCAGTTTTTGATGCATAAAACGCGACCTCCCCCTCTCCCGCACTCATGTTCTCTCTCTCTCTCGCCGACAATCTTCAATTCTGTCGCACGCATAGGACACAAAAACCTTGTTGGTCCCTCTCCCTTTCTCTCCATCTCTCTCTC
Source organism: Aegilops bicornis (assembly GCA_021605145.1). Classification (NCBI taxonomy): domain Eukaryota; kingdom Viridiplantae; phylum Streptophyta; class Magnoliopsida; order Poales; family Poaceae; genus Aegilops; species Aegilops bicornis. Next base: position 784,880,320 of record CM038670.1, read on the forward strand.
TCTCTCTCTCTCTCTCTCTCTCTCTCTCTCTTTGTGTGTGTGTGTGTGTTGGGGGGGGGGGTCTTTATATTTCGCATGCATATATACACCATCTATAGGTCTCTCTACACTATGTATGATACTCTAGCTAGTCCAAGCTAGATATCTTGGGTGCACTCATCAGACGCACACAAATTCCTTGGCTCTTTGCCAAGAACTCTCTCACGCACCACTATGTCGCCTCAGCTCTTCCCCCCTCTCAAACTCTCCATCCACTTGGGTCACACATACACATGCATATCTCACTCGCACTCGATAGGCCCATCTAAAACTCTATCTCTCTCCCTCGTTCTCTCTCCATATCACACGCACACACACAATCTGATGCCCAGCCAGCCAAGTATGATGGTCTCTCACTCAATTGTAGGCACACGCAGTCCCCCCTATATGTATATGACTAGCTAATCTTAGTCTCCATCACAAACATGTGCATGGTCTATCTCGATTTCTCTCGGGGCATCTTTCTATCACAAGACGCACTCCCTCGATCTCCCACCCATATAGTCCCCTCGACGATCTTGAGGTGATCTCCCTATCACAAACACACCCTCTCTCTCCCTCCCCATGCATCCATGCCATCCATGTGTCCCTCTCGACCTTTTTTCCTTGTTGGCCGGACCTCTATTGGACATGTGCTACAGGGGTGTCTCTCTCCGTTGCAAACAATCACACACTAGCTATCTTCGTGTATCTCCTCGCCTCGCTTTTCCATCTCGGAGATGCATGCGTGATATGTTCGCATAAGAAACGAAAAAACACACACTCTCTCTAATTTATCGTTTGCTGTCACTTTCTCTTTCACAGACATACTCTTTTTGCACACTTACTCATTCTCCTTCACACGCACTTGATCTGTCTCGACCGAGGCACTCTCCTCGGTCCATAGCATATAGATTTATTGAAAAGTCAAACATCACAAAGTTTGACCATGTACGTGGAGAAAAAGAACTACATCTAGTACGGTAAACATATACCATTAGATTCACCATGAGATGTAGTTTTGTATGATGTATCTTTGGTATTGTAGATATAAATAACATTTGCGTAAACCTGATCAAAGTTTCCAAAGTTTGACTTCTAAAAATTTACATGCACTGCATTATCGAGCGGATGGAATATCTCAGCCTTATCAGGGCTCCTCAATCTCTCTCAAACTTTATTGGTCAGTTTGGTTCGTGACCTGACCCTTGTACCTTGATGGCCAGTACTGCCTGGTGTGGACGTGAAATGTAAAATATTTCTGCCTGGCCAGGCTTGTGTGGTGCTGAAGTGTTTGGTTCATGCCTGGGCCAGGCAAAGCATCAACGTCCCATCAATCAATCCATGCATCAATTATGTAATGCTAATATCCATCCATGTTGCTGTTAGCCTTGTGGCCGCACGACGAGGCACGACCAGGCGTTCGAAATCGGTCGCCTCGGCGGGCTACTTGCGATGTCACGGAGTTCAGCCTGGCTAATTAAAGTGCAAGGGAACCCAGGCCAGGCGGGCTTTCTTTTTCACAGGTTAGCAACCAAACTAGCGTGCATGAAATCCAGCCACAACCCCTGGCCAGGCGAAAGATGCTCTGGACGCAAGCCTATCTTGCCTTATTTCTCCCTGATTCACACATACACATGTCTCGGCCATGGTATACATATAGACCCATCCAACACTCTCCACCCTTGTTCTCTCTCCATGTGACACGCACCCCCCTAAGTACCATAATCCCTCACTCCATCATAAGCTCTGTTTGGATCCATGGGTTAGAGTTAGTTTGGGTTAGTTTGGAGTCAACTAACCCAAAAAGATCCAAACAGGATGGTTAGTTTGGGTTAGATGCATCTAACCCATCCAAAAAAACTAACCCATCCAAGAGGTGCTTATTTGGGTTATTTCTTCTCGGGAGCACTAATAAACACTTTTTTCTCTCGCTCTCCTCACAGCAGATCCCTCCCCACTTCCTCGAAGCTTCTCGTCCTCTCCCTCCCTCCCTCTCGCACTGCCCGTGAAGGTGCCTCGCCGTATCCGCGCTCCATCTAACCCTGCCATCCAAACACCTCTTTACTTAGAGTGAGTTCAGGGTTAGTTCAGGGTTAGAATCTAACTCTAACCTCTAACTGAGTTAGAGTATCCAAACAGGGCCATAGGCGCAAGCACTCCCCCCTCCTAAGTATGATTATCTCTTACTAGCCATCAGGAACACACATATTGTCTCCTTCCATCCATACGTCTATCTTGATATCTCTCGGGGCATCTTCTATCGCGCACACACCATGTCACTCGATCTCCCACCCATATAATCCCATCACACTCTCCAGGGGATCTCTCTATGAAAAACATACACTCTCTCCTCCCCATGTCCGCATTTTGTCTGTACGCCTCTCTCGACCTCTCTCCCTTGTTTGTCAGACCCCTCTTGGCCACGTGCTAGGGGTCTTGCTCTCTCGGTTCCAAACAACCACACACTATCTCCTCACCTTGCCTCCGTTGTCGAAGATGCATGTGTGATATGTTTGCATAAGACACCCACGCTTTTTCTCTACTTTTATCGTGTGTTGTCCATGTCTCTTTCACACACGCACACACACTTTTTTCACTCTCTCTCTCTCTCTAGTTAGGGACTCTGTCACGTCCATAAGCATATGGATGTTTTGAAAAGTCAAACCTCAGAAAAGTTTGACCAGGTATATGTGGAGAAAAACATTTACATCTGGAACGATCATTAGATTCATCACAACATGTACTTACTTCTGAGGGAGTCCTGGATTAGGGGGTATCCAGACAGCCGGACTGTATACATCGTCCGGACTATTGAAGTGTGAAGATACAAGACTCAAGACTTCGGCCCGTGTACGGATGGGACTTTCCTTGGCGTGGAAGGCAAGCTTGGCGATCCGGATATTATATTTCCTTCCTTGTAACCGATTCCATGTAAACCCTAGCCCTCTCCGGTGTCTATATAAACCAGAGAGGTTGGTTCTTAGAAGGCCGATCACAATTACAATCATACCATCATAGGCTAGCTTCTAGGGTTTAGCCTCTACGATCTCGTGGTAGATCTACTCTTGTACTACCCATATCTTCAATATTAATCAAGCAGGAAGTAGGGTTTTACCTCCATCGAGAGGGCCCGAACCTGGGTAAACATCTGTGTCCCTTGCTTCCTGTTACCATCAGCCTAGACGCATAGATCGGGACCCCCTACCCGAGATCCGCCGGTTTTGACACCGACATTGGTGATTTCATTGAGAGTTCCTCTGTGTCGTCGCTAGAGGGCTCGATGGCTCCTCCAGTCATCATCAACAACACGATCCCGGGTGAGACCTTTCTCCCTGGACAGATCTTCGTGTTCGGCAGCTTCGCCCTGCGGGCCAACTCGCTTGGCCATCTGGAGCAGATCGACAGCTACGCCCACAGCCACCAGATCAGGTTCGAAACCGGAACTACACGGCGGACATCCATGGAGACTTGATCTTCGATGGATTTGGGCCTATGCCAGGAGCACCGAACAGTCACGACGAGCATGGCTTAGACCTGTTGTCGCACAAAGTTCGGGGTATCACCCTCGCAGTAGCCTCGGACCTAAATCCGGAGCAGGCTGCGCGGCCTAAGGACGGAGGGATGGACCCCGCCCCGCAGGTCGCGCATTCATCGACGATGGAGCCGAACACGGGTCTTACCTCTGTGGTGACCTGTGACTCCGGACCCCTGGATTTGTATCCGGACGAGGGTTCTAGTCCACGCACTCCCGAGCCAGCCGAGCCAGGTTGGGCTCCGGTAATGGAGTTCACCGCGGCGGATATCTTCCAGCACTCGCCCTTTGGCGACATGCTAGACTCATTAAAGTCTCTCTCTTTGTCAGGAGGCTCGGGGCCGAACTATGTCCGGCTCGAGTGGGAGGCAGGTGATGAAGGAATTCGTTGCCCACCCACCACCCACTTCATTGCCACGGTCGATGATTTAACCGAGGTACTGGACTTCGACTCCGAAGACATCGACGGATGGACGACGATGCAGGAGAAGAACATGAACCACCGCTCACTGGGCGGTGGACAGCCACCTCTTCCTATGATATATATATGGTGGACACTCCGAAGGAAACAAATGGCGATGAGGCAACGGAGGATAAAACCTCAGGGAAAAAAGCAAAGAATGGGCGTCGTCGGTGCCACTCCAAGCCCCCCACAGCAATACCGGCCCAGGAGACAAAAACAATCTGAATGGTGCCGAAGAAGAGTACAACCCTGATGATCCCGCCTTCGAGCAGGCCGAACAGGAGGATGAGCAGGTCAGCCCAGAAGAACAGGCGACGGACGAATACCCGGAGGAGGACAGCTACATGCCCACCTCCGAAGACGAGATTAGCCTCGGCGGCACGAGTTTGGCGTGCCTGAGGATCCCGAAGAGCAGGAGCGCTTCAAGCGCCGGCTTATAGCCACTACGAGGAGCCTGAAAAAGAAGCAGCAGCAACTCCAAGCTGATCAAGACCTGCTCACAGATAGATGGACTGAAGTCCTGGCAGCCGAGGAATACAGACTCGAGCACCATATGGCTGACCGGCCACCTCGTGGCCGGGATAAAACGACATATCAGTCCGCATACCAGCCAACACCCCCACGCCAACATACTACGGCCTGGGGCAACAAAACAGGACAGCCAAGATCGATCTACGGATCGCGGGGGCGCGCCTCGACACGCGACGACGACCATCACGCCGGATACACCTTCAACAACTCCGGCCGGGCCGAACACAGCCATCCAGAGCAATTCGACCTGCGTAGCCACATAGCCCGGCACAGAGGCGCCGCACAGCCCCTCTGCTTCACTGACGAAGTAATGGATCATGAATTCCCAGAAGGGTTCAAACCCGTAAATATCGAATCATACGATGGCACAACAGACCCCGCAGTATGGATCGAAGATTTCCTTCTCCACATTCACATGGCCCGCGGAGACGAGCTACATGCCATCAAGTATCTTCCCCTTAAGCTGAAAGGACCAGCCCGGCACTAGCTAAACAGCGTGCCAGCAAATTCCATTGGCAGTTGGGAAAACCTGGAAGATGCATTCCTCGACAACTTCCAGGGCACACATGTGCGACCACCTGACGCCGATGACTTGAGCCACATTACTCAACAACCGGAGAGTCAGCCAGAAATTCGGAATCGGTTCCTAACTAAAAAGAACCAAATAGTCGACTGTCCGGACGCCGAAGCCCTGGCGGCTTTTAAGCATAATATCCGTGACGAGTGGCTCGCTCGACACCTTGGCCAGGAAAAACCCAAGTCCATGGCAGCTCTCACAACACTAATGACCCGCTTTTGCGCGGGCGAGGACAGCTGGTTGGCTCGCAGCAGCACTACGCCACATTCTGGCACTTCGCATGGCCGCGATAATAACGGCAAGCCACGGCGTAACAGACATAAGTGTAGGATCTTGAGAAGAGGTGTCTAGAGGGGGGGGGGGTGATTAGACACTAAGTACCAAAGTTGCAGTTTTTAACTTCTTTTGGTTTAAATGGAGTTTATGCACAAGTTTAACATTCTCAATACATAACAAGTAAGCATGCAATGAGTATATAGGCAGCGGAAAATAAAGCATGCAACTTGCAAGAATGTAAAGGGAAGGGTTTGGAGGATTCAAACGCAATTGGACACACGGATGTTTTTGTCGTGGTTCCGATAGGTGGTGCTATCGTACATCCACGTTGATGGAGACTTCAACCCACGAAGGGTAAAGGTTGCGCGAGTCCACGGAGGGCTCCACCCATGAAGGGTCCATGAAGAAGCAACCTTGTCTATCCCACCATGGCCGTCGCCCACGAAGGACTTGCCTCACTAGCGGTAGATCTTCACGAAGTAGGCGATCTCCTTGCCCTTACAAACTCCTTGGTTCAACTCCACAATCTTGTCGGAGGCTCCCAAGTGACACCTAGCCAATCTAGGAGACACCACTCTCCAAGAAGTAACAAATGGTGTGTTGATGATGAACTCCTTGCTCTTGTGCTTCAAATGATAGTCTCCCCAACACTCAACTCTCTCTCATAGGATTTGGATTTGGTGGAAAGAAGATTTGAGTGGAAAGCAACTTGGGGAAGGCTAGAGATCAAGATTCATATGGTTGGAATGGAATATCTTGGCCTCAACACATGAGTAGGTGGTTCTCTCTCAGGCTGGTAAGTTGGAAGTGTAGGTTTGTTACGATGGCTCTCTCCATGAATGAAGAGGAGGTGGAGGGGTATATATAGCCTCCACACAAAATCTAACCGTTACACACAATTTACCAAACTCGGTGGGACCGAATCATCAAACTCGGTCGACCGATTTAGTAAACCTAGTGACCGTTAGGGTTTCGGTGGGACCGAAATGCAACTCGGTAGGACCGATATGGTTAGGGTTAGGGCATAACGTAATCTCGGTGAGACCGATTAAACAAACTCGGTGAGACCGATTTTGGTAATTAGCTAACCAGAGAGTTGGTCAGGCAAACTCGGTTGGACAGATTACTCAAACTCGGTGGGACCGATTTTGATAATGAGGCAACCAGAAAGTTTGCATTGTAATCTCGGTAGTACCGATTGCTCAAACTTGGTGAGACCGATTTTGATAATGGACATACACAGAGTTACAATCCCATCTCGGTGAGACCGAGATCCCTATCGGTGAGACCGATTTGCCTAGGGTTTGTGGCAGTGGCTATGACATCCAAACTCGGTGGCGCCGGATAGAAAGAATCAGTGGAGCCGAGTTTGACTTTAGGTTTTAGGACATATGTGTGGAAGTGGGAAAGTAGTTGAGGGTATTTGGAGCATATCACTAAGCACTTGAAGCAAGAGGCTCATTAAGCAACACCTCATCCCTCCTTGATAGTATTGGATTTTCCTATAGACTCAATGTGATCTTGGATCACTAAAATGTAAAATGAAGATTCTTGAGCTTGAAGCTTGAGCCAATCCTTTGTCCTTAGCATCTTGAAGGAGTTCCCACATCCTTTAGTCCATGCCACTCCATTGTTGAACTTATCTGAAACATACTAGATAAAGGTGTTAGTCCAACAAGAGATATGTTGACATTAATTACCAAAACCACCTAGGGAGCACTTGTGCTTTCAATAAGCGACGGAACAACGGCGACAGCACTGAAGACACGGCAGTCAATGCCGGATTCAGCGGATCCAAGCCCGGTCAGCGGAAGAAGCCGTTCAAAAGAAATAATCAGGGACCGTCCAGTCTGGACCGCATACTGGAGCGCTCGTGCCAAATTCATGGCACCCCGGACAAGCCAGCCAACGACACCAATAGAGATTGCTGGGTATTCAAATAGGCCGGCAAAATAAACGCGGAAGACAAGGACAAGGGGCTGCACAGCGACGATGACGTGGAGCCCCGACGTCCGAACACGGGGGGACATAAGAAATCCCCCCCCAGGTGCACACGGTCAACATGATCTACGCCACGCACATCCCCAAGCGGGAACGGAAGCGGGCACTACGGGACGTCTATGCGATGGAGCCAGTCGCCCATAAATTCAACCCATGGTCAGCTTGTCCGATCACCTTTGATCGTAGGGATCACCCTACTAGCATCCGTCACGGCGGCTCGGCCGCATTGGTCCTAGACCCAATCATCGATGGATCCCACCTTACGCGCGTCCTTATGGACGGTGGCAGCAGCCTGAACTGTTGGCGAATGTTGCAGAAAATAAAAATTTTCCTACAGTTTCCCCAAGATCCATCTATGAGTTCATCTAGCAACGAGCGATAGGAGTGCATCTACATACCTTTGTAGATCGCGAGCGGAAGCGTTCAAGAGAACGGGGTTGAGGGAGTCGTACTCGTCGTGATCCAATTCACCGATGACCAAGTGTCGAACGGACAGCACCTCCGCGTTCAACACACGTACGGAGCGGATGACGTCTCCCGCACCTTGATCCAACAAGGAGGAGGGAGAGGTTGAGGAAGAAGGCTCCAACAGCAGCACGACGGCATGGTGGTGATGGAGTGGCAGTTCTCCGGCAGGCTTCGCCAAGCTCACGCGAGGAGGAGAGGTGTTGGGAGGGAGGGGCTGCGCCTTGTATGTTGTGTGCAGCCCTCCCCTCGCCCCTCTATTTATTGGGGATGGGGGCCGGCCCCCTCTAGATGAGATCTAGAGGGGGGCGGCGGCCAAGGGGAGGGGGCTTGCCCCCCAAGCAAGGGGGGCGCCCCCACTAGGGTTTCCCCCCAACCCTAGGCGCATGGGCCCTAGGGGGTTGTGGCGCCCCAGCCCACTTGGGCTGGTTCCCTTCTCCCTACAGCCCATAAGGTCCTCCGGAAGAGGTGGCCCCTCCCGGTGGACCCCCGGAACCCCTCCGGTGGCCCCGGTACAATACCGATATGCCCCCGAAACTTTCCGGTGACCGTATGACAACTTCCCATATATAAATCTTCACCTCCGGACCATTCCGGAACTCCTCGTGACGTCCGGGATCTTATCAGGGACTCCGAACAACATTCGGTAATCACATACAAGTCTTCCTAATAACCCTAGCGTCACCGAACCTTAAGTGTGTAGACCCTACGGGTTCGGGAATCATGTAGACATGACCGAGACAGCTCTCCGGCCAATAACAAACAGCGGGATATGGATACCCATGTTGGCTCCCACATGTTCCACGATGATCTCATCGGATGAACCACGATGTCGAGGTTTCAAGCAACCCCGTATACAATTCCCTTTGTAAATCGGTACGTTACTTGCCCGAGATTCTATCGTCGGTATCCCAATACCTAGTTCAATCTCGTTACCGGCAAGTCACTTTACTCAGATCTTGTAATGCATGATCCCGTGACCAAACACTTGGTCACTTTGAGCTCATTATGATGATGCATTACCGAGTGGGCCCAGAAGATACCTCTACGTCATACGGAGTGACAAATCCAGTCTCGATTCGTGTCAACCCAATGAGACACTTTCGGAGATACCCGTAGTATACCTTTATAGTCACCCGATTCACGTTATGACGTTTGGTACACCCAAAGCACTCCTACGGTATCCGGGAGTTACACGATCTCATGGTCTAAGGAAAGGATACTTGACATTGGAAAAGCTCTAGCAAGCGAACTACACGATCTTGTGCTATGCTTAGGATTGGGTCTTGTCCATCACATCATTCTCCTAATGATGTGATCTCGTTATCAATGACATCCAATGTCCATAGTCAGAAACCATGACTATCTGTTGATCAACGAGCTAGTCAACTAGAGGCTCACTAGGGACATGTTGTGGTCTATGTATTCACACGTGTATTACGATTTCCGAATAATACAATTATAGCATGAATAAAAGACAATTATCATGAACAAGGAACTATAATAATAATAATCATTTTATTATTGCCTCTAGGGCATATTTCCAACAGTCTCCCACTTGCACTAGAGTCAATAATCTAGTTACATTGTGATGAATCGAACACCCATAGAGTTCTGGTGTTGATCATGTTTTGCTCTCGGAAGAGGTTTAGTCAACGGATCTGCGACATTCAGATCCGTATGCACTTTGCAAATTTCTATGTCTCCATCTTGAACATTTTCACGAATGGAGTTGAAGCGACGCTTGATGTGCCTGGTCTTCTTGTGAAACCTGGGCTCCTTGGCAAGTGCAATAGCTCCAGTGTTGTCACAGAAGAGTTTGATCGGTCCCGGCGCATTGGGTATGACTCCTAGGTCGGTGATGAACTCCTTCACCCAAATTGCTTCATGTGCTGCCTCCGAGGCTGCCATGTACTCCGCTTCACATGTAGATCCCGCCACGACGCTCTGCTTGCAGATGCACCAGCTTACTGCTCCACCATTCAACATGTACACGTATCCGGTTTGTGACTTAGAGTCATCCAGATCTGTGTCGAAGCTAGCGTCGACGTTTCCCTTTATGACAAGCTCTTCGTCACCTCCATAAACGAGAAACATGTCCTTAGTCATTTTCAGGTACTTCAGGATATTCTTGACCGCTGTCCAGTGTTCCTTGCCGGGATTACTTTGGTACCTTCCTACCAAACTTACGACAAGGTTTACATCAAGTCTGGTACACAGCATGACATACATAATAGACCCTATGGCTGAGGCATAGGGGATGACACTCATCTCTTCTATATCTTCTGCCGTGGTCGGACATTGAGCCGAGCTCAATTTCACACCTTGCAGCACAGACAAGAACCCCTTCTTAGACTGATCCATATTGAACTTCTTCAATATCTTATCAAGGTATGTGCTTTGTGAAAGACCTATGAGGCGTCTCGATCTACCTCTATAGATCTTGATGCCTAATATATAAGCAGCTTCTCCAAGGTCCTTCATTGAAAAACTCTTATTCAAGTAGGGCTTAATGCTATACAAAAGTTCTATATCATTTCCCATCAAAAGTATGTCATCTACATATAATATGAGAAATGCTACAGAGCTCCCACTCACTTTCTTGTAAACGCGGGCTTCTCCATAAGTCGCAAGATAATCCCAAACGCTTTGATCATCTCATCAAAGCGAATGTTCCAACTCCGAGATGCTTGCACCAACCCATAAATGGATCGCTAGAGCTTGCATACCTTGTTAGCATTCTTAGGGTCGACAAAACCTTCCGGCTGCATCATATACAGTTCTTCCTTAAGATAACCGTTAAGGAATGTCGTTTTGACGTCCATTTGCCATATCTCATAATCATAGTATGCGGCAATTGCTAACATGATTCGGACGGACTTCAGCTTCGCTATGGGAGAGAAAGTCTCATCATAGTCAACCCCTTGAACTTGCCGATAACCCTTAGCGACAAGTCGAGCTTTATAGATGGTAACATTACCATCCGTGTCCGTCTTCTTCTTAAAGATCCATTTGTTTTCTATCGCTCGCCGTTCATCGGGCAAGTCTGTCAAAGTACATACTTTGTTATCATACATGGATTCTATCTCGGATTGCATGGCTTCAAGCCATTTGTTGGAATCTGGGCCCGCCATCGCTTCTTCCTAGTTCGAAGGTTCACCATTGTCTAACAACATGATTTCTAGGACAGGGTTGCCATACCACTCTGGTGTGGAACGTGTCCTTGTGGACCTACGAAGTTCAGTAGCAACTTGATATGAAGCACCTTAATCATCATCATTAATTTCCTCTCCAGTCGGTGTAGGCACCACAGGAACATTTTCCTGAGCTGCACTACTTTCCGGTTCAAGAGGCAGTACTTCATCGAGTTCTACTTTCCTCCCACTTACTCCTTTCGAGAGAAACTCCTTTTCTAGAAAGGATCCGTTCTTGGCAACAAAGATCTTGCCTTCGGATCTAAGGTAGAAGGTATACCCAATGGTTTCCTTAGGGTATCCTATGAAGACACGTTTTCCGACTTGGGTTCGAGCTTTTCAGGTTGAAGTTTCTTGACATAAGCATCACATCCCCAAACTTTTAGAAACGACAGCTTAGGTTTCTTCCCAAACCATAATTCATACGGTGTCGTCTCAACGGATTTAGACGGTGCCCAATTTAAAGTGAATGTAGCTGTCTCTAGAGCGTATCCCCAAAATGATAGTGGTAAATCAGTAAGAGACATCATAGATCGCACCATATCCAATAGAGTGCGATTACGACGTTCGGACACACCGTTACACTGAGGTGTTCCAGGCGGCGTAAGTTGTGAAACTTTTCCACATTTTCTTAAGTGCGTACCAAATTCATGACTTAAATATTCTCCTCCATGATCTGATCGTAAGAACTTTATTTTTCGGTCACGTTGATTCTCTACCTCATTATGAAATTCCTTGAACTTTTCAAAGGTCTCAGACTTGTGTTTCATCAAGTAGACATACCCATATCTACTCAAGTCATCAGTGAGAGTGAGAACATAACGATATCCTCCGCGAGCCTCAACGCTCATTGGACCGCACACATCGGTATGTATGATTTCCAATAAGTTGGTTGCTCGTTCCATTGTTCCGGAGAACGGAGTCTTGGTCATTTTGCCCATAAGGCATGGTTCGCATGTGTCAAATGATTCATAATTGAGAGACTCTAAAAGTCCATCAGTATGGAGCTTCTTCATGCGCTTGACACCAATGTGACCAAGGCGGCAGTGCCACAAGTATGTGGGACTATCGTTATCAACTTTACATCTTTTGGTATTCACACTATGAATATGTGTAACATCACGTTCGAGATTCATTAAGAATAAACCATTAACCATCGGAGCATGACCATAAAACATATCTCTCATATAAATAGAACAACCATTATTCTAGGATTTAAATGAGTAGCCATCTCGTATTAAACGAGATCCTGATACAATGTTCATGCTCAAACTTGGCACTAAATAACAATTATTGAGGTTTAAAACTAATCCCGTAGGTAAATGTAGAGGTAGTGTGCCGACGGCGATCACATCAACCTTGGAACCATTCGGCGTGCATCGTCACCTCGTCCTTCGCCCGATCTCCGCTTATTCCGCAGCTCCCGCTTTGAGTTACAAATATGAGCAACGGCACCGGTATCAAATACCAGGAGCTACTACGAGCACTGGTAAGGTACACATCAATTACATGTATATCACATATACCTTTAGTGTTGCCGGCCTTCTTGTCCGCTAAGTATTTGGGGCAGTTCCGCTTCCAAAGGACCCTTCCCTTTGCAATAAAAGCACTTCGGTCTCGTGCTTGGGTCCATTCTTTGACTTCTTCCCGGCAACTGGCTTGCGGCGCAGCAACATCCTTGCCGTCCTTCTTGAAGTTCTTCTTACCCTTGCCCTTCTTGAACTTAGTGGTTTTATTGACCATCAACACTTGATGTTCTTTCTTGATTTCTACCTCTACTGACTTCAGCATTGAAAATACTTCAGGAATAGTTTCACCATCCCCTGCGTATTGTAGTTCATCACAAAGCTCTTGTAGCTCGGTGGGAGCGACTGAAGGATTCTTTCAATGACCGCCCCGTCCGGGAGGTTAATGTCCAGCTGGGACAGGCGGTTTGTGCAACCGGACATTTTGAGTATGTGCTCACCGATGTAACTATTTTCCTCCATCTTACAACTATAGAACTTGTCGGAGACTTCATATCTCTCGACCGGGCATGAGCTTGGAAAACCATTTTAAGCTCCTCGAACATCTCATATGCTCCGTGTTTCTCAAAATGCTTTTGGAGCCCCGGTTCTAAGCTGTAAAGCATGCCGCACTGAACGAGGGAGTAATCATCACCACGTGACTGCCAATCGTTCACAACGTCTTGGTTCTCTGGGATGGGTGCTTCACCTAGCGGTCCTTCTAGGACATATGCTTTCTTGGCAGCTATAAGGATGATCCTTAGGTTCCGGACCCAGTCCGAATAGTTGCTGCCATCATCTTTCAGCTTGGTTTTCTCTAGGAACGCGTTGAAGTTCATGTTGACATGAGCGTTGGCCATTTGATCTGCAAGACATTTTTGCAAAGATTTTAGACTAAGTTCATGATAATTAAGTTCATCTAATCAAATTATTTAATGAACTCCCACTCAGATTTGACATCCCTCTAGTCATCTAAGTGTTACATGATCCGAGTCGACTAGGTCGTGTCCGATCATCACGTGAGACGGACTAGTCATCATCGGTGAACATCTCCATGTTGATCGTATCTTCCATACGACTCGTGTTCGACCTTTCGGTCTACGTGTTACGAGGCCATGTCTGTACATGCTAGGCTCGTCAAGTTAACCTAAGTGTTTTGCATGTGTAAAACTGTCTTACACCCATTGTATGTGAATGTAGGAATCTATCACACCCGATCATCACGTGGTGCTTCGAAATGACGAACTTTAGCAATGGCGCACAGTTAGGGGGAACACTTTCTTGAAATTATCATGAGGGATCATCTTATTTACTACCGTCGTTCTAAGTAAACAAGATGCAAAAATATGATAAACATCTCATGCAATCAAATAATAGTGACATGATATGGCCAATATCATATAGCTCCTTTGATCTCCATCTTGGGGCTCCATGATCATCTTGTCACCGCATGACACCATGATCTCCATCATCATGATCTCCATCATCGTGTCTCCATGAAGTTGCTCGCCAACTATTACTTCTACTACTATAGCTAACGGTTTAGCAATAAAGTAAAGTAATTACATGGCGTTAAATCATTGACACGCAGGTCATACAATAATTAAGACAACTCCTATTGCTCCTGCCAGTTGTCATACTCATCGACATGCAAGTCGTGATTCCTATTACAAGAACATGATCTCATACATCACAATATATCATTCATCATTCATCACAACTTTTGGCCATATCACATCACAAGGCAATTGCTGCAAAAACAAGTTAGACGTCATCTAATTGTTGTTGCATCTTTTATGTGGCTGCAAATGGGTTCTAGCAAGAACGTTTTCTTACCTACGAAAAAGCCACAACGTGATTTGTCAACTTCTATTTACCCTTCATAAGGACCCTTTTCATCGAATCCGCTCCAACTAAAGTGGGAGAGCGGACACCCGCTAGCCACCTTATGCAACTAGTGCATGTCACCGGTGGAACCTGTCTCACGTAAGCGCACGTGTAAGGTCGGTTCAGGCCGCTTCATCCCACAATACTGCTGAAGCAAAATAAGACTAGTAGTGGCAAGAAAGTTGACAACATCTACGCCCACAACAAATTGTGTTCTACTCGTGCAAAGAGAACTACGCATAGACCTAGCTCATGATGCCACCGTTGGGGAACGTTGCAGAAAACAAAAATTTTCCTACGGTTTCACCAAGATCCATCTATGAGTTCATCTAGCAACGAGTGATAGGAGTGCATCTACATACCTTTGTAGATTGCGAGCGGAAGCGTTCAAGAGAACGGGGTTGAGGGAGTCGTACTCGTCGTGATCCAAATCACCGATGACCAAGTGCCGAACGGACAACACCTCCGTGTTCAACACACGTACGGAGCGGATGACGTATCCCGCACCTTGATCCAACAAGGAGGAGGGAGAGGTTGAGGAAGAAGGCTCCAACAGCTGCACGACGGCGTGGTGGTGATGGAGTGGCAGTTCTCCGGCAGGGCTTCGCCAAGCTCACGCGGAGGAGGAGAGGTGTTGGGGAGGGGAGGGGCTGCGCCTTGGATGTTGTGTGCAGCCCTCCCCTCGCCCTTCTATTTATAGGGGAAGGGGGAAGGAAGCCGGCCCCCTCTAGATGAGATCTAGAGGGGGGGGGGGGCAAGGGGAGGGGGCTTGCCCCCCAAGCAAGGGGGGCGCCCCCACTAGGGTTTCCCCCAACCCTAGGCGCATGGGCCCTAGGGGGTTGTGGCGCCCCAGCCCACTTGGGCTGGTTCCCTTCTCCCTACAGCCCATAAGGTCCTCCGGAAGAGGTGGCCCCTCCCGGTGGACCCCGGAACCCTCCGTGGTCGGTACAATACCGATATGCCCCCGAAACTTTCCGGTGACCGTATGACAACTTCCCATATATAAATCTTCACCTCCGGACCATTCCGGAACTCCTCGTGATGTCCGGGATCTTATCCTGGACTCCGGAAAACATTCGGTAATCACATACAAGTCTTCCTAATAACCCTAGCGTCACCGAACCTTAAGTGTGTAGACCCTACGTGTTCGGGAATCATGCAGACATGACCGAGACAGCTCTCCGGCCAATAACCAACAGCGGGATCTGGATACCCATGTTGGATCCCACATGTTCCACAATGATTTCATCGGATGAACCACGATGTCGAGGTTTCCAGAAACCCCGTATACAATTCCCTTTGTCAATCGGTACGTCACTTGCCCGAGATTCGATCGTCGGTATCCCAATACCTCGTTCAATCTTGTTACCGGAAGTCACTTTACTCGTACCGTAATGCATGATCCCGTGACCAAACACTTGGTCACTTTGAGCTCATTATGATGATGCATTACCGAGTGGGCCCAGAGATACCTCTCCGTCATACGGAGTGACAAATCGATCTCGATCCGTGTCAACCCAACAGACACTTTCGGAGATACCCGTAGTATACCTTTATAGTCACCCGATTACGTTGTGACGTTTGGTACACCCAAAGCACTCCTACGGTATCCGGAGTTACACGATCTCATGGTCTAAGGAAAGGATACTTGACATTGGAAAAGCTCTAGCAAGCGAACTACACAATCTTGTGCTATGCTTAGGATTGGGTCTTGTCCATCACATCATTCTCCTAATGATGTGATCTAGATTATCAATGACATCCAATGTCCATAATCAGGAAACCATGACTATCTGTTGATCAACGAGCTAGTCAACTAGAGGCTCACTAGGGACATGTTGTGGTCTATGTATTCACACGTGTATTACGATTTTCGGATAATACAATTATAGCATGAATAAAAGACAATTATCATGAACAAGGAAATATAATAATAATAATCCTTTTATTATTGCCTCTAGGGCATATTTCCAACATGAACCTGCTTTATCAGGATACAGTGCGCAAAACGGGCATTGACCCTTCAAGGATCAAGGCCACCAAAACCACCTTTGAATGTGTGATTCCCTGAGTAGAGGCCCGTTGCACGGGCTCTATAACATTGGTAGTGGTATTCGGATCTCCGGATAACTTCCGAAGCGAAGAGTTAATCTTCGACATCGTCCCTTTCCGCAGTGTTTACCATGCACTGCTCGGACGAACCGCATTTGCTAGATTCAATGCGGTACCACACTACGCATACCTCAAGCTCAAGATGCCAGGACCACACGGGGTCATAACAGTGAACGGAAATACGGACCGCTCTCTCCGAACAGAAGAACATACTGCAGCCCTCGCGGCGGAAGTACAATGCGGCCTCCTCCGACAAACCAATCCGGGCACCGTCAAGAGAGTCCGGAACACCCCGCAACAAGATCATCAGGCATGCCAAGAGCGCGACTAGCAGTCCGGCCTCCGCTTAAGCCCCATCCAAGCAGCATGCGTGCCATGCGTACACAATTATGCACTCAAGATACCATGGGCGTAGGCGGAGGCGCAACAACGACTCAGTCAACAGTGCGGGATAACCGCCACATACCTTCATAACCTGTCCTTCTTTTTCAGGATAGTGCTTTAGAGCAGCCTCTTCAGAAGAGCCGGATTGTCGGAATTACATAGGAGAGAAAACCAAGGAGGTAACAAGCTTCGCGCACATAAGGAAACACCCAGGTGGAATCTATTTATGATCGTTATACCTGTTTTATATATCCATACGCGGCCTGCCTCCGAATAGGACATGTTAAATAGTCATATTTATCTCCGCTTAATGCATTCATTGGAAACATACGCTTAAACGTGTTTTCATCAATGGGAGATTATATATAGCGTCAGCTCATTATGGTTATCTGAACATTTTTCTTATAAATGTTTCTTTGATATTGCATTCGTACACTTTGGTACGGTCCGTTTGCCAGGGGCCTTACTATGGTGCCCCGTTCTACGGCAACTAAAGTCCGAACACTTTAAACAGTGCGGCACCCCGAACTTATAGCACTATATGCATCAACTCCGAATAATGTCTTGGGTCTACAGTTGGGTTAGCCCGGCTCCCTTGTTTTGGTACCTTACGTTCCGTTATATCGGCTAAGGTAGCGCAAGGAGAACTACTGCGATTGTGTCCCGGTTCTTCCGGACGAGCACCTCATTAGAGAAAGCCGAAAACTGACCGGCATGATGTGGCGAGAGCTGGTCGCTGTTCGAGAGGTCTTAAAATCCTTAAAGATTTTCCGCTTTAGGCGATAAATCGGCTTCATCCGATCTAGGCGTATATAGCGCCCCAATTCGGCCTTCCGGATTCTAGGGGCTTCGTCGAAATTTAAAATTGTAAACTTCTATGGCTAAGTGAAAGTTATAAAGCCGAATAGTCCGATTGTTTTGTTCACTGCGCCGGATACCTCCTTAAGGGACCAAACATTTGGATAAAGAGTATTCGGTTTTTCCAGAACACCCGGCACTAGTTGCGTGGGGGCGGAAGTCAAGACCGCCTACTTTCAGTATTCTATAAACAGCCGCACAGAAGGTAATATTTTAAATCAAACAGTGCTACATAGCACAAGTAACTTCATCTTTAAATTACAACGGCGGCAGAGGTACATTTAGTCAAAGATCTTGTCCTTGGAACACTCATCGGCCATGAGACGAGCACCTTTCATAACACCGTCATAATACTTCTTGAGATGGCGATGCTCCTTGCCCTCTGGTGGACCGTCCTTCACCAGCTTCTCCGCATCCAGCTTGCCCCACTGCACCTTCGCGCGGGCAAAGGCCCGGCGGGCACCCTCGATGCAAACGGATCGCTTGATTACTTCAAGCCGCGGACATGCATTCACCATCCGCTTGATCAGGCCGAAGTAGCTAGTGGGCAGGCGCTCACCAGCCACATCCGGACTATGAGATCTATCATAGCCACTTCGGCCGACCTGTGGAGTTCGACCAACTGCTTCAGTTGATCACTCAGAGGCGTTGGGTGTTCGGCCCCAGCATACTGGGACCAGAACAGCTTCTCCGTTGAGCTCCCCTCTTGGGCACGGTAGAACTCCGCGGCATCTGATATGCTGCGTGGCAGATCTGCGAATGCCCCTGGAGAGCTCCGAATTCGAGTAAGTAAAAGAAACACCTCCTCCACATGTTTGCTTTGCACAAAGAATTTCTTACCCGCCGCTATCTTTTTGGCCTCCTAGATCTCCTGTTGTGCCTTCTCGGCTTCGGTCTTGGCATCTTTCATATTCACAAGGGCCTTCGCAAGCTCGGCCTCTTTCGCCTTCAGATCATGCTCCACGGACTCGAACTTCTTGCCGAGGTCCTGGAGCTCTTGCTGTACCTCGCCCACTCTAGCACTTTGCTTCTCGCGCTCTCTGCATTCCAAGGTTGCCTTGTCTTCAGCCTCAGATAGCGCTTTCTTCAGGGACGCCACTTTGGTGGTGGACCCTGTCACACAGTCACGACGCTTTGTCGTCAGACTAAACAATTTTATCTATCTTTACATACATAAGAGCGGAGAATTACTCACCTTTGCTCTCTTCGAGCTGCCCCTTTGTGAGGTCGAGCTCTCCCTGCGCCTGCTCCAGGTTTCGCTTTAGTTCGGCAACCTCGGCTGTGCGGGCAGCAGCGTCAAGCAGCACGGCCTGCTTAGTCACATACACACTAATTAGACTCCTGCGGATTATAATTGACCCTCCATTTGGCTTTTCTTTCCGAACACCAAACAGAGTATCAGGGGCTACTACCTATCGGGTGGTAATTTCACACATTCTTATTACTTACCTCGAAGCCCGTCAGGAGGCTTGTGCAGGTTTCGGTTAGTCTGCTTTTGGTGGACAGAACCTTTTGAATCACCGCACTCATAAGAGTACGGTGCTCTTCATCTGTGGAAGCACCTCGAAGCGCTTCCACCATACTATCCGGCACCGTTGACGCGACGGAAGTCCTCGGCACGGGCGGCTCGCCCTCCCTAACGAGGGGCTGCCTGCCTATGTCCGGAACCGTCGAAGGTTCCAGAGTATTGTTCGGTCGAGAGTCTGCCTTGTTGCGGCTCTCATCGACGCGATCCGCGGGGATCTTGAACCCCGCATGTCCGACATTTGGAATTCCACCTTGCGACGTCTCCAGGGTCACCTCCCCCTGCTCGGGGAACCTTCGGGACAACACCTCTGTGTCATCCGCAGGCTGAGGAGTGGTGACCGTCGGAAGCGAGTTCATCTCTGAAGCGCTCAGAAACCCATCCGAAGATGACACCTCCGAATGAGCCCTGGCCGGACTGCATATATGTTTGGCGTTATTAAACAACTATGAAGTGAAATCATGGTAGAGTGCGGACACTTACGATCGCGCCAGGGGCTTCCCCCTGGGCAGCCACCCTTCCTCGCTATGAGCGGCCGTGGTGGAGTAGTCCGGAAGGGATGTCTTTCCCTTCTTGGGCGTCCAAGCCTCCCCCTCCGGGGCGGCTTTCCTCTTTCTCCTCCCGGTCGGGGGAGGTAGAGTTTCTTCTTGCTTCCCCCCCGCCTCCGCGGGAGGAATCTGTTTCGTCGTCATCGGACGACTTGGGTATGACGGCCTTGCGTCGAGGGCCTCTCCCGGCCACACGGTCCGTCCCCTTAGGCCTCTCATCCTTTCCGGATTGGGCGGCTTCTTCTTCTTCTTCTTCCTCCTCTTCGGGAGGCGCCTCGTCGTCTTGGATGAGGCTTCCGGACAACCTTACGCCGGAGACCCTCCACGTCCCCGGGCCTTCTTTTCGGCCTTCTTCTCCGATGCCCTGTGAGGGCGTCGGATCGATATCTCTGCCAAGAGATCATCACTGGATCTTACAGCAACAGAGCCGGACAGTCAATCTGCTCCGCTGTCTCCACATAGTCCTGATCAAATATACACAAATACTTAAGGCTCCCCATGAATGTATTGGGAAAACCGAATCGGTGGTAGTCCCAAAACTCACCGGACGCGGGGGCCGTGCTGCATGAAGTCCGCGGTCCTCGGATGTGGGAGGAGGTACTTAGGAGGCCTTAAACAACTCCTTCCACGCGTCTTTGTGCTTCATGCCATAGAGCCTCTGAAGCGTCTGGTGTTCGGCCGGGACGAACTCCCACAGATTGAATGCCCGCCTTTGGCACGGCAGAATCCGGCAAACGAGCATGACGTGGATCACGTTGACAAGCTTAATGTTCTTGTCCTTCATGCTCTTGATACAGGTTTGCAGTGCGGTCAGCTTTGTAGGTTTGCCCCAAGTCAGGCCCTTCCTTTCCCAGGAGGTGAGCCGCATGGGGCCTCCGGATCGGAACTCGGGGGCCGCCGCCCAGTTGGCACCGCGCGGCTCGGTGATGTAGAACCACCGCAATTGCCACCCTTTTACGGTCTCCGTAAAGGATCCGTCCATCCAGGTGACGTTAGGCCATCTTGCCCACCATGGCCCCTCCGCACTCCGCTTGCTAGCCGCGCACAATCTTCGGCTTCACGGAGAAGATTTGCAGCCACATGCCGAAGTGAGGCCGAATGCGGAGGAAAGCCTCGCATACGACGATGAACGCTGAGATGTTGAGGACGAAATTCGGGGCTAGATCATGGAAATCCAGCCCGTAGTAGAACATGAGCCCGCGGAAAAAGGGGTGAAGTAGAAACCCCAGTCCACGGACGAAGTGGGCGACGAACACGACCCTCTCGTGGGGTCCCAGGGTCGGAATGACCTGCCTAACGTCCGGTAGCCGGTGCGCTATGTCTGCGGCCAAGTATCCGGCCGCCCGAAATGATGTGCTTCTCCTTGACGGTGGAAGCCACCCACTTGCCTCCTGCTCCGGACATGTTTAGATGTGCGGAGAAGACCTGGGCTTGGGCGCTGGAGCTCGATGGGGCAAGAGTGGGCAAAGGAGGAAGAAGGCGTGGGTAAAAATGGGGAAATCTTATCCCTTTATAGAGGCGACGAAAGCGGTGCGCCTCCCCACTTGCCCGTTGGGAATCGCTTGCTTCCCAAGCGCCATGATTGATGTTGTGGTGGGATTACCCGTACCCGTATTGATGAGAATCCCGTGATAAGGCGACACGATCTCTGCTTTGACAAGACGTGTCAAAGAAACCGCCTCGCAATATGCGCCATGGCTGGTTGTGGGAAAACGGTTCGAATAATGACCCGACCATAATGACACGTCGCGTTGTCTAAAAAGTTGTCAGCAGATTGCATTTGTGAAATACCATTCTCTCTACGGTGACATGTGAAGATCATTTTGTGGATCCGGACACGGTTCAAGTGTTCGATAATTACCTTGGAGTATTCGGAGGAGGAACCCGCCCTGCAATGCCGAAGACAAGACTGCGCGCCGGACTCATCGTCATTGAAGCCTGGTTCAGGGGCTACTGAGGGAGTCCTGGATTAGGGGGTATCCGGACAGCCGGACTGTATACATCGTCCGGACTATTGAAGCGTGAAGATACAAGACTCAAGACTTCGGCCCGTGTCCGGATGGGACTTTCCTTGGCGTGGAAGGCAAGCTTGGCGATCTGGATATTATATTTCCTTCCTTGTAACCGACTCCATGTAAACCCTAGCCCTCTCCGGTGTCTATATAAACCAGAGAGGTTGGTCCTTAGAAGGCCGATCACAATTACAATCATACCATCATAGGCTAGCTTCTAGGGTTTAGCCTCTACGATCTCGTGGTAGATCTACTCTTGTACTACTCATATCTTCAATATTAATCAAGCAGGAAGTAGGGTTTTACCGCCATCGAGAGGGCCCGAACCTGGGTAAACATCTGTGTCCCTTGCTTCCTGTTACCATCAGCCTAGACGCACAGATCAGGACCCCCTACCCGATATCCGCCGGTTTTGACACCGACAACTTCATACTATCATTTATCTTTGGTATTGTAGATATAAGTAATTTCTTTATAAACTTGGTCAAAGTTTCAAAAGTTTGACTTAAAAATGTTGGAACTACATTATCGAACGGAGGGAGTAGCTCTTTCTCTCTCTCTCTCTTCTATCTCTCACGGGCCTCCCCTCTCTATCGAACTCTCTATACCGACTGATTATACGCTCAATGTGTGTCAGCGTATAGCTCCGTATATTGTTTAGTTGACCGGTCAACCAATCCACATGCTCCCTTGTCACCTCGTGTTCTGTATTTTCGTGTGCTGGCCCATGTGGCAGTGGGTGAAAATAAGTAAACTAGAGGCCCATCTGACACGCGGTGAAGTAAACAAAGTTGAAACCACTCGGGGTAGCACCCCGCACGCTAGTAAATTGAGGGCGCATTGAGGACAAACTTCTTGCACGCGAAGGACGCACTCGCACAATTCACCACTGCGCGGTGGCATGCACAGAATGACGCACTCGCGCACACCCAGCACACAAACACACCAGCACACGTGTACACCAGCGTCGGCGCCGGTTGAGATGGACGGCGAGGCAGCCAACAAGTGGTGGCGGCTCGAGCCAAAACCGCATCCGGCGAGCCTGGACTTCGTCAGCAGCCTCCCGACGACATGTTGCTCGTCATCATTGGCCTCCTCCCCACCAAATCTGCGTGCGGACCGTCCTGCTCTCCGGCGGTGGCGCCCCTCGCAGCTGCGTCCCCTCAACCTCACCGTCGACAGCTGCCTCTGCGGCGGGGATTGCAAACGCATGGCCGCGATCTCCAAGATCCTTTAATCGCACCCTGGGCCAGCCAGACGCCTTGACATCCGTATGTTCAGTACCAACTGCAAGGTCCAACCCAAGTTCGACGAGTGGTTCTTATCCCCTACCCTAGATCAGCTCGAGGAGCTCAGCTTTGAAGCTGGACGATGTCGCTCTTTGCCGCCGTCCGCGCTCCGCCTCACGCTAACGCTGCACCGCGCCAGCTTCAGCGCCTGCTATCTTCCCCAGATTAATGTCACGCCCGCCCTTCTTCTCCCTCAACTCAAGCAGCTCGACCTCTTCGACGTTGTCATCTCGAAGAAGGCTATGGAGCACCTGATCCGCAGCTGTACTGCGCTCGAGTACCTTCGTCTTGAGAAGATCCACGGATTCATTAGCCTCCACATCGCCTCGACGAATCTTCGATGGATTTATGTGTCTTGCTGGCCCCGCAACAAGACATCAATTGGGAAGATATCACTCCAGCTATTCCACGTTATGGTCATTGAGAATGTGCCTTTCCTTGAGAGATTGCTTGTATCGGATCTAGAAGGTCCAACAAAAATCAGGGTCATTGATGCGCGAAATTGACAGCGTTGGTGTACTCGTCTGCCAAATTCTCCGAACTCTTTATTGGATCCGTAATCGTTTAGGTACAACACTCATCTTCTTCTCCCTCTTCATGAAATTCAAAATTTTAAATTTCTTCTTGATGTTTTTACGACCGTCTTCCAGAAAATAATTCCCACAAGCTTGACCCAGTCCATGCGCACAGTGAAGATCTTAGCACTAAAATCTATCGGCCCCAATCTGGATCAAGTTGTTGGATTCCTTACATGCTTTCTGTGCACGGAGAAGCTACTCATCAAGGTGAAACTTCTTTCCTATAAGTAAACGGTAATCACAACGTAGCTCAATTTTTTCATAATTTTCCCAAATTACGATGACAAGTGCAGTATTCAAAACTGCATCTACGCACTGCACCGAAAGAAATGTTTTTAGTATTTTTTCTCATGTGATCACCTGCATCGTTTTTATGCTGTACTACTATAGTAGCCTAGGCTAGTCATAGTGGAAAGTAACTTAGATTACTCCAGTAACTCTATGGTTACCCTAAGAGCAAGTATTACCTCCGTCCTGGTTTACCCTTCCAATTTTGTAGTATCAAAATTTGACCATAGATTTAACTGACAAAATGTTAATGCATGTCACTAAGTACTATATCGTTGGATTCGTATTTGAACATAATTTCAAATGGTTTAATTTTTAGTGACATGCATTGGCATTTTCTTAGGTAAATCTATGGTCAAAATTTTATACTAAATACAAGGTAGTATTCCCTCTATCCCAAAATTCTTGTCTTACATTTGTTTAGATACGGATGTATCTAACACTAAAATGTAACTAGACACATTCGTACTTAGACAAATTTAAGACAAGAATTTTGGGACGGAGGGAGTACAAAAGTGGGCTATGTTGGCCAAAACATGTGCCGAATTCACTTGTGATGCATTTGGCATCGATGCCCCTCCATTGCTCACCTGGTGCCCCAATCTGGATCACCTACTTTGCTCCGGTGCCAAATTAACTCACGCAATGAAAAAACACTTCGTGGGAGAGAGAGGGGACTAAGGCAATAAAAACACTTGTTTGGGAGAGTGAGAGGCTGGTGTAGTTGGTTTGATTGATTTGTTTATACATGTGGGTCTGTTTGCACAGCGGTGCCAACTCTCTCACATCGCGAGAGCGGTGCCAAAATATTTTGATTTCACATCGATGCGTATTATGTGGCATACTTTTGCGAAATATGGCATCAGCCACATAGTGGAAGGCAACAAATGCCCAAGCTCTTCACGTGCTCCTAGTTAAATGAGAGGAAACAGAAAGAGAGAGAGAGAGAGAGAGAGAGAGAGAGAGAGAGAGAGAGAGAGAGTGAAAAAATATCTCTAGCCAGCCAACCCTATCGTATGAGCGAATGATATTGGTACGTCTTGATGACACGACAATCTTATGCAGCCAGCTGCTCTAATATCTTCTCTTCTTTTGCCGATAAAAAAAGACCCGAAAGTGAAAAATGTGCTGCACTATAACAATCTCATCGAATGCCTTGATCTCCATCTTACAGAAATTGATTTGATCGACTACCGAGGCAGCACATCTGAGATTAAATTGGCCAGGTTCTTTGTTCTGGAGGCAAGTGTGCTCAAGGTAATGAGGTTTGGCGTTCTCTGGTGCAACAATGAATGGCGTGCTGATCACCGCAAGTGTCTAAGCCTAAATGACAAAGTCTCCGCAGAAGCTGAATTTGTTTTTGAAACATCAAGTGGCCAGAGACTCGAAAACTTATTTGCCCATTAGTGACTTGTCAGGGCGGTGGATTTTAGTTTGTACGATAATGATGTATCCACCTAAAGTTCTTACGTAAACTTCCTAGTAATTCCCTTTTCGTAGGTGCAACATTACTCCTAACATTTGTAATATCAGTTTGAAACTTGTAATATTGTTGTGTCCTATTCCTGCATTTTCAAAATCCTGCGAATCAAACAGGTCCTGAGTTGGTGATGATGTTGTGCCTCCCATCTTTCACCAATAGCCGCCGGATCTAGATCTGACGCATACAAACCAAGCTTCTCCATTTTTGCAAAAAGATTGCCGCACTTGTTACCTATTTAAAAACAACTCCTTGTCTCTCACAATCAGCACTTGTTCCAAGGCCGTGGAAAAATTTGGCGCGATGGCCGCTGCCGGAGCCGTCCACCCCCAATCTTGGTGTTCCGTGCAATGCAGGGCATCTACGCATGGGAAATTATTGAAGGAAATATGCCCTAGAGGCAATAATAAAGTTATTATTTATTTCCTTATATCATGATAAATGTTTATTATTCATGCTAGGATTGTATTAACCGGAAACATAATACATGTGTGAATACATAGACAAACAGATTGTCACTAGTATGCCTCTACTTGACTAGCTCGTTAATCAAAGATGGTTATGTTTCCTAGCCATAGACATGGGTTATCATTTGATTAACGGGATCACATCATTAGGAGAATGATGTGATTGACATGACCCATTTCGTTAGCTTAGCACACGATCGTTTAGTATGTTGCTATTGCTTTCCTCATGACTTATACATGTTCCTATGACTATGAGATTATGCAACTCCCGTTTATCGAAGGAACACTTTGTGTGCTACCAAACGTCACAACGTAACTGGGTGATTATAAAGGAGCTCTACAGGTGTCTTCGAAGGTACTTGTTGGGTTGGCGTATTTCGAGATTAGGATTTGTCACTCCGATTGTCGGAGAGGTATCTCTGGGCCCTCTCGGTAATGCACATCACTTAAGCCTTGCAAGCATCTTATATTTACTAATTGAAGGCATCATAAGAGCCTCAACGTTAATCCACATCAACAGAATTAATCTAGCAATCAGATTATAAATTTGATGGTCAAGATTTATAAAAAGAACGTTACCTCATTAAAAAAAGAAATACCACATGGACTAAGTTGACACGTACAAAAAAGGTACCCCAAACACACGTCCAATTTCTGGAAAAATATAAGCAACGTGTGCCTTCTTACTAGGGGTTGCCTTATTTAAAAAAGAAACCCCACGTACATAGGTAGGATTAAGACGATACATGCCAAAAAAAGATGATACATGCAAAAAGTTAATCCACATCAACCGAATTAATCTAGCCATCATATTATAAATTTGATGGTCAAGATTTATAAAAAGAAAGTTACCTCATTAAAAAAATACCACATGGACTAAGCTGACACGTACAAAAAAAGGTACCCCGAACACACGTCCAAATTCTGAAAAAATATAAGCAGCGTGTGCCTTCTTACTTGGGGTTGCATCATTTAAAAAAGGAACCCCACGTACATAGGTAGGATTAAGACCATACATGCAAAAAAAAGACGTTACATGCAAAAAGGTGTCCACAGCAACCACATGCACGTGTTCCTTCTTCCTTTTAAAGGGCAAACAAAGAAAAGAAATATGTGTACAAATAAAAAGTCCTCAATGCTCACGTCTCATATGCCTGTCAAAAAAAATCTGCGCAGGCACGTACAAGAGAAAGACTTCAAGCCTCACGTTCAGGAAAGAGGAGAGTTCTCCTTATTTTGAAAAAGCAATTTTAGTCATGGAGGCTGGATGTGTTTCCGGTGCTGTAGAAGTCCTCTCTGAATAGTCGGAGTTGTGCCAAGGGATCATACGCAGGACAGTCTTGCTGTTGTAGCCGAGCTTTGCAATGGAGTCCAAATCACAGGGAAGGAACATGCGCGTCTTGAGTGGTGTGCACTTGATTCTCAATGGTCAGGGATCATAGTATCACACTACGCCTAGAAGAGCTCGATGGTGATTACCATGGCCAATCTCGGGGATTCCGAGTAACACTTTTGAGTCATGCCACAGAACGAGGTGATCCGAATGATATCTTTTCCAGTCAAGGAATTTAAGTGTATTTTTTACACAGTACAAATGCAAGCGCTCATATATACGCACATATGCTCACCCGTATGAACGCAAACACGCACACCATACCCAAATGAGCACCTCCGAGAGACTGAGCCGGAATACCATCTTGGCATTTAAGTGTTTTTAAAGTTGTTTATTTCTTTAGTTATTAAAATAGGGCACTAAAATTTGCGCCACACAAATCCCTCTACAGTTCTAATTGTCACTAATCATGGCAAAAATTATTTTAGAAACATGATACATATTAAAAAATAGTTTAATCCTACAACATCATATATAGGGTGGTGGGACAAGATCACCAATATTGTTGAATTTCTTCAAATTATGTTTATTACATTTTGTTAAGTATTTTAATAAATATTAACATCCGCACTAAATGAAGGTGGAGGAAACGCGGACTTATTAACATCTGTCGCTCTCCTTCTAAAAATCAATTTCATTTATACATACTATCAGCAGGGCCAATGTGAAAATTATACACAATAATGCTGAAACAAGTAGTTCCTAGCACCCGTGTAGGTGCACGGGTTGAGGACTAGTCGCAACTAATGAGTTAGTTGCGGGATGATGTATTACAGTACGAGTAAAGAGACTTGCCGGTAACGAGATTGAACTAGGTATTGAGATACCGACGATCGAATATCGGGCAAGTAACATACCGATGACAAAGGGAACAACGTATATTGTTATGCGGTCTGACCGATAAAGATCTTCGTAGAATATGTGGGAGCCAATATGAGCATCCAGGTTCCTCTATTGGTTATTGACCGGAGATGTGTCTCGGTCATGTCTACATAGTTCTCGAACCCGTAGGGTCCGCACGCTTAACGTTACGCTGACAGTTATATTATGAGTTTATATGTTTTGATGTACCAAAGGTTGTTCGGAGTCCCGGATGTGATCACGGACATGAAGAGGAGTCTCGCCTATGTTTGGATATCGGAAGTGTTCCGGGTGAAATCGGAATTTTACCGGAGTACCGGGAGGTTACCGGAACCCCCCGGGAACTTAATGGGCCTTAGTGGGCCTAGGTGGAAGAGAGGATAGGAGGCTAGGGCTGGGCCGCGCCCCAGTCCGAATAGGACAAGGAGAGGCGGCGCCCTTCTTCTCCTCCACTCCTTCCCCTCCCAAGTCCTAATCCAACTAGGAAGGGGAGTCCTACTCCCGGTGGGAGTAGGACTCCTCCCGGCGCGCCCTCTCCCTTGGCCGGCCACACCCCCTTGCTCCTTTATATACGTGGGCAGGGGGCACCCCATAGACACAACAATTGATCTGTTTGATCTTTTAGCCGTGTGCGGTGCCCCCCTCCACCATAGTCCACCTCGATAATACTGTAGCGGTGCTTAGGCGAAGCCCTGCGTTGGTAGAACATCAACATCGTCACCACGCCGTCGTGCTGACGAAACTCTCCCTCAACACTCGGCTGGATCGGAGTTCGAGGGACGTCATTGAGCTGAACGTGTGCTGAACTCGAAGGTGCCGTACGTTCGGTACTTGATCGGTCGGATCGTGAAGACGTACGACTACATCAACCGCGTTGTGTTAACGCTTCCACTTTCGGTCTACGAGGGTACGTGGACAACACTCTCCCCTCTCGTTGCTATGCATCACCATGATCTTGTGTGTGCGTAGGAATTTTTTTGAAATTACTACGTTCCCCAACAGTGGCATCCGAGCCAGGTTTTATGCATAGATGTCATATGCACGAGTAGAACACAAGTGAGTTGTGGGCGATATAAGTCATACTGCTTACCAGCATGTCATACTTTGGTTCGGCGGTATTGTTGGACGAAGTGGCCCGGATCGACATTACGCGTACGCTTACGCGAGACCGGTTCTCCCGACGTGCTTTGCAAAGAGGTGGCTAGCGGGTGTCAATTTCTCCAACTTTAGTAGAACCGAGTGTGGCTTGCTACGTCTTGAGCTTGCGTTGGTTTTCCTCGAAGAGGAGAGGGTGATGCAGCAAAGTGTAGCGTAAGTATTTATCTCCGCTTTGAGAACCAAGGTATCAATCCAGTAGGAGGCTCCTCAAAAGTCCCACGCACCTACACAAACAAACTGAGAACTCGCAACCAACACAATAAAGGGGTTGTCAATCCCTTCACGGCCACTTGCGAAAGTGAGATCTAATAAAGATAGTAAGATAAGATAAATATATTTTTGGTATTTTATAATATAGATGCAAAAAGTAAAGATGCAATTAAAATTAGATTGGAAGCAAATATGATAAGAGATAGACCCGGGGGCCATAGGTTTCACTAGTGGCTTCTCTCAAGATAGCATAAGTATTACGGTGGGTGAACAAATTACTGTCGAGCAATTGATAGAAAAGTGCATAGTTATGAGATTATCTAGGCATGATCATGTATATAGGCATCACGTCCATAACAAGTAGACCGACTCCTACCTGCATCTACTACTATTACTCCACACATCGACCGCTATCCAAAGATGCATCCAGAGTATTAAGTTCATAAGAACAGAGTAACGCATTAAGCAAGATGACATGATGTAGAGGGATAAACTCATGCAATATGATATAAACCCCATCTTGTTATCCTCAATGGCAACAATACAATACGTGCCTTGCAACCCTTTACATCCTTTGGGTAAGGACACCGCAAGATTGAACCCAAAGCTAAGCACTTCTCCCATGGCAAGAAAGATCAATCTAGTAGGCTAAACCAAACTGATAATTCGAAGAGACTTGCAAATATAACTTAATAATACATAAAAGAATTCAGAGAAGATTCAAATATTATTCATAGATAAACTTGATCATAAACCCACAATTCATCGAATCTCGACAAACACACCGCAAAAAGAGATTACATCGAATAGATCTCCACAAGAGAGGGGGAGAACATTCTATTGAGATCCAGAAAGAGAGAAGAAGTAGTCTAGCTAATAACTATGGACCCGTAGGTCTGTGGTAAACTACTCACAACTCATTGGAGGGGCAAGGATGTTGATGTAGAGGCCCTCCGTGCTTGATTCCCCCTCCGGCAGACTGCCGGCGAAGGCTCCAAGATGTGATCTCGCGGATACAGAAGGTTACGGTGGTGGAAATTGTGTTTTTTGGTGCCCCTGGATGTTTTTGGGGTATGTAGGTATATAAAGGAAGAAGAAGTACGTCGGTGGCCGCCTGAGGGGCCCACGAGACAGGGGGCGCGCCCTCCTATCTCGTGGAGGCTCCGGTTGCTTCTTGACGTGCACACCAAGTTCTCAGGATCACGTTCGACGAGAAAAACACGTTCCCGAAGGTTTCATTCCGTTTGGACTCCGTTTGATATTCCGTTTCTTTGAAATACTGAAATAGGCAAAAAACAACAATTCTGGGCTGGGCCTCCGGTAAATAGGTTAATCCCAAAAGTAATATAAAAGTGGAAAATAAAGCCCAATAAAGCCTAGAACAGTAGATAAAGTAGCATGGAGCAATCAAAAATTATAGATACGTTGGAGATGTATCAGGCATCCCCAAGCTTAATTCCTGCTCGTCCTCGAGTAGGTAAATGATAAAAAGAGAACTTTTGATGCGGAGTGATATTTTGGCATAATTTCAATGTAAATCTTAATTGTGGTATGAATATTCAGATACGAAAGATTCAAGACAAAAGTTCATATTGACATAAAAATAATAATACTTCAAGTATACTAACTAAGCAATTATGTCTTCTCAAAATAACATGGCCAAAGAAAGTTATCCCTACAAAATCATATAATCTGGCTATGCTCCATCTTCCCCACACAAAATATTTAAATCATGCACAACCCCGATGACAAGCCAAGCAATTGTTTCATACTTTAACATTTTCAAAACTTTTTCAATCTTCACACAATACATGAGCGTGAGCCATGGATATAGCACTATATGTGGAATAGAATGGTGATTGTGGAGAAGACAAAAAGGGAGAAGATAGTCTCACATCAACTAGGCGTATCAATGGGCTATGGAGATGCCCATCAATAGGTATCAATGTGAGTGAGTAGGGATTGCCATGCAACGGATGCACTAGAGCTATAAGTGTATGAAAGCTCAACAAAAGAAACTAAGTGGGTGTGCATCCAACTCGCTTGCTCACGAAGACCTAGGGCATTTGAGGAAGCCCATCATTGTAATATACAAGCCAAGTTCTATAATGAAAAATTCCCACTAGTATATGAAAGTGACAAAATGAGAGACTCTCTATCATGAAGATCTCGGTGCTACTTTGAAGCACAAGTGTGGTAAAAGGATAGTAACATTGCCCCTTCTCTCTTATTCTCTCATTATTTTCTTCTTTTGGGCCTTTTCTCCTTTTTTATGGCCTCTTTTTTTTCTCTTTTTTTTTTAATTTTTCGTCCGGAGTCTCATCCCGACTTGTGGGGGAATCATAGTCTCCATCATCCTTTCTTCACTGGGACAATGCTCTAATAATGATGATCATCACACTTTTATTTACTTACAACTCAAGAATTACAACTCGATACTTAGAACAAAATATGACTCTATATGAATGCCTCCGACGGTGTACCGGGATATGCAATGAATCAAGAGTGACATGTATGAAAGAATTATGAATGGTGGCTTTGCCACAAATACGATGTCAACTACATGATCATGCTAGCAAATATGACAATGATGGAGTGTGTCATAATAAACGAGTTGCATGGCAATATATCTCGGAATGGCTATGGGAATGCCATAATAGGTAGGTATGGTGGCTGTTTTGAGGAAGATATATGATGGGTGTATGATACCGGCGAAAAGTGCACGGTATTAGAGAGGCTAGCAATGGTGGAAGGATGGGAAAAAGTGCGTATAATCCATGGACTCAACATTAGTCATAAAGAACTCATATACTTATTGCAAAAATCTAGAAGTTATCAAAGCAAAGTATTACGCGCATGCTCCTAGGGGGATAGATTGGTAGGAAAAGACCATCGCTCCTCCCCGACCGCCACTCATAAGGAAGACAATCAATAAATAAATCATGCTCCGAGTTCGTCACATAACGGTTCACCATACGTCACTAGTAGAAAAGGGGGCAATGGCCCAGGCCGGGTCAGCCCATTAGTCCCGGTTCTGCCATGAACCGGGACCAATGGAGGTATTTGTCCCGGTTTGTGATCCCAGGGGGCCGGCCGGGGCCTCGTGGGCATTGGTCCCGGTTCGTGCAGCCCAATTGGTCCCGTTGGTGGACGAACCGGGACCAATGGTCTCGCCTGGCCTACAACCATTGGTCCGGGTGGTGGCTTGAACCGGGACCAAAGGCTCCCCTTTAGTCCCGGTTCATGCCACCAACCGGGACCAATGAGGTGCCTATATATACCCCCTCGCGTAAGAGCAGAGCACACTGCTCTGCTTTTTCTGTCCGCCGAGGGGGTGAGGGCTTGGTGGTTCTCTAGCTCACCTCCTATGCACACAAGGTGTTCGATGGAATTCTCGAGCCACACTACTTAAGCTTTCTCCTCTCCAAGCTTGACCTCCAAGCTGCATTTTCCTCAATATTTGTCTAGGTTTAGCGGTCCGTCACGCCCCGTCCCCGTCTTCACCGCCGTCGATCACCCGCGCCGATCTCATCGCCGGCACCACCGTGGTGAGCCTCTTGTTCTTATCTTCTTTACGAAAGGAAAAATATTCTTACTTGTATGTTTAGATAGATACTTGTATTATTTTCTTACTTTTATTATTGCATCTTATATAGTGCGATGGTTTTGGTATCCGCCCCGTCGGCCCTCGTCCCCTGTCTATGATTCGGATGAAGTATATATTATCTTTTCATAACTAATGGTTCATTTATTGTTTATGAAAATTATGCCGACCAACGTGACATAGATTTTATTTATCTAGGAGGTTGTTGAACCGGAAATTCCAACCGACCCTATTGTCGAGAGGTTAAATTTAGTTGAAGAAGAAAACAATTTCTTGAAGGAAAAAATAAAAAACTTGAGGAGGAGAAGATGATATTGGAGTTGCATGTTGCAGATGTAAATCGATGATCACAAGATCAAGATGGATGCAATGCGCTTGAAGATTAGAAAGATTAGAAAATATGTCATTCATACCGAGGCTTGGTATCATTATGCCGTTGGATCAGTTGTTACCTTGGTTGCAATTATGATCGCATTTGTTTTCGCATTGAAATGTTTTACATAGTTTCAATGTATGGTTTAATTAATTTAGATGATCTGCAAAGCTTTATGTTGTTAGATGAGAACTATGTATGTACTTTGGTTTTTATGTGATGATGAACTTCTATTAATTTGGTCAGTTAATTATCTATTCATGATGTTCTGTAATGATTTTTGACACACTTAATTATATATAATGCACGTAGATGAACCGGCAATGGATGTACGGTGACAGACACACCTCCGAGTACATTAAGGGGGTGCATGATTTTCTCGAAGTGGCTGAGGCAAACAAGCAGAATGGTTTTATGTGTTGTCCACGCCCTATATGTGGGAATACGAAGTCTTACTCTAACCGGAAAATCCTTCACACCCACCTACTTTACAAGGGTCTCATGCCACACTATAATGTTTGGACGAGGCACGGAGAAATAGGGGTTATGATGGAAGACGGCGAAGAAGAAGAGTACGATGACAACTATGTGCCCCTGAATACGGTGATGCTATTGAACATCAAGAGAAACCAGATGATGTGCACGATGATGCTGCAACGGGCGAAGCTGCTGAAGATCAAGAGGAACCAGACGATGTGCCCGATGATGATGATCTCCGCCGGCTCATTGTCGATGCAAGGACGCAATGCGAAAGTCAAAAGGAGAAGCTGAAGTTCGATCGCATGTTAGAGGATCACAAAAAAGGGTTGTACCCCAATTGCGAAGATGGCAACACAAAGCTCGATACCCTACTGGAATTGCTGCAGTGGAAGGCAGAAAATATTGAAGAAGAAGCTTCCAAAGGATAACGAATTGCCCGACAGTACATACGCAACAAAGAAGGTCGTATGCCCTCTAGGATTGGAGGTGCAGAAGATACATGCATGCCCTAATGATTGCATCCTCTATCATGGTGCATACAAGGATCTCAACACATGCCCGGTAGGGCGGTGCATTGCGGTATAAGATCAGACGAGATGACCACGGTGATGTTGACGGCGAGCCTCCTGGAAGAGGGTTCTGCAAAGGTGATGTGGTATGCTCCTATAATACCACGGTTGAAACGTCTGCTCGTAAAACGGAGAGCATGCCAAGTTGATGCGATGGCACGTTGAGGACCGTAAGAAAGACGGGAAGTTGAGAGCACTCACGACGGGTCGCAGTGGAGAAAAATCGAGAAATCTTGGGATGAGTTTGCAAAGGACCCAAGGAACATATGGTTTGCTTTAAGCGCCGATGGCATTAATCCTTTCGGGAGCAGAGCAGCAATCACAGCACTGGCCCGTGACTCTATGTATGTATAACCTTCCTCCTTGGATGTGCATGAAGCGGAAGTTCATTATGATGCAGTTCTCATCCAAGGCCCTAAGCAACCCGGCAACGACATTGATGTGTACCTAAGGCCATTAGTTGAAGAACTTTTACAGCTGTGGAATGGAAACGGTGTACGACGTGGGATGAGCACAAAAGGAGGAATTTGACCTAAAGGCGTTGCTGTTCATGACCATCAACGATTGGCCCGCTCTCAAGAACCTTTCGTGACAGACAAACAAGGGATACCACGCATGCACGCACTGTTTACTTGACACCGATAGTATATACCGGGAAGCTGCAGGAAGAATGTGTACCTAGGCCATCGCCGATTTCTTCCGACCAACCATCAATGTAGAAAGAAAGGCAAGCATTTCAAAGGCGAGGCAGATCACCGGAAGAAGCCCGCCATGCGCATCGGTGATCACGCATTTGCTATGGTCAATGATTTACACGTAATCTTTGGAAAGGGTCCCGACGGACTAGCTGTTCCGAATGACGCTGAGAATCACGCACCCATGTGGAAGAAGAAATCTATATTTTGGGACCTACCCTACTGGAAAGACCTAGAGGTCCGCCTTCGATCGACGTGATGCACGTGATGAAGAACCTTTGCGTGAACCTGCTAGGCTTCTTGGGCGTGTATGGGAAGACAAAAGATACACCTAAGGCACGGGAGGACCTGCAACGCTTGCACGAAAAAGAGGGCATGCCTGCAAGCAAAGTATGAAGGTCCCGCTACCACGCTCTACGAAAGAAGAGAAAGAAATCTTCTCCGAAAGCCTGCTCAAGATGAAGGTCCCGACTGGATTCTCGTCGAATATAAAGGGAATAATAAATATGCCAGAGAAAAGTTCCGTAACCTAAAGTCTCATGATTGCTACGTGATTATGACGCAATCGCTTCCGGTTGCATTGAGGGGGCTTCTACCGAAAACGTCCGATTAGCCATTGTGAAGCTATGTGCATTCCTCAATGCAATATCTCGTAAGGTGATCGATCCAGAAATCGTACCAACGCTTAAGGAGTGATGTGGAGCAATGTCTTGTCGGGCTTCGAGCTGGTGTTCCCACCATCCTTCTTCAATATCATGACGCACGCCCTAGTTCATCTAGTCGACGAGATTGTCATTCTGGGGCCCAGATTTACACACAATATGAACCCCTTTGAGAGGTTCATGGGAGTCCTAAAGAAATATGTTTGTAACCGCGCTAGGCCAGAAGGAAGCATCTCCATGGGCCATCAAACAGAGGATGTCGTCGGGTTTTGTGTTGACTTCATTCCTGGCCTTAAGAAGAAAGGGCTCCCTAAATCGCGGTATGAGGGGAGACTAACTGGAAAAGGCACGCTTGGAAGGGACTCAATACTATGCAGGGACGGATATTCTTGGTCTCAAGCACACTACACAGGTCTATAGAACTCTACCTTGTTGACCCCGTATGTCGATGAACACAAGAACAGTCCGCGCTCCAAACACCCGGAGCAGTGCGACGACTGGATTACATGTGAACACATCAGGACTTTCGGCAGTTGGTTGGAAACACGTCTCAGAGGTGACAACATTGTTTGTGATGAGCTGTACTTGTTGTCCAGGGGACCATCTTCGACTATAATGATTTGGAAAGCATATGAGATAAATGGGAATACATTTTACACGATTGACCAAGATCAAAAGAGCACCAACCAAAACAGCGGTGTCCCCTTTGATGCAACAACCGAGAGGGGAAAGGACACATATTATGGTTACATAGTGGACATATGGGAACTTGACTACGGAGTAGATTTTAAGGTCCCTTTGTTTAAGTGCAAATGGGTCAATCTGTCAGAGGCGGGTGCAGTGTAGACCCACAAAGACGGAATGACAATAGTGGATTTGAAAAATCTTGGGTACACCGACGAACCGCTCGTCCTATCCAATGATGTGGCACAGGTTATCTATGTGAAGGACATGTCTACCGCATCGAGAAAAGAAAAGATAAGGAAGCGAATACATCATACGATGAGCCAAAGCGCCACATAGTTCTTTTCAGGAAAAAGGGACATCCACGGGAGTGGAGGGCAAGATGACATGTCTCAAGAGTATGAAAAGTTTCATGAAATTCCTCCCTTCAA
The DNA here is from genome assembly GCA_021605145.1 of Aegilops bicornis. Classification (NCBI taxonomy): domain Eukaryota; kingdom Viridiplantae; phylum Streptophyta; class Magnoliopsida; order Poales; family Poaceae; genus Aegilops; species Aegilops bicornis. The sequence goes on from CM038670.1 coordinate 784,917,433, forward strand.
AGTCAAGGCTGACCCAAGCATCCCGATAAATGATGAAGATTATCCATGGTTACGGCGCAATAAGCAAATGACACAAGCGAAGAAAAAGTGAAGACTTTCTCCGCAACTATTATGATGATACCATGCCAACTTTGTAATGCATAAGTATGATACCATTGTCCGTTTTGTACATGCACATGTTATGCCAACTTTTTCAGAGTTCATTTGAAAACTATGAATTTAGGTCGAATTTTCTCTATAGGTGCATCTATGTTCATTAGTCCCTGGCCCATGCGGCTCGCCCCTGGCCCATGACCATTAGTCCTGGTTTGTGGCACAAACCGGGACTAAATGGTTGGTCCTTGTAGCGCTCAGAGTTTAGTCCCACCTCGCGAATCGAAGGGCGCTCACAACGGTTTATAAGCCCGTCCCTCTCTGCCTTGTTGAGCTCCTCTCAAAGTCAAAATAGATGCCCCTATACAGGGAATTTGACCTAAATTCATTGTGAATTTCTCTGAAATTCATAGAAATTGATTATGAATTTAGGTCGAATTTTCTCTATAGGTGCATCTATGTTCAATTTTTTAGTAAAGTTAATCACAAACTTGTGATTCACACAAATTTCAAAGAACTCAAATTTTAACTATTCAAATTTGAAAACTAATGGCACAAACAGAAAGTTTATAATTTTTCTAAAACTAATGGCACTAACAGAAAGATTATAATTTTCTTGACCTAAAAGCAAAAAAGAATTAAAAAATAAAGCAAAAAACAAAATAAAATAAATAATGCAGAAAACAAAACAAAAAACTGGAAAAAGAATAAAAATAGCAACAATAAGTATTTTGTTGTAAGTAGAAATAAAATAAAATAAATAAAGCAACAAAGAAAGCAAAAAGTGTTTTCAAATTTGAAAACTAATGGCACTAATAGAAAGTTTATAATTTTTCTAAAACTAAAAGCAAAAAGAATTAAAAAATAAAGCAAAAAACAACAAAAAATAAATAATGCAGAAAACAAAACAAAAAAACTGGAAAATAAAATAAAAATAGCTACAATAAGTATTTTGTTGTAAGTAGAAACAAAATAAAATAAATAAAGCAACAAAGAAAACAAAAAAAGTGTTTTAAAATTTGAAAACTAATGTCACTAACAGAAAGTTTCTAATTTTTCTAAAACTAAAAGCAAAAAAGAATTTAAAAATAAAGCAAAAAACAACAAAAAATAAATAATGCAGAAAAAAAAACAAAAAACTGGAAAAAAAATAAAAATAGTGCCGCCTACTGGGCCCCCACGGCCTGAATACGACTGGAAACCCTACCATGGGCTGTGATTCAGCCCGTAGGAGGCCAAGTAGGCCCACAGCACATAGTGACAGATTAGGCTCGAAAGCCTGCAGTTGAGAGGAGCTCGAGAGGGTGGGCGCAGCAGCGCTTATAAACCACTCTCGAGCCCTCTCAACTAGCGAGGTGGGACTAAACTTTTGGGCGCGGGGCAGCACAAGGCCTTTGGTCCCGGTTGGTGGCACCAACCGGGACTAAAGTGGGGCATTGGTCCCGGTTCGTGGCACAACCGGGGACCAATGCCTTTAGTCCCAGTTGGTGCCACCAACCGACAAACCGCCGCTTCCCGCCCTTTGGGCTCGAAAAGAGGCCTTTGGTCCCGGTTGGTGGCACCAACCGGGACTAAAGCATTAGTCCCGTTGGTTTCACGAACCGACCAATGTTTGCTATATATACAAAGACTTAGCGCTTTTCGACCAAATCACCCACTTATCCCCGACGCCTTTACTCCTTGTCGCTGCCGCCGCCGACGCCTTGCCGACCTTCTTGCCGCCACGACGCCGCCGGGCCGATCGCCATTGCTGCCGTCGCCGACGCCGCCGTCGCCGCTTTCACCGCCGCCGCCGCCCCTATGAGCACAGCCCTCTCCCGTGCCCTGCGCCCTGTCATGCGTGGCCGCCGCTCGCTCAAGGGCTGCTGCCGTGGCGCCGTCTCTGGCGGGCGCGCCGCCGCCTGCTGGCGCCACAGACCGCCCACCGCCATCACTGCCAAAGCCGGGCACCGCCTGCCCCCTCTCCTCTGCTTTTTTCAGATTATATGTATATATGGTGTTCTTTTTCAGATTATATGTATATGTGTGAGTATATGTATGTTTGTATATCTGTTTATATGTCCTTTTCTAGATTTGTTTTTGCATTTTTAGAAAAATGTATATATGTATGTATATATGTTCTCTGTGTATATATATGTTCATGTATATATGCAAAAGATAGATTTTAGAAAAAATAGTATTTTTTCTGTTCATAGATTTTTATTTGAACATTATTTAAAAAAACAAGCAATACTACTTCATGTATTTTTAAGAAGGAAGAAGAAGAAAAAGATTGAGAGGAAAAAGGAAATAAGAAGAGGAAGAAGAGGAAACCAATACTACTTCATGCAAATGTTTGTTCATATATAATGTAGATGTCTATGTATGTATGGAATGATATCGATGGATGTATGTATATAGAACATTCGTACAAAATATGACGAATCCGATATGACCAATGTCCCCCTCCGGTTAACTCGGGAACACTAACTCTCTCGGAGAAAAAATTGTTATCGGGGAATAAAATGTTATCGGGGTCGAGGGTCGTCGAACATGAGAGGAAGAAGAGGATAAAAAAAGAAGAGGAATAAGAAAAAAAAGAGGAGAAGAAAGAATAGAGGAGTTCTTCTCCTCTATTCTTTCTTCTCCTCTTTTTTCTTCTTCTTCCTCTTTTTTTTATCGAGAACGAGGGTCGTCGAGGGTCGCCGAGCGGTAGAGGAAACCCTAATTAAATAGAAAGTATCATTGGTGTGAGATACATGTGGCCGTTGGTGTCGGACACTACATCCACGTCCCACAAGTGACGCGGGCGTCGATGCCCATGTCACTTGTGGGACATAAATGTAGTGTCGTCGTTGTTGTCGATATACCCCCTCCCGATAGCTTCATGTATTTTTAAGAAGGAAAAAACAAGCATATTATTTTCCCATGTACGTATGTCGTCGTTGTCGATATACCCCTCCCGATAGCTTCAACACGTGGTGGGGGAGGGGGGTCGATATTACCCCCTCCTTGAAGCATTCTCGAGGCCACCCCTAACCCTTGAAGCGTTGTCGAGGCCACCAAACCTAGAGAAGCAGTGTCGAGGCCACTAATTAATATGATTCCTTATTGTGATTACCTAGTTAGTTCTACGTTTGCCACTAATATATCCATATCTGTCATGTTTGAATAATAATTGCCATGTTGTAAATATTTGTAGAAACTATGGACACCCCCCGAGACGAAGCACAAGAAGTGTTGTTGAGGGACATAATCGCAGAAGGAAGTGATGTCGTCTGCTCGTTGATGTTTCTCAATGACACCGATGGTCTGGAAGGAGAGGGTGAAGAAGCAGCTGGCTATGATTATGATGGCTCTGGCGACCCAATGCCGGTGCAAGAAGAAGTAGACCATGAGGACGGCTCCGTGATCGAACCGAGTCCGCCAGATATATATATTAGTTAAGCCTGTGCTTACTAGCTAATTGATGCATTCATTGTTTTGGTATGTACACATATTAATTAACTCTCGTCTTTGTTCTTTTTTCTAGCCCTCTGGATCGAGCACAACTTCGGTAAAGAGACGAGGCCCGAAGAAAAAGTTGTTCTCGTATGAAAGGTTTGAGATCATAGCAATCGCGCGCGATGGCCAGCCGATTGAACCCATCCGGACAAAGAAGGCATTAGTTGCTCAGTGCGGGGTTCTGGTTAGGGACAAGATTCCCATTAGCATCCAGCAATGGTATAAGCCTAAGAACAAAGACCCTAAGGTGTCTTATGTCAATGATATGCAGAAAAATGATCTTTGGACTGAGGTGAAGTCAAATTTCACCCTACCGCCAGAGGATGATCCGGAGAAGCCAGTTGAGCAATTAATCAAGTCTTTTGCTCTTAAGAAGATGGCAGACCTATTCAGGAATAGGAAGAAAGACCTGAATAAGTTTGTCGATAAAAAAGAGACCCCAGAATTCAAGGGCAAATATGAGAAGATCATAGATGACTGGTCCGCATTTGTGGCCCACAAGACATCGGAAAAGAGTAAAAAGATGTCGGCGACAAACAAGCAAAATGCTGCGAAAAAGAAGCTTCACCATCGCACAGGGTCAGGTGGCTACCTCATAGCCCGGCCTAAGTGGGCCAAGGCTGAGAATGATCTGCTTGATAAAGGGATCGAACCAGAGACAATGAACTGGCTAGACCGTTGCCGGACTTGGTTCTTCGGGGCTGGCGGAACCTTGGACCCTGTATCAGGGAAGTGCATTTGGTTGGACGATCAATTGGACATACCAGTCAAGAGGCTTCAGCAATATATCAAAGCAGCGCAGCAAGGGACGTTCGTTCTGCATGAGAGAACGACAAGCTCACAATGGCCCTCGGGAATCTCGAGCACCTGGACGGACATGAGGCACGCCAGTTGGGTTTCCGGACGCAGCGGTTACAAATGCCGTGGAGAGGAGGAAGAAAGTGCAGCAGACCGAATCGCAGCGCTGCATGCAAGGGTACAAGCGATGGAGGAACGAGAAGCAAATCGCAGCAAACGACCGCCAAGCTTCCCCGGTTACCCCGCCATCTCAGCGGAGAAGCAGCATGGCTTCCACCGAGCTGCTTCAGCCGGAGCATGCCTTGACGGCTCCTGCCAGCTATCCCGTGGATGCTATCACAAAGGTTCAAAATTGCCACCTTATGGCGCAATGGATGAATTTGAAGGTCAAGGCGGCTGTTGGCTCTGTTTATCCCATCAATCCGCGCAACTTTTCACCGCCGCCGATTCAAGGATATGCTAGGGTGATGGTGGATGAAATAACGGAGGGATTTGAGGACCTCGGCTTGACCACCCTACCGTGAAGGGGAGACTCGGCTGGGTTCTCGCTCAAGACTCCATGACTATGGCGGAAGGATCTCATCAACCTTCCTAACTGGACGCCTCCGCCTCCTCCTCCTCCTCCAAATGAGTCAGGCACTCCGCCTCCTCCACCGCCTCCTCCTCCGGCGAGTGACGATCAGGGCACTCGGCCGGCTCCTTCTCCGCGCATGGCGGCACTCCACCTCCTTCTCGGCTGCCGGCCGCCCGAGCAGCCAGCCTCCTCCTTCTCCGCCGCCAAGAAGGGCGGAAGAGACCCGCCGCCGCCCGGCTGCTCCGGGCGTCAGTAGTCCTTCTCCTCCGCCTCATAAGCAAGGAAAGAAGACATCCGCTCCGTCTGCTCGCCGGGCGCCTAGCAAGACAACCAAAGGCGGGAGGACATAAAGTTCGGTCCTTCTCTGAAGACTCCAGAGAAGTTACCATACGAGATGACCCCGGAGGAGAACGCGAAGATCGCGCGAACCAAAGTGAAGGACTGGTTTCAAGGGTTGAAAGCACAGAGACATCCACCTCCAGAGGAGAAGGTAGATCCGGTGAAAGAGAAGCGCACTCTGGTGCCCTGATAAAACCACCCAAGTCTCCGCCGAAAGGCAACTATGAACGCATTATTGGAAAGGCATTTGCCGAAGCGGAGAGGTCGGGAAGTACTGTCAGTGATCAAAGGATGAAAGAACGACGAGTTGGGAAAAAAATTGCCCAGCTCGGCGAACAAGCGAAGCAATCGTGCCCCCCGCTCAAGGTGCCTGCTAGCGACATCGTCGATCCGAGGATGGTGCCCGGTTATAGCAATCCTGGAGATTACCTGTCCGACGATGTACATTATGATTTCGTGGAGGTGCAGATACAAAGATACGAGTACGGGAAGCCTCTCGTCAAAGATGAAAGATCTCTATCAACGATGATGCGAAGATTGCATGATTGGTACATGAAAACCTGCAGAGAGTGTGAGGGGAGGGGTACTTTGTATGTGAGAGTTAAAAAGGAGCATGACCTCGTTGGAATTGAACTGTTGCCTATTCCATTTGAGCAGTTCTATCAGTTTTTCAATCAATTGGCCCTCGATAAAGCAACGGTCATCTGCTATTGTCTGTATGTAGTACTACTTCTGTCATTAAGTCTCTCTATATAACTCAGCTCTTTCATTGCATGTATTTATAATTATCCTCACTATATTATGCAGATTGAAGATCGCCGAATTGAAGAAAAGACAAGTGGGTGATATTGGGTTCATTAACACATATCTCATAGATGCAACTGAGGTTAAATATCATGCCGGAAATACCGAGGCCAACTTGCTACAATCGCTGGTAATAAATGAACACAAAGATATAATACTTTTCCCTTACAACTTCAGGTGAGTGTTACTGTCTTGTGGAATATTCGGTTTCCCTTATTAGTCCAGGTTATAGTAATGTAATATTGATGAGTTATGCATGTGTGCGCAGCTACCACTATATTCTCCTAGAGATTAAGCTTGAGCAGGGAGTAGTAACTTTCTTAGACTCCAAACGAAAAAATCCGGAGGAGTATGCGAACATGACTGAAATGCTTGAGAAGTAAGTTAAATCGACCATTATCCACCATATCAGCAACTTTGTTCATTTCTGATATCAAGTAATTGTTTTCTTTGTATGGCAGGGTTTGGAGAAAATTCACCAAAAAAGCTCCGGGACTGCCGAAGAAGCTGCAATTTAGACACCCGAAAGTAAGTACTATAGTAGCATATTCCACGCATCTCCTGTGAGCGGGGCTACTCTGACAAACAATATGAAGTGTGTAAATAACAATATTCACAATTTTATTTTATTACCATCATTTGTGTTGAGTTTCATTCATTCATATATATATATATATATATATATATATATATATATATGTATGTATGTATTGACCCCTTCTTAAAAATTAGATGTTTCGGATGCGGGATGAACTCCTAGCACCAGATCGCATGCGAGCAATTCAAGAGGAATTATGCATTCTTTCTTGACCACGTGATCGCTGAAGACGGAGAATACTATGTGGACCACGCGTCCGTATGTTAGGAGATTATATTTGTAAAAGATAATTATTGTATATATGTAGCGGTAGTGTCGGATAGATATACGAGAACTTGTTGTTCGACCAATCTCTCGGAGAAGGATAGGTGGTCGATATCACTTCTCTCTGTATGCATATATGTTCATGACGATCTTCTGCTTTCCTTCGTTTGCTTACTAGCTAGCTAGCGTGTCTAGCTAGTCCTCTCTATACGTATGTATAGTACGAAGCGTCAATTGCCACGCATAAAAGAGAGGACACTTCTATCTATTAATTAGCTAGCTCACACAAAATTTGAAACACCTAATTTAAACCCCCAACACCCCCAACCCCCCTTTAAAAAAACAAAAACCAAGTTACAGAAATGTCGACGTTGGATGTTTATTGGTCCCAGTTGGTGCCACCAACCTGGACCAAAGGCCCTCCTGCCTGGGCTCGGCGCACAGGCCATGTGGAGGCCCATCTGTCCCGGTTCTGGACTGAACCGGGACTAAAGGGCCATGGCATTAGTACCAACCCTTTAGTCCCGGTTCAGGAACCGGGACTAAAGGCCCTTACCAACCGGGACAATAGGCCATTTTTCTACCAGTGCGTGCATGCTACGGGAATCACAAACTTCAACACAAGTATTCTTTAAATTCACAACTACTCAACTAGCATGACTCTAATATCACCATCTTCATATCTCAAAACAATTATCAAGCATCAAACTTTTCTTAGTATTCAACGCACTCAAAAGAAAGTTTCACATATCTTGAATACCAAGTATATTAATATTTAAGCAAATTACCATGCTATTAACGACTCTCAAAATAATCTAAATGAAGCATGAGAGATCAATAGTTTCTTTAAAACAAATATACCACCGTGCTCTAAAAGATCTAAGTGAAGCACTAGAGCAAAAATTATCACGCTCAAAAGATATAAGTGAAGCACTATGAGCAAAACTATCAAGCTCAAAAGATATAAGTGAAGCACTTGGAGTATTCTATCAAATTCCAATTTATGTATGGCTTTCTCAAAAGGTGTGTACAGCAAGGATGATTGTGGTGTACTAAAAAGCAAAGACTAATATAACACACGACGCTCCAAGCAAAACACTTATCATGTGGTGAATAAAAATATAGCCCCAAGTAAAGTTACCAATGAACGAAGATTTAAAGAGGGATGCCTTCCTGGGCATCCCCAAGCTTAGGCTTTTGGCTATTCTTGAATATCTTGGGGTTCCATGGGCATCCCCAAGCTTAGGCTCTTGCCACCCTTTATTCCATAGTCCATAAAAGCTTTACCCAAAACTTGAAAACTTCACAACACAAAACTCAATAGAAATCTCGTGAGCTCCGTTAGAGAAAGAAAACAAAAGACTACTTTAAGGTACTGTAATGAACTCATTCTTTATTTATATTGGTGTTAAACCTACTGTATTCCAACTTCTCTATGGATTATAAACTATTTTACTAGCCATAGATTCATCAAAATAAGCAAACAACACACGCAAAACAGAATCTGTCAAAAACAGAACAGTCTGTAGTAATCTGTAACTAACGCAAACTTCTGTAACCCAAACAATTCTATAAAAATTAGAGAACCTGTAAAATTTATTTATTGATCAGCAAAAATTGGAATCTATATTTTATCACGTTCTGGTGATTTTTAACAATTCTGGTACTGAGCGCAAAATTTCTGGAAATTACAGCAAGATCAAATAACTATCATCCAAGAAGATCCAATAGGTTTAACTTGGCACAAACACTAATTAAAAGATAAAACCACATCTAAACAGAAGGTAGATGTATTATTTATTCCTAAACAGAAACAAAAACAAAAAAAAATAAAGAAAATTGGGTTGCCTCCCAACTAGCGCTATCGTTTAACGCCCCTAGCTAGGCATAAAAGCGAGGATAGATCTAACGAGTGCCATCTTTGGCACTAAACTCATAAGTAGCACGCATGATAGATTCATAAGGTAATTTAAATTTATTTCTTGGAAAGTACTCCATGCCTTCTTTAAGGGAAATTGGAATCTAATATTCCCTTCCTTCATATCAATAATCGCACCAATCGTTCTAAGGAAAGGTCTACCAAGAATAATAGGACATGAAAGATTGCAATCTATATCAAGAACGATAAAATCTAAGGACGCCAAATTTCTATTTGCAACGATAAGAACATCATTGATCCTTCCCATAGGCTTTTTAATGGTGGAATCCGCAAGGTGCAAATTTAAAGAACAATCATCAAGATCATGGAAACCTAGAATATCACATAAAGTTTTCGGAATCGTGGAAACACAAGCACCCAAATCACATAAAGCAAAACACTGAAAATCTTTAATTGTAATCTTTATAGTAGGTTCCCACTCATCATTAAGTTTTCTAGGTATAGAAACTTCCAAATTAAGTTTCTCATCATAAGATTGCATCAAGACATCAACAATATGCTTAGTAAAAGCTTTATTTTGACTATAAGAATGAGGAGAATTAACAACGGCTTGCAACAAGGAAATACAACCTTTTAAAGAGCAATTGTCATAATTAAATTACTTGAAGTCCGAGATAGTGGGTTCAACATTATTAGAAGTTGAGGATTCTCCAATCTCACTTTTACCAAATTTATCATTAAGATCTAAAGATTCCGAATTCTTGGGACGCCTTCTAGGCAAAGCTGACTCATCATCAGTCCCATAATCATCAAAGTTCATATCAAAACATAGATCTAATTGGAGATGCATCAATAACATTAAGATCCTCATCATTATTTTCACGGAAACTAGACGAACATGCTTTTATAAAGCTTTCTTTCTTAGCATGCAATCTAGCGGTTCTTTCCTTGCACTCATCAATGGAAATTCTCATTACTTTGAGAGACTCATTGATATCATGCTTAGGAGAAGAAGATCCAAGTTTAAGAGAATTAACATCAAGCGAAAGTCTATCAACGTTCCTAGCCAAATCATCAACTTTGAGCAATTTTTTTCAAGCATAGCATTAAAATTCTTTTGAGAGATCATAAATTCTTTCACACTATTCTCAAAATCAGAGGGCATCTTATTAAAATTACCATAAGAATTATTGTAGGAATTTCCATAATTATTAGAGGGATTACTAGGAACGGTCTAGCATTAAAATTTCCTCTATAAGCATTGTTTCCAAAACTATTCCTACCAACAAAATTCACATCCATAGATTCATTATTATTCTCAATCAAGGAAGACAAAGGCATATCATTGGGATCAAGAGGAGTATTTTTAGTAGCAAGCATCTTCATAAGTTCATCCATCTTTCCACTCAAAACATTGATTTCTTCTATAGCATGCACTTTTTTACTAGAAGATCTTTCGGTGTGCCATTGAGATTAATTAGCGATAATATTATCGAGTAATTTTGTAGCATCTCCTAACGTGATATCCATAAAGGTGCCTCCCGCGGCCGAATCTAAGAGATTTCTAGAAGCAAAATTCAATCCGGCATAAAAGTTTTGTATAATCATCCATACGTTCAAACCATGAGTAGGGCAATTGCGAAGTATCAATTTCATTCTTTCCCAAGATTGGGCAACATGCTCATGATCAAGTTGTTTAAAATTCATAATATCGTTCCTAAGAGTGATGATCTTAGCGGGAGGAAAATACTTAGAGATAAAAGCATCTTTGCACTTGTTCCAAGAATCAATACTATTTTTAGGCAAAGACGAAAACCAAACTTTAGCGCGATCTCTAAGTGAAAACGGAAATAACTTCAGTTTGACAACATTGTTATCCGTATCTTTCTTGTTTTGCATATCACACAAATCAGCAAAGTTGTTTAGATGAGTAGCGGCATCTTCGCTAGGAAGGCCGGCGAATTGATCTTTCATTACAAGATTCAGCAAAGCGGTATTGATTTCACAAGACTCATCGTTATTAAGAGGAGCAATAGGAGTATTAAGGAAATCATTATTATTCATACTCGAGAAGTCACACAATTTGGTATTATCTTGCGCCATGGCAACAAGTAATCCAACACACAAGCAAACAGAAAAACAGCGAGCAAAAAGAGAGAGGAGACTCAGAAAGAGAGGGCAAATAAAACGGCAAGGATGATGTGGGGGAGAGGAAAACGAGAGGCAAATGCCAAATAATGTAAATGCGAGGGAGATAGGTTTGTGATGGGTAATTGGTATGTCTTGACTTGAGCGAAGACCTCCCCGGCAACGGTGCCAGAAATCCTTCTTGCTACGTCTTGAGCTTGCGTTGGTTTTCCTCGAAGAGTAGAGGATGATGCAGCAAAGTGTAGCGTAAGTATTTCCTTCAGTTTTGAGAACCAAGGTATCAATCCAGTAGGAGGTTCCTCAAAAGTCCCACGCACCTACACAAACAAACTGAGAACTCGCAACCAACGCAATAAATGGGTTGTCAATCCCTTCACGGCCACTTGCGAAAGTGAGATCTAATAAAGATAGTAAGATAAGATAAATATATTTTTGGTATTTTATAATATAGATGCAAAAAGTAAAGATGCAATTAAAAGTAGATTGGAAGCAAATATGACAAGAGATAGACCCGGGGGCCATAGGTTTCACTAGTGGCTTCTCTCAAGATAGCATAAGTATTACGGTGGGTGAACAAATTACTGTCGAGCAATTGATAGAAAAGCGCATAGTTATGAGATTATCTAGGCATGATCATGTATATAGGCATCACGTCCATAACAAGTAGACCGACTCGTGCCTGCATCTACTACTATTACTCCACACATCGACCGCTATTCAGCATGCATCTAGAGTATTAAGTTCATAAGAACAGAGTAACACATTAAGCAAGATGACATGATGTAGAGGGATAAACTCAAGCAATATGATATAAGCCCCATCTTGTTATCCTCGATGGCAACAATACAATACGTGCCTTGCAACCCTTTCTGTCACTGGGTAAGTACACCGCAAGATTGAACCCAAAGCTAAGCACTTCTCCCATGGCAAGAAAGGTCAATCTAGTAGGCCAAACCAAACTGATAATTCGAAGAGACTTGCAAAGATAACTTAATCATACATAAAAGAATTCAGAGAAGATTCAAATATTATTCATAGATAAACTTGATCATAAACCCACAATTCATCGTATCTCGACAAACACACCGCAAAAAGAGATTACATCAAATAGATCTCCACAAGAGAGGGGGAGAACATTCTATTGAGATCCAGAAAGAGAGAAGAAGCCATCTAGCTAATAACTATGGACCCGTAGGTCTGTGGTAATCTACTCACAACTCATCGGAGGGGCAAGGATATTGATGTAGAGGCCCTCCTTGCTTGATTCCCCCTCCGGCAGAGTGCCGGCGAAGGCTGCAAGATGGGATCTCGCGGATACAGAAGGTTACGATGGTGGAAATTGTGTTTTTTTTGTGCCCCTGGATGTTTTCGGGGTACGTAGGTATATATAGGAAGAAGAAGTACGTCGGTGGCCGCCCGAGGGGGCCACGAGACAGGGGCGCGCCCTATAGGGGGGCCCTCCTATCTCGTGGAGGCTCCAGTTGCTTCTTGACTTGCACTCCAAGTTCTCTTGATCACGTTCGGCGAGAAAATCACGTTCCCGAAGGTTTCATTCCGTTTGGACTGCGTTTGATATTTTGTTTCTTCGAAATACTGAAATAGGCAAAAAACATCAATTCTGGGCTGGGCCTCCGGTTAATAGGTTAGACCCAAAAGTAATATAAAAGTGGAAAAGAAAGCCCAATAAAGCCTAGAACAGTAGATAAAGTAGCATGGAGCAATCAAAAATTATAGATACGTTGGAGACGTATCATGGCTACGCCCGGTCCTTGCGAAGGTTACAACAGCACCAACTTGACAAACTATCGTTGTGGTTTTGATGCGTAGGTAAGAAGGGTTCCCGCTAAGCCCGTAGCAGCCACGTAAAACTTGCAACAACAAAGTAGAGGACGTCTAACTTGTTTTTGCAGGGCATGTTGTGATGTGATATGGTCAAGACGTGATGCTATATTTTATTGTATGATATGATCATGTTTTGTAATCGAGTTATCGGCAACTGGCAGGAGCCATATGGTTGTCGCTTTATTGTATGCAATGCAATTACCCTGTAATGCTTTACTTTATCACTAAGCGGTAGCGATAGTCGTAGAAGCATAAGATTGGCGAAGACGACAATGATGCTACGATGGATATCAAGGTGTCGCGCCGGTGACGATGGTGATCATGACGGTGCTTCGGAGATGGAGATCACAAGCACAAGATGATGATGGCCATATCATATCACTTATATTGATTGCATGTGATGTTTATCTTTTATGCATCTTATCTTGCTTTGATTGACGGTAGCATTATAAGATGATCCCTCACTATATTATCAAAGTATAAGTGTTCTCCCTGTCTATGTACCGTTGCGAAAGTTCTTCGTGCTGAGACGCCACGTGATGATCGGGTGTGATAGGCTCTACGTTCAAATACAACGGGTGCAAAACAGTTGCACACGCGGAGTACTCAGGTTAAACTTGACGAGCCTAGCATATAACAGATATGGCCTCGGAGCACGGAGACCGAAAGGTCGAGCGTGAATCATATAGTAGATATGATCAACATAGTGATGTTCACCATTGAAACTACTCCATCTCACGTGATGATCGGACATGGTTTAGTTGATTTGGATCACGTGATCACTTAGAGGATTAGAGGGATGTCTATCTAAGTGGGAGTTCTTAAAATATATGATTAATTGAACTTAAATTTATCATGAACTTAGTACCTGATAGTATCTTGCTTGTCTATGTTTGATTGTAGATAGATGGCCCTTGCTATTGTTCCGTTGAATTTTAATGTGTTCCTTGAGAAAGCAAAGTTGAAATATGATGGTAGCAATTACACGGACTGGGTCCGTAACTTGAGGATTATCCTCATTGCTGCATAGAAGAATTACGTCCTGGAAGCACCGCTGGGTGCCAGGCCTACTGCAGGAGCAACACCAGATGTTATGAACGTCTGGCAGAGCAAAGCTGATGACTACTCGATAGTTCAGTGTGCCATGCTTTATGGCTTAGAACCAGGACTTCAACGACGTTTTGAACGTCATGGAGCATATGAGATGTTCTAGGAGTTGAAGTTAATATTTCAAGCAAATGCCCGGATTGAGAGATATGAAGTCTCCAATAAGTTCTACAGCTGCAAGATGGAGGACAATAGTTCTGTCAGTGAGCATATACTCAAGATGTCTGGGTATAATAATCACTTGATTCAACTGGGAGTTAATCTTCCGGATGATAGCGTCATTGACAGAATTCTCCAATCACTGCCACCAAGCTACAACAGCTTCGTGATGAACTATAACATGCAAGGGATGGATAAGACGATTCCCGAGCTCTTCGCAATGCTAAAGGCTGCGGAAGTAGAAATCAAGAAGGAGCATCAAGTGTTGATGGTCAACAAGACCAGTAATTTAAAGAAAAAGGGCAAAGGGAAGAAGAAGGGGAACTTCAAGAAGAACAGCAAACAAGTTGCTGCTCAAGAGAAGAAACCCAAGTCTGGACCTAAGCCTGAAACTGAGTGCTTCTACTGCAAGCAGACTGATCACTGGAAGTGGAACTGCCCCAAGTATTTGGCGGATAAGAAGGATGGCAAGGTGAACAAAGGTATATGTGATATACATGTTGTTGAACTATGGAGAGAGCAACAGATTTGTTGGAAATCATACATACAGATGTATGTGGTCCGATGAATGTTGAGGCTCATGACGGATATCGTTATTTTCTCACCTTCACAGATGATTTAAGCAGATATGGGTATATCTACTTAATGAAACATAAGTCTGAAACTTTTGAGAAGTTCAAAGAATTTCAGAGTGAAGTTGAAAATCATCGTAACAAGAAAATAAAGTTTCTACGATCTGATCATGGAGGAGAATATTTGAGTTACGAGTTTGGTCTACATTTGAAATAATGCGTAATAGTTTCGCAACTCACGCCACCCGGAACACCACAACGTAATGGTGTCCGAACGTCGTAATCATACTTTACTTGATATGGTGTGATCTATGATGTCTCTTACTGATTTACCGCTATCGTTTTGGGGTTATGCTTTAGAGACGACTGCATTCACGTTAAACAGGACACCATCAAAATCCGTTGATACAACGCCTTATGAACTATGGTTTGTCAAGAAACCAAATTTGTCGTTTCTTAAAGTTTGGGGCTGCGATGCTTATGTGAAAAAGCTTCAACCTGATAAGCTCGAACCCAAATCGAAGAAATGTGTCTTCATAGGATACCCAAAGGAGAATGTTGGGTACACCTTCTATCACAAATCCGAAGGCAAGACTTTTGTTGCTAAATTCGGAGTTTTTCTAGAGAAGAGTTTCTCTGGAAAGAAGTAAGTGGGAGGAAAGTAGAACTTGATGAGGTAACTGTACCTGCTCCCTTATTGGAAAGTAGTTCATCACAGAAACCGGTTTCTGTGACACCTACACCAATTAGTGAGGAAGTTAATGATGATGATCATGAAATTTCAGATCAAGTTGTTGCTGAACCTCGTAGATCAACCAGAGTAAGATCCGCACCAGAGTGGTACGGTAATCCTGTCCTGGAAGTCATGCTACTAGATCATGATAAACCTACAAACTATGAAGAAGCGATGGTGAGCTTAGATTCCGCAAAATGGCTTGAAGCCATGAAATCTGAGATGGGATCCATGTATGAGAACAAAGTGTGGACTTTGGTTGACTTGCCCGATGATCGGCAAGCAATTGAGAATAAATGGATCTTCAAGAAGAAGACTGACGTTGACGGTAATATTACTGTCTAAAAAGCTTGACTTATTGCGAAAGGTTTTTGACAAGTTCAAGGGGTTGACTACGATGAGACCTTCTCACCCGTAGCGATGCTTAAGTCTGTCTGAATCATGTTAGCAATTGCCGCACTTTATGATTATGAAATTTGGCAAATGGATGTCAAAACTGCATTCCTGAATGGATTTCTAGAAGAAGAGTTGTATATGATGCAACTGGAAGGTTTTATCGATCCAAAGGGAGCTAATAAAGTGTGCAAGCTCCAGCGATCCATTTATGAACTAGGGCAAGCCTCTCGGAGTTGGAATAAACGCTTTGATAGTGTGATCAAAGCATTTGGTTTTGTCTGAGACTTTTGGAGAAGCCTGTATTTACAAGAAAGTGAGTGGGAGCTCAGAGTAGCATTTCGATATTATATGTGGATGACATATTGCTGATTGGAAATGATATAGAATTTCTGGATAGCATAAAGAGATACTTGAACAAGAGTTTTTCAATGAAAGACCTCAGCGAAGCTGCTTACATATTGGGCATCAAGATCTATAGAGATAGATCAAGACGCTTAATTGGAATTTCACAAAGCACATACCTTGACAAAGTTTTGAAGAAGTTCAAAATGGACCAAGCAAAGAAAGGGTTCTTGCCTGTGTTACAAGGTGTGAAGTTGAGTAAGACTCAATGCCCAACCACTGCAGAAGATAGAGAGAAGATGAAAGATGTTCCCTATGCTTCAGCCATAGGCTCTATCATGTATGCAATGCTGTGTACCAGACCTGATGTATGCCTTGCTATAAGTCTAGCAGGGAGGTACCAAAGTAATCCAGGAGTGGATCACTTGACAGCGGTCAAGAACATCCTGAAATACCTGAAAAGGACTAAGGATATGTTTCTCGTTTATGGAGGTGACAAAGAGCTCATCCTAAATGGTTACGTTGATGCAAGCTTTGACACTAATCCGGACGATTCTAAATCGCAAACCGGATACGTGTTTACATTGAACGGTGGAGCTGTCAGTTGGTGCAGTTCTAAACAAAGCGTCGTGGCGGGATCTACGTGTGAAGTGGAGTACATAGCTGCTTCAGAAGCAGCAAATGAAGGAGTCTGGATGAAGGAGTTCATATCCAATCTAGGTGTCATGCCTAGTGCATCGGGTCCAATAAAAATCTTTTGTGACAATACTGTTGCAATTGCCTTGGCGAAGGAATCCAGATTTCACAAGAGAACCAAGCACATCAAGAGACGCTTCAATTCCATCCGGGATCTAGTCCAGGTGGGAGACATAGAAATATGCAAGATACATACGGATCTGAATGTTGCAGACCCGTTGACTAAGCCTCTTCCACGAGCAAAACATGATCAGCACCAAGGCTCCATGGGTGTTAGAATCATTACTATGTAATCTAGATTATTGACTCTATTGCAAGTGGGAGACTGAAGGAAATATGCCCTAGAGGCAATAATAAAGTTATTGTTTATTTCCTTATATCATGATAAATGTTTATTATTCATGCTAGAATTGTATTAACCGGTAACATAATACATGTGTGAATACATAGACAAACAGATTGTCA
The DNA here is from genome assembly GCA_021605145.1 of Aegilops bicornis. Lineage (NCBI taxonomy): Eukaryota > Viridiplantae > Streptophyta > Magnoliopsida > Poales > Poaceae > Aegilops > Aegilops bicornis. The sequence continues at coordinate 784,934,725 of CM038670.1, forward strand.
CTAGTATGCCTCTACTTGACTAGCTCGTTAATCAAATATGGTTATGTTTCCTAGCCATAGACATGGGTTGTCATTTGATTAACGGGATCACATCATTAGGAGAATGATGTGATTGACATGACCCATTCTGTTAGCTTAGCACACGATCGTTTAGTATGTTGCTATTGCTTTCTTCATGACTTATACATGTTCCTATGACTATGAGATTATGCAACTCCCGTATACCGGAGGAACACTTTGTGTGCTACCAAACGTCACAACGTAACTGTGTGATTATAAAGAAGCTCTACAGGTGTCTCCGAAGGTACTTGTTTGGTTGGCGTATTTCGAGATTAGGATTTGTCACTCCGATTGTCGGAGAGGTATCTCTGGGCCCTCTCGGTAATGCACATCACTTAAGCCTTGCAAGCATTGCAACTAATGAGTTAGTTGCAGGATGATGTATTACAGTACGAGTAAAGAGACTTGCCGGTAACGAGATTGAACTAGGTATTGAGATACCGACGATCGAATATCGGGCAAGTAACATACCGATGACAAAGGGAACAACGTATGTTGTTATGCGGTCTGACCGATAAAGATCTTCGTAGAATATGTGGGAGCCAATATGAGCATCCAGGTTCCGCTATTGGTTATTGACCGGAGACGTGTCTCGGTCATGTCTACATAGTTCTCGAACCCGTAGGGTCCGCACGCTTAACGTTCTGACGATAGTTTCATTATGAGTTTATATGTTTTGATGTACCGAAGGTTGTTCGGAGTCCCGGATGTGATCACGGACATGACGAGGAGTCTCGAAATGGTCGAGACATGAAGATTGATATATTGGAAGCCTATGTTTGGATATCAGAAGTGTTCCGGTTGAAATCGGAATTTTACCGGAGTACCGGGAGGTTACCGGAACCCCCCGGGAACTTAATGGGCCTTAGTGGGCCTAGGTGGAAGAGAGGATAGGAGGCTAGGGCTGGGCCGCGCCCCCCCCCCCCAGTCCGAAAAGGACCAGGAGAGGGGGCGCCCCGCCCTTCTTCTCCTGCACTCCTTCCCCCTCCCAAGTCCTAATCCAACTAGGAAAGGGGGGGGAGTCCTACTCCCGGTGGGAGTAGGACTCCTCCCGGCGCGCCCTCTCCCTTGGCCGGCCACACCCCCCTTGCTCCTTTATATACGGGGGCAGGGGGCACCCCATAGACACAACAATTGATCTGTTTGATCTCTTAGCCGTGTGCGGTGCCCCCCTCCACCATAGTCCACCTCGATAATACTGTAGCAGTGCTTAGGCGAAGCCCTGCGTCGGTAGAACATCAACATCGTCACCACGCCGTCGTGCTGACGAAACTCTCCCTCAACACTCGGCTGGATCAAAGGCCGAGGGACGTCGTCGAGCTGAACATGTGCTGAACTCGGAGGTGCCGTACGTTCGGTACTTGATCGGTCGGATCGTGAAGACGTACGACTACATCAACGGCTTGTGTTAACGCTTCCGCTTTCGGTCTACGATGGTACGTGGATAACACTCTCCCCTCTCGTTGCTATGCATCACCATGATCTTGTGTGTGCATAGGAATTTTTTTGAAATTACTACGTTCCCCATTAATTATGTTAAACAGGGCTAGGTGTAAGCAGGCTAGCTCTACATCCATTATGATAGTGACTGCAGACGGTGAGGCTGACTATGGTATGCCGAACACGGCGCCTATACTCAGGTGTCATCTCCAGCACAGGGTCTTGTCACTTCACTGTGAGGAGCAGCATGTAATAATTTGACCAACGGGTAGTACAGTGCTAGTACTCCTACTACTACATTGGTACTACTACTACTAGTACTAGTAGCACCACCGTCTGGATTTAGGAGTACTACCACGTCCATCTGGATTTTAGTATTTGACTAGCAATATCTAGTACTACTCCCTCTGTAAATAAATACATGGTTTTTTATTCCTATCGGCGAGAGAACTTAATGTTTTTTTGCTAACTAGAGTACTAATAGGATTACATGCAATGAACTAAACAATCGCATGTCATGTTTGGTAGTCTCAAGTCATTGAAAGCATGCACGGCCCACATCTCTCATTGGTTGATATGTCACGTAAATAAGAAACAAGGAGGAGTTAATGCACCGTGCCTAAGTGTTTTGGGATTATTTGGTTTTCGTAAGGTGACTTACACAACATTTTTGTTTACATGCATTAACATTTTATTAGTTAGATCAAAGGTCAAAACTTGGCGCAAAATGCAAAGGGGACCAATAAACCAGTAAACATGAAACTTCTCTCGTTTGGCCCCAACTAGAGGTCCAGTGAGATGACTATACTGCACCGGCACGGAGGGGGACGCAGCTTCATTGACTTACGGCAACTGCCTTTGGGTGAATGACACGTGGGCCCAGGGGGTGGCTGGCCCACCTATCATACAGCCAAAGGCAAAAAGAGAGAGCCGAGGAGTAGTACGAAATCCTACGCACCTACGCACGCTAACCAAGGGCAAGAGTGATCACTCAAATCGCAAGATCAGTTGACTAGAAGCTAAGCTAGACCCATGGAGGCGATGAGCGCGAGCATCAGCCGGCTGTGCCAGATGGTCCACGACGCCGGCCTGCGGCCCGGCACCGAGGAGCGTCTCCAGGTAGTATTGCTTGAGGCCGCCAGGGCGAGGGGCCGCTTGGACGACAACTTTGTCTCCTTGTTCGACGAGGTCCTCATCGGTTTCCTTGACAAGTTCACCGTTGTCAAGAAGCTCGCGGACGACTTTGACGTAAGCCTCCAGCCGACGCGCCCATGCATGAACGGCGCCAGAACCAAACTTCTCATTACTCTAGGCAAAATCGTTATTTTCTATCTATCGGTCGCGCCATGGAGCAGAACCAAATTTTACAATTTACGAGTTCAAAAGGAAAAGCCTGTGATGTTCGTGTCGCACCCCCACATGGTTGATCCGGCATGCTGCTCAAGCGGGAATGCGTGCGGTGTTGCATTTTCACTTACAGGTGGGACCGCAGTTGAGCAAACCGACTATCAGCAAACCCCCACCCCGCCCACCACGCGATGGCTGAGAAAATAGGAGGGAGAAGAGATGGATGTAGCACGGACTCCAAGAAAATTGGTGTCGGATGGGACTCGTGTGGGTGGCGTGTGCCGTACTGCTAGACGTGAATGCTAGTTATGGCCCATGCCACCCCACTATATCGAGCCTATATCGAGGTAAGTAGAACAAATTTCCTGCAGTCCGTGTTCAACCCTCCTCTATCTCTCTTCTCAGCTAGCCAGCGGACGCGCGGAGCCCATCGTCTATTTGCTCACATGCGGCCCCACATGTCAGTGAAAACGCAAGAGGACCCACTGAACCTGCACATCTTTCACCTCGACGTTCTGGTGATGAAAAACAAATCCAATAAAGATCTTCGGTGGCTGCTTTTGGAGTTACTCAAGAGTAGTAAGATTCTATTTACGCTTTAACCCAAGATGCACATCTCGTGGCTTCAACTACCACTCTATTTTCTTTCATGACACGACACCGGATCTTTGGATGTCCCACGGTCGGCAAAAGGAGGAAGAACCCGACCAAATCTTCGGTTATGCTCTCGGATTAGACTAGTTGTGCTAACTTAAAAAAATTATTGTGTACTCCTTTCGTTCCAAAATACTTGACTTCCATTTGTCCAAAAATGGATGTACCTATATACTAAAACATATCTAGATACATATATATTTTGACAAATAGAAGGCATGTATTGTGCAACGGAGGGAGTAGAATGGATGCAAATTTTTGTATTGCAAAGAAGAGTACATCCATATATTGATAGAGTGCAATTTAGTAGATGTTCTATCACTTTCATCTAGCACAGAGGCTAGAGATGAGATTAGTGCACTTGTTGATACTCCTACTAGAATAGAGGCTAGACATGAGACTAGATGCGAGGAAGAAACATCTACTTCTTTACACTCGAAGAAGAAAGAAGCACGCAAGATTGAGCCTCCGCAGATCAACAATGAATGCATCGAGAAGGCACTAATCCAACTTACAGGAGTAGTAAAATGTATTCTTGTGGTTTTTGTTTTCTTTGGTCTTGCTTTTCTAGTCAAAATTATCGTTGGAGTTCGTGCAAAACGGAGGTCCGTTTGGGGTCGTGCGTTGGAGTTGGCCTTACAAGTGGGACCGTAGTTAAGGAAACCGACTATCGGCAAACCCCCACCTCGCCCGCCGCGCGATGGCTGAAGTTAGAGAAACGACGAGGTTGAAGAGATTGCTCTAGCACGAACTCCAAGAAATAATATGGTGTCAGATGGAAGTCGTGTTGGTTGCGTGTGCCGTACTCCTGGACGTGAATGCTTGTTCTGGCCCATTCCACCCTACTACTCCTACTACTTACTCCTACTATATAGTATCGAGGATTCGAGGTGCTGGTTACGTATAGCGAACACATTAACATATGGCTACAGTAAAAACACCCGCCCGACGCGCGAAGCATGTGAAGCTAGTACAAATAGTGTACTACTATTGTTGATTGGCCTCATCCGATAACCTGTTGCAATGCAATTACAATTATGTATTCGGAAAATATTTTTTGCCTCGTCGCACCACTCACTCGGAGAAGCGACTGAAAGACATTCATAAATTTAGTAAGTTTATCATAGGCATATCATTTTATTACATACAACAGGTCATCAACCCACATCGACAACGAGGATACATTATAAATACTAAAGTTTTCACCACACAACAAATAACAAGCAATGAAATGAACTTCAACTCAACCATTCCTCAGCGTTGGAAATGCTTGCTTTGAACCACAAGTGATTCTCTGGGACGGGCCATCCATTGTTGATCTGGAGACCAACGCAGGACTGATCATCCAGGCTGAAGCGGCCTACTATATCAGTACCAGGGTAGGGAACCACCCAAATGTCCGAGGTATAGACACAGTTGCTTCTCATAAATGGTAGTAACGTTGTGTCAACAGCAGTTGGATCGCCTTTCACCATCATTGGATAGTTTTGTCCAAGGAAGAGCGAGTTTTCTCCAAGACTATGAATTACATGCAGGGAGAAGGAGTTGGCGCTAGCACACTAGTATCCATCCCGAATACCATGCAACGGGTGTTGGAATAGGTCCGGAGAGTGTGACCATGGGAGACTTCACCTACTTCCTTAGCAGTAACATCATCAGTGGGCTGTATACACACAAGAAGAGGTGATCCATCGGAATTAGTTGCCAGGCGCCAAAGAGTATATGGGCGCTGCTCGTCCTCATGCTCGTGATCATCACCATCGTCATATCCCCCTTGGTTATAAAATTTTTCAAGTATAGGTGGTGGAATGTTCACGGGACCTTGGAAACACAAGAAGAAAGTTAATTAGTAAAGGGAAACTTGCTAACCCGCGTGCATGTGGATGAAACAATTATAATTATGATGGAAGACAAATGTACCGAAACTACGAGGATGCCATGCAAAAACAGTGCCATGAGTGGTGGCAGAAAACACAAGGCCCTCGTATTGAATTGCATCACAGTACTCATCCGTGTACAGAAACTAATTTTTGAGCAATATCCATCGAGTCAAACCACCAAGGACGGCAACAAGCTTGTCGAAGATAGCAACAACTTCATAGTTGTTGTAATTCCAAGAGCGGTTGGGAACTCGACAAATTGCTATCTTCCGTAGAAGACAATCACCATGATTGTATCTGAACGTGCATACAATACCGGTGTGCTCAACCTCTGGGCAGTCTGCTGAGATTTTTGGAAGTGGAACCCGGTCACGAGTGTACACATTCACAAGTTCCCACTTGCTGTTAGACCCAATGTAAACAATCCAATCTCCATTTGCGCCTGCCCAAGCCTTGCCCTCAAGCGATGGCATCTTAACATCATACGTATCATTATCAAGCGGCATCAACTTGCACAGGGAGAGGCCTCTGTCGTGTGGCCTTGAGTCATCGTGGTCACGGCGAAGAAGATAGGGGAGATCAAACCGCTCTTTGACTCTTGGGTTCCTTGTAATGATGTTATTAGTTGGGTCGAGACTGGGCTTGAACGAACCTGCCATGCTAGCCGAGGAGATGACATCACACTGATCAATGAGTTCCTCCACCACGTCATCTTTCAGATCAGGGCAAGAATAACGGGGTTGTTTCCGGCCTGTTCTCTCCATGAAGAAGACGATCGAACAATGGCAGAAGAAAGGGTGAAGGGCTGAAAAAAATGGAGAATCGAGAGGAAGAGCGTGCAACAGCAGTTCCAAATCAACAGCAGTTCCAGTTTGCCACGGTTCACGAAGAGGCGCCCCGGCCTACACGTCCGTTCGGAAATACTCCTACTACTCGCCGTCGTCTCACTGATATGTTGGAACGGGACCACATGTCAAGGAAACATGGTGCGTAATTTCTCGTGCAAAATGCGATCTGGCCGCGTTGGCCCGAGGTGCCGCATTAGTTATCGACCTTTATTTTTTTAATGGCGTGTCGTTCAGTTTTGAAGCACGACTAACTGGTACTGTACATGAGAAAATATAAACTACTCTACCACTAGTCCACCTCCAAGATTACTAGTAGTATAAAAAAGATATATAGGCTGGAGCTTCAGCGCTTTCTTGCCAAGGGCTGCCCACTTGCTTCTCACACTACCACCCTCTCTCCAGGTCTAAAAAAGACGGTCCCTCTCTCCCTCCTCACCGGTGGTCACAGATCCGCCGGGGAAGAAAAGGACGTGCAGCGTTGACGCACTCGTCGTTGGCGAGCGAGGTCACGCACTGACGACAAGGCCGTCCTCTCAGACCTAGTGCCCACGCGGGATGGCCTCTGTCCCCAAGCTCGCTGCCGTAGTGTGTGCGGAGGACGACGACCACGAGCAAAGCCACTTCCCGCCGACCCTCAGGTATGCTACCTCTTTTCGAAGCATACCCTTGTTCTATTGCCCCATATGCCACGTCGTTGCATGTGGATGTTTTTTCACTCCACCATCTTCCCAATTTGCTATCCTCTGCTCTGCTGTCCACGCAGACGAAAACCATAATTTGCACTATTAAAGGAAACCCTACTTCATGCAGACTAATCCATGTCTGTGTTGAATAAGGAAAGGAAGGTATACTGTACTGTCCAAGAGAGTAGGCATCAAACCCGCATCTAGGTTGAAAAGGGGAAAATCAGTAGCTAAGGAACGAGTCTCGTGTCTCTTGGTTGAAGAAGGGTAGAAAGGCATGACAACGCAATAGAGAATGACCAGGTCGATTGGTTTGTTGTCCTCACATAGGAAAAAGGTGGCTAAAGAGAACAAAAATGGGACGTAATCCACATATGTTGCCTGGATATTTGTTGCTTTGGCCAACCATACCTCCCTCACCACTCTGCGTCCGTGGAGGTACATCGTACTGGTGCGCCCACTGTCCGAATGGGCCTCCCATGCTCTTATTGCCACTTTTTTTGCTGTTAGTATAACGCCAACAGTCAAGTCAAGCAATGCTACTGCTAAAGTGATGCCACATTTAACTAATGCCGCTCTCAGTCTAATGCCACCGATAAATTTAAGCAATGCCATTTAATGTCACTGGATTATTTTAGGGTTAGCTGTTGATTGTGGATGTATTAAAGATTTTTCAGCTAAGGCATTCTAATGTTGTTGCACAGCCAGTATACCAATGATGAAACTTGTTACTACCTTCAGATTTTTGCACTTTTAATGCCTATAGATTACATACCTCACTTTCATGAGATAAGTTAATTTTTTATGCAGTGTCACCAAAATGCCAAGGCGCTGATGTCATTTTATTTTGGTTAAACCGCATGCATAATTATGAAGACAAGAGGAAAGGTCAAGAGTGGGCACCTCCTCCTCCAGCTGTTCTCTTGATTAGATTCGATCAAGTTTTTATGTTTGATCGATTATCAAGATTGGGATAGCAATTTTAAGGTCCCCGAGTTCGAAATGATATTTACCTTGGGGGTACATGGTTTGCAATTTTTTATACTGTCATTAGTTAATAATGCTAGTTACCTTCAGACTTTTGTATTTGGTTTAATGCTCATGCACAGCTAGTATACCAATGCTGAAACTTGTTACATTTACATTTTGTATTGTTAGTTCTTATAGAAACCTTAGTGCTAGAGTTTATTGAAACCTGTTCAAGAAACCGTTGTCTTGCACTGTAATAAACTAACTACTCTACTGTTTCACTAGCCACTGGATTAGTGTAGATTTGTAGTATTCGAATGGTGTTGCATTAGCATATGGACATAAATAAAGTGTGGCAAGCTTTCCCAGATATGTGCTCAAGAAAACTACTTCCTGTTTTTCTAAATACTAAACGTTTGGGTACTTTAAATTGAACCGCGAAAACGTCTTATATTAAGGAACAAAGGGTGTAGAGTTCACTCAAATTATCCCGGTAAATCTAGTCACACCTTTGTTAAAATTAATGTTAATTCTGTTATCGGAGGAGGTTTGTATGTTTGTATCTAATGCCTGTCGACTACATACCTGACATCATGATGTAATGTTAAGTCATTTCCTTTTGTACAGTGTCACTGAATTTTCATGGCGGTGATGGCATTTTATTTAGTAGAACTGCACAAAATTTTCTTAAAAGAAGAGGAAAGGTCAGGAATGGCTCAGTTTTCAGAAAAACTATGTCTCCTGACATCAGCCGTTGTTGCTTTATTTATTCCTTCAAACAGGTGGTTAGAAATAGTCTTGCTACCTTTTCCCATTAAGAAATTGGAATGCTTATATTTGTGAGTCTATGCTTCAACTAGTGCCACTTTTATAGTAATCACACTTTCAATATCTATGCAAACAGGGATGCTCGATTTTAGTGGAACTGCACAAAAGTCCAACTGGTTCAACATTAGGAGCATGTTTTTTCAAACCTTTATATCCAATTGGTGGCACTATGAGCTGTTCATTACGAAGGTACATGGCTTGCTACTATCTTGCTACTCTTTTGTCTTGTCATTAGATAGTAAAACTAGTGGTTTGCATGTGAATTTATTGGCAGGGTGCACCTACATTGGAGGTGCAGGACAGGATTCATTGATTGGATGCTCAATTTCGGTTGTATCGATTTCACCTCTTCCATCACTGCAAACATGGTGTGGTATATGTTTACTAGCTGCTTGATATTTGTGCAGACAGAGATGTCTGCCCGTTGCTATTTTCGTTGAACTGCACAAGAGAATAGTATAGTCACTGCATGCAGTGCCATTTGAAAATAGACACAAAGATTGGATAGTCACTTCATGGACTGTAGAAAAGTAGTACTGTACTATTTACTGGCCAACACTATGTGCTTCATTGCTTTGGTCTGATTATACAATGGGCATCACTTTGCCTAAGTTAAAAGTTTGTATTCCAAAAATAGTCTCGCGGTGTGATCGAGAGAAGACCAAATCATATTGCAGTGGATATTCCTCCATCATGTGTGGTTCATTCTCATGGTTCCAGCTGTTGGTGAAACCACTTACGTTTGCAAGAGGAATTGTAGACTTCACAAACAAATTTGTCTTTCGAATTGCATCTTGAATGTTGGCCAAGAGAAGCATCCACGTTAGTAGGAAGAACCGTTGTTTTTTCTAGATCTTTGCTTTTGGAGCTACATATTTGTATATGATCTGTGAATCATTGAGATGCATTAACATGTTGATCTTATGTATGGGAATCGTACTAGTTAGTTTTAGTTGTGACGCAAGATCCGAAGTGGCTGAGCTTTGCTTTTGGAGCTACATATTTGTATATGATCCATGAATCATTGAGATGCATTAACAGTTACTTATTTCTGTTCGCTCAGTGTTTACAAGTTACTGATCGATCACTAGCTAGCCTACAAATGCGCTCCTGGCAGTTTTATTTGCAACATAAGATGCGAAGTGGCAGTTTTTGAATAAAAATGCCTACCTCTGAAGAAACTGACAAGCTACACTATCGATACTACACGGATAAAAATGCCTACCTCTGAAGAAACTGACAAGCTACACTATCGATCCTACACGGATAAATAGCGTATCACGCACGTACTACCTCCTTTCCGGTTTGCAGGGCTCAATTCAAGAAATGACCTACTCGATCCTACACGAATAAATAGCGGATCACGCACGTACTAGTACCTCCTTTCCGGTTTGCAGTGCTTAATTAAAACCTCTCACCAACCAAGGTACTCCCTCCGTCCGGGTTTATTAGTCCCTGAGCAAAGCAGCAAGACCAAGGCATGGCAATAATTAACGGCATGCAGAAGTTTAAGCCTAATTAATTCCAGCGATTTAAGTGGCTGCATGCGTGCCCTCGGTTGCGAATCGTTGCATGCTGCTTCGCGTACTGCCTGCAAGCGATTCTGAGTGCCTGCATGCAGCCGACCATAATTAAGGTAGCTAACTGATGCGAAAAAAAGATACGCTTTAATTGTTGCGGGCTTTTTAAATCCGTGGAATCATTATTGACAAGGAGGGAGATAATTCGAGTGCACTTGTTTGACCGCCATGCCGGCGTGCGACCCAGACGGGACGGGACGACACAGTCATAATTTCAGTTTCCCTAGTTTTCCACGGCAAGCTGGCGCGCTAAGCCATTATGCATTGAATTCCGATGACCGTCGCGCTACCTTCCCCCTATAAGTACTGTTTCCCGGCATTCTCCGGTACCACCGTGACCCAACTCGTCATATCCTCATAAGCCCCCACCGGCCCGACGTCGCTCGCCACGTCCGCCATGCCCCTGCGGTCCGCGGTAGGCGACGCCGGAGGCGGTCACCGACGGAACTAGTGTTCGGTTTTTCACCGGAAGGCAGACGGAGGGAGGAGGCATTTTATATGTCTTTAGATGGCAATGCGTAGATCGAGGAGTTGTTGGAGAGCGCCCGCATGGCGGAGGAGCAGGAGTTGTTGGAGCGCGACTGATAACCCACAAGAATAGGGGATCGCAACAGTTTTCGAGGGTAGAGTATTCAACCCAAATTTATTGATTCGACACAAGGGGAGCCAAAGAATATTCTCAAGTATTAGCAGCTGAGTTGTCAATTCAACCACACCTGGAAACTTAGTATCTGCAGCAAAGTGTTTAGTATCAAAGTAATATGATAGTGATGGTAACGGTAACAAAGTAAAGACAGCAAAAGTAATGTTTTTGGTATTTTGTAGTGATTGTAAGTGTAGCAGCGGGAAAGTAAATAAGCGAAGACCAGTATATGGAAAGCTCGTAGGCACCGGATCAGTGATGGATAATTATGCCGGATGTGGTTCATCATGTAACAGTCATAACAGAGGGTGACACAGAACTAGCTCCAGTTCATCAATGTAATGTAGGCATGTATCCCGTAAATAGTCATACGTGCTTATGGAAAAGAACTTGCATGACATCTTTTGTCCTACCCTCCCGTGGCAGCGGGTCCTATTGGAAACTAAGGGATATTAAGGCCTCCTTTTAATAGAGAACCGGAACAAAGCATTAGCACATAGTGAATACATGAACTCCTCAAACTATGGTCATCACCGAGAAGTATCCCGATTATTGTCACTTGGGGTTGTCGGATCATAACACATAATAGGTGACTATAGACTTGCAAGATAGGATCAAGAACACACATATATTCATGAAAACATAATAGGTTCAGATCTGAAATCATGGCACTCGGGCCCTAGTGACAAGCATTAAGCATAGCAAGGTCATAGCAACATTAATCTCAGAACATAGTGGATACTAGGGATCAAACCCTGACAAAACTAACTCGATTACATGAAAATCTCATCCAATCCATCACCGTCCAGCAAGCCTACGATGGAATTACTCACGCACGGCGGTGAGCATCATGAAATTGGTGATGGAGGATGGTTGATGATGACGACGGCGACAAATCCCCCTCTCCGGAGCCCCGAACGGACTCCAGATCAGCCCTCCCGAGAGAGATTAGGGCATGGCGGCGGGCCCATATCGTAAAACGCGATGAAACTTTCTCTCTGGTTTTTCTCTCCCCGAAAGCCAATATATGGAGTTGGAGTTGGCGTCGGAGGGGCTCCAGTGGGCCCACGAGGTAGGGGGCGCGCCCCTGGGGGGGGGGGGCGCCCCCACCCTCGTGGACAGGGTGTGGGCTCCCTGGTCTTCATCTTTGGCGAGGATTATTTATTATATTTTATAAGACATCCCGTGGAGTTTCAGGTCATTCCGAGAACTTTTGTTTTCTGCACATAAAACAACACCAAGGCAAATCTGCTGAAAACAGCGACAGTCCGGGTTAGTTCCAATCAAATCATACAAGTTAGAGTCAAAAACAAGGGCAAAAGTGTTTGGAAAAGTAGATACGACGGAGACGTATCAACTCCCCCAAGCTTAAACCCTTGCTTGTCCTCAAGCATTTCAGTTGACAAACTGAAAGAGAAAAAGAAAAACTTTTACAAAGTCGGTTTGCTCTTGTTGTTGTAAACATGAAAAGCCAGCATTCAAGTTTCAGCAATTATTATGAACTAAGCATTCTCACAATAACACGTAGGTCTCACAATTACTCATATCAATAGCATAATCAGCTAGCGAGCCATAATAATAAAACTCGGATGACAACACTTTCTCAAAATAATCATAACATGATATAACAAAATGGTATCTCGCTAGCCCTTTCTGAGACCGCAAAACATAAATGCAGAGCACCTTTAAAGATCAAGGACTGACTAAATATTGTAATTCATGGTAAAAGAGATCCAATCAAGTCATACCCAATATAAACCACTTATAATGAAAGCAAACGACAGTGTGCTCTCCAGCGGGTGCTTTTAATAAGAAGGGTGATGACTCAACATAAAAGTAAATAGATAGGCCCTTCGCAGAGGGAAGCAGGGATTTGTAGAGGTGCCAGAGCTCGGTTTTGAAATAGAGATAAATTATATTTTGAGCGGCATACTTTGATTGTCAACATAACAACTAACAGATGACGATATCTTCCATGCTAAACAAATTATAGGCGGTTCCCAAACAGAATGGTAAAGTTTATACTCCCCCTCCTCCACAAGCATCAATCCATGGCTTGCTCGAAACAACGAGTGCCTCCAACATTCAACGGGTCCCTGGGGGAGTTTTGCTTGCAGTTATTTTGATTTAGTTTGCATAAAGCATGGGACTGGGCATCCCGGTTACCAGCCATTTTCTCGTGAATGAGGAGCGGAGTCCACTCCTCTTGAGAATAACCCGCCTAACACGGAAGATAAGGGCAGCACTAGTTGATATATGAGCTATTCGAGCATGCAAAACAGAATGTTTATTTGAAGGTTTAGAGTTTGGCACATACAAATTTACTTGGAACGGCAGGTAAATACCGCATATAGGAAGGTATAGTGGACTCATATGACATAACTTTGGGGTTTAAGGAGTTTGGATGCACAAGCAGTATTCCCGCTTAGTACAGGTGAAGGCTAGCAAAAGACTGGGAAGCGACCAACTGAGAGAGCGACAACAGTCGTAAACATGCATTAAAATTATTTTACACCGAATACAAGCATGAGTAGGATATAATCCACCATCAACATAAATATCATGAAGGCTATGTTGATTTGATTCAACTACATGTGTAAACATGTGCCAAGTCGAGTCACTCAATTCATTTAAAGGAGGATACCATCCCATCATACCACATCATAATCATTCTAATAGCATGTTGGCACGCAAGGTAAATCATTATAACTCATAGCTAATCAAGCATGGCACAAGCAACTATAATCTCTAAATGTCATTGCAAATATGTTTACTTCATAATAGCTGAATCAGGAACGATGAATCATCATGTTTACAAAAACAAGAGAGGTCGAGTTCATACCAGCTTTTCTCATCCCAATAAGTCCATCATATATCATCATTATTGCCCTTCACTTGCACGACCGAATGATGTCTAATAATAAGAGTGCACGTGCATTGGACTAAGCTGGAATCTGCGAGCATTCAATAAACATGAGAAGACAAGGCAATATGGGCTCTTGGTTAAATCAACAATAATGCATATAAGAGCCATCTCAACAATTTATTCATGGTCTTCTCCTACTGACCCCCAAAGAAAAGAAAGGAAATAAAAACTATTTACACGGGAAAGCTCCCAACAAGCAAAAGAAGAACCGGAAATATTTTTGGGTTTTTTTAATTATTAATACTACAGCAAGAAAAATAAACTACTACTAATTTTTTGGTTTTTTTCTTAAGGTTTATTAAACACACAAGAAGAAAGCAGGAAAAAGAAAATAAACTAGCATGGATATTGCAGTGAAAGAGTATGAGCACCGACATCTAGCAATGAGTGTGTGTGAACATGAATGTAATGTCGGTGAGAAATACGTACTCCCCCAAGCTTAGGCTTTTGGCCTAAGTTGGTCTATTGCCGAGGATAGCTGGCCGATACCCGTAGGTGTAGCCGGGTAAATCTTTGCGATGGAGCGGCTATCGCCTCCTGAGCTGCAGCGTGGCGTCGAGCTGCCTCCGCTCTCCTCTCGTACTCATCTGCCTCCTCTCTGGTAATAATATATCTTCCTCTCATCTGAAAATCAAACAAGGCAGGAGCAGGAAGAGTAACATGGACAACATGCCGTTTATTAAAGATTAGTCGATACTGGAGAGGTGGTTCAGTCCTCGCAACAAACTGGTGGGAAACCATAGAATCAAAATCTAAATAAGCGGGGGGTAACTCCATGTCACCCTCACGGATGTCTATCTCAAGAAAATTAGCTAAGCGGGTTGCATAAATTCCTCCAAAGAAATCACCGCTATGTCTATTCTGATGCAACCTGCAAGCTACAATGGCTCCCATATGATAAGATTGGTCTCCTAACACAGCACTCCTGAGAATGCTGAGGTCAGGGACACACATGTGACATGCTTCATCTTTAGCATTTATGCATCTACCTATAAAGAGAGCAAAATAATGTATAGCAGGGAAGTGAATGCTCCCTATAGTGGCCTGCATTATATCTCTAGATTCCCCCACAGTTATTCTAGCAAGAAAGTCTCTGTATTCGGATTTAGGGGGATCCCTGACATTACCCCAAGATGGAAGTTTGCAAGCAAAAGTGAAATCCTCTAAGTCCATGGTATAAGATTTGTCATAAAGGTCAAACATGACTGAAGGAGAATTACGCGAAGATGAAAACTCAAACCTCCCCACAAATGAGCTCGTGAGATCACGATACTGGGGGAATTTGTCAGCTTCAAAGTCCTCAAGACCAGCATTACGCAAATATGCGTTAAATTCTTCTTTAATTCCCGCTTGATCCATAAAATTTTCAGAAGGCCATTCACAGGGCCTCACAAGAGCGTCTCTTGGTGGTTCCTCGTCAGCATCACGCATTGCAAGCCTGGGACCTTGCTTCCTTGAAGAACCACCCTGGAACATCTTCCTAAGCATATTGTTTTCGCTGAAAATAATTCTGAAATTTTTAGTAACTTCAAATAAAACTGAACCAACTTCAATAAAACTGATAGCAACTACTCATACAAGTGCCTAGAGCATATATCAAGCATTAGAACTACTTGGAACCATATAAATTTGGCATGCAAGCTCAAGAACATGGTCACCTATGCAGCACAAATTTGCAATGAATAAAGCACTAGAACAAAAACTAATTGGACCAATGGAGGAGTCACATACCGAGGAACAATCTCCCCAAGCAGTTTTATGAGAGGTGCTTTGAGCAAGGAGATCGAAAATCACTACAAAAGTGCATTTGGAACACGAGCTTGAGTTGGTTTTTCGGGTTTGTGCGAGACAGAGGAAGAAGATGGGTGTAGGGATAAGTAGAGGAGGGCCACCGTGGGCCCACGAGGCTGGGGGGCGCGCCCAGGGGGGTAGGGCGCGCCCTCCACCCTCGTGCCTGTGGCAGCTCCCATGTAATTTTTGCACTAAAAATCCTCAAATATTCCCGAAAAATCATATTAAATTGGCATGGCATTCTGAGGACTTTTATTTTCGGGATATTTTTATATTGCATGGATAAGTCGGGAGACAGACAAAAAAAACTATTTTACTTTTTTTACTAAATAACAGAGAATATAAAGAGGGTACAGAAGGTTGTGCTTCTAGTTTCATCCATCTCATGCTCATCAAAAGGAATCCACTAACAAGGTTGATCAAGTCTTGTTAACAAACTCATTTCGATTAACATGAAACCGGAGAAATTTCGAATAACACTATGTTACCTCAACGGGGATGTGGAAATCCCCAATAATAAGTATATCATATTTCTTTTTGACAGTAGGAAGAGGAAATTCAAAACCTCCAAATATAATCGATGGAATTTTTCCAATAGAGTTGAAGCTATAAACTTGAGGTTGTTTCCTCGGAAAGTGTATCGTGTGTTCATTACCATTAACATGAAAAGTGACATTGCCTTTGTTGCAATCAATAAGAGCCCCTGCAGTATTAAGGAAAGGTCTTCCAAGAATAATAGACATACTATCATCCTCGGGAATATCAAGAATAACAAAGTCCGTTAAAATAGTAACATTTGCAACCACGACAGGCACATCCTCACAAATACCGACAGGTATAGCAGTTGATTTATCAGCCATTTGCAAAGATATTTTAGTAGGTGTCAACTTATTCAAGTCATGTCTACGATATAAAGAAAGAGGCATAACACTAACACCGGCTCCAAGATCACATAAAGCAGTTTTAACATAATTTCTCTTAATGGAGCATGGTATAGTAGGTACTCCTGGATCTCCAAATTTCTTTGGTATTCCACCCTTAAAAGTATAATTAGCAAGCATGGTGGAAATTTCAGCTTCAGGTATCTTTCTTTTATTTGTAATAATATATTTCATATACTTAGCATAAGGATTTGTTTTGAGCACATCAGTTAATCGCATACGCAAAAAGATGAGTCTAATCATTTCAGCAAAGCGCTCAAAATCCTCATCATCCTTTTTCTTGGATGGTTTCGGAGGAAAAGGCATGGGTTTCTGAACCCATGGTTCTCTTTCTTTACCATGTTTCCTAGCAACAAAGTCTATTTTATCATAACGTTGATTCTTTGATTGTGGGTTATCAAGATCAACAGCAGGTTCAACTTCTACTTCATTATCATTACTAGGTTGAGCATCATCATGAACATCATCATTAACATTTTCACTAGTTTCATGTTCATTACCAGATTGTGTTTCAGCATCAGACATAGAGATATCATTTGGATTCTCAGGTGGTTCAGCAATAGGTTCACTAGAAGTTTGCATAGTCCTATCATTTTGCTTTTTCTTCCTTTTAGAAGAACTAGGCATATCAATATTATTTCTTTGAGAATCTTGCTCGATTCTCTTAGGGTGGCCTTCAGGATACAAAGGTTCCTGAGTCATTCTACCAGTTCTAGTAGCCACTCTAACAGCATAATCATTCTTCTTACTATTCATTTCATCAAGCACTTCTTTACGAGCTTTAAGTACTTGTTCTACTTGAGTGGTAACCATAGAAGCATGTTTGCTAACAAGTTTAAGTTCACCTCTAATATCAGCCATATAATCACTCAAGCATTTAATCATAAAGGTATTCTATTTTAATTGTCTACCGAAATACGCATTAAAGTCATCTTGCTTAAACATAAAGTCATCAAACTCATCCAAGCACTGATTAGCAATTTTAGTAGGAGGGACTTCAGCTTTATCATATCTATAGAGAGAATTTACCTTTACTACCTGTGTCGGGATATCGGGATCGGGAGGTTCTTGATGAATAAAGAATTGAGATCATATACTTCTTCAACAAAGTGTAAATTAAGACCATGTATTTCTTCAATAGGAGGTAAATTCTTAACATCTTCAGCTTTAATACCTTTTTCTTTCATAGATTTCTTTGCCTCTTGCATATCTTCGGACTGAGAAATAGAACACCTCTCTTCTTGAGTTGGTTTAGGAATAGGCTCAGTAATTGGCTCAGGAGCTGGCTCGGGAGGTGCCCAATTATTTTCATTTGCCAACATATTATTCAATAGAATTTCAGCGTCATCCGGTGTTCTTTCCCTGAAAGAGAACCAGCACAACTATCCAGGTAATGTCTGGAAGCATCAGTTAGTCCATTATAAAAGATATCAAATATTTCGGGTTTCTTAAGAGGATGATCAGGCTAATCATTAAGTAACTTGAGAAGCCTCCCCCAAGCTTGTGGGAGACTCTCTTCTTCAATTTGCACAAAGTTGTATATTTCCCTCAAAGCAGCTTGTTTCTTATGAGAAGTAATAAATCATACCCTGGGGACTTTGCACACAACCAGGATCAAGAGAATTAAACCATATCTTAGCATCACCCTTTAATGAGAACGAAAATATTTTGAGTAAATAAAGGTAGCGCGATCTCTCATTATTAGTAAACAGGGCAGCTATATCATTTAACTTAGTAAGATGTGCCACAACAGTTTGATTCATAGCCATAAAAAGGATCAGATTCAACCAAAGTAATTATATCTGGATCAACAGAAAAATCATAATAATCCTTATCAGGAACACAGATAGGTGAAGTAGCAAAAGCAGGGTCAGGTCTCATTCTATCTCTAAGAGATTCTTTACTCCATTTAACTAGCAGCCTCTTAAGTTCGTATCTATCCTGGCAAGCAAAAATAGCTGCAAAAAATTCAGCATCAAAAAGGTAACCCTCAGGAATAGCAGGCATATTTTCATCATCACTTTCATCATTGTATTTAGGTTCAATAATTTCTTTCTCTCCAGCCCTAGCAATTTGTTCATCTAGAAATTCACCAAGGGACACAGTAGTATCAACCATAGAAGTAGTTTCATCATAAGTATCATGCATAGCAGAAGTGGCATCATCAATAACATGCAACATATCGGAACGAATAGCAGAAGAAGGTTTACGTGTCGCTAGCTTACTCATAACAGAAGGTGAATGAAGTGCAGAGCTAGATGGCAGTTCCTTACCTCCCCTCGTAGTTGAGGGATAAATTGTTGTCTTAGCGTCTTTCAAGTTCTTCATAGTGTCCAGCAGATATAAATCCCAAGTGACTCAAAGAATAGAGCTATGCTCCCCGACAACGGCGCCAGAAAAAGATCTTGATAACCCACAAGTATAGGGGATCGCAACAGTTTTCGAGGGTAGAGTATTCAACCCAAATTTATTGATTCGACACAAGGGGATCCAAAGAATATTCTCAAGTATTAGCAGCTGAGTTGTCAATTCAACCACACCTGGAAACTTAGTATCTGCAGCAAAGTATTTAGTAGCAAAGTAATATGATAGTGATGGTAACGGTAACAAAGTAAAGACAGCAAAAGTAATGTTTTTGGTATTTTGTAGTGATTGTAACAGTAGCAGCGGGAAAGTAAATAAGCGAAGACCAGTATATGGAAAGCTCGTAGGCACCGGATCAGTGATGGATAATTATGCCGGATGTGGTTCATCATGTAACAGTCATAACATAGGGTGACACAGAACTAGCTCCAGTTCATCAATGTAATGTAGGCATGTATTCCGTAAATAGTCATACGTGCTTATGGAAAAGAACTTGCATGACATCTTTTGTCCTACCCTCCCGTGGCAGCGGGGTCCTATTGGAAACTAAGGGATATTAAGGCATCCTTTTAATAGAGAACTGGAACAAAGCATTAGCACATAGTGAATACATGAACTCCTCAAACTATGGTCATCACCGAGAAGTATCCCGATTATTGTCACTTGGGGTTGTCGGATCATAACACATAATAGGTGACTATAGACTTGCAAGATAGGATCAAGAACACACATATATTCATGAAAACATAATAGGTTCAGATCTGAAATCATGGCACTCGGGCCCTAGTGACAAGCATTAAGCATAGCAAAGTCATAGCAACATCAATCTCAGAACGTAGTTGATACTAGGGATCAAACCCTAACAAAACTAACTTGATTACATGAAAATCTCATCCAACCCATCACCGTCCAGCAAGCCTACGATGGAATTACTCACGCACGGCGGTGAGCATCATGAAATTGGTGATGGAGGATGGTTGATGATGACGACGGCGACGAATCCCCCTCTCCGGAGCCCCGAACGGACTCCAGATCAGCCCTCCCGAGAGAGATTAGGGCTTGGCGGCGGCTCCGTGTCGTAAAACGCGATGAAACTTTCTCTCTGATTTTTCTCCCGAAAGCCAATATATGGAGTTGGAGTTGGCGTCGGAGGGGCTCCAGGGGGCCCACGAGGTAGGGGGCGCGCCCTAGGGGGCGCCCCCACCCTCGTGGACAGGGTGTGGGCCCCCTGGTCTTCATCTTTGGCGAGGATTTTTTATTAGTTTTTATAAAACATCCCGTGGAGTTTCAGGTCATTCCGAGAACTTTTGTTTTCTGCACATAAAACAACACCATGGCAATTCTGCTGAAAACGGCGTCAGTCCGGGTTAGTTCCATTCAAATCATACAAGTTAGAGTCCAAAACAAGGGCAAAAGTGTTTGGAAAAGTAGATACAACAGAGACGTATCAGCGACCGCCTGGCGGAGGAGCAGTGTATCGCCGATTTGCGCCGCCAGCGGGACATGGAGCAGCAGCACACCGACTCTCTAAGTCGCGAGTAGAGCGCCTGCAACAGGGCCGACTACGTGGAGGCCGGCGCTTGGCAAATAGCCCTGGAGGCTGTCGGACGCACGCTGCGTTATGACGCCGATTTTTACTACCAGCTCGTCAAGTGGGTTTCCCGTTTGGAAGCCGAAGCTTCGGTAGACCACGCCGGCATGGAAAGGGCCAACACGCGCGAGCAACGCGCCCTATCGCACCTCTGGCAAGTCTGAGGCGAGGTGCAGGACGCCGGTGCCGGCGTTTAGCGTGTACCATAGATGACGGTCGGCATCGTCTAGTTAGCTAAGGGTAAGTTAGTATTTGTACGCTACTAGAGTATTAGTGGGAGTAGATAGTTAACTTGGCTATGATGGTTGTCAACGTGGAAGTTCAGTACTCTATATGTGGATCGGACACATTACTTTGCTCTAAATGTTGAACTTTCCGTTTGAACGTATGGAATGGGTTGTTATTTTTTAAATGGGTTGTATTTGTCCTCCACGGGTTTAGAGGCTGACTTGTGGGCCTAGCAAGTTGACGTACACAATTAGGAGATGATTATGCGTGGAGAGGATGACAGCAGGGACCCGCTAAGGTCATGGCGATGCATAAGCAAGTGCCTCCTTATTTCAAGCCAATAAAAAATGGCTCCTCCTAGTGGATTTCGACATCCGGGTCCCATGCCATTGTCAACGTAGTCAATAAACGAGAGAATTGCACAATGAGCGATCGACACGAGGACCCAAAGAGCTCGCCCAGTTATTTTTGTTTTGGGTTAATTTGATAAATGGCTCAGAAATGCCATCGCAATTTCCAAACTTTGAAAAATGCCATTTCATGCCATTTCTAGTGGCATTTTCGAAGTCTGGAGTGGCGTTTTTCAAAGTTTGCAAACTGCAGTGGCATTTTTCAAAGTTTGCAAAAATTGCAGTGCCATTTTTCAAAGTTTGGAAATTGCAGTGCCATTTTTGCCATAATTGGAGTGACATTTATCTATTTTGTTTTTGAGACGCAGGGTGTCAACTGGGCTGTGCGGGACACTCTGGCCTGTCTAGACAGCCTTTTCTTTTATGTTTACCACAAACCAGCCCAGTAGTTTTTTTTTCTTTCTGAAAATGGCTAGCCCAGTTTTTTTGTGATTTGTCAAGTAAGTCGCTTTATCAGGCCTGTTGGGCTGCAAATCTTTCAAGATGAGGAGAGCTTCATTCGATTGGCCGAGAAAATGGCCTATCAGTAATGAGAAATGGGATGTACATTTTTAAAACACATCAAACCGGCAATTAGTTTCAAATATCTTTTTTTCATTTCGAGATTTTAAATTGCATTGATTTTTATGCGTGGACAATTTATTGGATTTTATATGGATATACATTTATTTTTAAAATCAGTCTGAATGTGACTCGAAATTTTCGGATTAAAAACTGTACTGACCGCACCGACATATGCAAAATTTCGTATAATTTTTTAACCGTGGCCATAATATGGGCTGTAATGCTAACAGAAAGAATATGGGCTCCAAATAAACCCGTAAGAATTAGCAAATGGGCTGTAAACTATTTGAAATAATGGCAGATGGGCTGTATGCTGTTTTCCACAGATTTGAGGCTTTCCACATATGGCATGTATAATGTTGGATGTCCATCCAACGGCCGTCGTGCTTCTTCAAACTCTGCTCTTCCTGCTTCAGCCACTCAAACAAGCGCCGGCGGGACTGCCTGCTCCCTCCTCCCCGCGGCCGGCTTTGCTGCCGCGCAGGCCTTACCGCCCCACCGTACTCCCATTGCTGGCCTAGCCATACCTCTACTCACCTACAGTCCCACACCTGTTGTTATTCTCCAGCGACGGCAGACGAACCAGTAAACCCTCGTAAATTGTACTCCCCTCCGTGTGGGAAACAACTGTCGAGTCTTCCCTGCCTCCGTGTCGTTCCCTTCCTAGGCCTCGCCGTTGTCCACCGCCCTGGTGCTCTCGGCGTGGCGTGGTCAACGTGGTCAACGACCGACATGCATCTGAAGTGGACTGTACGTGGAGAGGCTGACAACTGGGTCCATGGCCGCACGCAAGGAAATGCCTCCTTATTACGCGCAAAATAATGATTCCTCCACCTGACATCTGGGACCCACCGAAAGGGCCTCTGTATTTCAGGAAAAAAATGTTACCGCCGCTGACAGCTCTGACCCACCAGCTATATCTTCGCACGCAAGGAAGTGCCTCCTTATTATGCCCAAAAAAAGAATACTCCCCCTGCTAGCTGGGACCTAGTATAGTGGGCCTACTAAGTTGACGGGGATGAAGGGCTTTGTCAACTTAGTCAATATGCACGATTCTAGCTCGATTGACCGTACGATGTCCATCCAACGGCCGTAGTGCTTCTTCAACCTCTAGTCTTCTTGCTCCAGCCGCCCAAAGCAGCGCCGGTCGTGCCGCCTGCTCCTGCCTCCCGTGGCCGGCTGTGCTGCCGCGGAGGCCTCACCGCCCCATACTACTCCCACCGCTGGCCAGGCCATCCCTCCACTCCACTCACCCACACCCCCTGTTATTCTGCGGTGACGGCAGCGCAGCCGAACCAGTGAACCCTCGTACTCCTCTCCGCGTGGGCATCCACTGCCGCATCTTCCCCGGCTCCGCGTCGTCCCCTTCCTAGGCCTCGCCGTCGTCCACCGCCGTGGTGCTCTCGGCGCGGCATGGTCAATGTGGTCAATGACCGAATTCCATCGGAAGAATACTGTACGTGGAGAGGCTGACAGCTGGGTCCACGGCAGCCGCAAGGAAGTGCCTCCTTACTACGCGGAAAATAATTATTCCTCCACCTGATAGCAGGGACCCACCGGACGGGCCACCAGTATTTCACGAAAAAAACGTTTGCCCCTGACTGCTGGGACCCACCCGATGGGCCACCATATTTTGCAAAAAAAACGTTCCCCCTGGCCCTGCTGTCAGCCCGGACCCAACGGAAGTGCCTCCTTATTACGCACAAAAAAATGAATACCCCCGTGCTAGCTGGGACCCACCTTGGTGGGAGGCTGACTTGTGGGCCTACTAAGTTGACGGGGATGGAGGGCTTTGTCAACTTAGTCAATATAAACGATTCTAGCTCCAGTGACCATACGATGTCCATCCAACGGCCGTAGTGCTTCTTCAACCTCTTGTCTTCTTGCTCCAGCCGCCCAAAGCAGCGCCGGTCGTGCCGCATGCTCCTGCCTCCCGTGGCCGGATGTGCTGTCGCGGAGGCCTCACCGCCCCCTACTATTCCCACCGCTGGCCAGGCCCTGCGGCGACGGCAGCCTCACACTACAGCCGAACCAGTGAATCCTCGTACTCCTCTCCGCGCGGGCTTCCGCTGCCGCGTCTTCCCCGGCTCCCCATCGTCCCCTTCCTAGTCCTCGCCGTCGTCCATCGCCCTGGTGCTCTCGGCGCGGCGTGGTCAACGTGGTCAAGGAACGACTTCCATCGGACGTGGATCTGACGCGAGAGGTCGATACCGGGTCCACGTCCGCAGCAAGGAAGTGCCTCCTTATTACGTGGAAAATAATTATTCCTCCACCTGACAGCAGGGACCCACCAGACGGGCCACCGTATTTCGTGAAAAAACGTTTCCCCTCTGACTGTTGGGACCCACTGGCCACTAGGTACACCTTCGCACGCAAGGAAGTGCGTCCGGGCAAAAAAACGATTCGCCCCCTGACTGCTGGGACCCACCAGCTATATCTTCGCACGCAAGGAGATGCGTCCGGGCAAAAAAACGATTCACCCCCTATCTGCTGGGACCCACCAGCTACATCTTCGCACGCAAGGAAGTTCCTGACAGTCGGGACCCACCTGGTCGAAGCGTACGTAGCATTGTCATTCTGGTCGCGAACGTGTACGTACATACTGGTCGATGTAGAGGCGCGCACGTGTCGTAGTAGAGGCGCGCACGTGTCATAGTAGAGGCGCACACGTAGCATGTACACGTACGTACAACGGCCAGGGTGCAGGAAAGAAAATATGGCCACGTATGTGTACGTACGGCCAGGGCTCGTGTACATGGCTGGGTCGGAACGGAGAAACAACATCCTCGTCGTGTTCATGGGGAGGCAACGGAATGCGTCGTGTTCATCGGGAGGCAACAGAACGCGTGGGAGCCAACCGGCTGGGTCGGAATGGAATGCGTGGTCGTGTTCATCGGGAGGGCTTGAACGGAACAGGCGATGGAAACGAGGCCTGGCGTACCGCACAACGGAGGAAACGGACCTCCTACGTTCAGAACAGGGTCCTGTTGATCGGGAGGGGTGTGGCGTACTGCAAAACGGAGGAAACAGACCTCCTACGGTCGAAACGGGGGTCCTGTTGATCGGGAGGGGTGTGGCGTCTGTAAAGCGGAGGAAACGGACCTCCTACGGTCGAAACGGGGTCCTGTTGATTGGGAGGTGTGGCGTGCCGCAAAAGCGGATTTAAACGGACCTCCTACGGTCAAAACGGGGGTCCTGCTCATCGGGAGGGGTATGGCGTGCCGCAAAACGGGACTCCACGGGATACTGTTTATCTCCACCGTTGACCTCCTCCAGCCTCCACGGGCTACCGTCGACCTCCTCCAGCCTCCACGGGCTCCTGTTCATCCAGCCTCCACCGCGCACTACTCCACCAGCTACTGTTCAACCACCCCTCCATCGTCTACTATTCATCCAGCCCTCCACACCACGGGGTCATGTTCAACCACCCCTCCACGGGCACCCCTCCACCGTCTACTGTTCATCCAGCCCTCCACACCACGCGGTCTTGTTCAACCACCCCTCCATCGTCTACTGTTCATCCAGCCCTCCTCACCACGGGGTCGTGTTCATCCAGAGGCAAACGCCACCGCCACCGCTCATCCACCCCCCGCAAGAACGCCACTGCTCATCCCAGAGGCAGCATCGATCGGCTTCGATTAGCGGCGAGAGCGAAGCGAATCGCTTCGATCGGGTTCAATTAACAGCCATCGATCGGCTTGGGTTCGAACGCCAGAGTTCGCAGCAATCGCCGGGTTCGATTAGAGCCCAACGCCTCGCTTCGGAGTTGATTAGAGCCAACGCCGACACACGCGTCGACGTCACGAGAGAAAAGCGCATCGCTCGGCCCCCGACCTCCCACCGTAACCGGCAACTCCCCGAAATTTTCCTCCCCTCGCTTCTACCACGGTTTTTTCCGTCATGGACGGCACAAAGAATGTCATGCAGCTGCGTCTCCGGCCCGCCCAGGATGAAAAACCCATTTTCTGTCATGTTTTTTGTCATAGAAGTAGGAGACCACCACATCTATGATGATACCGGGTTTTGTCACAATTATCGTCATAGAAGTGTCATATGTATGACTGAAAAAAATTCGTTCGGCCCTAAATGTCACAGATGTGTCTTTTTTTTGTAGTGTGTCCCTCTGCCTAGACTCCTCTACGATCCTCACAAACCAGCAAGATCCCTTTTTTCCATGATATTTTTATTGCTATCATTGGTCACCAAGTCCTTGTTCATTCACATTTGCCAAGATCATGTGGTGAGCCTGTTACGTACATACAATCCCAGAATTCATCCAGTCATGTGATCTGATTACACACACATCCAAACACAGTTTTGTAACTTGATACCTTTACATGCATGAAACAAACAGAAGAGCAAATGCACCTATTGCACCATGATCCCACCACTATTTTTTTTAGAACAATCCCACCGCTACTTGATTCCATTACCAGTCCCATTACCTTTGGTTGTACTCAGTGATCCAAAACGCCTTATATTTTTTACAGAGAGAGTACAAACACCTCCTAAGAAAAGCCATCAGATTCACGTTTCTCCGTCTCGGTTGCATGAATTATTTATGGGGTGTGGCTAGGTCTCAGTCGACACTGAGACTGAAGTTGAGTCACTTATTTTGGGACGGAGGAAGTAGTATGTAAGAAGAAAAAAAACTGAAAATATCTTTTTTGTACGAATCTCCATGCAAAATCAAAGAACACTAGTAGAAAAAGGGGGAAATCTGAGACACATTAGTGCTGGTTTGATTTTGAGCTGGCACTAATGTGTCCATTAGTGCCGGTTCCAACGGCTAGCCGGCCGTTCTCATTAGTACCGGTTCGTGGCTAACCATTAACACTGGTTCGTGCCACGAACCGGTACTAAAGAGAGTGGTGGCAGGGTGTTGTCAGTCTGGGGCCCGTCCAGCACCTTTAGTACCGGTTCGTGGCACGAACCGGTACTAAAGGTCGACGTACATAAACCCTTCGTCCACCCGAGCCACTCTGTTCATCCCCTTTCCCCTCACTTCCTCTATTCTTCCCCTCTCTTCCTCGAGCTCCTCACAAATTTTGCCCAAAATTTGTCAAGATTTGAAGGCCCCCATCCATTCAAATGATCAAAAAGGTTAGCAGCTTTGTCCTTTCAACTCTCATTGCTAGATTAGCTCTTGCAATGCTTTGTATAGTGATTAATTTGGGAGGAATTATAATTTTCTAGTATTTGATTTATATGCAATTTGAGGTCAAAAGTAACACTTAGTTTGCATATGTAGGTGTGGTTTACTTAGTGCCTTCTAAATCTCCGTCGTAACCACCGTCGATCGCCCGCACCGTCCCGTCGCCGGCACCACCTTGTTGTGAGACTCCTGTTCATGAATGTTTTACATTACCAAATTGATGTTTGTGTGATTTGGATATATAGTTACTCGTATAATTATCTTACCCGTACGTTGTTTGTTATACATAGTGCCATGGTTTTGATATCCGTCCCCGTCGGCCCTCGTCCTTGTTATGATTCGGATGTGGTTTATTCTTTTTTAAAACTAGTTGTTGCATTTCGTGTTTATGACAAATTATGCCCATCAAGTTGACATAGATATTTTTATCTAGGAGGTATGTGAACCGGAAATTCCAACCGACCCTATTGTCGAGAGGTTAAATTTAGTTTAAAGAGAATACGAGTATTTGAAAGAAATATTTAAAAGAATTGAGGGTTAGAAGTTGTATTTGGAGTTGCATGTTGCCGGTGTCGTAGATGTTCACAAGATCAAGATGGAGAAAATGAGGTTGAAGATTAGAAAGATTAGAAAATATGCCATTGATAGTGTGGCTTGGTATCATTATGTTGTTGGATCAATTGTTACCTTAGTTGCGATCTTGATCGCATTTGTTGTTGCATTTAAATTATTTAGCTAGAGAGTTATTTGTATGTTGCATTTAGTTAAGTGCTGTATATGAACTTTATGTATGAACTTGTATTAATTTTGTCTATTCGGTGTTGTGTAATGAAGATGAGCCGACAATGGATGTATGATGATCGATGCTCTCCCGAGTTCATTAATGGCGTGCATAATTTTCTGCTTGCCGCTGAGGCAAACAAGCGGGCGGATGGTTTTATGCCTTGTCCATGTGCTGGCTGTAAGAATGGTCACAATTACTCTACGTCAAGAACCATTCACGTCCACCTATTTGAGTCCGGTTTCATGCCCCACTATAATGTTTGGACCAAGCACGGAGAAAGAGGGGTTATGATGGAAGACAATGAAGAAGAAGAGGACGCATTTACGACTATCCTGGCCATGGGTTCCCCGAATACGATGATACAACAATGGGGGAAGAAGCTGAGCCGACAATGCGGGAAGAAGTTGAAGAACAGGCATCAGATGAGCACGACTAGGAAAAGGCCTACTAATGGCGCACCGGTTTTGCCTACTAATGGCGCACTACCGGTGAGCCATTAGTAGCACGCCATTAGTAGCACGCCATTAGAATTTTTTACTAATGGCGCACCACTGGTGCGCCATTAGTATCTGGTATACTAATGGCGCACCTGGCAGTGCGCCATTAGTATGTAACTCCATGCGCCATTAGTATGCCTCCCGGGGGGCCATATGTAACCATGTGCTTTGTCACACTAATGGCGCACTCTGCCTTGATGCGCCATTAGTATCCTTTGGCATACTAATGGCGCACTCTCTTGATGCGCCATTAGTATGAATATTTGGTTTTTTGCTTTTCTGATTTTTGCACAGGTTACAAAATATATTATTGGACGGAATATAGACAGCAGCACACAACAACATCAGATTCATCGAATACAATAGAAGATTAGTCTTCGAATACAATTCATCATATTAGTCTCCGAATTCAAAAGACCGAACAAAGATAAAACATTACAAGTCTCAAGACCGCGAGTATCGAGTTTGTCTTCACATTACAAGTCGATATCGATCATCTAAACTACCATCATCAGTGTGTGCGCCGCCATCATCAGTGGTGGCATCCTCGGCGGCACCATCGGTGGTGTCATCCCGACGCCACTAGGGGTTGTGTAATCAGGATCGGTGTCTTCCGCGGCATCCTCATAGCGGTGAGGTTGTTCCTCCATCTCCGGGACAGCTCCCAGAATTGCTTGCCGCCAACCACCGGCCTCATCGTTGTGGGCCATGTTTCGCTCTAAATAGGAAAAAGTTTGGTCAAAAGTTGGTTATTGTCAAGGAACAAGATCATGGTCTCATCATTTAGGGTTTGTCGACACCGAGGCACCCTAAAAGCCTAAGCTTTCATCATTTAGGGTTTGTCGACGCCGAGGCACACTAAAAGCCTAAGCGAACATCATTTAGGTTGTCATCGACACGGAGGCATCCGGGGCAGCCAAGTTAAGTTTTCATCATTTAGGGTTTATCGATGCCGAGGCACCCTAGGTTGGGCCTAATCACTTGGCACTACTCACTTGGCTCTATTGCCACCTATGTTGGGTTTATCATCTAGGGTTTATCGATGCTAAGGAGAATTCTAAGTTGGGCCTAATCACTTGGCTCTATTGCCACCTATGGTTTAATGCAGCAAGAATGGCGGGCAGTTGATCCTACTTAACTAAGTACTAAGATACCCGGCCCATGCATTAGTCATAAGTACCCCATATGTCCTATTTTTAGCAAAGTCATGCTAAAATTCACGGAAAATTTCAGCATGACCTTTGCTGAAAATAGGACATATGGAGTACAATTTGCCGGAACGGAAGTTAATCAACATTCCGACAAACTCAAGGGCCTCTCGGGTACTTGCAAATTTATCACGCGACACGATGGTCGGAGACATGACCTTTGCAAAATGGTGAAGACACGATGGTCTTTCTCAATGTGATCAATTGATGGATCAACACATAAAACATGTCCAATAAGTATGATTTATAGAGTCAACATCAGTATGAATATATATAAAGTTTTTCTTCATCAGCTAGGCCCATGCAAGTAACTACATCCAACAACTATTTCTGCTACTCTGTAACTAACTACACTCTGTATTTATAGATTCATTTCAGATGAGATCAGATTGAGCTCCAACTGTAGGCAATTTGAGGGATCCATGAGCCATCATGCCAGCTAGCCAGAAATAAACTTTACTTTCCAAAGGAAATAAAAATACAATGCATACATACATACTTAAGCGGTAGATAGATAGATAGATAGATAGATAGATAGATGAGCATGTTCAGTTTACAAGAATGAATATAAACAAGCAAAGAATGCATGCAAGTTTAAAGTAAAATGTTTGATTAATGCAAGTACTCCTCTTGCTCTCTACTTTCTCTCTTCTCTTCTTGATTAATTAACTGAATTTTACTGATGTTGTTGTTAACTGAATTTTAATCACCTTGAAGAGCACCTTGATTTAAATCGAGATATAGGTGTAGTTTTTAGTCTCTGTCGGTTTCATCGAGAAGTTTGCTTTCGATTTCAAATAATCCGACCATGGGATGGCACGAACTAGGTTTCTCCATGCCTGACCCGACCATGGGATGGCACGAACTAGACGGTCATGGCTGCATCGCGGGTGACGTGGGAGCGCTGGGATGGCAGTGCTCACGACCCAGAAGTGGCCTAGTTTCTCGTTTTCTTAGCTGTGTAATCGCTGAACAAGAAGAGAAATAGAGAGCAGAAAAGCTGCGAAGTTGAACGCGGGACAAAGGGCATGACGTTTGAGTTTTCGAGGCAACTCCCCACGTCTCCCCTCCAGAGTTTTCGAGGGCCCATGTCTCCCCTCCAAAGGGCAGGACGTTTGTGTTTTCGAGGCAACTCCCCACGTCTCCCCTCCACTGGCAACTCCCCACGACGCAGAGGGGGTTTTCTTCCCACGCCCGGTAACTCCCTCCTATTCCATTGCCGCTCCATCTTCCTCCCTCTGCCTCCCTCCTCATTCCATTGCCGCTCCATCTTCCTCCCTCTACCTCCCTTGCCTCCAAAGCATCAAGCAACTCCCTCTGCCTCCACCATCGCCGCCAGGAGGGCAATGGCGGAGGAATCGTGGAGCAACTCCCCTCTATCTGCCAAGAGAATGGCGGAGGCATCGTGGAGCAACTCCCCTCCGTCTGCCAAGCATCACCGTGGTGAGGCGTCTGGCAAGGAGCCGCTGGTGGTCGACGACGACGTTCCGGTCCCCGGGCAGAAGCTGGACTACACCGTGCCGCTCAAGGTTGATATCCACCTGAAGGAGCCGCTGGATGTCGTATGCACCAGCAATCCAGACGAAGCCGACAAGATGATCCGCAAGATGAGGAGGAGGCTCGGCGGCATGCTTTCTCGGAATATCGGCGTTGATGTCGAGTATACCAGGGAAGACAAACCTCCCCAAATTTCTGCAGTTCTACAGTTATGTGTGGAAGATTATTTTGAATGTTGTCTTGTAATGCAAAAGATTGCAAAAAAAATACATCATTGAGATGTTATGCTTGCTGTTTTGATCATACAGAATGTTGTCTTGTAGTCGTTGTGATCATTTAGTAGTTGTTGTGATCATCTGTTTTTAACTGAATTTTGGTCGAATCAAGATGCTATTTTAACTGAATTTTGCTTCGACTGAACCCATTTTAATTCTGTAGTTTCAAGTTTTTGAAGTAGATGAATTTGAATGCTAAAGATTATTTTGATGCAGGCCCAAGGAACTCCGCCCGCTCCTGCAGGAGAAGAAGTCAGACACCTTTGTTGGCTTCTGCATTGGAGGCGACAAGGAGAAGCTGAAGTTGTCTGGTTTGGAGATCAACCCCGACAAGTACGTCGACTTGCAGCACAAATCGAGAGTTCCAAACAATGGAAAGAAGTGGCAGTCTTTGGCTGAGTTTGCAGCCAGCCTCATCCACCCATCCTACTCAAAAATTAAGCAGAAGATCGACAGGAATTCGGACCACCTACAATGGGGGGACAGCCCACTGCCAAACAAGCTCATCGATGCGCACGCGAAAGATGCGTCGTCACCTCTGAGGCATGGAAGAAAATCGAAATCACCAAAGAAGGTTTCGAGCTCGGCAAGAGGCGGAGGATCATTGGGATGACCCTACTACTTTGGGGATATTGAGTTGTTTGTGGTATTGGGATGACCCTACTATTGTGTCTCAGTTTGTAGTTATGTGGTTGAACAAGTTTGCTTTTGTTATGTTGAACAAGTTTGCTTTTGTTATGTTGAACAAGTTTGCTTTTGTAATGATGAACAAGTTTGCTTTGGTTGTCGATTGACATCATCTCATCGCTGAGCATGGTTTAGTTTTACCTTTATCTATTTATTATTTAGGCAGAGCTATTCAGTTAATTAAATGAATTTTCTTGATGTTGTTGTTAACTGAATTTTACTAGTTAAACACATTATAACTTGAGTGTAACTCAGGACAAGTTAAACTTAAGCTAGAAGATACAAGTTGAACACACACCGGGCAGTTTTTATAATATTATCGAGAAAAATATCTTGATGTAACTCAGGGCAAGAAAAATCTCCACCAGAATAGGACTAGCATTAAGAGTAATTTCCTCCAGTCAAACCAAGTTCAAACAAAAACTGACAACAGTCTTTTGATTAAGAGCCAAGTCACAACACTCTTTGAAGTTCAAACAAAAACTGACAACACTTGTTTGATCTGTCTCCTCCAAGAAAGAGCCAAGTCAGTCTCATCCAACTAGGGAAACATCAGTTAGATCACTAGCAATTGGGAATACACAAGCTGGGCTAGGTTTGTGCTCTAGCTAGGCAGTAAAAGCAGCATATAGAGGCACTGCCTGCCTCTGCTGCGCAAGTGGGGATGTGAGCAGGATTATCACAATTAGATCACTAATTTGCTGGAATCTTATTTACAATTTTCTTCAAACTAGTTACCACTCACTAGTACAATGTTTTCTAAACTGGTCGCCATCATCTCCCTTTTTATCATTTTGGTTATGTGAAATTAGTTGTAGTGAGTGGCCAAGCAACCACTAGCAATTTGTGCATAACAATTCCCGGTAGTTTTACCTGTAAGCCTCCCTCTTCTGGCAACCTAGTAAAAAAATATACTACACAGGAAGCATCTGTTTCCATCTCTCTGTATAAAGGTTTAGCATTTGGCTGAATTGATTTGAGCGAGAAATGGGAAAAACTAACAACTCAAACAGCAAATGTCATATATATGTTGGAAATTGCAGTGATAAGCGATCGGCGTGTTCCATTTGTCGGTGGTATTTACAAACTAATTCTCTTTGTTTTCTTGGGGAAAAGTTGCTCTTTGCTTAACTACTAGCAAAATCATTGTGCATTGTTTTTGTAATATTGTATCGATTGTTTAAATGCTTGTGCCATCATGGCCCTAACTATACCCTGAATGATGACACTGCCGTTCAAGCGCCATCGTTGGATTGAAATACTACAGCGGAATCAACAGGATTATCGCTGATTTGCTGGACAAACAGTGTTTGCGACAAGGAAGAGGGGAGAGGAGGCGGAGCTCACCGGGAGGCGCAAGGAGGCCTCACTGACAGCTTAGTAGCAACAGAGGTGGCGAAGTTGAGGAAGACATCGGCGACCGAGGAAGAAGAGGTGGAGGAGGGTGGAGGGTCGGCGCCATCGCTACAGTTCCGGCTGCCCGGCTCAGTGTTGAAGCAGATTCTGCCCGCCGCCTTGCCTGTCGCCTCGCACGGTGGAGCTCGAGGGCTGGGAAGGCGAGGGAGGGGGTGGGTGGGTGCGGTGAAGGCGAGGGAGGGGGTGGATTGGGAGCGGACGGCGATGGGGGGCAGGGCAGGGGCTGACTGGTGGCGGCGGCGGCGTGGGTTGGGGCAGCGCGCGGGTGGATCTGGTGGCGAGGGAGAGAGGGTCGAAGGGGAGCTGGCGAGAGGGAGTGAGGATAGCTAGGGGGAAGGTTCTAATGGCGCACCGTCCAGTCGTGCGCCATAAGTATGACTATTCTAATGGCGCACCAACCTCGGTGCGCCATAAGTTTTAATCTAGCCCACTAACCATATCTACAACCTAACCCTATCTACAATGAACCCACCCACTAGCCCGATCGGGTCAAGACGCAACACACACACCAGGAGGTCCTGGGTTCGATTCCCAGGCTCCCCAATATTTTTTATGCATTTTAAATGCTGTTTTTATATTTATTTGTGTTTAAATATGTCCAAACTTGTTTAAATCATAACAGTAATATTTTTTATAAAAACAGTAATAATTTTTTAAAAAATATGTTCAAATTTCTTACTTGAAAATATCATCGGCGGCGGCGGTGGAGCGGGGGAGGTCGAGATCGAGATGGAGGGGGAATCGAGATCGAGATGGAGGGGGATCGAGATCAAGTGTCCTCATGAATTCAAAAAGTGCCCATGAAATTTAAAAATATTCATGATATCCAAAAGTGCCCATGAAATACAATCGAGAAATGAAGACTACGATTCAAATGCAATCGATCTTAGCTAGCTATCTGTTCACAATCTTCTTGCCCTTCTTTTTCGCAAATGGAGTTCTTCTGTGGAACGGACGTCCTTTAGGTAGGGTGGTCCTGCTTCTTCTTGTGGTGTGTGCTGCTACTTCATCGTTGTCGTCATGTTCGATCTTCGGGTCGCCGTACTTGACAAAGTCTTGCTCATTGGCTACTCCATCCATTCTGATGATCTTCCTTTTGCCTCTCCTCACGACAAAACGGTAGGCTTTGGCGGGTCGGTAATGAAGAAGCATTGGTCCACTTGGGAAGCCAGTACCCACGGCTCATTTTTCAGGTGACGTTTGCGCATGGTCTTGGATTTGGCTTCGTATAAACACGATGGGCTTTGGCATAGTGCGCCATTAGTAGGTTTGCAAAAAAGTAAAAAAAATTATATACTAATGGCGCCTTTGTCTTGGTCGTGCGCCATTACTAGTTCTAACTAGTAATGGTGCACTTTGCTATCCCTGCGCCATTAGTTTGTATGGAAAAATGGGAAAAAAATCAATAGTAGTGGCGCACCGTGAGAAAGGTGCGCCATTATGTCTTCCACACTAATGGCGCACGAGCAACCGGTGCGCCATTAGTATATAGTAGTGGCGCTCTACTTACCTGGTGCGCCATTAGAATCAGTCCTATCTATAGCCCTTTTCCTAGTAGTGGAGCCCGCTGATGATCTAGGTCGGGCCATTGCCGATGCAAAGAGAAACTGCAAGTGATCTGGAGAGAACGAAGTTGCAGCGCATGTTAGAGGATCACAAGAAATTGTTGTACCCGAATTGCAAAGCTGACAAAAAAAGTTGGGCACCACACTTGAATTGCTGCAATGGAAGGCAGAGAATGGTGTATCTGACAAGGGATTTGGAAAGTTGCTGGTAATGATAAAGAATATGCTTCAGAAGGACAACGAATTTCGAGAGTACGTATGAAGCAAAGAAGGCTGTCTGCCCTCTAGGGTTAGAGGTGCAGAAGATACATGCATGCCCTAATGATTGCATCCTCTACCGCGGTGAGTACCAGGATTTGAACGCTTGCCCAAGGTATGCGGTGCATTGCGTTATAAGATCGATCGCGATGACCTGGTGATGTCGAGGGCGGCGCCCAGAAGAAGATTCCTGCCAAGGTGATGTGGTATGCTCCTATAATACCACGGTTGAAACGCTTGTTCCAAAACAAAGAGCATGCAAAGGCGATGCGGTGGCACGCAGAAGACCGTAAGAAAGACGGAAAGTTGAGAGTACCACGACGGTTCGCAGTGGAGAAAAATCGAGAGAAAGTAATCGAGGAGTTTGCAGGGTGGCCCAAGGAACGTATGGTTTGGCCTAAGCGCAGATGGCATTAATCCTTTTGGGGAAGCAGAGCAGCAACCATAGCACGTGGCTGTGACTCTATGTTTGTATAACCTTCCTCCTTGGTTGTGCATGAAGCGGAAGTTCATTATGATGCGGTGCTCATCCAAGGCCCTAAGCAACCCGGCAACGACATTGATGTGTACCTAAGGCCATTAGTTGAAGAACTATTACAGCTGTGGAATGGAACATGTGTACGTGCGTGGGATGAGCACAGACAGGAAGAATTTGACCTAAGGGCGTTGCTGTTCGTGACCATCAATGATTGGCCTGCTCTGAGTAACCTTTCAGGACAGACAAACAAGGGATACCGCGGTTGCACGCACTGTTTGGATGATACCGACAGTATATATTTGGATAGTTGTAGGAAGAATGTGTACACAGGACATCGTCGATTTCTTCCGACAAGGCATCCCGTAAGAAAGAAAGGCAAGCATTTCAAAGGTGAGGCAGATCACGGACGAAGCCTCGCCACCGTCTTTGGTGCTGATGTACATGATATGGTCAAGGATTTGAAGGTAACCTTTGGAAAGGGTCTGGCGGACAACCTGTTCGAAGACGCCGTGACGGACGCGCACCCATGTGGAAGAAGAAATCTATATTTTGGGACCTGCCATATTGGAAAGACCTAGAGGTCCGCTCCATAATCGACGTGATGCACGTGACAAAGAATCTTTGCGTGACCCTGCTTGGCTTTTTGGGCGTGTATGGGAAGACAAAAGATACACGAGAGGCACGGAGGACCAGCAACGTATGCATGGAAAAAGCGGCATACATCAGGGTCAGGCCAGCTACGCTCTTACCAAAGAAGAGAAGGAAACCTTCTTCGAATGCCTGCTCAGCATGAAGGTACCGTCTGGCTTATCGTCAAATATAAAGGGAGTAATAAATATGGCAGAGAAAAAGTTCGAGAACCTAAAGTCTCATGGCTGCCACGTGATTATGACGCAACTCCTTCCGGTTGCATTGAGGGGGCTTCTACCGGAAAACGTTCGATTAGCCATTGTGAAGCTATGTGCATTCCTCAATGCAATCTCTCAGAAGTTAATCGATCCAGAAATCATACCAAGGTTCTGAGAATGATTTGGTGCAATGTCTTGTCGGTTTCGAGTTGGTGTTCCCACCATCCTTCTTCAACATCATGACGCACGCGTCCTAGTTCACCTTCTTGAAGAGATTAACGTTTTGGGTCCTGTATTTCTACACAATATGTTCCCCTTTGAGAGGTTCATGGGAGTCTTGAAGAAATATGTTCATAACCGTGCTAGGCGAGAAGGATGCATCTCGAAGGGCCATGAAAATGAGGAGGTCATTGAGTTTTGTATTGACTTTATTCCTGACCTTAAGTCGATTGGTGTTCTGAATCGTGGCATAAGGGCAGACTGGATGGAAAAGGCACGCTAGGAGGGGATCAAATAATATGTATGGACGGGCATTCTCTCACTGAAGCACACTACACAGTTCTACAGAATTCCGCCTTGGTGGCTCCGTACATGGAGGAACACAAGAATTTTCTACACTCCAAACACTCGAAGAAGTCTGAGATTGGACTACATGTGAACAGACGAGGACTTTCGCCAGTTGGTTGCAGAAACATGCCATACATGATGGAGATATTCATGATGACATGTACTCGCTGTCCCAGTTACCATCTTCGAATATAATGACTTTCAAAGGGTACCAGATAAATGGGAATACATTTTACACGATCGCCCAAGATAAGAAGAGCACCAACCAAAACAGTGGTGTCCGCTTTGATGCAACAACCAACACGGGAAAGTAAACATATTATGGTTACATAGTGGACATATGGGAACTTAACTATGGAGGTGATTTGAAGGTCCCTTTGTTTCGGTGCAAATGGGTCAATATGACACGAGGCGGGGTAACGGAGGACCCGCAGTACGGAATGACAACAGTGGATCTCAACAATCTTGCGTATGCAGACAAACCATTCGTCCTAGCCAATGATGTGGCGCAGGTTTTTTATGTGAAAGACATGTCTACCAGGCCAAGAAAAAGAAAAGATCAGGAAGCGAATGGATCATACGAAGAGCCAAAGCGCCACATAGTTCTTTCAGGAAAAAGAAACATCGTGGGAGTGGATGACAAAGGCAGGACATGTCAGAAGATTATGAAAAGTTTGATGAAATTCCTCCATTCACGGTGAATATTGACCCGAGCATCCAGTTAAATGATGAAGATTTTCCATGGCTACGGCGCAAAGGGACACACGCGAAGAAAAAGTTTCACACCCAAAGATGCAGGATGTGATCGGCTTCACTATCATCACTTTCTTCTGTGTTTCACACCCAGGAGGGAATCTCTGCAATAGTTAGGGTAGTTATGTGTTTTGGCATTTGAAACACGAAGAAATTTTATGTGCAAACAAAAGTAGAGAGGGTTACGGCAAAAATTGCATGCACTTCGTGTACAAAATGGACAATCTCTTTCAAAGTATCAGGGTTTCCGACGAAAACTCAACTGTTACAAAGGCATTTCATTTTTTAAATAACCTAAGCATTACCAAATTGAACATAATGATAAAACACACTAATATTAAACATAAGAAAAAGAATCACTGAAAAATCTTTTTTCAAAGTTAAGTTATTCACAAACTAGTGATTCACACAAATTTCAAATAATTCAAAATTTAAACTATTCAAATTTGAAAACTACCGGCACTAACAGAAAGTTTGTAATTTTTTGTACCTAAAGCAAAAATATTCACAAATAAACTCTAAATACAGCAAAAAACAACTCAAAAATAAATAAAACAAAAATAAATAAAGCGAAAAAATTAAGAAAATAAAAAAGCCCGCCTACTGGGCCAAAGCGGCCTGCATACGACTAGGAACCCAACCTTTTGTTGGGCGGGGATGCAGGCCCACAAAGGCCCAGTAGGCCCACTAGGCAGAAGAGAACAGGTAGGCACAATAGGCCTGCTTAGGAGAGGAGCTCGAGAGAGCTACCGCACTGGGGCTTATAAACCAGTGCGGTAGCCCCTCGGCTAGCAAGGTGGGACTAAACTCTAAACTTGCGCACCGCCTGGAGCCAGCGCACCCCTTTTAGTACCGGGTTGTGGCTCCAACCGGGACAAAAGGGTGGGTCTTTAGTACCGGCTGGAGCCACGACCCCGTACTAAAGGGTGTGCGCGTCCCGCCGCTTGGCCTGGCCAAAACAGACCTTTAGTACAGGTTGGTGGCTCCAACCGGGACTAAAGGTCCATCCTATATACACCAGTTGAAAAATTTCACTTTCCTCTGCTTTCTTCCGTTGTTTCCTCCCTTCGTCCGCCCTGCCTTACGATCGACGTACCCATCGACGTTGCCGCCCCTCGTCGCCGACCACTGGCCGTGCCGCCCTCGCCGCCCGTCGGCGTCATACGCCGCCGTCCAGTCCCGTCGTCCCGCCGTCCCGTCGCCGCGCCACGCCTCGTCGTCGCCCACCCCGTCGTCGTCGCCCCGTCCCGTCGCCCCGTCGTCGCCGCCCCGTCCCGTCGCCCCGTCGTCGCCTCACCGGTCAGCTCGCCCCGTCCGCCATGTCCAATTGTCCACACACACACACACTACACACACACACACACACACACACACTACACACACACACAAGTGATATAAATATTTAGTAATAGAAATATTTATAGAAATGTTAGCAATTTTCTGTTTTTAGTAATATAAATATTAGAAATGTTAGTTATATAGAAATGTTATAAATGTTTTCTGTTTTTTAATTACAGAAATATTTATAAAAATGTTAGCAATTTTACTGTTTTTAGTAATATAAATATTAGAAATGTTAGTTATATAGAAATGTTATAAATGTTTTCTGTTTTTTAGTTATAGAAATGTTAGCAATTTTTTCTGTTTTTTAGTTATATAAATATTAGAATTGTTATAGAAATGTTAGTTATATAATCAGGAAATTTTAGAATTAGTTTTAGTTAGATGAATTAGATTAATGTCAAATTGTTAGAATTTGCATATATATAGAATTCTAGTTATCACAATCCAATCATTTAAAAATGTTACTTTTATGGGCATATAGTATTTGTTCTCGACGATATGCCCGGCCCGCATCCTCGCCGTCGACCGTTCGGCGGCAACGTCTGCCGAGAGGACCCATGTCCGGACTGGCTCCATGGCTGGCACCGGGAGGTGCTACACGGAGGCGCGTCGCTTGGTGAGGAACCCGACCTCGGGTCCCGTCGTCGACCCTAATCTTCTTTGGTGGCGTTCGCGTGGGCCACATTCGGTGCAGAGGCAGCCGGCCCCACCGGAGGTGGTGCGTCGCTGTGTCAGGGAGGAAGATGAGCACGTCCATCGCTACATGACTGCTATGGACGACGTCAGGTTCTCCACTACTTGGCGGGTTCTTTGGGCAGATGACCGGAGATATGATCCTGTGATGCTTCCTTCTCTTTGGGTGTGCACCGCCCGCGCCCCAGGAACCCCGAGTTGCACCCTAGATTCTTCTGTAGTACTCGATCTTTATTAGGTACCTAGCCAGTGATGTATTCGATATATAATATTCGAGATGATGTATTCGAGATTATATATATTAAGACGATGATGTATTCGAGATTATATATATTAAGACGATGATGTATTCGAGATTCAGTTTTTCCTTATTGATTGCATCCATGCATTGTAATTTGAATACTAATTAAGTTGTTTTATATTTCTTCTGTATTAGTTAAGTAAAAGCTATGGCGGACAATACCGGCAGAGAGAGAGATGAGGAATTGTTCGACATCATACGCAGCCCTCATAGGCTAGATGATCTGAATGAACCAGATGACGGCTCCCAATATCTGAACAATACCGGAGAGGGTGATGAAAAGATATTCGATCTCGACGACCGAGTTGATGAAGTCATGAACTATGATTATGATTATGATGACACATACAATGTTTGTGATGACACAGACAATGCTAATCTTCAAATAACAAAGACTACCGATGAGGTATATTTATATAAGCAGGCATCATGGTGATCATCACATGTTTTTTTATTGAAGATATATTAACGAATCGATCATTCTTCTTTCAGCCCTCTGGATCGAGCAAATCTGCTTCTCTGACAGCAGGACAAAGCGAGGCCAGGCAGATTGTTGAAGGATGGTGTAAAGTACAACATCGAATCCATCAAACCTAGTGGTGAACCCCTCACGCCTAAGAACATTGCGAACAAGTGGACTCTCGGTGTGGAGTTCTTGTGAAGGACAAACTCGATCTCCATTCAAGAATGGAAAGAGCCAAAGACTAAACGTCCGAGGTGTTACTTGGGTCGACAGCGAGCCAAAAAGTCCTTTGGAAATCTCTGATGGAACATTTCACCCTACCAGATCATTTCACTTTGAATCGGATGTGGAGAAAGTCAAGGGCTGCTCTTAAGAAGATGGCAATTGCATTCAACACCCACAAGAAAACTGTATGGGCCAACTACCTCGCTGCAGAAAGGAAGACTCGAATTCATGAGAACCTTTGGAGAAGCAAAGAGAAACCTTTGGGACGATTTACGTGACCTTTAAGGATTCAGAATTAGCTAAGGAACGGTCGATAAAAAACAAGGCAAATGCCGCAAAAAAAGATGCAGATTCCATAGGCTGGGTCCGGTGGCTGCTGTGGTGGGAATGCCTAAGTGGGATAAGTCTGAGCAAGAGATGGAGGATGCAGGGGTCACTCCGGTTACTAAGAGCTGGCCCCCCAGGTGCAGAACTTGGTTCTATGCGCATGGGGGGGCGTTGGACCCGAAGACAGGCCTAGTTTTGAAGAAGGCAAGTCTAAAAGGAGCGGAACAAAAGATAATTGATACAATAGAAGAAGCTCGAAAGGGGGTGTTCACGCCCAACAGAGAGAACGACGAGCTTACAGCATACAGGAAATCTGAACATCCGGGAAGAACACGAGGCAAGGCGTTATTCCCTGGTATGAGGGATTTTCAGAATGGAACGAGGACTACAGGACCCGTGCAAGAAGGAAGATGGAGGAGGAGAAGAAAAGGAAGCTGGAGGAGGAGCGGAGGAAGCGGGGCAGAACGCCTTCAAGGCCTAGAAGCAAGGCACACGGACTTGGCACTCAAATTCCAGCAGCAGCGAGTGCAGATCGACTCACTTAGCCGTGAAAGGGGTCTCGGCAGCGGCAGCGACAAGTGGATGATCGTCCGGCATTGGATAGCATCGTCCCATCCATGCCGAGAAGCGGCGTTGGTTACGCCCAGGCGACCTGCTGCTGGATACATACCATGTGGATGACATCATAGAGAACACTAACTGTGAGCTACACTCCAAAATGAAGAACATATCCATGAAGGTGGCGGACGGCATTGCTTTTCCAGTTACCCCCGAAGCAACCTTCCATTGCATCCCGATTCCAGAGGGCTATGCTCGTGTCATGGTTGATGAAGTGGTGGACCCATATCCGGGGCTACAGCTTGACATTCCTAGAGGTGAAGACGAGCGCACACTGGGAGAGGCCATACATCGTATCATCCTATGGAGAAAGGAATGCATCATCTTTCAAAGTCCACCGACACCGCATCGTCTGCCGACTCCGCCACCGAGTCAGCAGACTCCCGCTCCTCCAAGTCCACGAACGCGTGAGCCGACTCCTCCTCGAAGTCCGCCACCTCCTCCAAGTCCCCGAACGCGTGAGCTGACTCCTCCGGTTTCAAGTCCGGCACAGTGTCATGCCACTTCTCCGATTTCAAGTCCGGCACCGTGTCAGGCCACACCTCCTGCTTCAAGTCCGGCACATCGTCAGGCCACTTCTCTGGTCCAACTCAGCCACGTCGGCCCGTCTACACCGTCTCGGCAACGCAGAAGATACATGCCGCAACTATGGTGCGTGGCGATGCAGTCGAGGTAGTTCAGGAAATCTGATGGAGACAAGCGATATAAATATGGTCCAAGCCTCGCTCCTCTTCCTCAGAGGCCTTACGACATGACTAAGGAGCAAAACGCAGCCATAGTGTAGGCCCAAGTGGGCGCCCATTTTGGGCGAAACCGGCACCGCCGCAAAAGGAGAAAGTGCCTGAGAAAGTAATTGACCACTTCATTCATATGGCTAGAGAACCAGCTCCCAAGCCTGTTGACTCGGACTATGAGCGCCAAATCAGGAAACTACATCGAGAACGGCTAAAGAAGGAAGTGAGCTCAAGCTCGAGCCAACAAGCAGCGGACAAAAAATGCGGGAAAACCGTTCCCCAGCTGGGAGAACAGGCTGGGCAATCGATTCCCCCCGCTTGTTGTGCCAACAACACATGAGAGGAGGTCGCGCGCCCAATATTATTGTGGGCAAACCGTTAAAGTTCCCCAGCTAGGCGATGTGGTAATAACGGAGGAGCATATAATGCAGGCTGAAATGCTCAAGATCTCTGTTGGACAACTCCTCGAAATTGAGCCCATGTCTCCGCTTAGAGAGGAGAAAATAAAATGGAAATATGCCCGGGGCAAACCTTTGGTCGAGCCAGACAAGGTCAAGAACCTCCCAACGAGAATGTATGAATTGCATCGATGGTACATGAACATTACCAAGATTTCCAATCGAGAGTCCCTCATGGTGAATGTCAAGAAGGAGCATTACTACCATGAGAAAGCTCTGTGCGTTGAGTATTCAGAACTATTTCAGTT
Source organism: Aegilops bicornis (assembly GCA_021605145.1). Lineage (NCBI taxonomy): Eukaryota > Viridiplantae > Streptophyta > Magnoliopsida > Poales > Poaceae > Aegilops > Aegilops bicornis. The sequence continues at coordinate 784,977,871 of CM038670.1, forward strand.
ATACAATGAAGGCCTTTTCGACAAATCTCTCGTCAGTTGCTATTGTTTGTAAGTGATTTCTTTCTGTAATTTTTTATCAATCATTACATGTAATTATCCTCACTATATATTCTTTTCTGTGTTATTTTATGCAGGATGAAGATGTATGAAATGAAAAAATCTGGACGCTATGGCATTGGGTTCATTGACCCAAATACCATTAATGAGTACACATGGAATCTTGCAACTTCTAAAGCAGGTGTAGAGGAAAACATGCTAGAGTTCTTGAAGTGCCTCAATACCAATGAAGATATACTACTTCCTTACAACTTCTCGTGAGTTAATACAGATTCTGTTTTTGCTTACTAGCTGGCTAGATGTTAATAACTAAGTGTATACGGTTTACAATATATAGTTGATTAATTTTATGCACATGTCCGCTTAATTAAGACATGCAAACGTGTGCGCATGCAGTTTCCACTGGATCTTGTTAGTCATTAAAGTTGATAAAGCAACAGTTGAAGTACTCGACTCGCTACTTAAAGAAGATAAAGACTACACCATCATGAAGGGGATAGTCAATAGGTAATTTCAATCATTATTAACTATATCTCGGCCAATTATTAGTTTGTCATTTCCTGATATGAACTATTTAATAACCCCTTTATTGATTTTCTTTGGCGGGCAGACCTTGGGCAAAGTTCATCAAGGTGACTCCAGGCAATTGGCCAAAAAAGTTGTTTTGGCATTGACCAAGGGTAAGTAATTAAGTAGTACTAGCTAGCTAGCCATCTCTTTAATTCTTGTTTCAATACCATTAATTAATTATCATACTTGATTAATCATTATCTGATTCAATTTCATTCTCGTAAAGGCCTGAAGCGGTAGCGGGAATGATCTGTAATGCATTCTACGTTTGCGAGAATATTCGCATGATGGCGTCCGAAAGGAGCAGATCTCAAAGACAGGAATGGGTGCGTTGTCAGAACTCTATTCACACCATTATCGATATCTTGTAACACAACTAATACACATGCATATTGATCTCCTTCTTAACAGTTCAGAGAGGTGCGGGATAAGCTCCTACCCGAGAAGCGCATACTAGCACTTCAAGAGAAAATAACCGGATTTTTGCTCGACCAGGTCATGGATCCCAAAGGAGAATACTATTACCCGCTACCGCCCCATGAATCACTTGTCATCGTGCATGCTCCGAAGGCACCAAGGCAACATGTAGAAGAAATTGTATATGTATATACATGTGTATGTGTGAATAGTTAATGGTGTTGGCTGTGAGACATTCGATGATATTATATATATATATATATATATATATATATATATATATATATATATATATATATATATATGCGGTTCTACGTACGAGAAAATCTATTTATATATATGCATAACGTGTACAATTATCGTGAAATACCAGCAAACAAAAAAGAATAAAATGAAAAATAAAGCCAAATTGAAAACACAAAATTAAAGCAAAAAAAAAAAACCAAAAATTTAGCACCGATTGGTGTTACTAACCGTACTTAAAGTTCTGTACAGTGCTTGCATCGTGCGCGTGTTTTGCACTTTAAGCGGGTTCGTAATGAACCGGTACTTAAAATGTAATGAGGGGGGCCTTTAGTCACATTTCTTTATCTGGAGTTAATGACCGTAAAAAAGCGTCGACCGTGGCTAAAAGTAGGTTTTGCACTAGTGAAAGTATAGCGTCGATTGAGGCATGTGAAGTGCCGGTGAGACTTAACAAAACTGTTATTCATGTTATTCCATTAACCCTCCAACTCCTGATAATGTAACAAATTGTTATATAGAAATTCTAATGGCAGCAATTAATTGGTTAGCTAGTTTGACCTTTGGTTTAGTGCTGACTTTGCACGAGCTGGTACTGGTTTCTTCAAACAAGCCTGACCAGGGAAATGGATCGAACAAGGACACGTCGTCGTCGCTATCGAATTTCCGGAGTACTTGTATACCCACTTCAGCTTCCTCCACCACTCATGTCACCTTATCCACCGGCTACGTAGTCAATTAATTCCATCATTCGTCATGCAGCTGGTAACTACTCGAACGCGTTTACCATACACTAGTGCTAATATATTTTCTCCCGGTCGGTGTCTGCTGATGTCTGAACGTGGCGTCCCGACCCCGACTTGATCCATCCCTCTGCTCACCAACTCCCAGCAAGCGCTGAACGCATGTCACTGGTGCTGTTCCTTCTTCCGGGAGTGGAAAAAGTGGCATGGTCTGAAGAGCAGAAAATGCCCTTGAGTTGACCATCGTTTCTTTGAAACAGTATGCGTAACACTTGCTCGGCTAGCTGGGCATCATTTGACCCGTCCAATCCTCATCCTCGAACCCTAGATAACCTAGCATACTCTGGCCATCCCTTTCAAGGTTCAAGTCAACCGCACTGCATGTGTAGGTCGATCGGTGCCCCCACCTACTACCTCTCACGGTCTCGGTCTCTTGCATTGCATTGCATGCATCGCTCAGGTTGGTTATAGTGGGCGTAACACAATCGGTATCATACGCTTGGGACTTACAAACATGTTTATGTAGCATGCAATAATTTTTTTTAATAATATAGATATATACCGTATCATAATAAATATTATGTTATTATGTGTCTTGCATGATAATAAATGAGATTATTTATAATACTAATTTATAATATTATATATTATAAATATAGTATCATTCACTAGTAACATATGCATGATACTAGTATATGATAATCTTCACTATAGCCAGCCTCACCGTGAATGTTTCCACGCAACTCGGCAGCTGCGCCTCTCGTGTATCAGCAAGCTGATATCTGCATGGAAACACGTGTGGGCTACAACGACGGCGTGCGGGTATATCTGGCACGTGAGCGTCTATGTACGTGGTGCAGGTATGCAAAGCAAACTAGCTTCACGTATGTACTAGCGCAACACAGCCAAGCAGCAAACTCCAAGCTCGTATACGAGATGTCGAGAGGCGAGGCAGAGGAGATTGGCAACTCCCGCATTGAGACCGGGAGGGCGACACGCGCAACCGCACACCTCCTGTCCACGCGCCTCCATCCACTCCTCGCCTTCAACCACCACAATCGGGTGCATCAGCACTTCTGCATGCATCACCAGACTACGCGACGACATCTCGGCCGAGCCACCGATCTGCACCAGCAAGCTGAATCCCTCCGTCAATCTACATGACGGGGAAAAACAAACCGTCGAGCACATCTGCTAGAAGCGACACCAACATGCATCATCCACATGACAGACCGGTGTGGAACGAGATGCAATCTCCAACAACTTTTCTGACACGACACGATACTGACACTTCGTGGTTGGAAGAGACGCCTTTAAGCCACGCATCATCGTTGACACACGGCTGTAACACCATTTCCAAGGTATTTATGACGTGGTCTTCATCAACACCTTTATTAACACTGTCGCCGCCTCGTTCACGAGATGGATATCTCCAGTGTCCTCTGACAGTACTACTGCAAGACGCTTCATCGACGATGACAAGGACCGCTCAAGACGACGACGTTCACCGCTTCATCCAGGACGACACAACTACATCGACACGGCGTCATTATAGTGACGACCCCTATACGGTCACACGATGCTGGCAAAACCGATGTGTGCTCGATGTGTTTCCTCCGGTCCTGGCAAAATCGGTGGACTCATTGCCGACAACGCCCTCTGATATCCGCAAGGTGCATCGTCAACTACTGCAACTCCGTCATGTAGAACATATCGCAATTTTTTTGCACCTCCTGCTTTGTGCGGTCTCATCATCCAGGAAGACTACACCATCGTCCATGCATGACTACCTCAACCATGTATGCATCACCATGATCGGCTACCTCGACATCGACATACTCGGCTACGTCTACAACTACTAGGTGATGTTCTACAAGTGCACATGAGTTAGTTGTGGTCTTTTCAAAGTAAGAGTATAGATCCCAAATGGAGCACAAAGAATGGTATCTGCCTTTTATAGTGGTTTATCGGAATGTGTCTGCAAGTTAATTGTGATTAAAAGCAAATGTATTGTGAAGGTGAAAATATTGCAAGAGGTTATAACGAGAATTTAAAGTGCACAAAAATAAAATAAAAATAGAAGAAGTAATGGAAATGATGAAAACGTGAATATGGCTAAGGCGGGCTTAAGAAATCAGGATTCACCACTAGTATGTGTGCTATGTCACAATGCAGATGCATAATTCTAAGTTCAGATAACAGATCCACCTCATATGTTTTTATAAGTGGGCAGAGCCAATTACAGATACATGCATATATACATGCAGCAGCTCCGTATCACATGAATGTGGGGTGGAACGATGATGGTGTGTGTGATACATGGCTACACATGTTGGCATGTATGTCGTACCAACGATGTGAGGTGGTTTAGTCAGGGCCGGCCCTGTGTTTTGGAAGGCCCTAGGCGAACTCGGTGACATGGGTCCCTATATAAATTTCAACCAAATTTGACTATAATAATTCAACTGACTCCATCGACAACAATAATAACTAAATTCGAACCGACTCCATCGAGAACAATAATACTAAAAAGATGGCAAAATAAAACTAACATGCCATGATTACCTTAAATAAGAACCAAATTCAACTGACTCCATCGACAACAATAATACTTCAGTGCTTCAAAAAAAGTTTCTTCGGACGTTTCTTGATGCAATAATACTTTCTTTCTTTCTTCTCCTTTTTTCAGCACCAACATCTTCTTCTTAGGCAACATGGCAGAATAATGTCCTAAAATCATGAAGAAAAGAGGGTACAAAGAATTAAGAATTCATAATCAGATGATTGGAACCCTAGACATACATGTGGATAGTTAAATATGTACATACTACTGAAATTGTCAAATTGGAATCTGGGGGGGATGGATTAGGTCATCAGGAACATGGATGGATCATGGATACATATACGGGCTGAAGAAACTGACGGATGGAGTGGATCATGGATTACCTCGTTGGCTCGTTGCAGACTTTGGGTTACCGGACTGCTATGATAGCGCCTGGCAACAAGCCGGCCGGCCGAGACGGCAAGGTGCCGGCGCGGCGAGCAGGGACGAAGAGATTAGAGACCAACCGTCCAGACTCCTAGATGAAGGAAAAGAAAATGAGCAGCGGTACCGATCGCTGGCGCTAAGCGTAACAACCGTGTCGATCGCATGGGCCTCGCGCCCTAGCCCATCTTGTTTTTTATCATTTTTTTGCTGGGCATTAGTATGTATATGTACTACATCATGGGGCCCCCTCCCGCCTGGGCCCTGGGCCGCCGCCCCACCGCCCATGCCCCAGGGCCGGCCCTGGGTTTAGTTATCTGATCTAGAATTATGCATTCACATAGTTACATTTTATACATACTAGTGGTGAATTCCAAATTCCCGACAACATCTTAGTGTTATTGTTGATTCACATTGCTTTCATTTGCTCTCTCATTCTTTTACTTTATTTTCGCACTTCTAATTCCAGTCACCAAACACTCGCAATATTTCTCCGTAATCAGTTTGCTTTGGATCTCAATTAACTTACAGACACATTACAAGAACCCTCCACAAAAGACAAAGATCACTCATTACTACAGATCCGAACTACACTGACCCGTCATTGACCATCCGTCAGTGTTGAGCATTATAACTGACTGGCCTCCCGTCGTTCATCACTGATAAGGATATTTTACCTTGCCTCAATGGTTATCACAGGCTGGTCTAAATAGGAATCGTCTGTGATAGGTGGTCCTGATGGTCCAGTTGAACTGATTGCCATCACTGCCTGGCCACTATAGTTGACCCATCTGTGTAGTTGTCTCATGTCCGAACACTTGGTTTGGACGCCGGTCAGTGTTGTGTGTACACAACCTGTTATAATCCATCGCCCATTCCCCTCTCCAAGCCCTACCTTTACTATCGTCGTCTAGTCTGTCCCTCCCGTTGGCCTTCATCTTATCCCTCCCCTACGCCTGGCTGATAATCCATGTTGGCATATTCGATGTCTCGGAGGCCATCTGTCGCAACACCACCATCCCCACGAGGCCGATCCCACGCCTTCCTGATGTCGCGCCGATACTCTCCGATCAGGCCATTGCTGCTTTGCCATGAGACGTTGGGTCATTGGGTCTCATCCATCTAGGCGCGCTGTCAAAGACTCGACCATCATAGTTCCAATGTTCCCGGGGTTGCTCTGCCCCGGGGTCTGCCATGCTGCCCGTCGTGTCTCCCACTCCTCGTTCTTGGGTCTCGGCGCCGGCCACAGCAGTGAGCTACATTCCTTTGTAATAATGTTGCTATCTCAAATAAGCTAGGCATGTCATGCATGATTCAGTTACAATTGTAGTGGAGACTTAAAGTTTTTTTTTTGTTGCTTGCAATGTTACTGTTCTCGTAATGTTTTTTTATAACTATGTGATGCCTGTAATTATATATAATGCATGTTATATGTGACAATTGAGTTATGAATATGTTACGAAGATGAGGGTCATGTTTGAACTCTTGAGCGTTTATCAAAGAATAAATATTATTCCCAAGAGTTGATAGACTCAACACTATTCTCTTTAGTAGTGTGCTCACAAGCCTTGTTTTTTTCATAACACAACCAGCTAAACCCAATTGCTCAATTGCTTGGTCCAAAATCGCAGCATTGAAGCTGGGCAGCTCTAGCAGTAATTTTTTTTTGACATCCTCTAGCAGTAATGTTTGTTTGGAGCAATGGACTCTTGCAATAATGAACAGTTATTTTTTCTTTGAGAATGAGTAATGTAATAAGGGTGCCACAACCAGACTTGAAAAGCGTGTGAAAGTTGAAGGCTGGAGGAAAGGTGCGGTGCAGTTCTTCATCTGGTTGCTCTTGCAAAACCGCAACTTGGACAACCGACAGACTTAGCACTCGAGGCTGGCCACACAACGATTATTGCTGCTTATGTGATCAGGAGCCTGAAACTGCACTCGATCTTGCATTCAATTGTGTGTTTGCTAAGGAGGTTTGGCAGCAATTCAGGGGCTCCACACCCTCCATCTGCACTATTGCCTCTTCTTCATCGGATACGATTAGCAGCTGGTGGAGGAGCCTTCCCAAGAAGGGTGATCACAGCCCAGCGACGGTGGCAGTGTATGTTGTGTGGCCTCTATGGAAGGAAAGATGCCGTCGAATTTTCCAGCAGAAGGCATTGACTGCGGTGGGTTTAGCCTCCCTCATCCAGGATGATATCGCCTCCCTGGAAGCTGCTACTGCTGGTTAAGTTGTTAACATAGTGTGTGGCTGTAGTGTGAGTGTCGCTGGTGCTTACGCACATCTTGTAATCTGTACATTGTTTTTCCCCCTTCATAATGCAAAAGTAGAGCTCCTGCTGTTGCCCGTCAAAAAAGTAATGTAATAAGCAGTCTGTAGGGTTAGGCTGCTAGATGGGCTTGATTTTCGCTGGAGAGAAAGTAACAAACTGGGCCTTTCGGAGATCCATCTGCCGATTTTTGGACGGGGTCCTAGGAGAGATCATGGCTGAGCCATTGGCGCACTTTTCAGCAGGTTCAAGCTGAGGGTGGGAGTCAAGATCGGCGGCTCCGGCGAGAAGATGCACAGCCTGAAGGAAGAAGTAAAATTCATGCTTGGCTGTAGCAAGCGCTCGCACAAATGCACGATATGTTTCGTGGTGAATCTCAAAGTATCTATAAACTTGGTCAATGTTTACAAAGTTTGACCCGATTTTGGATCCAAGGACCCGTTTGTCTAATAAGCTGATATAGGGTTACCCTGAATCGAGTGAAACATCTTTATTGTGCTACACGGTGAATATACTTTTGTGCGCGCATACGACGTGACTTCACGCCTTGTGCGTGGCATCGACATAAGAGACCAAAGGGTTTGTAAGCCGGGGCGTGGGCACGGCGCAGAGCCTGGTGGCGCGCGGTGCGGTGAGGCCAAAGATGTCGGTCATGTCGAGCTCCGACGGCTTCATGCCGTCGGGCAGCGCCCAGCTGAACCCGTGGGCGAGCTGCGCGACAGCAAATTCCAGTGAGTAGATGCCAAGCGCCATCCCAGGGCACGAGCGGCGGCCGGACCCGAACGGCAGGAACTCAAAGCAGTTGCCCTTGAAGTCGACCCTTGCGGCCTCCCTTTCCCCCACCATAAACCTCGACGGTCGGAACGTGTCGGCGTCCTTCCACACCTTGGCGTCGCGGGCAATGGCGAATACGTTGATCATGACACTGGATCCCCGGGGCACTGAATAGCCACCTATGACGCAGTCCGCGGCGTTCTCATGGTGGAGAATCGGGATTGGTGGGTGTAGCCGGAGCGTCTCCTTGATTACGCACTTGAGGAAGGGGAGCTTGTCGAGGTCCGATTCGTCCACGTTCCGGTCGAGACCCACCACGTCGGCGAGCTCCTGCTGCAGCCGACGGAGGTCGTCGGGGCTGTGCATCATCTCCGTCATTGCCCACTCGATCCCCGATGCCACCGTCTCCGTCCCGCCAAACATCACGTCCTGCCGAGCATACACATACACACTTCAGTTTACCACACCATACCATGAAACTAATTTAAAATGGAAGTTCCGGTATCATACCATGATCATGGCCTTGATGTTGTCACGGGTGAGGCGGAGCGAGTTCTGCAGGTCGTCGCCAGCGGCCTTCTTCGGCTTCGCCTCAGGGAGGAACGCGAGCATGTCGTCCACCATGTCGGCGTCCACGTCGTCGGGGTTCTTGCCTCTCCTCATGTGCTCGTCGATGATCCTGTCGATGAACTCGTCCAGGGCGGCGCGCGCGGCGCGGGCGCGCACGTTGAGGCCCTGGTCCGCCCAGCCGAGCCACGGGATAAAGTCGCCGATGCTGGACCCGCCGAAGAGCTGGGAGAACTCCTGCATGATGGCGATGAACTCGTCCCGTTTCCCGGCGTCGCCAGCGGCGTCGGCGCCGAACGCGGCGCGGAAGGTGACGTTCTTGGTGAGGTTGAAGATGAGCTCGCCGAGGTTCACGCACTCGCCGCTCCGCCGGGCCACAGCGCGGACGAGCGCCGCGGACTCGTCGCGCACGGCGAGCCAGGTCCCCGCACGGCGCCGGCTGAAGAGCTTCATCACGCACAGCTTGCGCATCTGGCGCCAGAAGGGCCCGTAGTGCGCGAACGCCATGTCGGCACGGTCGTAGGTGAGGTAGATGGCGGCGACGGTAGCCGGCCGGTTCGAGAAGGCGACGTCCTGCGCCTGCAGCACCTCCCGGGCGTACTCCGGCGTCGACAGGACGACGGCGTGGACCTGGCCGAGGCGGAGGTGGAGAATGCCGCCGTACTGCTTTGCCAGAGCCGCGAGGCCCCGGTGGGTCAGCTGGTCCATCATGAACATGTTGCCGACGATCGGCAGCGGGTACGGCCCCGGAGGCAGCGGCGGCGCCTTGGCCTTGCCACGCCGCCGCTGCCGCTGCAGCACCACGAAGATCAACGAGGCAACGAAGAGCCAGCTCAGTGGCTCTTTGAGCCATTCCATGGCGATCTTGGCCAAGCCCACCATTGACTGATACTCAAACTGCTGGAAGCTCTAGCTTTTCTTGTTTTTTTGTTTTTTTTTGTTTTGTTGGGTTATTCGATTGTGGGGGAACCTATGTTGATAACGCTCGTGGAGTGGAGCTGAGGAGGAAAGTGGAGGGAGCCGGATTTATATAGTGAGATTTGCTAACTGGAATTAAGTAGGGAAAGGGGTAGGCTCGAGGATGCATGTCACAAGAAAATTCAAATGGTAGTGGGAACAACCGTTGCCCCGGTCTTTGTTAGCCCCCTGCGAGAGAGGTTGGCCTGGCACCGAACTGGAATGATATGCGTGTACTATTCTGTTTTACCTCTCCTAGTATAGGAGAGGTATGAAGGGGCGTGATATGCGTCGGCCAATTGATATTTCAAAAAGATCGGTCGAGTCGCGAGCTGTCAGATCTGACACCTCCGAGCGACCAAACGACGCCCTTCACGGCTGCGACATAGTTAATGTTGCAGAATCCTTTACAACAGAAATCATGTTGTAGAAACTTTTGCAACAGATATTTTGTTGTAGAAAACCTCATCGCGCCTGCTCGATGACATAATTGTCATTGCAACAAGACACTTGTTGGAAAAAAGCATCTTTGGCTTCTTTAGAAGAAGAAATCAGTCGGTAGGAAAATCATGTGGAGAGAGAGAGAGAGAGAGAGAGAGAGAGAGAGAGAGAGAGAGAGAGAGAGAGAGAGAGAGAGAGAGAGAGAGAAGATGCAGCTCGTGGATTTGGTCTGGCGGCAAGTGACACACCTGCAGCATTGGCCGGGCGGGTGTTCATGGTGAGGGAGATGGCCGGCAATAGAGGCCATGAATCTGGCTTAGGAATCCGGGTGAGGGAGCATACATCAGGGAAGATGACCGGTGATGGGAGCACAAATCGCAGTTGGAGCAAGATGAGGTTGTGCGTGCCAGCGGGGAAGAATAGACGGGAAGGAAGAGATAAGGTTGGTAAGCAAAGCGGACGCGTGGCAACTGTAGGAGACGACCGGTGCCAAAGTGATTTTCAGCAGATTGGTACCAATCATTTCCCTTGTAAGAAAGACATTATATAGTTACTTGAAACCGTACTGGATGCTTTCTTTTTTCCACAAACAAACATAAAAGTCAAGTTTTCTAAATCTCGACTGTTTGCTTGAGGGCGGGAAACAAAATTAAGGGTGGAAAGTGCTTTCGGTGGACCGGCTACAGGAGCATGTTATTGTTTTTTTTTCATCAAAAAGCACTCAGTAATCTCCTGAGAAGATCACTAATAAGGTTTTACCATCACCTTACAATTCTGCACCTCGACAAGAAAATCTGAAGAAAAGGAAAAAAAGTATACTCATAGGCATCTTATTTGATTCACGTGATTTCGAAAGCACAATGAGAAAATGAGGAGGGAAAACAACGGGCTTCCCCGTCGATTACCAGTAAAGAAACTGTCACAATATCCCTCGCAAAAAGAAAAAAACTGTAACAAATACATGGGTTCGATAGAATTGTAAGGTGACAGTAAAACCTTATTAGGCCGCGTTTGGATTACCGTTTCTCCTCGTTTTTGGCCGGTATAGAATATAGAGCTCACCCCGTCGTTTTGATTCGAGGCAGGTTTCAAGCGTTGACCTGTAGTTTACACTTATAAAATAAATACAGGTGGAAAAAGTTACACCCACTCTAAGCAGGGCCTTAGTGATCTTTTCGGGAGATGTCTGAGTTAGTCAACGGAACCTCTTGCAGTTTCTAGCTTCGCTCCAATCCTTGAATGTTGGCGAAAGACAGTTACTGATTGTACCACGTACACAGGACTCGTTCAGACTCCCCCGGTCCGTGACAGCAAACCGACCTGTGAGAACGTATCAGACAAGGCGAACCAGTGATATTGAAATTAACAAAGTCATTGGAATTCGTGTGTCTCCGTCGCATATACACGGCGACCGAGCTGCGTGGATTCTTCACGTTCTTCCGTCAACCTCCAACAGATTATTCAACTTCCAGATAATGACATTCGCAAAAAAGAAAAAAATATGATAATGTAACAAATCCCGAGTTTTTTGTGTATCGGAGTAGTAGTATAAAAGCATCTCTAAAGCTGACCCGTGAATTTTCCGTCGACCTCCGTCCGTGGACAAATGATCAGTCCGCAAACTCTGATTCCAAAAGCATCATTCAATGCTATCACGTATATGTCCGTTAGTAAAGGGTAATTTGAAATTACGCATGCCTGTCCTCACACGCACCTCCTCCTTCGCCACTGTTGTCATTGATGTCCATCATCTCCCGGTCTTCGTCGTAGGTCGGCTCCCCCGCCTTAGGCATAAAAGCAAACAACGTGCGGGCACCCATTTGCTTCTCGCCCGCCGTCCGCGTCCGGACAAGCTGCGACAAAGAACACTCAGAGAAGAGCAGCGGCGCTACATTGACGTTGATGATGAACGGTGCGGTGACGCCAGCCGGGGACTGCCTATACCCAGCTGCTTCGCGTCTTAGAAGTATGGAGCCTTGTAATGCTTCGGCAATGGCGGCGTCTGTACGATGGGCGACACCATCTGTGCACCGTGCCCACGACCTCCACCTGGTCCGCGACCAGCACGCCACCTGCACGCCCTCCGCCGATGGCCCACTTCTTGAGGGTCTCCTCCTTTGCGGCTTTCGATTTGATGCGGCGCTTTTGCCGCGTCGCCAAGTTGATCTTTCGGGCGATCACAGTGGTCAGATCCTCCAGCACCTCCACCACATCCTCCATCTCCGGCAGGCTCTCCTCCGGTTCCATGCGACGGCGACAGTGGCGGGATGGAAGAACAGAGTGGGAGAAAAGGGCGGGAGTTGGGTGGAGAGTGGCGAGATGGAAGAAGGGATTGTGGATCTTGTTGCGGAAACATGGCGGGCAGCTACAAAAGCGCGGGTTCCACTTGCCTTTGGGGTGGGTCGGAGATATTGGAGTCCTACGTGTCTGCTGTCCGAACTTTTGTAAAACCCCATGTTTGGTTTCAGTTTACCTGAAAAACGTGGTCCAGACCGCTCGGTTGATACAGGATCGTGTTGGGTGGCACAACTTATCTGGATTGCTCTGTCCGATCTTATGCGAACAGTTTGAGGATCGGCTTCGGAGATGGACTAGGTCTATTTGCCGCGAGCCCGCGATGATAGCAATCAATGGGTTAGCTAGTTTGACCGTAGTTTGGCGTCGACTCTGCACGAGGTGGTGTACGACTACTAGTTTCTTCAAACAGATCTGACCAGGGCAGGGGAGCACAGTAGTTTCTTCCGGGAAGGGAAAAAAATGGCATGGTCGGCTCAGCTCAGCTCAATGGTTCCACTTCGTTGAACTTCCCCCACCTCTAGGGGAGGAGAGCAGAAAATGTAAGCTTGGCCTTGACCACCGTTTCGTTCGTTGAATATGAAAGAGTATACCAGTTGCTCGGTTTGGCATCATTTGACATTTTGACCCGTCCAATCCCCATCCTCGAACGGTAGATAACCTAACATAATCTGGCCATCCCTTTCAGACTTCAAGTCAACTGCGCCTGCGCGCATGTGTGTAGGTCCATCGATACCCCCACCTGCCTCTCACGGTCTCTTGCATGCAGCCTCACCGTCCGGTCATCATACTAGTTGTAAAGTGATAATTTATGGGGTCTGACTTCATGTTGAAAAATCTGTTTGTATGAAAGCAGTCCGTAGAAAAGAGGTCTAGCCGCAGTGTAGTGGGACGGTGATGTACGGCATGGCGCTTCTTGGCGCGGTTGTCACCGTCGCATGACGGTGAGGACTGATGACGGTGATGTACGATACCTCTCAAACGCCCGACCCGGCGCTCCTCATATTTCTCTCTCTACATCCGCGTATCTTATATCCAGCATCCTATATTTATACTACGCATGTAATATGATAAACTACTCTACATGATCAAAAAACGAACAAAGAAATCAATATCAAACGGACAATGAAATGCACAAACCCACTTTACTTTATTCAAAAGATCACCGGGTTCATCGCCGGACAAGTTCAACTACTACAAATGAAAATTAAACATAAGAGGAAGTTTCTTACCACTTCCTTGCCGGGTCTTTCCCTTTTCGGTCACCGGCGTAGCTATAGGTGTCCGCGGCTGGTTGAGGATCTTGGTCGTCGGAGGAGGTGGAGTTGCCGTCGGAGTCGGAGTCGGAACAGGACAGGACTACCAGCCCCTTCATCCGGCGGACGGCCTTGTCCTGCTGCCGCTTCAGCTTGGCGACCCGAGCCGCCTCCGCCGCTGCCTTCTTCGCCTCCCGCTCCGACTGCTCTATGGCTAGCCGGAGGGCCGTTGCATTTTTCCTCCGGAGGCGGCGAGCATCCGTCTTTGCCGTCGTGAGCGACCGATGGTAGACCTCGGCGAGGAGCCGCTCCTCCTCGTTGGGCTCCGCCGGCATCCCAGGACGACAGCGCACGGCCCGCTCCGCCGCTTCCCTGTCCCTTGCCCGTTGCTTCTCACGGCGGGTGGCGCGCGCCTTCGATTCCGGAGTGCGTGTGCGGGTCGGCGGCGCAGGGATTAGCACCCATCGCTGCCTGCGCGGAGGAGCGGCCGACAGGGGAAGGGGACAGTGCTACGGGAGCTCAGCGCGGGCTGGGACGGTCCAACTCCAGCGTCCGCGTTGCGCCGGCGCCGGAGCTGCGACGACTCTGCAGATCCAGAGCTATCCCCGGTGTCCATCTTCGACCGCTCTAAGGCAATGCGGAGGGCCAGCTCCTTGTTGACGTCGAGGTCGGAGCCGGAGTCGCTGCCGGAGCTGGACATTGCGCCAGGTGAATCGGAATTGGAGATGGGAGAGGAGAGGACAGAGCGATGGAGGGGAGTGAGTGAGCTAGGGTTCCGAGCGAGGAGCCGGATGGGGTTTTCTGTGGGGCAGCCATGGGGTCGGTGGTGGGCCGGGCCTGTCAACTCCGACGTGGCGGACGTGTCAGGCACGTCGGGGCCGCCCCATATCCTCCCCATATTTGGGCTGGATATGAGGGATGCCGGACAGCCCGGGCGTTTGAGGACGATTTGACGCGTCCATTTGGGTCAATTTTTCGTGACCGGTCAGTGACTGGGCTGGCTGCCCGGGCGTTTGAGGCCAGTTTGGAGCGTCCGGCTGTAGATGCTCTGAAGCTGCTATAATATTCGGCTCTTCTGTGAGTTTTGGCAGCTCTTGCTCCATCTAGTTTGCCTTTGGCAGCGAGATACAATTTATAGACGGCGATTTGACGCAAAGGGTATGGTTGTGTAGTGGTGGTGACTATTTCTATCCGACCACGTGTAGCCGATGGGATTGTGGAAAAGTGATGATGACAACACTGAAGGAAATATGCCCTAGAGGCAATAATAAAGTTGTTATTTTATGTTTACTTATTCATGATAAATGTTTACTATTCATGCTAGACTTGTATTAACCGGAAAATTGATACATGTGTCATTACATAGACAAAACACTGTGTCCCTAGTATGCCTCTACTAGACTAGCTCGTTGATCAAAGATGGTTAAGTTTCCTAGCCATGGACATGTGTTGTCATTTGATGAATGGGATCACATCATTAGGGGAATGATGTGATGGACAAGACACATCCGTTAGTTTAGCATAATGATCGTTTAGTTTTATTGCTACTGCTTTCTTGATGTCAAATACATATTCCTCCGACTATGAGATTATGCAACCCCCGGATACCGGAGGAATGCCTTGTGTGCTACCAAACGTCACAACGTAATTGGGTGATTATAAATATGCTCTACATGTATCTCCAAACACTACTAGAATCAGCTTCTTTGCCGCCCGCCATGGCGGACGGCAAAGGCACTGATCCCGGACGGCAAAGTCCTTTGCAGTCAGCCAGCGGACGGCAAACCATCTGGCTGAACACGTGCCAGCAAAGGCCTTCTTTGCCGTCCGCTTCGTAGAAACGGACGACAAAGAATTGTGCCGTCGACCATCCGAGGCCAGAGGCGGCAGCGGCGGCCAGACGGCAGCGGTGTGAGGTGAGAGCCGTTAGGGGGTTAACATCGTTCTTTGCCGTCCGCTGACAGACGACAAAGAGCTTAGCTAGGGCAGCACTAGGATGCTGCCACATGGCCAGCTATGCCGTCGGCCAGCAGACGGCATAGATGGCCCTGTTTGCCAGGCCTATTTGGTCACTTTGTCATCCGCTTGCAGACGGAAAAATGACCAAGTAGGGAGCCAGTGTTGCCAGTTTGCATAGGTGACTGCCACGTGTCCTCTTGCCGTCTGCTAGCGGACGGCAAAGCTCTTTGTCGTCCGCTAGCAGACGACAAAGAGGCTATACATCCCCTGTTTTTATTTTAATCCAATTAATTAGACATGGTTTCAAACACATATACACATGCATATATTTCCAACATATCCAACGGCATGTTCAACAACATATTTGATCAAATCCAACAACATAGTTCAACAAAGTCCAACATATCCATACATACATAACCACAAACAATTTTCCAACAACATATCCATATAGACATACATATCCAAACAAATTTTCATAAACAACAAGGAAGCACCAGAAGAATAGTACACGCTATGAATCCAAGCCTTCCTCATGTAAAGCAAATCTGCAAATTGGGAAAGATGAAAGTTAGAAGAAGAAGACTAGTTAGAAGAAGAAGAAGAAGAAGAAAAGGAAGATTTTTTCTTCTCTTTCTTTTTCTCCTCTCCTCTTCTTAGATCTAAGCTAGGTAAAAATGCTAAGTGTAGGTCATTTTAGAGCCAAGCTAGGTAAATAGGTCATTTTGGAGCTTAGTAAGGTGATTATGTCATTTTCGAGGAAAATAAGCTAAGTCTATATCATTTTGGACGTAACAAAGATTATCATGCCATTTTTGACCTAAGTATGCTAAGTATGTCATAAATGAACTGAATAAGCTAAGTGTAGCTCATTTTTTTAATATAACTTAGGTAATTATGCCATTTAGAAGGAAAATAAGCTAAGTATCCATTTGTAAAGCAAAACATTAGAGAAAACTTACCCTCATCACAACAAATATGATGAAGATCGCAACTAAGGTAACAATTGATCCAACGGCATAATGATACCAAGCCTCATTATCAATGGCATATTTTTTAATCTTCTTAAGCTTCAGGCGCATTGCATCCATCGTCAAGTGCATTGCATTCATCTTCATCTTGTGATCATCGATGACATCGGCAACATACAACTCCAATGTCATCTTCTCTTCTTCAATTCTTTTTATTTTTTCTTTGAAATACTCGTTTTCTTTTTCAACTAAATTTAACTTCTCGACAAGAGGGTCGGTTTCAAATTCCGGTTCACATACCTCCTAGATTAAAATATCTCTATGTCAACTTGATGGCCATAATTGTCATAAATGTGAAATGCAACAAATAGTTATGAAAGAGAATTTACCACATCCAAATCATAAAGCGGGCGAGGGCCGACGGGGACGGAAATCCGACCATGGCACTATGTATAAGAAACAATCATACACAGTAAGAAAATTATACATACCAACTATATAAATCATACAAAGTACAATATAAAAATTTGAATACCTAAGAATCACTATCGGTAATGACGTGCTCACCATCATCATTAATAAATGCATCATCATCATCACTATCGGTAATGACGTGCTCATCATCATCATTAATAAATGCATCATCATGTGGAGGCACTGACGAAATTCTGCATCGGATCCGGAGCTGAGCATATGGGAAAATGAACCCAATCTACACATACTCGGGCTATCCATGGATAACGTTGGACAATTCAAAAGGATCACGATTATAAATATGCAAATGCATGCATATTTATAGATGTAACCCTTCGAGCAGGAGGCGCATAGTGGTTACGCATATGCGATGATTGACACCTATAGCTAGCAAGTTTCATCGGCATGAAGGCGGAGCGAGCAAATGAAGGGGGAGGAGATGTCATTTGTGCTCTGCGAACACAAAGGGCGGAGCTCGTCGAACACTAGACCCTACATAGCGATGAAATAACTGCATATTTAAATCAAAAGATGAGTAACATAGCAAGTATTCGACACCGACGACCACATGTACCTCGCACTGACGATACTTGCTATTTACGGTACCATCGACAACGAGGAACCCTCTAACCCGCTAGTCGCTGGGTAAACAAAATAACAACTACCATCGGTGCAAGGTACATGAGGCGGTCAGCGTTGAACACTAGATCCACATCCCACAAGTAAAGCCGGCGTCCGGCGTCCCGCAAAAATAGTTCTGGTGGCCGATGACGGTCGAACACCTTGGCGAATTTGTTTGGCAGCCTCTGCGATGAGGATTAAAGCCAAGTTTTGAAATTTCAAACAACCAAACCGACTTGAGTTAGTTTGGGTGTTTCAAGTTTCAACACTTAGCTTTCAATCATCATCTCTGAGGCTGCCGGACAAGCTCGTAATAATGTTCGACCGCCATCGACGCCGAAAGCTATTGCTTCTTGGATCACGGAGACCCTGTGTCACTTGTGGGACGTGGATATAGTCTTCGACACCGACACCGAGGAACCCTCTTCTTCTTCTTCTTCTTCTTCTTCTTCTTCTTCTTCTTCTTCTTCTTCTTCTTCTTCTTCTTCTTCTTCTTCTTCTTCTTCTTCTTCTTCTTCTTCTTGGTCTTCTTCTTCTTCTTCTTCTTCTTCTTCTTCTTCTTCTTCTTCTTCTTCTTCTTCTTC
Source organism: Aegilops bicornis (assembly GCA_021605145.1). Lineage (NCBI taxonomy): Eukaryota > Viridiplantae > Streptophyta > Magnoliopsida > Poales > Poaceae > Aegilops > Aegilops bicornis. The sequence continues at coordinate 784,996,056 of CM038670.1, forward strand.
TTCTTCTTCTTCTTCTTCTTCTTCTTCTTCTTCTTCTTCTTCTTCTTCTTCTTCTTCTTCTTCTTCTTCTTCTTCTTCTTCTTCTTCTTCTTCTTCTTCTTCTTCTTCTTCTTCTTCTTCTTCTTCTTCTTCTTCTTCTTCTTCTTCTTCTTCTTCTTCTTCTTCTTCTTCTTCTTCTTCTTCTTCTTCTTCTTCTTCTTCTTCTTCTTCTTCTTCTTCTTCTTCTTCTTCTTCTTCTTCTTCTTCTTCTTCTTCTTCTTCTTCTTCTTCTTCTTCTTCTTCTTCTTCTTCTTCTTCTTCTTCTTCTTCTTCTTCTTCTTCTTCTTCTTCTTCTTCTTCTTCTTCTTCTTCTTCTTCTTCTTCTTCTTCTTCTTCTTCTTCTTCTTCTTCTTCTTCTTCTTCTTCTTCTTCTTCTTCTTCTTCTTCTTCTTCTTCTTCTTCTTCTTCTTCTTCTTCTTCTTCTTCTTCTTCTTCTTCTTCTTCTTCTTCTTCTTCTTCTTCTTCTTCTTCTTCTTCTTCTTCTTCTTCTTCTTCTTCTTCTTCTTCTTCTTCTTCTTCTTCTTCTTCTTCTTCTTCTTCTTCTTCTTCTTCTTCTTCTTCTTCTTCTTCTTCTTCTTCTTCTTCTTCTTCTTCTTCTTCTTCTTCTTCTTCTTCTTCTTCTTCTTCTTCTTCTTCTTCTTCTTCTTCTTCTTCTTCTTCTTCTTCTTCTTCTTCTTCTTCTTCTTCTTCTTCTTCTTCTTCTTCTTCTTCTTCTTCTTCTTCTTCTTCTTCTTCTTCTTCTTCTTCTTCTTCTTCTTCTTCTTCTTCTTCTTCTTCTTCTTCTTCTTCTTCTTCTTCTTCTTCTTCTTCTTCTTCTTCTTCTTCTTCTTCTTCTTCTTCTTCTTCTTCTTCTTCTTCTTCTTCTTCTTCTTCTTCTTCTTCTTCTTCTTCTTCTTCTTCTTCTTCTTCTTCTTCTTCTTCTTCTTCTTCTTCTTCTTCTTCTTCTTCTTCTTCTTCTTCTTCTCCTTCTTCTTCTTCTTCTCCTTCTTCTTCTTCTTCTTCTTCTTCTCCTTCTTCTTCTCCTTCTTCTTCTTCTCCTCCTCCTTCTTCTCCTTCTTCTTCTTCTCCTTCTTCTTCTTCTTCTTCTTCTTCTTCTTCTTCTTCTTCTTCTTCTTCTTCTTCTTCTTCTTCTTCTCCTTCTCCTTTTTCCTCTTCTTAAACCTAGCACTAACCTAATTAAAACAAAACAGGAAAAAACTACACATAAACCTAGCAGAAACCTAAACCTAAAAACTCAAAAGTAAACCTAAACCTAGCACTAACATAAACCTAATAACTCAAAACTACAACTAATAAAACCTAGCACTAACCTAAAACAAATCAAGAAAATAGAGAACAAAAAAACAGAAAAAAAAACAGAAAAAATTACCTCTTGCTCCGGCGAGGTCGACCGGTGGGGCGGGGCGAGAGGGCCAGGGGAGGAGGGCAGGTAGTGGGGCGTGGCACAGGGGACCTCGGGAGGGTCCCAAGCAGGCGGCCAGCATGAGCCACTCGTGATGGAACAGAGGGAGGCGGTGGGGGCGATGAGGCGCTGGGCGGCTGACGGGGTGTGGCGTGGGGCGGCGGGCGGCGGCGATGGTGGCGGGCGTGGCCAAGAAGCGTCGAAGCTGACAGGCGGGATGGCAAGCTGACAGAGGAGAGGCGGGCGCACGGGAGGGAGAGAGACAAAGAGAGAGGGGGGAGACGACTCGACCCGTTAAGTGGGCCTTCTTTGCCGTCTATTAGCAGACGGCAACGAGGGCCACCGTTAGGGCTGGCCCATGTCACCTCTTTGCCGTCCGCAAGCAGACGACAAAGGACTAACATTGCCGTCGGCCAGCAGACGGCAAAGTAATCACCTTTTTTGCCGTCCGCTAGCTGACGGCAAAGGATCTGACCTAGCCACGCCGTGCCCTATGGGGCCCACCTGGCTCTTTGCTGTCTGCCTTCTAGCTTTTTGCCGTCAGTTGGCCGACGGCAAAGAAGCAGCTGATGGCAAATAGCATTTTTGCCATCCGTTCTTTCTTTGCCGTCCGCTTCGTGGAAGCGGACGGCAAAGAGCCTCTTTGCCGTCATCTGGCCGACGACAAAGACGTGGCGGACGGCAAAATGCTAGATTCTAGTAGTGAAAGGTGTTTGTTGGTTTGGCATAGACCGAGATTAGGATTTGTCACTCCGAGTATCGGAGAGGTATCTCTGGGCCCTCTCGGTAATGCACATCATATGAAGCCTTGCAAGCAATGTGACTAATGAGTTAGTTGCGGGATGATGCATTACAGAACGAGTAAAGAGACTTGTCAGTAATGAGATTGAACTAGATTTGAAGATACCGACGATCGAATCTCGGGCAAGTAACATACGGATGACAAAGGGAATAACGTATGTTGACATAATAGTCCCAGATTAGATCACGGACATGACGAGGAGTCTCGAAATGGTCGAGAGGTAAAGATTGATATATTGGAAGGTGGTAATCATACACTGGAAGTGTTCCAGAATGAATCGGGTACATACCAGAGTACCGGAGGGGTTACCGGAGCCCCCCGGGGAAAGATATTGGCCATATGGGCCATAGGAGGGAGGCTAACCAGCCCACAAGGGGCTGGCGCGCCCCCCACAAGTGAGGAAGCCGAATTGGACTAGGGAAGGGGGCGGCGCCCCCATTTGCTTCTCCTACTCCCTCTCCTTCCCCCTTACCCCCTCCGGTAAAAGGAAGGGGGGGGGCGAATCCTACTAGGAGCCCTAGTGGGACTCCTCCCACTTGGGGCGCGCCTAGGGTCGGCCTCCTCTTCCTTCCTCCTTTATATATGGGGGGCGCCCCTAGAACACACACCAATTGCTCCAAGCTGTGTGCGGTGCCCCCCTCCAAAGTTTACGCCTCCGGTCATATTCTCGCGGTGCTTAGGCAAAGCTCTGCGTAGATCACATCACCATCACCGTCACCACACTGCCGTGCTGACGGAACTCATCTACTCCTTCGACCCTCTACTGGATCAAGATCTCGAGGGACGTCATCACACTGAACGTGTGCAGAACTCGGAGGTGCCGTACGTTCGGTACTCGATCGGTCAGAACAAGAAGACGTTCGAGTACATTAATCGCGTAAAGAAAACGCTTCTGCTTTCGGTCTACGAGGGTACGTGGACACACTCTCTCCCTCTCTTGTTGCTATTCATCTCCTAGATAGTTCTTACGTGAGCTTAGGATTTTTTTTTTGAAATTGCATGCTACGGCAGTAGCATTATAAGATGATCCATTAACTAAATTTCAAGGTATAAGTGTTCTCCCCGAGAATGCACCATTGCGAAAGTTCTTCATGCTGAGACACCACGTGATGATCGGGTGTGATAAGCTCTACGTTCAAATACAACGGGTGCAAGCCAGTTTTGCACATGCGGAATACTCGGGTTAAACTTGACGAGCCTAGCATGTACAGACATGGCCTCGGAACACTAGAGACCGAAAGGTCGAACGTGAGTCATATAGTGGATATGATCAACATACAGATGTTCACCATTGATGAGTACTCCGTCTCACATGATAATCGGACATGGTTTAGTTTATTTAGATCACGTATCATTTAGATGACTAGAGGGATGTCTATCTAAGTGGGAATTCTTAACTAATATTATTAATTGAACTTAATTTATCATGAACTTAGTCCTGATAGTTTTTGCATATCTATGTTGTAGATCAATGGCCGTGCTACCATTCCCTTGAATTTTAATGCGTTCCTAGAGAAAGCTAAGTTGAAATATGATGGTAGCAACTACACGGACTGGGTCCGTAACTTGAGGATTATCCTCATTGCTGCACAGAAGAATTATTTCCTTGATGCACCGCTGGGTGATACGTCTCCAACATATCTATATTTTTTGATTGTTCCATGCTGTTATATTATCATTCTTGGATGTTTTACAATCATTTTATAGTCATTTTTGGTACTTACCTATTGACATAGTGCCCAGTGCCAGTTGCTGTTTTCTGCATGTTTTTTTACATCGCAGGAAATTAATACCAAACGGAGTCCAAATGCAGAGAAACTTTTTGAGGATTTGTTAGTGGGCCAGGAAAGCACCTGAGGGTGCTCCAAGGGGGCACAACCCACAAGGGCACACCTGGGGACCCAGGCATGCCCAGATGGGTTGTGCCCACCTCGGGTGCCCCCTGAACCGCCTCTTTGCTCTATAAATACCCCAATATTCCAGAAACCCTAGGGGATTCGACAAAAATCAATTTCAGCTACCGCAGAGTCCAGAAGCACCAGATCCAATCTAGACACCATCTCGGAGGGGTTCATCATGTCCATTGGTGCCTATCCGATGATGCGTGAGTAGTTATTTGTAGACCTACGGGTCCGTAGTTAGTATCTAGATGACTTCCTATCTCTCTCTCTCTCTCTCTCTCTCTCTCTCTCTCTTGATTATCAATACAATGGTCTCTTGGAAATCCATATGATGTAAGTCATTTGCGGTGTGTTTGTTGGGATCTGATGACTTTGAGTTTATGATCAGATCTATGTTTTTATCCATGAAAGTTATTTGAGTCTTCTTTGATCTCTTATATGCATGATTGCTTATAGCCTCGTATTTCTTCTCTGATATTTGGGTTTTGTTTTGCCAACTTGATGGGAAGAGGTGCTTTGTGATGGGTTCGATCTTATGTTGCTTGATCCCAGTGACAGAAAGGGAAACGACACGTATGTATCGTTGCTATTAAGGATAACAATATGGGGTCTATTTCTACATAAATAGATCTTGTCTACATCATGTCATCGTTCTTATTGCATTACACCGTTTCTCATGAACTTAATACACTAGATGGATGCTGGATAGCGGTCGTTGTGTGGAGTAATAGTAGTAGATGCAGGCAGGAGTCAGTCTACTAATCTTGGACGTGATGCCTATATAATGATCATTGCCTGGATATCGTCATGATTATTTGAAGTTTTATCAATTGCCCAACAGTAATTATTTTCCCACCGTTTGCTACTTTTCTCGAGAGAAGCCACTAGTGAAACCTACGGCCCCCGGGTCTCTTTTCATCATATTTGCCTTTGCGATCTATTTTCCTTTGCATTTATTTTCAGATCTATTAAACCAAAACTACAAAAATACCTTGCTGCAATTTATTTGTTCCGTGATTTATTTATCATATCTACCACTTTTACCTCACGTTATTTGCCTATCTTGAGGCACCGTACCCGAAAGGGATTGACAACCCCTTTTACACGTCGGGTTGCAAGTATTTGTTATTTGTGTGCAGGTGCTGTTTACATGTGAGGAGGTTCTTCTCCTGGTTCGATAACCTTTGTCTCATCACTAAGGGAAGTACCTACCATCGCTATACTGCATCATCCCTTCCTCTTTGGGGAAATACCAATGTAGTTCTAGAAGACATCAAAAGGAATTCCTAGTGCCGTTGCCGGGGAGGATCTTCAACATCAACCAGGTTCCTAATCACAAATGTCATCTCCCTGCAATTTAAATTATTTGCCATTTGAATCTCGTTTTCCTCTCCCCACTTCACAAAAAAAAATCCATTTTATTCGCCCTCTTTTCGTTCGTCGTTTTATCGTCAGATCTGTTTTTCATGTGCAATATTGTGATCCCTTTTGTCGTTATGGATATTTCTTCCTCTATTGCATGCACCCCCGAGAACGAGGTTCTCAAATTTAAACAAAGGGGAGGAGAGAATTTAAAAGATGCTTGGTATAGGATTTGCAATGCTCATAATAGATCTATCCGTAAGCAATCTACCATTGTTCTTCTTCGTTGTTTTTATGTGGGCATTACCTCTTGGTATAGATTCATCCTTGATACGATTACCGGTGGGAATTTCTTGATGTGTCCTTCTCTTGATGCTTTTAACGCTTTGGGAAATTTAGTGGGTTATGTTATGGAAAGACTAGATGCTATTGAAAAGAAAATGCTCACCGCAGAACATATTGAAAACTTGGATAGAAAAATGCAAAGTTATGCCACTAAAATTGGGTCAAAAGCGGGGGATGTTTTTAAGATTTTAAAAGAAAAGGGAACTATAGTTCATGGAAGAATCAAAGAGAGACTGTCTAGGATTGATAAACTGGAAGTAATTTTTTTAATCTAGGTATGGCTTTTGCTTTCGCTAAAACTCCCGTGAAAATTAGTATGACTACTCAAGTCACTAAAAACAAAGGTGCAAATTCTAGTAATGATAAGGGAGATCTTAAGATGATTAGTATCCATCCCAACTTTATTGAAGTCATTAGAGACCCTTTTTGCAAAAATAAGTTTTCCAATCTTGTGCCTAGAAGTATTGTCATTGATAATTTATATGCAAAATCCTTGGAAAATCCCAAGTGTCCAATCAAAGAATTGAAGAACAAAGATGACAAAACTTAGATCCTACGCGTTATGCCTAGCTAGGGGCGTAAAACGATAGTGCTCGTTGGGAGGCAACCCGACTTGTATCTTTTTGCTTTTTGGTTTTTTTGCTGTTTTCAATAAAAATACCCAATAATACATGTGGTTAGATGTGTTTTTGTGGTTTAAATTAGTGTTTGTGCCAACAAAAGCCTTTGGGTTGATTTGGGTGAAAGTTGATTTGATCTTGCTGAAAAACAGAAACTTATGCACTCACAAAATTAGTTTTCATAAATCACAGAAACATGATTTTGAGTTGATTCTTTTTGCAGAAGATTAATATACAAATTACCCAGGTTTTCCTGATTTTTGGAGTTACAGAAGTATTCAAAATATCTAGATTGCTACAGACTGTTCTGTTTTTGACAGATTCTGTTTTTTTGCGTTGTGTGCTTGTTTTGATGATTCTATGGTTTTCTTTGATGAGTTTTTTCCATAGAAAATTTGGAATACAATAGATTTAACGCGAAAACAAAATATGAATAGGTTTGTAACAGTACTTATAGTAGTGGTTTTCTTTCTTATACTAATGGATCTCACGAAGGTTTTGTTGAGTTATGTTTGATTGAAGTTTTCAAGTTTTGGGTGATGTTACGATGGATGAAGGAATAAGGATTAGCAAAAGGCTAAGCTTGGGGATGCCCTAGGCACCCCAAGATAATATTCAAGAAGTAGCAAGCAACTAAGCTCGGGGATGCCCCCGAGTGGCATTCCTGCTTTCTTCTAACAACCATCGGTATTTTACTTGAAGCTATATTTTTATTCGTCACATATTATGAGTTTTGCTTGGAGCGTCTTATACGAGTCTTTGCTTTTTTTCGCTTTGTGTTCTAAGTCTTGAATCCTTGTTGAACACACCTTTTTGAGAGAGCCAAAAATTATGCTATGCTTGCTCCTATGCTTCACTTAAATTTTTAGAGCCATGGATTTGCTCTAGTGCTTCACTTATATCTTTTTGAGCACGGTGTGATGTGTTATTTTTGAAGAAATGCTCTCATGCTTCACTTAGATTTATTTGGGAGTTAGTAAAAATTTCAAAAATTCTCTCTTGCTTTACTTACATTATTTTGAGAGAAAGAAATAATTATGATCATGTTCTTCACTTATATTTGTTTGAGCTTATCAAAAGCAACATATGAAAATAGTCCCAAAGTGATAGATATCCAAGGAGGATATAATAAAAACTTTCATGAAGATCATTGGACAAAATAAACTTTATTCTTAGTAATGGTTTTGAAATACGACGATATGAAATATGAGTCATGTTGATGAGTAATTGTGCTTTAGTAAGAATATTGATGTTAAAGTTTGTGATTCCCTATGCAAGCACGAAAAATCAATAGTTATGCAATGAAATTTATATCCTACTTATGGTGCATTATTTGGTGTTACTTATGCTTAATGCTTGGGTACGAGATTTTTTGCTTTTTTGTTGGTCGCTTCTCAATCTTTTTGCTAGCCTTCATTTTGCACTAAGTATGATCACTACTTGTGCATCCAAAACCCGTTAAACCAGTTTTGCCATATGAGTCCACTATACCTACCTATATGTGGTATTTCCATGTCGTTCTAAGCAAATTTGCATGTGTCATCTCAAATTTTCAAAATAATTTTCTCTTTTGTGTGCTCTACCGCTCGCAAGGCGGTGAAGGGTGGCCAATATTTTCCATGCTAGATGTGTTATTCTCGCGATGAGTGTTCATTCACTTGTCACTGCACGAGAGTACGACAAAGGTATTAGAGATGCCCAGTCCCAAAATGAAAAATTAATTTACTTTATGTTGTCAAATAATAAATTCCTTGGAAAGTGTTGGTATGGAGGGCAACCGTGGATTCGGCTTGCCATGGAAAGTGAAAGTAATGGTGGAAAAAGGAATAAACTTTATTTTTTGTATGGGAACCGCCTATGATGTATCTAGCATGGAAAGTGTTGGGAGCTCTAAGTTTATTTTGATGGTGGGATAAGTATGCCTATCAAAAAAGTTTTTATCTCTCAATTTAAGCTTTGAGCTCTGGAACCTCTAAAAATCCCTACTTCCCTCTGCGAAGGGCCTTTCTTTTACTTATGCAATTTATATTTTGAATTTGAGTCTCCATCTTCTCTCATAAAGCACCAACTAAGGGGCACTATGATCGTATTTGAGCATTGGGTGTAGCTAATATTCGAGTGTGTTTCATGAATGGATCAATGATTGAGCATAATGGGCTAGGGATAACTTGCTTTAGTGTTGATATTTTGAAAGACACAGTTGCTTGTTGGTATGCTTGAGTATTAAAGTCTTCGTGTCAAAACTAGACTATTGCTTTGAATCATATAAAAGTCCAAATGTCCATGCTATAAAGAAAAGAAATGTGATGAACATGTTAGGCAACATTCCAATAAAAAATTATGTTTTTATCATTTACCTACTCAAGAATGAGCAGGAATTAAGCTTGGGGATGCTGATACGTCTCCAGCGTATCTATAATTTTTGATTGTTCTATGCTGTTATATTATCATTCTAGCATGTTTTACAATAATTTTATAGTCATTTTATATCATTTTTTGGTACTAACCTATTGACATAGTGCCCATCGCCAGTTACTGTTTTCTGCATGTTTTTTTTACATCGCAGGAAATCAATACCAAACGGAGTCCAAACGCAGTGAAACTTTTTGAGGATTTTTTTGGGCCAAAAGACATCCAGTGGGCCAGGAAAGCACCTGGGGGGGGGGGGTCTCCGAGGGGAGCACAACTACCTCTTGAGATTGTGTTGGTTTTCCTTGAAGAGGAAAGGATGGTGCAGCAAAGTAGCGTAAGTATTTTCTCCAGTTTTGAGAACCAAGGTATCAATCCAGTAGGAGACAACGCACAAGTCACCGAATACCTGCACAAACAAGCAAAAACTTGCAACCTACGCGTTAAAGGGGTTGTCAATCCCTTCATGGTCACTAGCAAAAGTAAGATCCAATAGAGATAGATAAATGGTAAAGTAAATATTTTTGGTATTTTTGGTTCATAGATTGGAAAGTAAAGATTGCAAAATAGTATATCGAAAACTAGCAAGATGTAAACGAGATTCAATATAATGGAAAAGAGACCTGGGAGCCATAGGTTTCACAAGCGGCTTCTATCATAAATCCACAATTCATCGGATCTCGGCAAACACACCGCAAAAGAGTATTACATCAAATAGATCTCCAAGAGCATCGAGGAGAACATGGTATTGAGAATTAGAGAGAGAGAAGAAGGCATCTAGCTAATAACTATGGACCCGAAGGTCTGAGGTAAACTACTCACGCTTCATCGGAGAGGTAATGGTGTTGATGTAGAAGCCCTCCATGATCGAATCCCCCTCCGGCAGGACGCCGCAAAAGGCCCCTAGATGGGATCTCACAGGTATAGAAGGTTGTGGCGGTGGAAAAGTGGTTTCGTGGCTCCCCCTGATGTTTTTAGGGTATAAGAGTATAAATAGGTGAAATAACTAGGCCAGGGGAGCTACGAGGGGCCCACGAGGGTGGGGGAGCGCCTACCCCCCTGGGCGCGCCCTCCTGCCTTGTGGCTTCCTCGTGGCGTCTCTGACTTCATCTCCAAGTATTCTGTTTTGCTTTCGGTCCAAGAAAGATCATTGCGAAGGTTTCATTCCATTTGGACTCCGTTTGGTATTCCTTTTCTGCAAACTCTAAAATAGGCAAAAAAATAGAAACTAGCACTGGGCCCTCGGTTAATAGGTTAGTCCCAAAAATAATATAAAATAGCATATTAATGCCCATTAAACATCCAAAACAGTTAATATAATAGCATGGAACAATAAAAAAATTAGATACATTGGAGACGTATCAAGCACAACCCACCTGGGCGCGCCCCCCCAGGCGCGCCCCGGTGGGTTGTGCCTGTTGGGGAACGTAGTAATTTCAAAAACTTTCCCATGCACATGCAAGATCATGGTGATGCATAGCAACAAGAGGGGAGAGTGTGTCCACGTACCCTCGTTGACCGAAAGCGGAAGCGTTAGCACAACGCGGTTGGTGTAGTCGTACGTCTTCACGGCCCGACCGATCAAGCATCGAAAGCACGACACCTCCGAGTTCTTGCACACGTTCACCTCGATGACGTCCCTCGAACTCCGATCCAGCCGACTGTCGAGGGAGAGTTCCGTCAGCATGATGACGTGGTGACGATGATGATGTTCTACCGATGCAGGGCTTCACCTAAGCACCGCTACGATATTATCGAGGTGGATTATGGTGGAGGAGGGCACCGCACACGGCTAAGAGATCAATGATCACTTGTTGTGTCTATGGGGTGCCCCCTGCCCCGTATATAAAGGAGCAAGGGGGAGGCGGCCGGACTAGGAGGAGGGCGCGCCAAGAGGGGGAGTCCTACTCCCACCTGGAGTAGGACTCCTCCTTTCCTTGTGGGAGTAGGAGAAGGGAAGGAGAAGGAGAAGGAAGGAAGGCGCCTCCCTAGTTCAATTCGGACTAGTCCATGGGGAGGGGTGCGGCCACCCTTTGTGGCCTTTCTCTCCTTTCCCGTATGGCCCATTAAGGCCCAATACGAATTCCCGTAACTCTCCGGTACTCCGAGAAATACCCGAATCACTCGGAACCTTTCCGAAGTCCGAATATAGTCGTCCAATATATCAATCTTTATGTCTCGATCATTTAGAGACTCCTCGTCATGTCCCCGATCTCATCCGGGACTCCGAACTCCTTCGGTACATCAAAACACATAAACTCATAATATAACTGTCATCTAACTTTAAGCGTGCGGACCCGACGGGTTCGAGAACTATGTAGACATGACCGAGACACGTCTTCGGTCAATGACCAATAGCGGAACCTGGATGCTCATATTGGCTCCCACATATTCTACGAAGATCTTTATCGGTCAAACCGCATAACAACATACGTTGTTCCCTTTGTCATCGGTACGTTACTTGCCTGAGATTTGATCGTCGGTATCTCAATACCTAGTTCAATCTCGTTACCGGCAAGTCTCTTTACTCGTTTCATAATACATCATCCCGCAACAAACTAATTAGTCGCAATGCTTGCAAGGCTTATAGTGATGTGCATTACCGAGTGGGCCCATAGACACCTCTCCGATAATCGGAGTGACAAATCCTAATCTCGAAATACGCCAACCCAACAAGTACCTTCGGAGACACCTGTAGAGCACCTTTATAATCACCCAGTTACGTTGTGACGTTTGGTAGCACACAAAGTGTTCCTCCGGTAAACGGGAGTTGCATAATCTCATAGTCACAGGAACATGTATAAGTCATAAAGAAAGCAGTAGCAACATACTAAACGATCAAGTGCTAAGCTAACATAATGGGTCAAGTCAATCACATCATTCTCTCAATGATGTGATCCCGTTAATCAAATGACAACTCTTTTGTCCATGGCTAGGAAACATAACCATCTTTGATAAACGAGCTAGTCAAGTAGAGGCATACTAGTGACACTCTGTTTGTCTATGTATTCACACATGTATCATGTTTCCGGTTAATACAATTCTAGCATGAATAATAAACATTTATCATGAAATAAGGAAATAAATAATAACTTTATTATTGCCTCTAGGGCATGTTTCCTTCAGTGCCCACCTCGGGTACCGCATGAACCGCCTCTTTGCTCTATAAATACCCCAATATTCCAGAAACCCTAGGGGAGTCGACAAAAATCAATTCCAGCCGCTGCAGAGTCCAAAAACACCAGATCCAATCTAGACACCATCTAGGAGGGGTTCATCATGTCCATTGGTGCCTATCTGATGATGCATGAGTAGTTCTTTGTAGACCTACGAGTCCGTAGTTAGTAGCTAGATGGCTTCCTCTCTCTCTCTCTCTTGATTATCAATACAATGGTCGCTTGGAGATCCATATGATGTAAGTCTTTTGCGGTGTGATTATCAATACAAGTTATTTGAGTATTCTTTGATCTCTTATATACATGATTGCTTATAGCCTTGTATTTCTTCTTTGATATTTGTTTTTTTTGGACAACTTGATCTATTTGTCTTGCAATGGGAAGAGGTGCTTTGTGATGGGTTCGATCTTACGGTGCTTGATCCTAGTGATAGAAAGGGAAATGACACGGCTCACGCTCATGTATTGCGTGAAGATTGAAAAAGTTTGAGAACATCAAAAGTATGAAACAATTGCTTGGCTTGTCATCGGTGTTGTGCATGATTAAATACTTTGTGTGATGAAGATAGAGCATAACGGACTATATGATTTTGTAGGGATAGCTTTCTTTGGCCATGTTATTTTGAGAAGACATGATTGCTTTGTTAGTATGCTTGAAGTATTATTATTTTTATGTCAATATTAACTTTTGTCTTGAATCTTGCGGATCTGAACATTCATGCCACAATAAAGTAAATTACATTGACAGATCAAAAATTCTGTTTTTATCATTTACCTGCTCAAGGACGAGCTTGAATTAAGCTTGGGGATGCCTGATACGTCTCCAACGTATCTATAATTTTTGATTTTTCCATGCAATTATATTATCTGTTTTGGATGTTAATGGGCTTTAATATGCTCTTTTATATTATTTTTGGGACTAACCTTTTAACCGGTGGCCCAGTGCCAATTTTTGTTTTTTTGCCTATTTTGGAGTTTTACACAAATGGAATACCAAACGGAGTCCAAATGGAATAAAACCTTCGCGGTGATCTTTCTTGGACCGAAAGCAAACCAGAAGACTTGGATTTGAAGTCAGAAACGCCACGAGCCGTCCACGAGGCAGGAGGGCATGCCTGGGGGGGTAGGCGCGCACCCCACCCTCGTGGGCCCCTTGTAGCTCCACCGACGTACTTCTTTCGCCTATATATACTCTTATACCCTAGAAACATCAGGGGGAGCCATGAAAGCACTTTTCCACTGCCGCAACCTTCTGTACCCGTGAGATCCCATCTTGGGGCCTTTTCCGGTGATCTACCGGAGGGGGAATCGATCACGAAGGGCTTGTAGATCAACACCATTGCCTCTCTGATGAAGCGTGAGTAGTTTACCACAGACCTTCTAGTCCATAGTTATTAGCTAGATGGCTTCTTCTCTCTCTTTGATTCTCAATAGAAAGTTCTCCTCGATGTTCTTGGAGATCTATTCGATGTAATATTCTTTTGTGGTGTGTTTGCCGAGATCCGATGAATTGTGGATTTATGAACAAGTTTATCTATGAATATTATTTGGTTCTTCTCTGAATTCTTATATGCATGATGTGATATCTTTGCAAGTCTCTTCGAATTATCGGTTTGGTTTGGCCTACTAGATTGATCTTTTTTGCAATGGGAGAAGTGCTTAGCTTTGGGTTCAATCTTGCGGTGTCCTTTCGATGTGATGAGGGGCAGCAAGGCACGTATTATATTGTTGCCATCGAGGATAAAAAGATGGGGTTTATATCATATTGCTTGAGTTTATCCCTACATCATGTCATCTTGCTTAATGCGTTACTCCGTTCTTATGAACTTAATACTCTAGATGCATGCTGGATAGCGGTCGACGTGTGGAGTAGTAGTAGTATATGCAGAATCGTTTCGGTCTACTTGACACGGACGTGATGCCTATGTTCATGATCATTGCCTTAGATATCTTCATAATTATGCGCTTTTCTATCAATTGCTCGACAGTAATTTGTTCACTCACCATAATACATGCTATCTCGAGAGAATCCACTAGTGAAACCTATGCCCCCCAGGTCTCTTTTCCATTATATTGCATCTCTTTAAACCTGGTTTACTATTTTGCAATCTTTACTTTCCAATCTATACAACAAAAATACCAAAAATATTTACTTTACTATCTCTATTAGATCTCACTTTTGCGAGTGACCGTGAAGGGATTGACAACCCCTTTATCGTGTTGGTTGCAAGGTTCTTGATTGTTTGTGCAGGTACTAGGTGACTTGTGCGTCATCTCCTACTGGATTCTTACCTTGGTTCTCAAAACTGAGGGAAATACTTATGCTACTTTGCTACATCACCCTTTCCTCTTCAAGGGAAAAACCAACGCAGGCTCAAGAGGTAGCAATCGTCACCGGGAGTGGTCCCAACTATTGTCATTCTGGGGTTGCCGAATCATAACACGTAGTAGGTGACTATAACTTGCAAGATCGGATCTAGAACATGGATATATTGGTGATAACATAAAAGGTTCAGATCTGAAATCATGGCACCCGGGTCCAAAGTGACAAGCATTAAGCATGGCAAAGTCATAGCAACATCAATCTCATAACATAGTGGATACTAGGGATCAGAACCTAACAAAACTAACTTGATTAAATGATGAATCTCAACCAACTCCTCACTGACTAGCGAGCCTACGAAGGAATTACTCACTCCCGGTGGGGAGCATCATGGAATTGGTGATGGAGAAGGGTTGGTGTGACAAAGATCGAAGATCCCGCTCTCTGGAGTCCCAAATGGACTCCAAATCAGGCGTCCTGATGAAGAATAAGAGGCGTCGGCGGCTCCATCTAGTGAAACACGATAATTCTTTCTCCCTGGTTTTTCTAGAATAATGTGATTTTAGAGCGTCGGTTTCAAGGTCAGCGGGCCACCAGGTGGGCAGCACCTGGGGGGGGGGGGGCAGGCGCACCCTGTTGGGTTGTGCCCACCCAGGTGCCCCCCTCAGGTGGCTCTTGGATCCATAAATTCGCTTTATTGGTATAGAAAATCCTCACAAAGTTTCATTCCATTCCGAGAACTTTTATTTCTGCACAAAAACAACACTATGGTAGTTCTGCTGAAAACAGCGTCAGTCCAGGGTTAGTTTCATTCAAATCATGCAAACTAGAGTCCAAAACAAGAGGAAAAGCATTAGGAAAAGTAGATATGTTTGAGACGTATCACTACCACAGATCCGAAGGGAAGATCTTTGTTGCTAAAAACGGAACCTTTCTAGAGAAGGAGTTTCTCTCGAAATAAGTGAGTGGGAGGAAAGTGGAACTTTATGAGGTAATTGTACCTTCTCTCAATTTGGAAAGTAGCTCATCCTAGAAATCCACTCCCGTGATGCCTACACCAATTTGGAAAGTAGCTAATGATAATGATCATGAAACTTCAGATCAAGTTGCTACAAAACCTCTTAGGTCAACGAGAGCACGATCCGCACCAGAGTGGTATGGTAATCCTATTCTGGAAGTCATGTTACTTGACAATGATGAACCTACGAACTATGAAGACGCTATGATGAGCCCAGATTCCGATAAGTGGCTTGAGGCCATGAAACCTGAGATAGGATCCATGTATGAGAACAAAGTGTGGACTTTGGTGGATCTGCCCGATAATTGGCCACCCATAGAGAATAAATGGATCTTTAAGAAGAAGACTGACGCTGATGGTAATGTTACTGTCTATAAAGCTCGACTTGTCGCAAAAGTTTTTTGACAAGTTCAAGAAGTTGACTACGATGAGACTTTCTCACTCATAGCGATGCTTAAGCTGTCCGAATCATGTTAGCAATTGCCGCATTTTATGATTATGAAATCTAGCAAATGGATGTCAAAACTGCATTCCTTAATGGATTTCTAAAAGAAGAGTTGTATATGATGCAACCAGAAGGTTTTGTCGATCCTAAAAGTGCTAACAAAGTGTGCAAGCTCCAGCAATCCATTTATGGACTGGTGCAAGCATCTCGGAGTTGGAATATACGCTTTGATGAGGTGATCAAAGCATATGGTTTTATACAGACTTTTGGAGAAGCTTGTATTTACAAGAAAGTGAGTGGGAGCTCTATAGCATTTCTAATATTATCTGTGGATGACATATTGTTGATTGGAAATGATGTAGAATTTCTGAATAGCATAAAAAGATACTTGAATAAAAGTTTTTCAATGAAATAGCTCGGTGAAGCTGCTTATATATTGGGAATCAAGATCTATAGAGATAGACCAAGACGCTTGATAGGACTTTCACAAAGCACATACCTTGATAAAGTTTTGAAGAAGTTCAAAATGGATCAGTCAAAGAAAGGGTTCTTGCCTGTATTACAAGGTGTGAAGTTGAGTCAGACTCAATGCCCGACCATTGTAGAAGATAGAGAGAAAATGAAAGTCATTTCCTATGCCTCAGTCATAGGTTCTATCATGTATGCTATGCTGTGTACCAGACCTGATGTGTGCCTTGCTACAAGTTTAGGAGGGAGGTACCAAAGTAATCCAGGAGTGGATCACTGGACAGTGGTCAAGAACATCCTAAAGTACCTGAAAAGGACTAGGAATATGTTTCTTGTTTATGGAGGTGAAAAAGAGCTTGTCGTAAATGGTTACGTCGATGCTAGCTTTGACACTGATCCAGATGACTCTAAGTCACAATCCGGAAACGTATTTTTATTGAATGGTGGAGCTGTCAGTTGATGCAGTTCGAAGCAGAGCGTCATGGCGGGATCTACGTGTGAAGAGGAGTACATAGCTGCTTCGGAAGCAGCAAATGAAGGAGTCTGGATGAAGGAGTTCATACCCGATCTAGGTGTAATACCTAGTGCATCGGGTCCAATGAAAATCTTTTGTGACAATACTGGAGCAATTGCCTTGGCGAAGGAATCCAGATTTCACAAAAAGACCAAACGCATCAAGAGACGCATCAACTCCATCCGAGATTTGGTCAAGGAGGGAGACACAGAGATTTGCAAAATACATACGGATCTAAATGTGGCAGACCCGTTGACTAAGCCTCTTCCACGAGCAAAACATGATCAACACCAAGACTCCATGGGTGTTAGATTCATTACAATGTAATCTAGATTATTACTCTAGTGCAAGTGGGAGACTAAAGGAAATATACCCTAGAGGCAATAATAAAGTTGTTATTTTATATTTACTTATTCATGATAAATGTTTATTATTCATGCTAGAATTGTATTAACCGGAAACTTGATACATTTGTGAATACATAGACAAAACACCGTGTCCCTAGTATGCCTCTACTAGACTAGCCCGTTGATCAAAGATGGTTAATTTTCCTAGCCATGGACATGGGTTGTCATTTGATGAACGGGATCACATCATTAGGAAAATAATGTGATGGAGAAGACCCATCCGTTAGCTTAGCATAACGATCGTTCAGTTTTATTGCTACTGTTTTCTTCATGTCAAATACATATTCCTCCGACTATGAGATTATGCAACTCCCAGACACCGGAGGAATGCCTTATGTGCTATCAAACGTCACAACGTAACAGGGTGATTATAAAGATGCTCTACAGGTATCTCCAAAGGTGTTTGTTGGGTTGGCATAGATCGAGATTAGGATTTGTCACTCCGAGTATCGGAGAGGTATATCTGGGCCCTCTCGGTAATGCACATCATATGAAGCCTTGCAAGCAATGTGATTAATGAGTTAGTTGCTGGATGATGCATTACGAAATGAGTAAAGAGACTTGCCGGTAACGAGATTGAACTAGGTATGAAGATATCGACGATCGAATCTCGGGCAAGTGACATACCGATGACAAAGGGAATAACGTATGTTGACATAGCGGTTTGATCGATAAAGATCTTCATAGAATATGTGAGAACCAATATGAGCATCCAGGTTTCGCTATTGGTTATTAACCGGAGAGGTGTCTCGGTCATGTCTACATAGTTATCGAACTCGTAGGGTCCAAACGCTTGTTTGATGACGATATGTATTATATGAGTTATGTATTTTGGTGACCTAAGGTTGTTCCGAGTCCCGAATTAGATCACGGACATGACGAGGAGTCTCGAAATGGTCGAGAGGTAAAGATTGATATATTGGAAGGTGTTATTCGGACACCGGAAGTGTTCCGGAATGAATCGGGTACATACCGGAGTACCAGAGGGGTTACCTGATACGTCCATTTTGCATCATGCTTTTATATCGATATTTATTGCATTATGGGCTGTTACTACACATTATGTCACAATACTTATGCCTTTTCTCTCTTATTTTACAAGGTTTACATGAAGAGGTAGAATGCCGGTAATTTGGAATTCTGAAGGAAAAAGGAGCAAATATTAGAGACCTATTCTGCACAACTCCGAAAGTCCTGAAACTCCACGAAAGTCAGTTTTGGAATATATTAAAAATATGGGGAGAAGAAAGCACCAGAGGGGGGGCACCCACTGTCCACGAGGGTGAAGGGCGTGCCCTACCCCCTGGGTGCGCCCCCTGCCTTGTGGGTCACCTGGCAGCCCCTCGATGCCCATCTTCTGGTATATGGTGTCTTTTGCCCTGGAAAAATTCATAAGGAAGCTTTCGGGACGAAGCGCCGCCATCTCGAGGCGGAACCAATCTAGGACTCCGGCGGAGCTGTTCTGCTGGGGCAACATCCCTTCGGGAGTGGGAAATCGTCACCATCGTCATCACCATCGATCCTCTCATCGGGAGGGGGTCAATCTCCATCAACATCTTCACCAGCACCATCTCCTCTCAAAGCCTTGTTCATCTCTTGTATCCGATCTTTGTCTCAAAATCTCATATTGGTACCTGTGGGTTGCTAGTAGTGTTGATTACTCATTGTAGTTGATGCTAGTTGGTTTATTAGGTGGAAGATCATATGTTCAGATCCTTTATGCATCTTAATACCCCTCTGATTATGAACATGAATATGATTTGTGAGTAGTTACGTTTGTTCCTTAGGACATGGGAGAAGTCTTGTTATAAGTAGTCATGTGAATTTGGTATTCGTTCGATATTTTGATGAGATGTATGTTGTCTTTCCTCTAGTGGTGTTATGTGAACGTCGACTACATGACACTTCACCATTGTTTGGGCCTAGGGGAAGGAATTGGGAAGTAATAAGTAGATGATGGGTTGCTGGAGTGACAAAAGCTTAAACCCTAGTTTATGCGTTGCTTTGTAAGGGGCTTATTTGGATCCATATGTTTCATGCTATGGTTAGTGTCGTGGAATTATCATGTCAGATGTCCTAGTGAAAGGACTTAGTCATGGAGCCATCGCGATCGGGTTAGCTTAGAGGGGTTAAACCGGACAAAGGACACAGGGAGTTTATATTGGTTCGGCCCCTTGCGGTGAAGGTAAAAGCCTACGATCCAGTTGTGGTGTTCTTGATGTGGTCTCGATTACCAGGGAGTAGATATGCTTTGCCTAGTTCTCGAGTTGTTGTTTCTTGTCCCTGAACCGCCGTTGGGTCGTCCCTTTATATACATAGGTTGATGCCCGACCGGTCTACAAAATCCCGAGGCCGGCTCATATAAGTGTCCAGCTCGGTTTCTCCTTTCCCTGACTTACAATACAAGTTATACATCTATGGCGGTTTACTACTATGGCCCTAATCCGCCATTGAGCTTCTAGGCCTCTAAGTCTTCATAGTTAAGACGCCATAGCCTTAGCCTTCATTGTCATGGGCTCTTGTACAAGATTCCTTGTGAGTTAACCCGGCCCCTCCTGGGCGGTTTAACTCAGTAGTCATATCCCCAACATTAGGCCCCAGATTGATTTGAACTTGTTCATGTCAATCTTCATCTTAGAGAATTTTGATTTTAACGTCTTTGTGTTGTCCTGGTAAACCGCCGTGACGTCATCTTCTAGAGTCGCCTTAAACCGCCATGACGTCATCTGCGTGAAAAACTCATAAAGATTTTTTATTGTTATTAATTGATCTTCGAAGATCGAGCCGATAGCTGTCCCCCATTCTCTGTTTTTAGGCTCCTCGATTTCCGTGCTGGCTTACTTATCCATTTCCTTATAAATAAGACCGGGGTCCTTTCCATTTTCCCCCTTGCCTCTTCGCATCTTCTTCCTCCTCGTGACTCCGAAGAGCTCGAGCTCCGCCGCTGCCCTTGACCTTCAAGCTTCTGTACCAACCAGGCCGCTGCATCAACCTGTTGTTGACCAGAACCCTACGACGCTCTTCTGCCACCGTGCAACCCTGGTAAGTACTCCTCTTCCCGACTATCAGTTCTGCATTAGGGTTTCCGTAGTTCTTCGGTGTTCATTAGCGTTCATCGGTGCTTATCTGCTTGCCCTTACTATCTCTTTGAATCTAGATAAACCTGATAGCTTCTTTCCGCGACGGAATCCGTAGCTTTAGTCTGCCTTGTCATAGCATCTCTTCGTTCTTAGACAGATCCCCTCTGGGCCTTTGTTGTTCTGCTGTCACCATTTTAGGGCTCAGAAAAATTTCTTTTACTGAACTGTGGTAGATCCATAATAATAATCTTAGCTTGCGAAACCTGTTTGTGTAGCACTTAGCAAATTTCAGATCCATTTCTTCCACTGTAGGCGGTTTAACCTTTAGAAAATGATAATCCGCCAGGTACCATTAACCCTCACTTTAACCGCCAACTTTACCTAAGCATAGAATCCGGTTTAACATGTACATATGCTTTGATTAAATCCCGCGGTTTGACACCTGTTTATGCATATCAATCTTGAACTGTGAACCGGTATTGAACTTCCTTTACAGCCTCATCTGAAAAATGGCCAAACAGTTTTCTTCTTGCAATTGGGTCCGTTCTCGGGTCACCAAAGAGCAGCTGACTGGGTATGTTGTGACTGGCGCTTTAGCAAAGGAAGAAATCATCATTGGAGGGTCCCAAGTACTGAATGTCCTCCTGAACCTCAAGATGGAGAGGTGATTGTCTTTGTACATCATCTGGACCGAGGATTCAGCCCTCCCGGATCAAAGTTTTTCCGTGATGTGCTTGCTAGTTTCCAGCTCCACCCTCAAGATATTGGGCCAAATTTTGTGTCCAATATTTGCAACTTTCAAGTATTTTGTGAAGTTTACCTGCAAGAAGAACCATCTGTTGAACTTTTCAGAGACTTCTTCCACTTGAAAAGCCGTACTGAGTTCACTGATGGCCCCAATACCGAACTTGGCGGGGTATCAATTCAAAAGAGGAAAGAAGTCAATTTTCCTCATGCCAAACATCACAGTCACCCCAAGGACTAGAACCAAACTTGGTTCTACTGCCGAAACATTGCCCTTGAAGATGAAAATCCTCTGCCGGGTTATCGTGCTCACCGGCTCAGCAATGAACACCCACTGCCTGAAAGGCTAACTGCCAGGGAACGAATGAAGTACGCCACACATATCGCAAATATCCGGGCTTTTATGGCCAACGGTTTGACTGGCATCGATCTTGTCCGCTACTGGGTTTCATGGAGCGTTTTGCCTTTAAGCCGTCATTCTGGTTTAATGTGCGAGTACACAGGAGATGTAAAAGACCCTCAACGTTAATATTGATATTCAACTGACTGACAACGAGATTACTGAATGCGTTAAAAAGATGCTGGATGAACCGGTAGCTGAATGCAACAAAACTGGGCTTCGTCCGCTCTGTGCTCTCAACAAACCGCCAGCAGTAAGAGCTGCCTTTGTCCTGTTTTAATCCGCCCTTTTTGACACTTTGCTGATAACCTTTCTCTTTATTTTTGCAGAGCAATGATCTGTTTTGGAAGAGGAAGTCACAGGATAAACCGGCCAAACCAGCAGACAAACCGGTGAGAGCACCTCGGGCTAAGTCCAAGGTCATCAAAAAATCTGCCAAGAAGAGAACCGTTGAGTCCTCTAATCCAGCCGAAGATGTTGAAGACTCAGACGCAGAGGTAGAACTTGATTCACTTGGTTCACTTTTCATGCACCTTATTGACAATGACCATTATCAGGATGACGCGGAGGCCAGCCGTGCGGACCATGTAGAGGTAATTTCCCTTTCCTCCGATTCAGATCATGTGCTGGTTCAAAAACTTCGTTGCGCAATCCGAAAAGTAAAACTTTCACATCCTCACGCTCATTTGGATCCACGCTTTTCTTTGAACGCACAGCAACATGAAAGTCTTCGCACAACCCGACACAGTGGCCAATAGGTCACTTCCTCCGGTTTACCAGACACCCCAATCCGGAAGCGTCGTCCAGAGGTTTCTTGTTCTTCTAATAAATCTTATCCTTTGGCGGGTTGCTTCTGATACCCACTTAATCCATCTGATTCGAATTATCAGGTAACTTCCAACTCCTCCTCTGGCGACTCATCAACCACACAAATGCCTCCTCTCAAGACCGTCCCTGGGTGAGTGATATTTTTAGCTTTGCTTTCTTGCACCGATTTACCATATTAACCTCTCTTTGCTATTTTGTAGCGCCAAAGCCCGACTCAGCCAGAAGGCAAAAACGAATGCTCCTACTGAGGAATTTGAACCGGAGAGGACCCCAGAAGGTACTGGTAGAGATGCTGATATTGCTGTGGATGATCCTGTACCACAAGGTCAGGACACTTATGTTGATCCGCCAAAAGTTAACCCGGCCAGTCCTCATGTTGATCCGTCAAGCCCTATTGTGGATCCTCCAAGTCCAGCCGCTGATCCGCCGAGCCCAGCCAAAACCTCGGATAAACCGGCTAGCCCAAATAAAGCAACTGATGATGTTGTTATTACTGGGTTTGGCCATACTTCTCCTGGCAACCCTGTCGCTTTGTCAAAGCACAGTGCCAAAGAGGAATTTGCTGCTGTGGAGAAAGGCAAATGGAAGACTGATCTGTCAAGCTATGCTCATCTCAACGCTTAAGATCTTCACTCTGGATACCTAAACCGCCTATATACAAGCTGTGACTATGAGGCCGGTTTAGTCAACTTGATGAAGGAGCGATATGAGGTAACTTCTGTAAATCTTGCTTTGTACTTTTATATCAATCCCATTGTAGCCCCCAAGGGCCGGTTTATCTTTTGAAGATGGACCGGAACTTTGGATAAAAAAGACTTCAACTGTATAGCCCCCAAGGGCCGGTTTACCTCTTCAAGATGAACCGGGACTTTCTGTTCAAAATTTGTCCTTGTTGGCTTCCTTCACCTTTGATTTGTCTGATCAATTAGGCATTAGCCCCCAAGTGCCAAGCTTAATACTTGTATTGAGCCTTGGGACTCTAAAATATCAGTTAAGAAGCAATCCACATTAGCCCCCAAGTGCCAAGTGTATAACTTGTTATGTGCTTGGGACTTTGAAGAAGATATGAACAACTTATCATCTGTCTGTTGCATGCTGACTTGAGCAATAAAGATTCCCAAATTGCTGATCTTCAAGAAAATATTAGGTCCCAGCAAGCAGAAACCTCCAAGGCCAAGGAGGAACTGAAAGGCGCTTTGACAGCCATGGAGCAATTGAAAGATGGCTTCAAGAATGAACGGACGAGCTGGGACACCGAGAAGGCTGCTCTATTAAAGCGGGCTGAAGATGCCGAAGCAGCTCTTAAACCGGTGGCGGAAGAGCTAACTGGGCTAAAGCATCAAGTGAATGCTATGACTTCTGCAATATTTGGTAAGTACTTTGTAAGAACCTCTCTTAAACATCTATGAAATTGCTGGTTTAACCTCAAATTCTTAAATCGTCGCAGGCAATCGTGTTGCTCATCTGGGCTCGGATATGCGGATGAAGTTGAAGGCAGCATATACGTTGATAGAGCAACTGTATACTGGTGCACAACGAGTCATCTGTGCGGCCTCGTACAATAAACCAGCACCAACTTTGATCAAGGATACATTGGCCAAGTTATCAATGACACCTATCCAGATAGAGGAGGTAAAGCAATCTGCTGCCAGGGCTGGCGCTTTATCAGCACTGACTCGGGCCAAAGCTTGGATAGCTGATCTTGATCCGGCAGATATCGCAAAGGGCTATCCTGGTGAACAAGAAAACGGGTCAGCATTTGATAGTGAAGCCCTCAAAGCCCTGACAAAGGAGATGCGCCTGCTGGCAAGCCAATTGGCTGAAGAGGTTAATTTGTCTGTTCATCGGTCCTTCTATGATGCAGACAACAAATGGGTTGATGCCGCTGTAAATGAAGTGCAGAATCTTATCCCGCCAATCCGTAAGCACACCTATGCCCCTGATGTTGAACCGTCCAATCTTATAAGTGAAGAAGCTGTCTTCCAAGCTTTAACCCTGATTGACTGGGCCACCATTGACTTCCAGCCACTGGGTGGGGAGGAGGAGGTTGAACCGACGCAAGCAGATCCATCAACTTCACGTCAACCTGGTGACGAGCCTTAATCCGACATCGGCTTGATTTTCGCTGCATCGCGTTACGTGGCATAAACAATCATTATTTTGGGCCTCAAAGCGCCTTGTAGTAGGCTAGTTGAAATACTTTGATCTGCTACCATCGTGCAGTGCTACATGACGTTCGTTTGATCCGCCATGATTATTGCTATGCTTGCTTATATACCTTGATAATTTCATGCAATCCTTATGTCTGCATGAGAAAAGTTGTCCTGGCGGTTTACCGCCGGACGGGTCATAATGCCCAATACAAAGCCTGGTTGATAACCAAGGCTGTAAAAATATGAAAATATGAAATAGATCATACATGTGATATTAAATCATATTGTTGGCATACCAACTTGATTGTAGTAAGGGTGAGGACCCAAATCTTGAGTATTGATAACTCCCACCATGCAGTGCTGGTGTATATAATAAGTCATACCGGGTTGTGATGAACACCAGATGATCATTCTTGCGACATGTAGTCAAAGCCAGACCAGTTTATAAACCACCGGTTTAATAATGAGTATGGTCTGACAACTTGTAGCTGAAAGCCAAGTCGGGTTAACAAACACCGGGTTATTATGATGACTGATAGCCATGCCGGGTCAATAGACGCCGGTTCAACATAAAATCTCATTAAAAGCAAAAACTCCTTGACAAAAGCAAAATAAAAACTGTGTAGTTGAAGCTTTTCAAGGGCTACCAGGCCCAAATTCAAGGCTTTTCATGGGCTGCCAGGCCGCTGAGTTAACCATTTTGCAAAGCCTTTCAAGATGGGCCTCCAACTAACCAATCGTCGTTTTAACTTTGACAAGTTCAGGGTCTGTATAAGATTGACTTGTCAAACGTTTGGCGGGTCATGCCAAGATTACCTGGATAGGAGTGGCTTACTTGATAAAGGCAGGTCAACCTGGGGTTTTAGGTGAATACACCAGGCTTCCAAGCCGTGCTTGATAGCATATTACAAGGGTCCTTGCAAACTCTTTGTTGCATTGCAAAAAGAGCCCCCAAGTAACTTTGTGAGCTGTGCTCAATGGGTGCCTATGTTTGAGTTGTGCATAGCATCCAGACTCTCTTTAGCCCCTTGGGTGTGAAGCTCCCAAGCTGTATTGTGGCGTGATAGCCGGTTTAACAGGCAGAACTCCTCTTTGTCAGCTGAAGCCCCCATGTAATCAAAAGATATTTGAAGAAAAATGGCAGAGGCCCTGCTTATAGCAAGGATGCCGGTTTATTATATTGATCATAATATATACATTTTCTGAATATGTACATAAGAGGAGCCTATGGCTCAGGTGTAGTAAGGCCGAAGGAGAGCTATGTTCCATGGCCGCCGGGTCTCCTCCTCAGATTTGCGTGAGTTTGCGTGCTCTCGAACATCAATGAGGTAGTATGATCCGTTGTGCAGATTATTGTTGACCACAAAGGGTCCTTCCCAAGGTGGGGATAACTTGTGCATATCGGTCTGATCCTAGATGAGCCGAAGCACCAAGTCGCCTTCTTGAAAGGTTCTTGTCTTGACTCGGCGGCTATGATAACGCCGCATGTCTTGCTGATAAACCGCCGAACAAGCCAAAGCCATGTCCCGTTTTTCTAACAGGTCCAGTGCTTCCTGGCGTGCTTGCTCGTTGTCCGCTTCAACATAATTGGCAACCCGGGGCGAGTCATGACGAATATCACTTGGGAGTACCGCCTCTGCCCCCTAAACCATGAAGAAAGGGGTGTAACCCGTTGATCGATTGGGGGTGGTGTTGATGCTCCATAACACAGAAGGTAATTCTTCCACCCAACAACCCGACGTCCTCTTCAAAGGAACCATAAGCCGGGGCTTGATGCCCTTTATGATTTCCTGGTTTGATCTCTCAGCTTGTCCGTTGGACTGGGGGTGTGCCACTGATGACACATCAAGCCGGATATGCTCTCTTTGACAGAAGTCCTCCATCTCACCTTTAGAAAGGTTCATGCCATTATCCGTGATGATGTTGTGTGGAAAGCCAAAGCGGAAGATCACCTTCTTGATGAATTGAACTGCCGTGGCTGCGTCACACTTGCTTACGGGCTCCGCTTCAACCCATTTAGTGAACTTGTCAACCGCCACCAGCAGGTGGGTCTTCTTATCTTTGGACCGCTTAAAAGGTCCCACCATATCAAGCCCCCAAGTAGCAAACGGCCAAGTGATTGGAATCATCCGTAGCTCTTGAGCCGGAACATGAGCTCGGCGTGAAAACTTCTGACAAGCGTCACACCGCTTTACCAGGTCCTCAGCATCAGCATGAGCTGTCAACCAGTAGAAACCATGACGAAAAGCTTTAGCAACCAGGGATTTTGAACCGGCGTGGTGACCACAATCTCCTTCATGGATGTCACGCAAAATCTCTTGGCCCTCTTCGGGAGAAACACAACGTTGGAACACGCTTGAGACACTGCAGTGGTGTAACTCGCCATTGTGAATAACCATGGACTTTGATCGCCGGACTATCTGTCTGGCCAAAACTTCATCATCTGGTAACACACCGCGGTTCATATACGCCAAATATGGAACTGTCCAATCCGGAATTATATGTAAAGCGGCGACCAACTGTGCCTCCGGGTCAGGAATAGCTAAATCCTTCTCTGTAGGCAATTTAACAGACGGGTTATGCAGAATATCTAGAAAGGTATTGGGTGGTACCGGTTTACGTTGAGACCCCAGCCGGCTTAAAGCATCTGCCGCCTCATTTTTGCGCCAATCAATGTGCTCAACCTGATAACCCTTGAAGTGACCCGCCACAATATCCACCTCTCGTCTGTAAGCCGCCATGAGTGGATCCTTAGAGTCCCAAGTACCGGAAACTTGTTGAGCCACCAGATCAGAGTCTCCGAAGCATCGTACTCGGCTTAAGTTCAATTCCTTAGCCACACGGAGACCATGGAGTAAGGCCTCGTACTCAGCTGCATTGTTAGTACAGGAAAACATTAAGCGGAGAACATAACGAATTTTATCTCCTCGAGGGGAAGTAAGGACAACTCCAGCCCCCGAGCCCTCCAATTGTCTGGACCCGTCGAAGTGGATAGTCCAGTATGTGGTATCCGGTTTGTCTTTTGGTGCCTGCAACTCCATCCAATCATTGATGAAGTCAACGAGCGCTTGAGACTTGATGGTTGTCCGAGGCATATACTTCAACCCGTGTGGACCAAGCTCAATAGCCCACTTTGCAGCCCGGCCAGTTGCCTCCCTGTTCTAAATTATATCACCCAAAGGAGCAGAACTGACCACTGTGATGGGATGGCCTTGAAAGTATTGCTTAAGCTTCCGACTCGCCAAAAAAACCCCATACATCAGCTTCTGCCAATGCGGATATCTTTGCTTTGACTCGATGAGTACTTCACTGATATAGTAAACCGGCCTTTGAACCGGATATTCCTTCCCAGCTTCCTTGTGCTCGACCACAATAGCCATGCTGACAGCCCGAGCATTAGCAACCACGTACAATAACAGCGGCTCATTATCAACCGGAGCAGCAAGGACCGGCGGTTCAACCAACTGCCTCTTCAAGTCCTCAAACGCCGCATCAGTAGTGTCGCTACAGACAAAAGTGTCTGTTTTCTTCAACATCTAATACAAAGGGATCGCCTTCCACTAGTAGAAAAGGGGGCAATGGCCCAGGCCAGTTCAGCCCATTAGTCCCGGTTCAATCCAGAACCGGGACCAATGGAGCTATTTGCCCCGGTTCATGAGCCCAGGGGCGGCAGACCCACGTGGACCATTGGTCCCGGTTGGTGGACGAACCGGGACCAATGGGCCTGGCTCTGGCCCACCACTATTGGTCCCGGTTGGTGGCATGAACCGGGACCAAAGGCTTCCTTTAGTCCTGGTTCATGCCACGAACCGGGACCAATAGTGCTGTTTATATATACCCCTCGCTCATGAGCAGAGCACTCCAAAGGTGCTCTGTTTTTTCTCTTGCCGGGCGAGGGGGCTTTGTGGTGCTCTAGCTCACCTCCTATGCACATGAGGTGTTCGATGAAATGCCCGAGCCACACTACTTAAGCTTTCTCCTCCAAGCTCGACCTCCAACCTCCATTTTCCTCAATATTTGTCTAGGTTTAGCGGTCCGTCACGCCCGTCCCGTCTTTCACCGCCGTCGATCACCGCGCCGATCTCATCGCCAGCACCACCGTGGTGAGCCTCTTGTTCTTATCTTCTTTACGAAAGGAAAAATATTCTTACTTGTATTATTTTCTTACTTTTATTATTGCATCTTATATAGTGCGATGGTTTTGGTATCCGCCCCGTCGGCCCTCGTCACATCTATGATTCAGATGTGGTATATATTATCTTTTCATAACTATTGGTTCATTTATTGTTTATGAAAATTATGCTGACCAACGTGACATAGATTTTATTTATCTAGGAGGTTGTTGAACTGGAAATTCCAACCGAATTCTATTGTTGAGAGGTTAAATTTAGTTGAAGAAGAAAACAATTTCTTGAAGGAAAAATAAAAAACTTGAGGAGGAGAAGATGATATTGGAGTTTCATGTTGCGGATGTCAACGATGATCACAAGATCAAGATGGATGCAATGCGCTTGAAGATGAGAAAGATTAGAAAATATGCCATTCATACCGAGGCTTGGTATCATTATGCCGTTGGATTAGTTGTTACCTTGGTTGCGATTATGATCGCATTTGTTTTCGCATTGAAATGTTTTACATAGTTTCAATGTATGGTTTAATTAATTTAGATGCTCTGCAGAGCTTTATGTTGTTAGATGAGAACTATGTATGTACTTTGGTTTTTATGTGATGATGAACTTCTATTAATTTGGTCACTTAATTATCTATTCATGATGTTACGTAATGATGTTTGACACACTTAATTATATATAATGCACGCAGATGAACCGGCAATGGATGTACGGTGATGCATACACCTCCGAGTACATTAAGGGCGTGCATGATTTTCTCGAAGTGGCTGAGGCAAACAAGGTAATGGTTTTATGTGTTGTCCTTGCCCTATATGTGGGAATCTGAAGTCTTACTCGACCGGAAAATCCTTCACACCCACCTGCTTTACAAGGGTTTCATGCCACACTATAATGTTTGGACGAGGCACGGAGAAATAGGGGTTATGATGGAAGACGGCGAGGAAGAAGAGTACGATGACAACTATGTGCCCCTCGAATACGGTGATGCTATCGGACATCAAGATGCACTAGACGATGTGCACGATGGTGCTGCAACGAAGCTAAGCTTGAAGATCAAGAGGAACCAGACGATGTGCCCGATGATGATGATCTCCGCCGGTCATTGTCGATGCAAGGACACAATGCGAAAGTCAAAAGGAGAAGCTGATGTTCGATCGCATGTTAGAGGATCACAAAAAAGGGTTGTACCCCAATTGCTAAGATGGCGACACAAAGCTCGCACCGTACTCGAATTGCTGCAGTGGAAGGTAGAGAATCTTGTGCTCGATAAAGGATTTGAGAAGCTCTTGAAAATAATGAAGAAGAAGCTTCCAAAGGATAACGAATTGCCCGACAAGACATACGCAGCAAAGAAGGTCGTATGCCCTCTAGGATTGGAGGTGGAGAAGATACATGCATGCCCTAATGACTGCATCCTCTACCGTGGTGCCTACAAGGATCTGAACGCATGCCCGGTATGCTGTGCATTGCGGTATAAGATCAGACTAAAAGCAAAAAGAATTAAAAAATAAAGCAAAAAACGACAAAAAATAAATAATGCAGAAAGCAAAACAAAAAAACTGGAAAAAAAATAAAAATAGCAACAATAAGTATTTTGTTGTAAGTAGAAACAAAATAAAATAAATAAAGCAACAAAGAAACTAAAAAACGAAAAAAGTGCCACCTACTGGGCCCCCACGGCCTGAATACGACTAGAAACCCTAGCATAGGCCAGGATTCAGGCCCGCGGGAGGCCCAGTAGGCCCACAGGCACAGATTGCAGGTTTAGGCCCGAAAGCCTGCTTTAGAGAGGAGTTCGAGAGGGAAGGCGCACCGCACCTTATAAACAGGTGCGCCTCCCTCTCAACTAGCGAGGTGGGACTAAATATTTGGGTTCGGGCAGCACAGGCCTTTGGTCCCGGTTGGTGGCACCAACCGGGGCTAAAGGGTGGCATTAGTCCCGGTTGGTGCACGACCGGGACTATCGTTGTTTTAGTGTTGGTGCCACCAACCGACCAAAGGTCGTTGCTTCCCGCCCTTTGGCTCTTGAAAAGAGGCCTTTGGTCCCGGTTCGTGGCACCAACCGGGACTAGTAGCATTAGTCGGTTGGTTTAACGAACCGGGACCAATGGTCTTGCTATATATACAACACTTGGCAAAATTTCATTCAGTTCCTCATCCCGCCAGACGCCGCCCTTCGCCCGACGCCTGCTCCTCGTCGTCGCCACGACGCGTCGTCGCCGCCCTGTCGTCGCCGCGCCGCTTCGCCTCGTTTCGCCGCCGCCCGGCCGTCGTCGCCGCCGTTCGCCCGCGCCCCGAAACCCGCCGTCCCGTCGCTGCCCGAGCCCGCCGTCCTCGTCGCCCTGCCCGCGCCGCTTCGAGCCCGTCGTCGCCGTCGCCCGAAGCGCCCGTTGTGAGCCGCCGCCAGCCGCGCCCGAGCGCCGCCTCGAGCACGCCGTCCCGTCGCCCGAGCCCGCCTCGTCGCCCTGCCGCCGCCTGCCCGTCGTCGCCCTCGCCAGGCCGCCCGTTGTGAGCCGCCGTCCGAGGCTTTGTTCATAGCATTTTTTATATATACGTTTTTCATATATGTATTAATTTTTTGTTTATAGCTATATGATGAATGGATGTGGCTATATATGTATGTATGAATATAATGTTCATAGCATTTTTCGTTTATATATGTTTTTCATATATGTATTAATTTTTATTTAGGTTGTTAGTAGATATCGATTTTAGGTTAGTGCATTTTAATTAGGTTAGTGTAGAGGAAAAAGTAAAATAAGGAAACGGAAGAAAAGAGGAAGAAGTAAGAAGGAAGAAGAAGAAAAAGAATGAGAGGGAAAAGGAAAATAAGAAGAGGAAGAAAGGAGAAGAAGAGGAGAGGAAGAAGATGAGAAATAAATAAGAAGAGGAAAAAAGAAGAAAAAGAAGAGGAGAAGAAGAAAGGAATAGAGGAGAAGAAGAAAAAATAGAAAAAAAATTCTATTTTTTCTTCTTTTTCTTCTTCTTCTTCTTCTTCTTCCTTCTTCCTCTTTTCTTCCTTTTCCTTATTTTCCTTTCTCGAGGGATAAGAAGAAAAAGAAGAGGAGAAGAAGAAAGAAGAGGATATGTATGTATGGAATGATATCGATGGATGTATGTTATCGGGTCGAGGGTCATGGAACATGAGAGGAAGAAGAGGTAAAAAGAAGAGGAAGAAGAAAGAGGAGAAGAAAGAATAGAGGAGTTCTTCTCCTCTATTCTTTCTTCTCCTTTTTTTTTTCTTTTTTTCTTCGATCTTCTCCTCTCATCATCGTCGATATACCCTCCCGATAACTTCAACACGAGGGGGGTCCATATACCCTCCCGATAACTTCAATACGTAAGTCGATATACCCTCCCCGATAACATTAATTTCCGTGTATGTATCTCGTCGTTGTCGATATTACCCCTTGAAGCATTGTCGATATTATCCCGGTCGAGGGTTCTAGGGTCGAGGATCGAGGGTTCCAGGTCGTCTAGGGTCGAGGGTTCGAGTCGTCGAGGTTCAAGGGTCGAGGATCGCCAAAGTCGAGAGGGTTCCTAGTGTCAAAGTATTGAAGAAATCCATGGCTTCATCATTAGCCGGAAGTAACCATGCCATGATGGTACGAAGTCCTCCAAAGTTATTCTGGAATGGAGTCCCGGATAGGATAATTTGCCTTTTTGTACAAATTTCAGCAAAGGCCTTGCAAATAACGATATTCGGAAGGTTCTTGCTGAACTTTGTACCAAAAAGCGAATTATCCTATCTAGGACTCTGTTCCAAAATAACTTTGGAGAGCTTCGTACCATCATGCACCTGCTATTTCACTTAATGATGAAGACATGGTTTTGTTGAATCCTTTGACACTAGGAAACCTCCCGACCCTCGGCGATCCTCGACCTCGACCTCGACCGCTCAGCGATCCACGACCCTCTACCCTACATGGGCGCCGATGCCCACGTCACTTGTGGGACATAGATGTAGTGTTCAACGCCGACCCCTCCCGATATCTTCAACACGTGGGGGGTCGATATTACCCTCCTTGAAGCGTTCTCGAGGCCACCCTAACCCTTGAAGTGTTGTCGAGGCCACCCCAAACCCTAGAGAAGCAGCGTCGAGGCCACTAATATGATTCCTTATTGTGATTAGCTAGCTAGTTCTACGTTTGCCACTAATATATCCATATCTATCATGTTTGAATAATAATTGCCATGTTGTAAATATTTGTAGAAACTATGGACACCCCCCGAGACGAAGCACAAGAAGCGTTGTTGAGGGACATAATCGCACAAGGAAGTGATGCCGTCTGCTCATTGATGTTTCTCAACGACAATGATGGTTTGGAAGGAGAGGGTGAAGAAGCAGCTGGCTATGATTTACATTGCTCTGATGACCCAATGCCGGTGCAAGAAGGAGAGGGTGAAGAAGTAGACCGTGAGGACGGCTCCGGTGATCACCAAACCGAAGTCCGGCAGGTATATATATTAGTTAAGCCTGTCTTGACTAGCTAATTGATGCATTCATTGTTTTGGTATGTACACATATTAATTAACTCTCGTCTTTGTTCTTTTTCTAGCCCTCCGGATCGAGCACAACTTTGGTAAAGAGACGAGGCCCAAGAAAAAGTTGAGCTCGGATGAAAAGTTTGAGATCATACAAATCGCGGCGACGGCCAACCGATTGAACCCTACCGGACAAAGAAGGCATTTGTTGCTCGGTCTGGGGTTACGGTTAGGGACAAGATCCCGATCAGCATCCACCAATGGTATAAGCCTCAAGAACGAAGACCCCGAGGTGTCTTATGTCAATGATATGCGTAAAAATGATCTTTGGACCGAGCTGAAGTCAAATTTTACCCTACCGCTAGAGGATGATCCGGAGAAGCCAGTAATAGAGCCATTAATCAAGTCTTTTGCTCTTAAGAAGATGGCAGACCTATTCAGGAATTGGAAGAAAGAACTCAATACATATGTCGAAAAAAATGAGACACCAGAATTCAAGGGCAACTATGAGAAGATCAGAGATGACTGGCCCGCATTTGTGGCCCACAAGACATCGGAAAAGAGTAAAAAGATGTCGGCGACAAACAAGAGAAATGCTGCGAAGAAGAAGCTTCACCATCGCGGGGTCGGTGGCTACCTCGTGAGCCCGGCCTAAGTGGGCCAAGGCTGAGAATGATCTGCTTGATAAAGGGATCGAACCAGAGACAATGAATCGCTGCAGACCGTTGCGGACTTGGTTCTTCGGGGTCATGGATCCTTGGACCCTATAACAGGGAAGTGCATTTGGACGGACGAACAATTGGACATACCGGTCAAGAGGCTTCAGAAATATATCGAAGCAGCGCAGCAAGGGAAGTTCGTTCTCGACAGGAGAAGGACGAGCTCACAATGGCCCTCGGGAATCTCGAGCACCGGACGGACACGAGGCACGCCAGTTCGCTTCGTGGAAGGCTGGATTTCGGACGCAGGGGGTTACAAAACCCATGAGAGGAGGAAGAAACCGGAAGCAGAGCCAAATGCAGGCGCTGCGAAAAGGGTAATGGGGCTAGAGGAACGAGAAGAGGAACGAGAAGCGGCAGATCGCAAAGAACGACCTGCCAAGCTTCCCCGGCTACCCCGCCATCTCGGCGGAGAAGCAGCGTGGCTTCCACCGAGCTGCTTCAGCCGTAGCATGCCTTGACGGCTCGCCAGCTATCCCGTGGATGCTATCACGGATGCTGAAAATTGCCACCTTATGGCGCAATGGAGCAATTTGAAGGTCAAGGCGGCTGTTATTCTGTTTATCCTACTAAACCCGACTCAACTTTTCACCGCCGGCCGATTCCGAAGGATATGCTAAGGTGATGGTCGATGAAATAACGGAGGGATTTGAGGACCTCGGCTTGACCACCACCCTACCGGTGAAGGGAGTATCGGCTGGGTTCTCGCTCAAGACTCCATGCCTATGGCGGAAGGATCTCATCAACCTTCCGAATCGACGCCTCCGCCTCCTCCTCCTCCTCCCGTGAAGTCGGGGCACTCCGCCTCCTCCACCCCCACCACCTCCGGCGAGTGACGATCAGGGCACTCGGCCGGCTCCATATCCGGCGCGTGGCGGCACACCGCCTCCTTCTCTGCACCGCAGTAGCGCCCGAGCAGCCAGCCTCCTCCTTCTCCGCCTCGTCGGCCAAAGGCGGAAGAGATCCGCCGCCCGCTCGGCTGCTCCGGCGTCGTAGTCCTTCTCCTCCGCCTCGTAAGCAAGGAAAGAAGACATCCGCTCTGGCTGCCCGCCGACGTCTAGCAAGACAGCCAAAGGCGGGAGGAGATCTGATTCGGTCCTTCTCAAGACTCGGAGAAGTTACTGCACGAGAGGAGCGAGGAGGAAAACGCGAAGATCGCGCAGACCGAAGTGGATGACTGGTTTCAAGAGTTGAAAGCAAAGAGACATCCACCTCCGGAGGAGAAGGTAGATCTGGTGAAAGCGAAGCGCACTCTGGCTGCCCTGACAAAACCACCCAAGTCTCCGCCGAAAGGCAACTATGAGCGCATTATTGGAAAGGCATTTGTGAAGCGGAGAGGTGGGAAGTACTGTCATTGATCAAAGGATGAAAGAACGACGAGCTGGGAAACAAATTGCCCAGCTCGGCGAACAAGCTAAGCAATCGTGACCCCGCTCAAGCTGCTGCTAGCGACATCGCCGATCCGAGGATGGTGCCCGGTTATGGCAATCCTGCAGATTACCTGCCCGACAATGTACATTATGATTTCTTGGAGGTGCAGATACAAAGATACGAGTACGGGAAGCCTCTCACAAAGATGAAAGTTCTCTATCAACGATGATGCGAAGATTGCATGATTGGGACATGAAAACCTGCAAAGAGTCCGAGGGGAGGAGTACTTTGTATGTGAGAGTTAAAAGGAGCATGACCTCCTTGGAATTGAACTGTTGCCTATTCCATTTGAGGAGTTCTATCAGTTTTTCAATCAATTGGCCTCGATAAAGCAACGGTCACCTGCCATCGTCTCTGTAAGTAGTACTACTTCTGTCATTAAGTCTCTCTATATAACTCAGCCCTTTCATTGCATGTATTTATAATTATCCTCACTATATTATGCAGATTGAAGATCGCCGAATTGAAGAAAAGACAAGTGGGTGATATTGGGTTCATTAACACATATCTCATAGATAAAACTGAGGTTGAATTTACGTAAATAAAATACCGAGGCCAACTTGCTACAATCGTTGGTAATAAATGAACACAAAGATATAATACTCTTTCCTTACAACTTCAAGTGAGTGTTACTTGTCTTGTGGCATATTCGGTTTCCTTATTAGTCCAGGTTATAGTAATGTAATACTGATGAGTTATGCATGTGTGCATAACTACCACTATATTCTCCTAGAGATTAAGCTTGAGAAGGGAGTAGTAACTGTCTTAGACTCCAAGCTTAAAAAGATCCCAAGGAGTATGCAGACATGACTGAAATGCTCGAGAAGTAAGTTAAATCGATCATTATCCACCATATCAGCAACTTTGTTCATTTACGATATCAAGTAATTGTTTTCTTTGTATGGCAGGGCTTGGAGAAAATTCACCAAAAAGCTCCGGGACTACCAAGAAGCTGCAATTTAGACACCAAAGTAAGTACTATATAGTAGCATATTCCACGCATCTCCTAGTGATTCAAGCGCTAGTTTCATCAATACCATTTAGCATGCTTAATAATTATCAGTTTGATTGACCTCTATTTCTTGTAAAGTGGTTGTGGCAGGAACAAGGGAATGATTTCTGTGGATACTACATTTGCAGTCCATCCGCCACACGACACTGTGAGCGGGCTACTCCGACAAACAATATTAAGAGAGTAAATAAAAATATTCACAAATTTATTTTATTACAATCATTTGTGTTGAGTTTCATTCATTCATATATATATATATATATATATATATATATATATATATGTATTGACCCCCTTCTTAAAATTAGATGTTTCGGATGCGTGATGAACTCCTAGCACCAGATCGCATGCGAGCAATTCAAGAGGAATTGGCGGCATTCTTTCTTGACCACGCGATCGCTGAAGACGGAGAATACTATGTGGACCACGCGTCCGTATGTTAGGAGATTATATATTTGTAAAAGATAATTATTGTATATATGTAGCCGGTAGTGTCGGATAGATATACGAGAACTTGTTGTTCGACCAATCTCTCGGAGAAGGAGAGGTGGTCGATATCACTTCTCTCTGTATGCATATATGTTCATGACGATCTTCTGTTTGCTTAATTACTAGCTAGCTAGCGTGTCTAGCTAGTCCTCTCTATACGTATGTATAGTACGTAGCGTCGACCAAGCACGGACAAAAGAGAGGACACTTTTCTCTATTAATTAGCTAGCTATAGCACAATATATGAAACACCTAAATTAACCACCCAAAACCCCCCAACCCCCCACCCTTTTCAAAAAAAAACAAAAACCATAGCCTTAGAAATGCTGACGCGTGGATGCCTATTGGTCCCGGTTGGTGCCACCAACCGGGACCAAAGGCCCTCCTGCCTGGGCTCAGCAGATAGGCCACGTGGAGGCCCATCTGTCTCGGTTCTGGATTGAACCGGGACTAAAGGGTGACGGCATTAGTACCGACCCTTTAGTTCCGGTTCATGAACCGGGACTAAAGGCCCTCACCAACCGGGACTATAGGCCCTTTTTCTACTAGTGTTCTCTCCCAAGCGGCTGATAAACCGGCTCAGGGCTGCAATTCGACCCGCCAGACGCTGAATATCATTGATACACGCCGGTTTAGCCAAAGATGTAATCGCCTTGCTCTTTTCTGGATTAGCCTCAATGCCCCTGTTAGACACCAGAAAACCTAAAAGCTTGCCTGTCGGAACACCGAAGACGCACTTGTCAGATTGAGCATCATCTTATAAACCCGTAGATTGTCAAAGGTTTCCTTGAGGACATCGATCAATGTCTCCTTCTTGGATTTCACCACAATGTCGTCCACATAAGCATGAACATTGCGCCCAATCCGAGTATGAAGACAATTCTGTACACATCGCTGATAAGTTGCTTGTGCACTCTTGAGTCCAAAGGGCATAGATACATAGCAGAAGGCTCCAAAGGGAGTGATGAAGGCTGTCTTCTCCTGGTCCTTAACTGCCATTTTGATTTGATGATAACCAGAATAAGCATCCAAAAAACTCAAACGCTCACAACCCGCCATAGGATCAATGATCTGATCAATACATGGGAGAGCAAAAGGATCTGCCAGACAAGCTTTGTTCAAGTCCGTGTAATCCACACACATGCGCCAAGTGCCATTCTTCTTAAGCACTAGCACCGGGTTGGCCAGCCACTCAGGTTGAAAAACTTCAACGATAAACCCAGCAACCAACAGCTAGACTACCTCTTCTCCAATGGCCTTGCATCTTTCTTTGTTGAAGCGGCGAAGAAACTGCTTGACCGGTTTAAACTTGGGATCAATATTGAGAGTGTGCTCAGCGAGTTCCCTCGGTACACCCGGCATGTCAGAAGGCTTCCATGCAAAGATGTCCCGGTTCTCATGGATGAACTCGATGAGTGTGCTTTCCTATTTCGGATCTAGATTAGTGCTGATACTAAACTGTTTAGATGAATCGCCAGGAACAAAATCAACAAGTTTAGTCTCATCAGCTGGTTTGAACTTCAGGGTCGGGTCATGCTCTGTGGTGGGCTTCTTTAGAGGAGTCATATCTGCCGGATCAACATTGTCCTTGTAGAACTTCAACTCTTCTGTTGCACAAACCGACTTAGCATAGGCCGCATCACTTTCTTCACAGTCCAAAGCGATCTTACGACTCCCGTGTACCGTGATGGGTCCCCTTATAACCTGGCATTTTGAGCTGTAAATAAATATAACAGGGCCTTGCCATGAACTTTGCATAAGCCGGCCGTCCAAACAGGGCGTGATATGGGCTCTGGATTTTCACCACTTCAAAGGTCAAAGTTTCTGACCTGGAATCATGCTCATCACCAAACACAACCTTCGTTGCCAACTGGATATGCCGATTTACCTGGTACCACACCGTGAAAAACAGTGTTCGACGGTTTAAGATTCTTATCCGTCAACCCCATGCGACGGAAGGTTTCATAATACAGGATGTTGATGCTACTCCCTCCATCCATGAGTACCTTGGTGAACTTATAACCTCCCACCTAAGGTGCCACTACTAAAGCCAGATGATCCTCTCTGCTCCACACAATGGGCTGCTCGGACCAACACAAGTAACAGGGTACTGCCGGTTCAACAACATTAACTGCCCTCTTGTGAAGCTTCTGATCGCGCTTACACAAGCTAGTAGTGAAAACATGATACTGCCCGCCATTCAACTGCTTTGGGTGACTCTGAAAATCTGATTGCTGCTGATTCCCCTGATTATTCTGCTGGTTGTTGCCACTTTGGTTGTTCTGGTTGCCCTGATTATTTTGAAATCCAAAGTTTGAACCGCCACCGCCGTAACCCGGCCCGTGAAAACCTGGACCTGAACCGCCAGACGGACCCTGATCATACCGGAAGAGATCAGAGTTTTTGAACTCCTTCATAATGAAACAATCCTTCCAGAGGTGCGTTGCCGAAACCTCCTTTATCCCGTGCTTTGGGCAGGGCTGGTTTAACAGGCGCTCCAGATTCATGCCTCCACCGCGCTGGGGCGGTTTACCCTTACGACGCTGCGCATTGCTCTGCATATTGGTGTTAGCCACAAAATCCGAATTATCCGCTTTACGCTTACCATTGTTCCCGTGGTTTGTCTGGTTATTCTGTCCTTTTGAACCGGCATTCTTCTTTCCCTTCTCCTCCTTCTCTTCATCAGAATCGGGATCTTTGGTATTATCCGAATCAACATATTTAACCAGAGCTGCCATGAGTGTGCCCATATCATTGCAGTGGCGCTTGAGCCGTCCCAACTTCATCGTCAACGACTTAAACTGGCAATTCCCCTCCAATGTTACAATTGCTGTATCGGCATTTATGCGGTCGGATGAATGCAGGATTTCTGAAACCCGGCGCACCCAATGCGTTGTTGATTCATTCTCTCCTTGAACACAACCAGCCAGATCCACAATGGACGTGGGTTGTTTGCACGTATCCTTGAAGTTCGCTATAAACCGGGCCTTCAATTGATCCCATGACCCGATGGAGTTAGCAGGCAGGCTCTTCAACCAAGTACGAGTTGTTCCTTCCAATATCATGGTGAAGTATTTTGCACACGCCGCTTCATCCACTTCCAGCATCTCCATAGCCATCTCGTAGATCTCAAAACCCATGACTCAGGGGGTAAATCGGCGGTGTAATTAGGCACCTTCCGTGGGCCCTTGAAATCCTTGGGTAACCTTACATTGCGCAAAGCCGGAGTGAGACACGACACTCCCCATGAGTTGAAAGCAAGCCCGGTACCTCGTTCTACTGACGTCGCTGGCTGAACCGGGGCGGGTTGATGATTACCCGCGTACTGTGCCACTAATGTGGCCTCCCTTCGTGCTCTGCTATTATCTACGACGTCCTGAGCATTTGCTCCACCGCGCGCCGGATTAGGCCCTCGAGGGGCATCACGGTTCCGTGCACTGCTTGACATAGCCGGTTCGTCCATGTGCCTGCTGTAGCTCCTGCTTGGGCGAGGGGTCGAGTGAATCATGTCTCGGCTATATGAATAAGCCTACTGCTGCACCATAGCAGTCTGAAGAAGATCCCTGGCCCGCCGCGTCTCAACCGCCGCCAGCGACTCACCCTCCATCGGAATTGCTGCCAATCGGGATGCCGCAGCGATCATGTTGTCCAAGGGTGGAGAAGTGACCCGGCGGGGGTGTCATGTACTGCGGAGGGTTATCCATTCGTTGAGGTGGGCCCATCACTTGTGGTTGATCCGACGCTCCGGTCCTTGGCACGACAGTTCGGTTTACTGCTACCGGGTTGCTGGTTCCTGCTCCCGGCGTATTGAAGAGATTCATTGCATTGTAATCCGCCGGCAAGCG
Organism: Aegilops bicornis; assembly: GCA_021605145.1. Taxonomy (NCBI): domain Eukaryota; kingdom Viridiplantae; phylum Streptophyta; class Magnoliopsida; order Poales; family Poaceae; genus Aegilops; species Aegilops bicornis. The sequence continues at coordinate 785,036,602 of CM038670.1, forward strand.
AGACTGATGTCTCCTCCTCAATACGTCATTCCAAGCATTCTGATCCAGCAAGAGTCGATAATTTTCGGCTTGAATCCTCTGTGACTGGGCATCTAAAGCGGCCCGTTCCTCAGCCATCCTTGTTTCCTCAGCCGCTAAGTCCTCCTTGGCCTTAGTTATCTGATCCTGCAACTTTGTGACCTCTGTGTTATGTCCGTCTTGAGTCTCCGGGGTAACCGCCGTGGTCAACAACGTCGTCCAGATGTCCAACAAACTGGTAAGAACTTGAGCTAGCCGGCGCGTGGGGCCTCCTGCCCCGGCTATTGATCCGGAATTCATTGCCGCTGCAGTTGAGTTTTGCAATGCTGGCTGTGTACCAGCCATGAAGATTGCGACCCGATTGGGCGGTTCAAGAAATTCCGAAATAATGCTGCCATCAGAATACCCTTCGAACAAGCCATCTTGAACTTGATACAAAGATTTGGTCTTGCCGGTGGATGACTCGCCGTAGGAATAAGCGGCCGTCTCACCCTCGAACACCGGTTCAGATTCGATCCCATGGATACATCCCACGAACGCACACTTCATGGCAGGCTGAATCCAGGCAGGACCCGCACGCTGAGCCGTCTCGACGAGGTCGGTGCAGATGTCCGGCTCAGGGCCCGGTTCGCCGATCTTGCCGATGAAGACGTGAATTCCTCCGAAGGGGGCCCGGTACCCGTACTGGATTGAGCCGGCGTCGGGGCCCCAACCTGCATCGTCGATGTAGAGCTTGCCGCGAGGACTCTTAGTCATCCGGCCCACTGCGTATCCCTTGAGCCCTTCGAACTTGCCCTCTAAGAACTTGAAACCATCGTGCGATAGCCCCACGGAGGGCGCCAACTATCATGGAATTGTCACGTCAGATGTCCTAGTGAAAGGACTTAGTCATGGAGCCATCACGATCCGGTTAGCTTAGAGGGGTTAAACCAGACAAAGGACACAGGGAGTTTATACTGGTTCGGCCCCTTGCGGTGAGGTAAAAGCCTACGATCCAGTTGTGGTGTTCTTGATGTGGTCTCGATTACCAGGGAGCAGATATGCTTTGCCTAGTTCTCGAGTTGTTGTTTCTTGTCCCTAAACCACCGCGGGTCGTCCCTTTATATACATAGGTTGACGCCCGCCGGTCTACAGAATCCCGAGGCCGACTCATACAAGTGTCCGGCTCGGTTTCTCCTTTCCCTGACTTGCAATACAAATTATACATCTATGGAGGTTTACTAGTATGGGCCCTAATCCGCCATTGGGCTTCTAGGCCTCTAAGTCTTCATAGTTAAAACACCATGGCCTTAGCCTTAATTGTCATGGGCTCTTGTACATGATTCATTGTGAGTTAACCCGACCCCTCCTGGGCGGTTTAACTCAGTAGTCATATCCCCAACAATTAGGTTTACCTTAATTCTTCTTTCATAGTTGTGGAGGCTTGCGAGAGGGGTTAATCATAAGTGGGATGCTTGTCCAAGGAAGGGCAGTACCCAAGCACCGGTCCACTCACATATCAAATTATCAAATTACCGAACGCGGGTCATATGAGCATTATGGAAACTTGCTGGACGATAATTCCCATGTGTCCTTGGGAGCGGTTTTCTTTGTATAAGAGTTTGTCCAGGCTTGTCCTTTGATACAAAAAGGATTGGGCCACCTTGCTGCACCTTAGTTGCTTTTATTACTTGTTACCCGCTACAAATTACCTTATCACAAAACTATTTGTTACCGATAATTTCAGTGCTTGCAGAGAATACTTTACTGAAAAATGCTTGTCATTTCCTTCTGCCCCTCGTTGGGTTCGACACTCTTACTTATCGAAAGGACTACGATAGATCCCCTATACTTGTGGGTCATCAAGACTCTTTTCTGGCGCCATTGCCTGGGAGTGAAGCTCCTTTGGTAGGTGGAATTTGGTAAGGAAAATTTTATATAGTGTGCTGAAATTTACTGTCACTTGTTACTATGGAAAACAATCCTTTGACGGGCTTGTTCGGGGTATGTTCACCCCGATCAGTAGAGCAAAAAGTTGCTCCTCAACCTACTGAACCTACTAAAAATGTTTACTTTGAAATTCCTTCGGGTATGTTCACCCCGATCAGTAGAGCAAAGAGTTGCTCCTCAACCTAATCCTTTTATGGAAGATGGAACATTACATCCCGATATGCACCTAATCTATGTGGATGAAGTTTGTGGATTATTTAAGCTTGCTGGTATGCCCGAGGATATTATCAAGAAGGTCTTCCCTTATCTTTACAGGCAAAGGCATTGACATGGTTTAGGCTATGTGATGATATTGGATCATGGAACTACAACCGATTGAAATTGGAATTTCATCAGAAATTTTATCCTATGCATCTGGTTCATCGTGATCGTAATTATATATATAATTTTTGGCCTCGCGAAGGAGAAAGTATTGCTCAAGCTTGGGGGAGGCTTAATTCAATGTTATATTCATGCCCCAATCATGAGCTCTCAAGAGAAATTATTATTCAAAAATTTTATGCTCGAATTTCTCTCAATGATCGCTCCATGCTCGATACTTCTTGTATTGGTTCTTTTATGTTGAAGACTATTGAATTCAGACGGGATTTATTGGAAAGAATTAAACACTACTCTGAAGATTGGGAACTCGACGAAGGTAAGAAGTTAGGTATAACACCTAAGTTTGATTGTGTTAAATCTTTTATGGATACCGATGCTTTTCGTGAATTTAGCACTAAATATGGACTTGACTCTGAGATAGTAGCTTCTTTCTGTGAATCATTTGCTACTCATGTTGATCTCCCTAAGGAGAAGTGGTTTAAATATCATCCTCCCACTGAATTAAAAGTAGTAGAACCTTTTAAATTTGAAGAAAAGACTATCACTTATACTGTTGATCCTATTGTTCCTACTGCTTATGTTGAGAAACCACCTTTCCCTGTTAGAATAAAGGGTCATGATAAAGCTTCAACTGTGGGTCATAAGAGTAATGCCAGAACACCTACACCCCCTGAGCAAATTAAAGTTGAACCTAGTATTTCTATGGTTAAGGATCTCTTGGTCGATAATATTGATTGGCATGTTATTTACTTCTACGATGAAGCTGCTAGAATTGCTAGACCCAATACTAAAAATAAACATAGACCTGTTGTTGGCATGCATGTTGTTTCTGTTAAAATAGGAGATCATTGTTATCATGGCTTATGTGATATGGGTGCTAGTGCGAGTGCAATACCTCACTCCTTATACGAAGAAATTATGCATGATATTGCACCCGCTGAAATAGAAGGTATTGATGTTACTATTAAGCTTTGCTAATAGAGATACAATTTCACCAATTGGGATTGTTAGAGATGTTGAAGTCTTGTGTGGGAAAATTAAATATCCTACTGATTTTCTTGTTCTTGGTTCCCCACAAGATGACTTTTGTCCCATTATATTTGGTAGAACCTTCTTGAATACTGTAGAAGCTAAGATAGACTGCGAAAATGATATTGTTAATGTTGGTCTAGGGGATATGTCTCATGACCTTAATTTTGCTAAATTCCGTAAACAACCCCATGATAAAGAATTGCCTAGTAAAGATGAAATAATTGGTCTTGCTTCTATTGTCGTGCCTCCTAATGATCGTTTAGAACAATATTTACTAGACCATAAAAATGATATGTTCATGAATGAAAGAAGGGAACTAGATGAAGTATTCTTTAAACCGGGACATATTTTGAAACACAACTCGCCTGTTGAAATCCTAGGGGATCCTCCTCCACCCAAGGGCGATGCCGTGTTTATGCTTAAACCATTACCTGATACTCTTAAATATGATTATCTTGATGAAAAGAAGATATATCTTGTTATTATTAGTGCTAACCTTTCAGAGCAGAAAGAAGAGAAGTTATTGAAAACTCTGAAGAAGCACCGCGCTGCTATTGGATATACTCTTGATGATCTTAAGGGCATTAGTCCCACTCTATGCCAGCACAAAATAAAATTGGAGAAAGATGCTAAACCAGTTGTTGATCACCAACGACGGTTAAATCCTAAGATGAAAGAAGTGGTAAGAAATGAAATACTAAAGCTTCTGGAGGCAGGTATAATTTATCATGTTGTTGAAAGTCAGTGGGTAAGTCCTATCCATTGTGTCCCTAAGAAGGGAGGTATTATTGTTGTTCCAAATGACAAGGATGAATTGATCCAACAAAGAATTGTTACAGGTTATAGAATGGTAATAGATTTCCGTAAATTAAATAAAGCTACTAGGAAAGATCATTACCCTATACCTTTTATTGATCAAATGCTAGAAAGATTATGCAAACACACATAGTTTTGCTTTTTAGATGGTTATTCTGGTTTCTATCAAATACTTGTGTCAAAAGAGGATCAGGATAAGACCACTTTTACTTGCCCTTTCGGTACCTTTGCTCATAGACGTATGCGTTTTGGTTTATGTAATGCACCTGCTACCTTTCAAAGATGCATGACTGCTATATTCTCTGACTTTTGTGAAAATATTGTTGAGGTTTTCATGGATGATTTCTCCGTGTATGGAACTTCTTTTGATGATTGCTTAAGCAACATTGATCGAGTTTTGCATAGATGTGAAGAAACTAATCTTGTCTTGAATTTGGAGAAGTGCCACTTTATGGTTAATGAAGGTATTGTCTTGGGGCATAAGATTTCTGAAAGAGGTATTGAAGTTGATAAAGCTAAAGTTGATGCTATTGAAAAGATGTCGTGTCCCAAGGACATCTAAGGTATAAGAAGTTTCCTTGGTCATGCCGGTTTTATAGGAGGTTCATTAAAGACTTCTCAAAAATTTCTAGGCCTCCGAGTAATCTCTTACAAAAAGATGTTCCTTTTGTCTTTGATGATGATTGTGTAGAAGAATTTGAAATACTTAAGAAAGCCTTGATTTCTAGACCTATTTGTTCAGCCATCTGATTGGAATTTACCCTTTGAAATTATGTGTGATGCTAGTGATTATGTTGTAGGTGCTGTTCTAGGACAAAGAGTTGATAAGAAATTAAATGTTATCCAATATGCTAGTAAAACTTTAGACGGTGCCCAGAGAAATTATGCTACTACTGAAAAAGAATTTTTAGCAGTTCTGTTTTCTTGTGACAAGTTCAGACCTTATATTGTTGATTCCAAAGTAACTGTTCACACTGATCATGCTGCTATTAAGTACCTTATGGAAAAGAAAGATGCTAAACATAGACTTATTAGATGGGTTCTCCTACTACAAGAATTTGACTTGCATATTATTGATAGAAAGGGAGCTGAGAACCCCGATGCAGACTACTTGTTTAGGTTAGAGAATGTTCTTGATGACCCACTACCTATTGATGATAGATTTCCTGATGAACAATTAGCTGCCATAAATGCTTCTTGTACTGCTCCATGGTATGCTGATTATGCTAATTACATTGTTGCTAAATTTATACCACCTAGTTTCACATACCAGGAAAAGAAAATGTTTTTCTATGATTTAAGACATTACTTATGGGATGACCCACACCTTTATAAAGAAGGAGTAGATGGTGTTATTAGACGTTGTGTACCTGAGCATGAACAAGAACAAATCCTACGCAAGTGTCACTCCGAGGCATATGGAGGGCAACACGCTGGAGATAGAACTGCACATAAGGTATTGCAATCCGGTTTTTATTGGCCTACTCTCTTCAAAGATGCCCACAAGGTTGTCTTGTCTTGTGATGAATGTCAAAGAATTGGTAATATTAGTAGACGTCAAGTAATGCCTATGAACTATTCACTTGCTATTGAACCATTTGATGTTTGGGGCTTCGATTATATGGGACCGTTTCCTTCCTCTAATGGGTATACACATATTTTAGTTGTTGTTAATTACGTTACTAAGTGGGTAGAAGCTATTCCAACTAGTAGTGTTGATCATAACACCTCTATTAAGATGCTTAAAGAAGTTATTTTCCCGAGGTTTGGAGTCCCTAGATACTTAATGATTGATGGTGGTTAACACCTTATTCATGGTGCTTTTCATAAAACGCTTGCAAAGTATGATGTTCATCATAGAATTGCATCTCCATATCATCCACAGTCTAGTGGTCAAGTAGAATTAAGTAATAGAGAGATTAAATTAATTTTCCAAAAGACTGTTAATAGATCTAGAAGGAATTGGTCCAAGAAACTTGATGATGCATTATGGGCCTATAGAACTGCATATAAGAATCCTATGGGTATGTCTCCATATAAAATGGTTTATGGAAAATCATGTCACTTACTGCTACGTCTTGAGCTTGCGTTGGTTTTCCTTGAAGAGGAAAGGGTGATGCAGCACAGTAGCGTAAGTATTTCCCTCAGTTTTTGAGAACGAGGGTATCAATCCAGTAGGAGGCTCCTCACAAGTCCCACGAACCTACACAAACAAACAAAGAACTCGCAACCAACGCGATAAAGGGGTTGTCAATCCCTTCACGGCCACTTGCGAAAGTGAGATCTGATAGAGATAATATGATAAGACAAATATATTTTTGGTATTTTATAATATAGATGCAGAAAATAAATATGCAAATAAAAGTAGATTGAAAACTTATAAGATAAAAGATAGACCCCGGGGCCATAGGTTTCACTAGAGGCTTCTCTCAAGATAGCATAAGTATTACGGTGGGTGAACAAATTACTGTCGAGAAATTGATAGAAAAGGGAATAATTATGAGATTATCTAGGCATGATCATGTATATAGGCATCATGTCCGTAAAAAGTAGACCGACTCCTGCCCGCATCTACTACTATTACTCCACACATCGATCGCTATCCAGCATGCATCTAGAGTATTAAGTTCATAAGAACAGAGTAACGCATTGTAACATCCCAAAATTCTAAATTTTGGAATGTTATAAACACATAGATAGTTTTGTTTGATTGTTTGATTGATTGACTGAAAGTGAGTGAATTCGAAACTTTTGAACGCTCCATGAGAGGGCATACAAGGACTTTCCCAAACTTTCAGTTTGCTTTGATGATCTTCGAATTCAAATTCTTTTCATCACAAAACCACGGAGAGAAGATGACATGACTTCTTCCATTTATTTAAATGACAAGGGTGTTGAAAATATTTGAATTTCATTTGAGAATATTTCCAATTCTGAAAGTTTATGCAACTCAATGATTTTCACGAGCGAAGATAAAATGACTTCTTCAAATTAAATGAAATATGAGTTGGGAGTTTTAAAAGAATTAAATCCAAAGTTCTTTTGAATTTATTTCCAATTTGGAGTTATTTGAGTTTTATTCAACATATTTTTCTCCAAAAACAAAATATATGGAAAATAGGGTAACATGATTCCCTACATCAGAAAATTGGAGAGAAATTAATTTGAAGTCATTTTGGTATTTTAAAATGATTTTTGTTGGATTTTATTGGACCAGAAGCACTCTTTGCTTTATTTAAATTTGTGTGTATTTTATTTAATGCTAGAATAATGTTCATCATGTAGGAAACCTTTTTCTGAAAATTTTTATATATTATATGCCTATATAATATATATATTTATTTGGTTTTATTATTTTTATTTCCTCGGGAAATTGTTTAAAAAAAAACCTCAGCGCCTTGGGCCAAAGGCCCAAGCCGCCAAGCCAGCGGCCGGCCGAGGCCAAGGCCATCGCTAGCATCGCACGCACGCACCTAGGAGCCAGGGAACCCCAAGTTTCCTATTCTTTTACAAATCCTAGTAGGATTTGATCCCGTTTCGTTATTCCGTTTTTTTCCTAGGATTCCTAATCCTCATCTATTTCTTGTCCCCGACCCCCAGCAAAACCCTCCCTCCCCAATATAAATACCCAAGCACCCCCTCCAACACATCAAATCAACTCTCCTCTCCTCTCCTCCTCCTCCATGGCCAGCAGCAGTGCCGCCCGCCATAGCCACGCCTTGCCGCCGCCCTCGCCCGCCGCCATAGCCGCCGCTGCCCTCACCAGCGCCGCTTGCTGCCCCTCACCAGCCGCCATGCCCCTCCTGGCCTTGCCGCCCGTCTGGCCGCCGCCGCCACTTACCGCCGCCGCCGCCCTCGCCCGCCACCGAGCCCCTCGCCTCTTGAGGTACTAGCCTCAGCAGCGTCACCTTTTCTAGATCGGTTTCCGTTCCGGTTTTCTAGATTGGTTTTTCATTTCGGTTTTCTTTCCGAAACCCTAGATCGGTTTTCTCGCCGGTTTTTCTTTCCGGTTTTGTTTAGCGAGCGTTCGCTCGATAGATTTTTCTTTTTATTTTTAATTTCCGTCAGGGACCTATCCGTAGTATTATTAATCTTCAAACACTCATAACTTTTTACTCGTAAGTCGGAATCCAACGAAACCAACGCCCACTTCTTCGTATTAATCCAACTCAAACATGTTTTTGAAAATTTAAAATTTGAATTCAAACAGATTTGTATTTGAACTTCGTTTGATCATAACTTGAGTTTCGTAACTCCGATTTAGTTGATTCTTTTTGCTAATCGAAGCTCTTGACCTAAACTTTCTGATAAGGCCAAATTCACATAATTTTGGTAATGTAAGAAATAGTTTTATGTTGCAAGAGGTATTAGATTTTGTTTTGACGTTTTACGAATCGTTTTATTATTTCTTTCCGATCTTTTGAGTGATTGCTTATGCGTGGTTACTATTGCTTGATTACGATAGATTGACCGGAGTGTGACGAGTAGAGCTATCTAGAGTTTTGAGTGCGAATCATCTTCATCAAATTTGCAGGCAAGTAACACTTGATCATATCTTTTCTACTACCTAGTTTTTATGCATTAGATCAATCCTCGAACACTTGCATGATTAGGATCTAATTAAATTGTGGGATGGGAAGTAGATTGAGGTAGTACCTATTACCTGTTTTACTTATGAAACCTTGGGAGTTACTTCTACGTTTGCTTATTATGCTATGCTATGCTAGTAGACGTGGATTGGGTGAGTGAATATCCATGAGATGTGAGATTGTTATTAATGGTTTATCTAAGGTGGCAACTTAAACACACATCTGGGTGGATTGAGGCACCTGGTTTCTATCAGGACTTGCCTGTATTTCTTCGGACCGCCACCCAGGCCTAAAGGGATCATAAGATTATTCATACTAGTAACTTACGCGTGCAGCCACAAGCCATTATGGGCTCTGGCATAGTTGACTAAGTCGTGCGAACTCTTATAGTGGTGGACTAGCAGATGTAGGGGATGTAGGTGTACGGTCCACCCATCGTAAGGTGCTAAGCGCCCGAAAGACTATGTCTCGGTCATTCGTCTCTCAAACACCATGTAGTGCGAGAAACCAAACGGAGGCGATCGAGTCTTGTGGGGAAAAGTCATAAACCTCTGCAGAGTGTATAAACTAATCATGGTTAGCCGTGTCCCGGTTATGGACAATTTTGAGTATCTAGTACTGGATATCCTGTTGATCTCATCATGTTACTTAATATAATTTGTTGGGTTTAATGAGTACTTTTAATTGGGATTGAGGATCTCATCAACCATTCTCAATGTTTAACAACCACCATGATAGTTAAATAAATTTATTCCTTTGCAGTACGGAAAAATTGGCTTTTCGCAAAAACTGTAACCATAGAGCTTTTCCACCAGCAATATATGCATGTAGTATAGGCTTATTCTTTCATTACTCTCTATGTGTTACATTGCCAGCATATTCCATGTGCTGAACCGTTTTCGGGCTGCAACTTTCATGTTGCAGACTTTTCAGACGACGAGTAAGTGAAACGTTAGGGTTACGATTTCCTATACTCAACTTTGCCCTTGGTGTTGATGGGAATCCACAACCTTGTTGCTTCCGCTATATTTTGGATTGAGGTAATAGTATTTACGTTACTTTATACATGTGATTTACCTCTGTTATAAATCCTTGAGTCTTGTGTGTGTCAAGATACCGATCCGAGGATGACACGAAAGCACAGAGACTTGATCCATTCGGGTCGGGTCGCTACAAGATGGTATCAGAGCACATGTTGACTGTAGGACGTGACCCTAGAAAATGGCAAGCCCATAGGAAAGATTTTTCTCTACAACTTTCTTTTTCAAAAATATCTTTTACCTTTCTTCTCTTCTGAGCTTATTCAAATATTCCCTTTTAGCGAGACCATACCCCTTTTCCCTTTTGACCACTTGAAGATTCGACCGATGAGACCACTCCAAGGAGACAAGATATCGGACAACTAAGACCATTTGGAATGAAGAGGATTTTACCGTGTAAATGGAAACTACAACTGTTGAAGACTTCGAAGACTTGGAGAATTTGAAGGCTTTGAAGAATTCCCAGATTTTATGACCTAGGAAGGTTACGCTTATGGAATTGAGAGATTATGGAAGTAATCAATACCCGAGATTAAGGTGTATTTGAGTAAGACCAGGATCTGGAGTATTACATCAAGGAGTTAATATGGACCTACAAGAAGCGAGATTTGATAAGGAAGCGGTTCGTGAAGAACTCGGGACCCGTGGCTGAAAGTAGACAAAATTTGAAGGAGCAAAACCTTGAGACAGCAAAGTTTTGTCAGGAACTGAAGGACAGTAGGACCATGGTTCATGCCAAGGATGATGAAATACAGAAGTTTGGAATGCAACTCCAGAAATATTAAAGGACGTCGCGAGAGACTTCGCGTCAACAGAGATGATATTGCAAAAGAACTTGAGAAGGGCAAGCATGATCAGAAGAAGCCATCGGAGACATGACCAAGACTTGAAGAGTTTGATGACTTTGAGATCTATTGACCATTAGAAGCCCAAACCCCTGATATACCCCTACGTTAGATGCGACGATTGTGAGCTGTCATTTGTTTGATGTTTTTCCGACAGCCACAATAAAATCTATCTTTTCAAAACCATTGTTTGTATTGTGTGCATCCCTCTCGATCTCTCTTATCCCACCCCAAACCCATGGCCCCAATAGAGGATGAATGGAGATGAGCTTATATTTTCTGGACCGATGAGTCAATTGGAGACAGACCAATGGATTCAGAACATGGAGGATCAAATGGAGAATAACCCGATAGTCAGAAAAGATATGACCCAACATGCTCTTCAGTGCTTTGAAAGAGGTGCTGCTATTTGGTGGAGGATGTACCAAACCATCAATGGATTGCAAGGAGTAACCACCTGGAAGGAAATTTAAGTTGACTTTGTCAAAGTCTAGGTTTGTGTCCCGTAAATTGGAGCCTTATGGAAAGGATATGAAGAAACCTTGTGCATACAAGCTTTGTGGAGAAATAGGACACAACCATAAAGAAAACAAGGACGGATACCCTCATAAGCAGAGGATTATCAAAGGAGTTAGCCGAGGATTTTCAGGGAACTTTGATTGGAGATTGTTCCCAAAGGTTTTGTTGCAGCAATGGAAGTTCAGTTTACATTGTTGGAAAAGATCCGTGAAGCTCAGAAGGATGACAAGGAGATTGCTGAGGTAAAAGAGAGGATGAGCAAAGGAAAAGCCAAAGGTTTTCGTAAGGATGAGCACGACACCTTATGGTTTGAGGACAGTGTACATATACCTAATAATGCAAAGATCAGGAAGTTAAAACTTCAGGAGGCTCATGACTCACCATACTCGATTCGCCCTGGAAACACCAAGATGTATTTGGATTTGAAGGAGTGTTTTTGGTGGACTGGTATGAAGAAGGATATTGCGGAGTATGTAGTCATAAGTGATTTATGCCTGAGGGAGTAAAAGCATAGCATCAAAAGCCAGTCGGATTACTACTGCCTATGCCGATACCCGAATGGAAGTGGGATAAGCTTGGCATGGATTTCATTACCAGATTTCCCAGAACCCGATTGGGATATGATTCTATCTGGGTAATAGTTTATTTGCTTGATCAAAGTGGCTCACTTTATCCCTGTGAAACCACCTATACAAGTGCGAAGTTGGCCAAGATATATTTGACAAAGATCATATGTCTGCATGGAGTTCCGAGGACCGTTGTAGAGGAACCCAGTTTACTTCAAAGTTTTGGAATCAGTTGCGTGAAACTTTGGGTACTAGGCTAGAGTTCAGTACATCCTTTCATCCGCAGACAGATGGATAGACCGAGAGAGTAAATCAGATTCTGGAGGACATGTTGAGAGCTTGTGCGCAAGATTATGGATCTAGTAGTGATGATAATCTACCTTACGTGGAGTTTCTCATACAACAACAGTTACCCAGCCAGTTTGAAGATGGCCCCTTTTTAAAGCTTTGTATGGGAGAAGGAGCCAGACACCATTGATATGGGATAAAGTTGGAGACCGTCAGTTGTTTGGACGAAATGTGATCAAGGATTTGTAAGAGAATGTTAAGATTGATTCGAGATAGACTGAAAGTAGCTCAGTCCAGGCAGAAGAGTTATGCAGACTCAAAAACGAAAGGAGGTAGTCTATGAAATCGGAGACAGAGCATATCTTTGTGTGCCACCTCTGCGAGGAGTAAACGATTTGGAGTTAAGGGAAAGTTAGCCCCGAGATTTGTAGGACCATACCGAGTTTGGAATGTATGGGAGATTTGGCTAACAAGTTGGAGTCACCCGAAGTACTGTCAGGAGTTCATGATGTGTTTCATGTTTCCCAGTTGAAGAAGTGCCATGCGGAGATGGCCAATATTCCCCTGTAAGGACGCTTGACCCTGGAAAGGAAAAAAATGTTCCACGAAGTGGAGGATGGACTTCATAAGTATAAGTTTTTTTTATCTTGGTATGTGGGATATTCCACGAGGATGAAGAGATAAATTACTATTGGACGTAAATGAGGTATGATGTTGGAAATATGGATCAATGGAAATTCCATGATGAGCCTGAGTAAGCACGTCTTAGTTTGGTGCCAATAGAAGGAAGAAGGACAGTACAATTGGATGGAATTAAGTATGCCAGGAAGTTGGATGTTGGGATAATGACCAGTTGCCCAGATGATGTGTTCAAGGATTGCAAGTGATGAGATGGGCCATAACCCACAGGCCACAGGACCTGCCAAGAAGCAAGCACACTCTTGCTGAAGGAAAAACCCTGGCAGAAGTTGCAATTTTATCGACCGACGATCTTATAGGAGTTTACGCAAAACCTGAGAGTTGTGAAGGATCGATAGTTGTTTGTTTGGATTGCAGAATCAATGGATTTTCCGAACTTGGTTCGTCGACAAGAGAAATTCTGCAATGCTTGTGAGGATGACCGAGTGTTTGAATGCGTAGATTCGCTAAACCATGTGCAAGGTAATGATTTGGAGTGCGGGATGGATTGATCACCATACCGACTTACTCTTATTATTCTCTTTGCTATGTGGGATGGTAAATCTGAGTGACTTACCTATAGTAGAGTGACGACGATATTAAACCTTGTTTGAACCTTAGAATGGTATAAGCATTTTTCCCTTGTACACGGTAGTTGTTGACAACCGTAGGTCATACGGTGAGGTTCAACCCAGACCCATTTTCTGCAGGACAAACCATAAATTGTTGACCACCATGAGATATTGATAGTTGTTTAGAATTGGCGCCAGACCCGTCAGCTAAGAAGACCCAGTCTCGGAATAACCTTACCCAGAGTAAAGGACAAAAGAATTGAGGAAAAGGTTATGCCACTACCGGAAGAGCCCAGAGAAGGAATTATCCTTAATATCTGAGAAGACCGACACTGTCAACAATAAGGATGGAGTATATGAGTTTTGATGGAACCGTAACAATGCTTTTAAGGGTGGTAGCACCCGAGACCCCCTGATGATCGATGGATTTTGAGAAGACCCCCAAACCTAACCTATTTCTTGCTAGCCTCTCCGAATCTCGAGGACGGGATTCATTTTAAGGGTGGTAGGTTTGTAACATCCCAAAATTCTAAATTTTGGAATGTTATAAACACATAGATAGTTTTGTTTGATTGTTTGATTCATTGACTGAAAGTGAGTGAATTCGAAACTTTTGAAAGTTAAATGAGAGGGAATAAAAGGACTTTCCCAAACTTTCATTTTCCTTTTATGATCTTCGGGCATTCAAATTCTTTTCATCACAAAACCCTGGAGAGAAGATGACATGACTTCTTCCATTTATTTAAATGACAAGGGGTGTTGAAAATATTTGAATTTCATTTGAGAATATTTCCAATTCTGAAACTTTATGCAACTCAATGATTTTCACGAGCGAAGATAAAATGACTTCTTCAAATTAAATGAAATATGAGTTGGGAGTTTTAAAAGAATTAAATCCAAAGTTCTTTTGAATTTATTTCCAATTTGGAGTTATTTGAGTTTTATTCAAAATATTTTTCTCCAAAAACAAAATATATGGAAAATAGGGTAACATGATTCCCTACATCGAGAAAATTGGAGAGAAATTAATTTGAAGTCATTTTGGTATTTTAAAAATGATTTTTGTTGGATTTTATTGGACCAGAAGCACTCTTTGCTTTATTTAAATTTGTGTGTATTTTATTTAATGCTAGAATAATGTTCATCATGTAGGAAATCTTTTTTTGAAATTTTTGATATATATATGCCTATATAATATATTTATTTATTTGGTTTTATTATTTTTATTTCGTCAGGAAATTGTTTTAAAAAAAAACCCTCAGCGCCTTGGGCCAAAGGCCCAAGCCGCCAAGCCAGCGGCCGGCCGAGGCCAAGGCCATCGCTAGCATCGCACGCACGCACCTAGGAGCCACGGAACCCCAAGTTTCCTATTCTTTTACAAATCCTAGTAGGATTTGATCCCGTTTCATTATTCCGTTTTTTATTCCTAGGATTCCTAATCCTAATATATTTCTTGTCCCCTACCCCAAGCAAAACCCCTCCCCTCCCCAATATAAATACCCAAGCACCCCCTCCAACACATCAAATCAACTCTCCTCTCCTCTCCTCAAGAAGAAGAAGAAGCAGTGCCGCCGCCGCCGCCATAGTGCGCCGCCGCCGCCCTACGCCGCCGCCATAGCCGCCGCCGCCTCACCAGCGCTGCCCCTCACCAGCGCCGCCGCCGCCACTTGCAGCCGCCGCCGCCCTATGCCGCCGCCGCCGGAGCCCCTTGCCTCTTCGAGGTACTAGCCCCGTGCCGCGTCACCTTTTCTAGATCGGTTTCCGTTCCGGTTTTCTAGATCGGTTTTTTGTTTCGGTTTTCTTTCCGAAACCCTAGATCGGTTTTCTCGCCGGTTTTTCTTTCCGGTTTTGTTTAGCGAGCGTTCACTCGATAGATTTTTCTTTTTATTTTTAATTTCCGTCAGGGACCTATCCGTAGTATTATTAATCTTCAAACGCTCATAACTTTTTACTCGTAAGTCGGAATCCAACGAAACCAACGCCCAATTCTTCGTTATGATCCCCTCTATCCAGTAATCCAACTCAAACATGTTTTTGAAAATATAAAATTTGAATTCAAACAGATTTGTATTTGAACTTCGTTTGATCATAACTTGAGTTTCGTAACTCCGATTTAGTTGATTCTTTTTGCTAATCGAAGCTCTTGACCTAAACTTTCTGATAAGGCCAAATTCACATAATTTTGGTACTGTTAGAATTTTTTTTATGCTGCAAGAGTTATTTGATTTGGTTTTGACGTTTTCCGAATTGTTTTCTTCGTTCTTTCCGATCTTTTGAGTGATTTCTTATGCGTGGTTACTATTGCTTGATTACGATAGATTGACTGGAGTGTGACGAGTAGAGCTATCCAGAGTTTTGAGTGCGAATCATCTTCATTAAATTTGCAGGCAAGTAACACTTGATGATATCTTTTCTACTACCCAGTTTTTATGCATTAGATCAATCCTCGAACACTTGCATGATTAGGATCTAATTAAATTGTGGGATGGGAAGTAGATTGAGGTAGTACCTATTACCTGTTTTACTTATGAAACCTTGGGAGTTACTTCTCGTTTGCTTATTATGCTATGCTATGCTAGTAGACGTGGATTGGGTGAGTGAATATCCATGACAGATGTGAGATTGTTATTAATGGTTTATCTAAGGTGGCAACTTAAACACACATCTGGTTGGATAGAGGCACATGGTATCTATCAGGACTTGCCTGTATATCTTCGGACCGCCACCCAGGCATAAAGGGATCATAACATTATTCATACTAGTAACTTACGCGTGCAGCCACAAGCCATTATGGGCTCTGGCATAGTTGACTAAGTCGTGCGAACTCTTATAGTGGTGGACTAGCAGATGTAGGGGATGTAGGTGTACCGGTCCACCCATCGTAAGGTGCTAGCGCTTCTGAAAGACTATGTCTCGGTCATCCGTCTCTCAAACACCATGTAGTGCGAGAAACCAAACGGAGGCGATCGAGTCTTGTGGGGAAAAGTGCGCAAACCTCTGCAGAGTGTATAAACTAATCATGGTTAGCCGTGTTCCCGGTTATGGACAATTTTGAGTATCTAGTACCGGATATCCTGTTGATCTCATCACGTTACTTAATATAATTTGTTGGGTTTAATGAGTACTTTTAATTGGGATTGAGGATGCTGTCAACCATTCTCAATGTTTAACAACCACCATGATAGTTAAATAAATTTATTCCTTTGCAGTACGGAAAAATTGGCTTTTCGCAAAAACTGTAACCATAGAGCTTTTCCACCAGCCATATATGCATGTAGTATAGGCTTATTCTTTCATTACTCTCTATGTGTTACATTTCCAGCATATTCCATGTGCTGACCCGTTTTTGGGCTGCAACTTTTCATGTTGCAGACTTTTCAGACGACGAGTAAGTGAAACGTTAGGGTTACGATTTCCTATACTCAACTTTGCCGTTGGTGTTGATGGGAATCCACAACCTTGTTGCTTCCGCTATATTTTGGATTGAGGTAATAGTATTTACGTTACTTTATACATGTGATTTACCTCTGTTATAAATCCTTCGAGTACTGTGTGTGTCAGCATACCGATCCAGGGATGACACGAAAGCACAGAGACTTGATCCATTCGGGTCGGGTCGCTACACGCATTAAGTAAGATGCCATGATGTAGAGGGATAAACTGAAGCAATATGATATAAACCCTATCTTTTTATCCTCGATGGCAATAATACAATATGTGCCTTGCAACCCTTTCTGTCACTAGGTAAGGACACCGCAAGATTGAACCCAAAGCTAAGCACTTCTCCCGTGGCAAGAAAGATCAATCTAGTAGGCCAAACCAAATCGATAATTCGAAGAGACTTGAAAAGATAACTTAATCATACATAAAAGAATTCAGAGAAGATTCAAATATTATTCATAGATAAACTTGATCATAAACCCACAATTCATCGGATCTCGACAAACACACCGCAAAAAGAGATTACATCGAATAGATCTCCACAAGAGAGGGGGAGAACATTGCATTGAGATCCAAAAATAGAGAAGAAGCCATCTAGCTAACAACTATTGACCCGAAGGTCTGTGGTAAACTACTCACAACTCATTGGAGGGGCTATTGTGTTGATGTAGAAGCCCTCCGTGGTGGATTCCCCCTCCGGCAGAACGCGGGCGACGGCTCCAAGATGGGATCTCGCGGGTACAGAAGGTTACGGTGGTGGAAATATTTCTTTGGTGGTTCCCTGGATGTTTTCGGGGTATGTAGGCTTATATAGGAGGAAGAAGTACGTCGGTGGCTGCCCGAGGGGCCCACGAGACAGGGGGGCACGCCCTAGGAGGGGTGGGCGCGCCCTCCTATCTCGTGGCCGCCTTGGCTGCTTCTTGGCTTACACTCCAAGTCGTCTGGATCACGTTCGTTCCAAAAATCACGCTCCTGAAGGTTTCATTCCGTTTGGACTCCGTTTGATATTCCTTTTCTTGAAATCTTGAAATAGGCAAAAAAACAACAATCTGGGCTGGGCCTCCGGTTAGTAGGTTAGTCCCAAAATGATATAAATGTGTAAAATAAAGCCCATAGACATCCAAAACAGGTAATATAATAGCATGGAACAATAAAAAATTATAGATACGTTGGAGACGTATCAAGCATCCCCAAGCTTAATTCTTGCTCGTCCTCGAGTAGGTAACTGATAAAAACAGAATTTTTGATGTGGAATGCTACCTAGCATAATTCTCAATGTAATTTATCTTTATTGTGGCATGAATGTTCAGATCCAAGTGATTCAAAATAGAAGTTCATATTGACAAAAGAAATAGTAATACTTCAAGCATACTAATAAAAGCAATCATGTCTTCTCAAAATAACATGGCAAAAGAAAGTTCGTCCCTACAAAATCATATAGTTAGGCTATGCTTCATTTTCGTCACACAAAGATGTTCCCAACTTCTATACCCCCGATGACAAGCCAAGCAATTGTTTCGTACTTAAATAATCTCAAAATTTTGCAACCTTCACGCAATACATGAGCGTGAGCCATGGATATAACACTATGGGTGGAATAGAATAATGATTGGGGATTGTGTGGAGAAGACAAAAAGGAGAAAGTCTCACATGGACGATGATAATCAACGGGCTATAGAGATGCCCATGAATTGATGTCAACATGAGGAGTAGGGATTGCCATGCAACGGATGCACTAGAGCTATAAATGAATGAAAGCTCAACAAAAGAAAACTAGTGGGTGTGCATTCAACTTGCTTGCTCATGAAGACCTAGGGCATTTGAGGAAGCCCATCGTAGGAATATACAAGCCAAGTTCTATAATGAAAAATTCCCACTAGTATATGAAAATGACAACCTATGAGACTCTCTACATGAAAACATGGTGCAACTTTGAAGCACAATATATGAGACTCACTACATGAAGAACAAGGTGCTACTTTGAAGCACAATATATGATACTCACTACATGAAGAACAAGGTGCTACTTTGAAGCACAAGTGTGGAAAAAGAGATAGTAGCATTGCCCCTTAATTTTTTTCTTTTTTTTTCTTTTTTTCTTTGGCCTTTCTTTTTCTTTTGGCCTTTATTTTTTTCTTTTTCGGCAATGCTCTAATAATGATGATCATCACACTTTTATAGATTACAACACATGAATTACAACTCGAAACTAGAACAAGATATGACTCTATATGAATGCCTCCGGCGGTGTACCGGGATGGTGCAATGAATCAAGAGTGACATGTATAAAAACTATGCATGGTGGCTTTTCCACAAATACGATGTCAACTACATGATCATGCAATGGCATTATGACAAAAGTAATGTATGTCATGATGATGATGAACGGAACGGTGGAAAGTTGCATGGCAATATATCTTGGAATGGCTATGGAAATGCCATAAATATTTAGGTATGGTGGCTGTTTTGAGGAAGATATAAGGAGGTTTATGTGTGATAGAGCGTATTATATCACGGGGTTTGGATGCACCGGCGAAGTTTGCACCAACTCTCAAGGTGAGAAAGGGCAATGCACGGTACCGAAGAGGCTAGCAATGATGGAAAGGTAAAAGTGCGTATAATCCGTGGACTCAACATTAGTCATAAGAACTTATATATTTATTGCAAAAATTTAGAAGTCATCAAAACCAAGCACTACGCGCATGCTCCTCGGGGGATAGATTGGTAGGAAAAGACCATCGCTCGTCCCCGACTGCCACTCATAAGGATGCACAAGCCAGTTACACTTCATGCTTCAAATTTGTTACACAACTTTAACCATACGTGCATGCTACGGGACTTGCTAACTTCAACACAAGCATTCTTTAAATTCATAATCACCCAACTAGCACGACTTTAATATCACTACCTCCCTATCTCAAAACAATTATCAAATATCAAGTTGATCATAGCATCCAATTCACTTCCTATGATAGTTTTTTTTATACCCAACTTGGATGCTCATCATTCTGGGACCAATTTATAACCATAGCAAATACCATGCTGTTCTAAAAGACTCTCAAAATAATATAGGTGAAGCATGAGAGATCAACAATTTCTTCAAAATTAATCCACCGCCGTGCTCTAAAAGATATAAGTGAAGCACTAGAGCAAACACTATCTAGCTCAAAAGATATAAGTGAAGCACATAGAGTATTCTAATAAATTTCAATCAAGTAGGATTCTCCCAAAAGGTGTGTTACAGCAAGGATGATTGTGGTAAAATAAAAAGCAAAGACTAATATAATACATGACGCTCCAAGAAAAACACATATCATGTGGCGAATAAAAATATAGCTCCAAGTAAAGTTACCAATGAACAAAGACGAAAGAGGGGATGCCTTCCGGGGGCATCCCCAAGATTAAGATTTTGGATATTCTTGAATATCTTGGGATGCCTTGGGAATCCCCAAGCTTAGGCTTTTGCCACCCTTTATTCCATAGTCCATCTAATCTTTACCCAAAACTTGAAAACTTCACAACACAAAACTCAACAGGAAATCTCATAAGCTCCGTTAGTGAAAGAAAACAAAACCACCACATAAGGTACTGTAATGAACTCATTATTTATTTATATTGGTGTTAAACCTACTGTATTCCAAGTTCTCTATGGTTCATACCCTTACATACTAGCCATAGATGCATCAAAATAAGCAAACAACACACGAAAAACAGAATCTGTCAAAAACAGAACAGTCTGTAGCAATCTGTAACTAACGCAAACTTCTGGAACCTTAAAAATCTTACCAAAATAGGAAGTCCTAAAAAATTTGTTTGTTGAAAATAAGAAAAAGGAATCAATGCAAAAGCTCGTTTCTGTGATTTATTGAATTTTTTCTCGTGAGCACAAATTTTCTGTTTTTCAGCAGAATCAACTCAACTCATATCATAGGTTATCCTATAGGTCCTACTTGGCACAAACACTAAATAAAACATGAAAACACATCTAAACAGAAAGTAGATGCAAAATTTATTAATAAACAGGAACAAAAACAATAAACACAAAGAAAATTGGGTTGTCTCCCAACTAGCGCTATCGTTTAATGCCCCTAGTTAGGCATAAAAGCGAAGATAGATCTAAGTAGTGCCATCTTTGGCACTTGATTCATAGGTAGCTCGCATGATAGATTCATAAGGTAATTTGACTTTCTTTCTTGGAAAGTTATTCATGCCTTTCTTTAATGGAAATTGGAATCTAATATTCCCTTCCTTCATATCAATAATCGCACCAATCGTTCTAAGGAAAGGTCTACCAAGAATAATAGGGCAAGAAAGATTGTAATCTATATCAAGAATGATAAAATCAACGGGCACCAAATTTCTATAAGCATAATTAGAACATCATTGATCCTTCCCATTGGATTTTTAATGGTGGAATCCGCAAGGTGAAAATTTAAATAGCAATCATCAAGATCATGGAAACCTAGAATATCACATAAAGTTTTCGAAATCGTGGAAACACTAGCACCCAAATCACACAAGGCAAAACACTCATAATTTTTAATTTTAATCTTTATAGTAGGTTCCCACTCATCATTAATTTTTCTAGGTATAGAAACTTCCAAATTAAGTTTTTCATCAAAAGATTGCATCAAGGCATCAACAATATGTTTGGTAAAATCTTTATTTTGATTATAAGCATGAGGAGAATTAACAATGGATTGCAACAAGGAAATACAACTTTCTAAAGAACAATTATCATAATCAAAATCCTTGAAATCGAGATAGTGGGTTCAATACTATTTAAAGTCATGACCTCTCCAATCCCACTTTTACCAAATTTAGCATCAAGATCTAAAAACTCTGAATTCTTGGGACGCCTTCTAAATAAAGTTGACTCATATCCAGTCCCATTATTATCAAGATTCATATTGTAAAACAAAGATCTAATAGGGGACACATCAATAACTTTAAGATCTTCATCATTATTTTCATGGAAACTAGAAGAACACGCTTTTATAAAGCAATCTTTCTTAGCACGCAATCTAGCGGTTCTTTCTTTGCATTCGTCGATGGAAGTTCTCATAGTTTTGAGAGACTCATTGATATCATGCTTAGGTGAAGAAGATCTAAGTTTGAGAGAATCAACATCAAGCGAAAGTCTATCAACGTTCCTAGCCAAATCATCAACTTTGAGCAATTTTTCTTCAAGCAAAGCATTAAAATTCTTTTGAGAGACCATAAATTCTTTCACACTATTTTAAAAATCAGAGGGCATCTTATTAAAATTACCATAAGAATTATTGTAGGAGTTTCCATAATTATTATAGGAATTGCTAGGGAACGGTCTAGGATTAAAGTTTCCTCTATAAGCATTGTTTCCAAAATTATTCCTCCCAACAAAATTTACATCCATAGATTCATTATTATTCTCAATCAAGGTAGATAAAGGCATATCATTGGGATCAATAGAAGAACTCTTAGTAGAAAACAATCTCATAAGCTCATCCATCTTTCCACTCAAAACATTAATTTCTTCTATAGCATGCACTTTTTTACTAGTAGGTCGTTCGGTGTGCCATTGAGAATAATTAGCCATAATATTATCAAGAAGTTTTGTAGCATCTCCTAACGTGATTTCCATAAACGTGCCTCCGGCGGCCGAATCTAAAAGATTTCTAGAAGCGAAATTCAATTCGGCATAAATTTTTTGTATGATCATCCATAAATTCAAACCATCAGTAGGGCAATTGCGAATCATCAATTTCATTCTTTCCCAAGATTTGGCAACATGCTCATGATCAAGTTATTTAAAATTCATAATATCGTTCCTAAGCGAGAGGATCTTAGTGGGAGGAAAATACTTAGAGATACAAGCATCTTTGCACTTGTTCCAAGAATCAATACTATTTTTAGGCAAAGACGAAAACCAAACTTTAGCACGATCTCTAAGTAAAAACGGAAATAAATTCAATTTAACAATATAATTATCCGTATCTTTTTCCTTTTGCATCTCAGACAAATCAACAAAGTTATTTAGATGAGTAGCGGCCTCTTCACTAGGAAGGCCGGAGAATTGATCTTTCATAACAAGATTCAGTAAAGCAGCATTGATTTCACAAGATTCAACATCATTAAGAGGAGCAATCGGAGTACTAATGAAATCATTATTATTGGTAACTCACACAATTTGGAATTATCTTGTGCCATGGCGACAAGTAATCCAACACACAAGCAAACGGAAAAAGGCAAGCGAAAGAGAGAGGAAGAAGAAGGCAAGCAGAAAAGAGAGGAGATTGGGAAAGAGAGGGCGAATAAAACGGCAAGGGTGAAGTGGGGGAGAGGAAAACGAGAGGCAAATGGCAAATAATGTAAATGCGAGGGAGATGAGTTTGTGATGGGTACTTGGTATGTCTTGACTTGAGCGAAGACCT
This sequence comes from Aegilops bicornis, assembly GCA_021605145.1. Classification (NCBI taxonomy): domain Eukaryota; kingdom Viridiplantae; phylum Streptophyta; class Magnoliopsida; order Poales; family Poaceae; genus Aegilops; species Aegilops bicornis. The sequence goes on from CM038670.1 coordinate 785,059,729, forward strand.
CCCCGGCAACGGCGCTAGAAATCCTTCTTGCTACGTCTTGAGCTTGCGTTGGTTTTCCTTGAAGAGGAAAGGGTGATGCAGCACCGTAGCGTAAGTATTTCCCTCAGTTTTTGAGAACCAAGGTATCAATCCAGTAGGAGGCTCCTCACAAGTCCCACGAACCTACACAAACAAACAAAGAACTCGCAGCCAACGCGATAAAGGGGTTGTCAATCCCTTCACGGCCACTTGTGAAAGTGAGATCTGATAGAGATAATATGATAAGATAAATATATTTTTGGTATTTTATAATATAGATGCAGAAAATGAAGATGCAAATAAAAGTAGATTGAAAACTTATATGATAAAAGATAGACCCGGGGGCCATAGGTTTCACTAGAGGCTTCTCTCAAGATAGCATAAGTATTACAAAGGTGAACAAATTCTTGTCGAGAAATTGATAGAAAAGCGAATAATTATGAGATTATCTAGGCATGATCATGTATATAGGCATCACGTTCGTAACAAGTAGACCGACTCCTGCCTGCATCTACTACTATTACTCCACACATCGACCGCTATCCAGCATGCATCTAGAGCATTAAGTTCATAAGAACAGAGTAACACATTAAGTAAGATGACATGATGTAGAGGGATAAACTCAAGCAATATGATATAAACCCCATCTTTTTATCCTCGATGGCAACAATACAATACGTTCCTTGCAACCCTTTCTGTCATTTGTTAAGGACACCGCAGGATTGAACCCAAAGCTAAGCACTTCTCCCATGGCAAGAAAGATCAATCTAGTAGGCCAAACCAAATCTATAATTCGAAGATACTTGCAAAGATAACTCAATCATACATAAAAGAATTCAGAGAAGATTCAAATATTATTCATAGATAAACTTGATCATAAACCCACAATTCATCGGATCTCGACAAACACACCGCAAAAAGAGATTACATCGAATAGATCTCCACAAGAGATGGGGAGAACATTGTATTGAGATCCAAAAAGAGAGAAGAAGCCATCTAGCTAATAACTATGGACCCGAAGGTCTGTGGTAAACTACTCACAACTCATCGGAGGGGCTATGGTGATGATGTAGAAGCCCTCCGTGGTGGATTCCCCTTCCGGCAGAACGCCGGCGACGGCTCCAAGATGGGATCTCGCGGATACAGAAGGTTAGGGTGGTGGAAATATTTCTTCAGTGGTTCCCTGGATGTTTTCGTGGTATGTAGGCTTATATAGGAGGAAGAAGTACGTCGGTGGCTGCCCAAGGGGCCCACGAGATAGGGGGCGCGCCCAGGAGGGGTGGGCGCGCCCTCCTATCTCGTGGCCGCCTCAGCTGCTTCTTGGCTTGCACCCCAAGTCCTCTGGATCGCGTTCGTTCCAAAAATCACGCTCCCAAAGGTTTCATTCCATTTGGACTCCGTTTGATATTCCTTTTCTTCGAAATACTGAAATAGGCAAAAAAACAGCAATACGGGCTGGGCCTCCGGTTAGTAGGTTAGTCCCAAAAATGATATATATGTGTAAAATAAAGCCCATAGACATCCAAAACAGGTAATATAATAGCATGGAATAATAAAAAATTATAGATACGTTGGAGACGTATCAAGCATCCCCAAGCATAATTCATGCTCGTCCTCGAGTAGGTAAATGATAAAAACAGAATTTTTGATGTGGAATGCTACCTAGCATAATTCTCAATGTAATTTCTCTTTATTGTGGCATGAATGTTCAGATCCAAGTGATTCAAAATAAAAGTTCATATTGACAAAAGAAATAGTAATACTTCAAGCATACTAATAAAAGCAATCATGTCTTCTCAAAATAACATAGCTAAAGAAAGTTCATCCCTACAAAATCATATAGTTAGGCTATGCTTCATTTTCGTCACACAAAGATGTTCCCAACTTCTATACCCCCGATGACAAGCCAAACAATTGTTTCGTACTTAAATAATCTCAAACTTTTTCAACCTTCACGCAATACATGAGCATGAGCCATGGATATAGCACTATGGGTGGAATAGAATAATGATTGGGGATTGTGTGGACAAGACAAAAAGGAGAAAGTTTCACATTGACGAGGATAATCAATGGGCTATGGAGATGCCCATCAATTGATGTCAACATGAGGAGTAGGGATTGCCATGCAATGGATGCACTAGAGCTATAAATGAATGAAAGCTCAACAAAAGAAAACTAGTGGGTGTGCATCCAACTTGCTTGCTCACGAAGACCTAGGGCATTTGAGGAAGCCCATCGTAGGAATATACAAGCCAAGTTCTATAATGAAAAATTCCGACTAGTATATGAAAGTGACAACCTATGAGACTCTCTACATGAAAACATGGTGCTACTTTGAAGCACAATATATGAGACTCACTACATGAATAACAAGGTGCTACTTTGAAGCACAATATATGAGACTCGCTACATGAAGAACAAGGTGCTACTTTGAAGCACAAGTGTGGAAAAAGAGATAGTAGCATTGCCCCTTTATTTTTTTATTTTTTTATTTTCTTTTTTTCTTTTTCTTTCTTTTTCTTTTTTTATTTTTTTCTTTGGCCTTTCGTTTTCTTTTGGCCTTTCTTTTTTTTCTTTTTTGGCAATGCTCTAATAATGATGATCATCACACTTTTATTAATTACAACACATGAATTACAACTCGAAACTAGAACAAGATATGACTCTATATGAATGCCTCCGTGATGTCTGCGGATAGTGCAATGAATCAAGAGTGACATGTATAAAAACTATGCATGGTGGCTTTGCCACAAATACAATGTCAACTACATGATCATGCAATGGCAATATGACAAAAGTAATGTATGTCATGATGATTATGAACGGAACGATGGAAAGTTGCATCGCAATATATCTCGGAATGGCTATGGAAATGCCATAAATAGGTAGGTATGGTGGCTGTTTTGAGGAAGATATAAGGAGGTTTATGTGTGATAGAGCGTATCATATCACGGGGTTTGGATGCACCAGCGAAGTTTGCACCAACTCTCAAGGTGAGTAAGGGCAATGCACGGTACCGAAGAGGCTAGCAATGATGGAAAGGTAAAAGTGCGTATAATCCATGGACTCAACATTAATTGTAGCGACCCGACCCGAATGGATCAAGTCTCGGTGCTCAGGCGTCATCCTGGATCGATAATCTTGACACCACACAAAGATTTCAAGGATTTATAACAGAGTAGCAATCACACACTTATTACATTGTTGCCCCAAAAGAGGACTTATTACAATTAATATGGCTTAAGGCCATCTAATAACGATAACAGCGGAAGACTTGGAAGGTAAGTGAGTCCATCAACTCCAGCGGCATCACTGAGTATAGAACCACAACCTAAAGCACCTTACTCGTCGTTGAAAAAGTGCGCAACATGAAAGTTGCAGCCCGAAACGGTCGACACATGGAATATCTTGGCAATGTAACACATAGAGAGTAATGAATAATAAGCCTGTTCTACATGCATATGTGGCTGGTGGAAAAGCTCTACGGTTACAGTTTTGCATAAAGCCGATTTTTCCCTACTGCAAAGGAATAAATTTGTTTAACTATCATGGTGGTTGTTAAACATTGAGAATGGTTGATGACATCCTCAATCCCAATTAAAAATACTCATTAAAAACCCAACAATATTAATTAGAGTAACATGTTGAGATTCACATGATATTCAAGTACTAGATACTCAAGATGTCCATAACCGGGGACACGGCTAATCATGATTAGTTTATACACTCTGCAGAGGTTTGCGCACTTTTCCCCACAAGACTCGATCGCCTCCGTTTGATTTCTCGTACTGCAGGGTGTTCGAGAAACCGATGACCGAGACATAGTCTTTCAGAAGCGCTTAGCACCTTCTGACGGGTAGACCTGTACACCTACATCCCCTACATCTGATAGTCCACCACTATAAGAGTTCACACGACTTACTCAACTATGCCTGAGCACATAATGGCTTGTGTCTGAACACGGAAGTTACTAGTTTGAATAATCTCATGATCCCTTTGAGCACGGGTGGCGGTCCCAAAAAAACACGCAATCATCGGATACCCTGGTGCCTCAATCCACCCAGGATGTGTGTTTAAGTTGCCACCTTAAATAAACCATTAATTTAACAATCTCACATCTGTCATGGATACACTCACCCAATCCACGTCTACTAGCATAGCATGGCAAATAAGCAAACGTAGAAGTAACTCCCAAAGGTTTGGTAATAAAACAGGTAATAGGTACTACCTCATCTACTTCCCATCCCACAATTTAATTAGATCCTAATCATGCAAGTGTTTGAGGAATAGATCTAATGCGTAAAGCTGGGTAGTAGAAAAGGTATGATCAAGTGATACTTGCCTTGCTGATGATCCACGAAACCTAGAGATTCGAAGTAACAAGCGGCGCACTCCGGGTAATCTATCCCAGACAAACAACAAGCATACAATAAGTACTCATCTAATGCACAGGTAAATTTCGAATAAAAGATCTAACCAGAAAGTTCAACTTAAGAACCCTGGTTGCAAAAAGAATCAAATCAAATAAAGCAACAAAAGTCAAACGACAAAAGAAAACAACTCGGTTCTAGCAAGTTGAAACTAAGTCAAATTTTATAGTAGCAAAACTTTGTTTAAGTTGATTAATCGAACGGCGGTTTCGAGATGAAACTCGAGCGTTTGAATCACCTGATTCCGATAAACGAGGGAGAAAATAGACTAGAAAGAAAATCGGATCTGAAATCGCTATCAGAAAAATAGCAGAATAAATCCGATGAGAAAGAAAACGACGAACGGTTGAACGAACGGACGTTCATTAACCGAAGCAAACCGGTGACCCCGTTCGTTAGGACGAACGGTCCGCTAACGCCATAAACAAAACCGGAAAGTAAAACCGGCGAGAAAAACCGATCTAGGGTTTCGGAAAGAAAACCAAACGAAAAACCGATCTAGAAAACCGGAACGGAAACCGAACGGAAACCGAACGATTCTGAAAAACCGAACCGAGGAAAAGAAAAGGTGACGCGGCGCGGGGCTAGTACCTCGAAGAAGCGAGGGGCTCCGGCGGCGGCGGCGTTGGGTGGCGGCGGCGGTGTAGGGCGGCGGCGCTGCTGCTGCTGCGGAGGAGAGGAGAGGTGTTGGTTTGATGTGTTAGAGGGGGGGGGGGTGCTTGGGTATTTATATTGGGGAGGGGAGGGTTTTTGCTTGGAGTAGGGGACAAGAATTAGAGTAGGATTAGGAATCCTAGGAATAAAAATGGAATAACGAAACGGGTCCAAATCCTACTAGGATTTGTAAAAGAAAAGGAAACCGGGGCGGCTCCCTGGCTCCCTAGTGCGGCGCGCGCTAGCGATGGCCTTGGCCTCCTGGCCGGCCGGCTGGCTTGGCGGCTTGGGCCTTTGGCCCAAGGCGCTGCGGCTCTCTTTTTTTTTAAAAATCGGTTTCGCGCGCAGAAAAATACAAAGAAAAAATCTAAACGAACTCCAAAATTAATAAAGTAAACTTTCCCCGACTCCTAAAAATGAGTCGAACAAAATGAACTTTTACTCGGGGCCTAAAATGCAATTTTTGAAAACATGCATTTTTCCCTAAGGCAAAAAAAACCGGAAAACTCCGAAATAAAAATCTTATTTGATTTTTTTATTAAATCTTCATTATTTCTTTATTTTGGGAAAGTCATTTTATTCCCTCTCTCATATTCTGATAGTAGAAATAATTGAAGATAAAATAAATAAAATCAAATGATCCTATTATTTCAAAATTTGAGAAAACTCAAATATGAAAATAACGAAATCTCCAACTCTCTCCGAGGGTCCTTGAGTTGCGTGAAATTTCTAGGATCGGCAAAGTGCAAGAAAATATGTAATGCATGATGACTTAATGTATAACATTCCAAATTGAAAATTTGGGATGTTACAAACCTACCCCCCTTAAGATGAATCTCGCCCTCGAGATTCGGGTTGGCTAGAAAATAGGTGAGGGTGATCCTTGAGCAAATCTTCTTCTCTTTCCCAGGTGGCTTCATCCTCAGTGTGGTGGCTCCATTGAACTTTGAAAAACTTGATAACCTTGTTGCGAGTAACTCTGCTGGCATAATCGAGAATCTTGACTGGTCTCTCCTCATATGTCAAATCATCCTTCAACTGAATTGCTTCAAGTGGCCTTTGTATCTCTTAACGGTACCTCTGCCATCTCGGAGTGACATTTCTTCACCGAGAAACATGGAATACATCATGAACTCCTGACAGTCCCTCTGGCAATTCCAGCTTATAAGCAACTTCTCCCATGCGTTGCAAGATCCTATACGGTCCAACGAAACGTGGTGCTAATTTTCCTTTAACTCCAAAACGCTTAACTCCTCGGAGTGGGGATACTCTAAGATATACTCTGTCTCCAACTTCATATTCTATCGCCTTGCATTTTGAATCCGCATAGCTTTTCTGCCTGGACTGGGCTACCTTGAGCCTATCGCGAATCAACTTGACCTTCTTTTCAGACTGTTTAATCAAATCTGGTCCAAACAACTGACGGTCTCCAGCTTCGTCCCATGATAACGGTGTCCTGCACCTCCTTCCGTACAAAGCCTCGAAAGGTGCCATCTTCAAGCTGGTTTGGTAACTGTTGTTATAAGAAAACTCTGCATATGGCAAGTTATCATCCCAACTAGATCCATAATCTAGTGCACAAGATCTCAAAGATATCCTCCAAAATCTGATTGACTCTCTCGGTCATGTCCATCGGTTCGTGGGTGGAAAGCTGCATCGAATTCCAGCCTGGTTCCCAATGTTTCGTGCAACTGATTCCAAAACTTTGAGGTAAATTGGGTTCCTCTATCTGATACGATACTCCTCGGAACTCCGTGTAAACACACAATTCTGGTCATGTAAATCTTTGCCAACTTAGCATTGCTATAGGTAGTCTTGACTGGAATGAAATGAGCTACCTTCATCAAGCGGTCGACTATAACCCAAATCGAGTCATAGCCAAAACGAGTCTTTGGCAAACCTGTGATGAAATCCATGCCTAGTTTATCCCACTTCCATTCGGGTATCGGCAATGGTTGCAACAATCATGCTGGCTTCTGATGTTCTGCCTTCACCCTTTGACATACATCACAAACTGCTACATACTCTGCAATATCTTTCTTCATTCCGGTCCACCAGAAAGTATTCTTCAAATCCAAATACATCTTGGTATTTCCTGGGTGAATCGAATAGGGTGAATCATGTGCCTCTTGCAGAATCAACTTCCTGATCTCCGGGTCATTTGGCACATACAGACGGTCCTCAAACCATAGGTATCGTGCTCATCCTCACGAAATCCCTTAGCTTTTCCTTTGCTCATTTTCTCCTTTATAGAGGCAACTTCCTTATCTGCCTTTTGAGCTTCTCTGATTTTGTCCATCAACGTAGACTGAATCTCCAATGTTGCTACATAGCCTCTCGGAACTATTTCCAAACATAGCTCTCGAAGGTCCTCGGCTAACTCCTTGGGTATTCCTCCCACCATTAGTGCATTGACGTGGCTCTTTCGGCTCAATGCGTCTGCTACAACGTTAGCCTTCCCAGGGTGATAATGCAATCTCATATCATAATCCTTAATAAGCTCCAACCATCTCCTCTGTCTGAGATTTAATTCCTTCCGCGTGAAGATGTACTTCAAACTCTTGTGATCCATGTACACCTCACAATGATTTCCAATGAGAAAATGTCTCCAGGTCTTCAATGCATGCACAACGGCTGCTAACTCCAAGTCATGTGTGGCATAATTCAACTCATGAGGCTTTAGCTGTCGTGAAGCATCTGAAACAACTCTTCCTTCCTGCATAAGCACTGCTCCAAGTCCTCGATGTGAAGCGCCGCAATACACCTCATAATCCTTGGTCCGATCCGCAAAATTAACACTGGTGAGGTAACCAATCTTTTCTTCAACTCCTGAAAACTTGCTTCACAATCCTCAGTCCATATGAACTTGGTATCCTTTTTCAGCAATTCCATCATAGGCTTTGCAATCCTTGAGAAATTCTCAATGAATCTTCGGTAGTATCCTGCGAGTCCAAGGAAACTCCGGATCTCTCCAACTGTTGTTGGTGCTTCCCATTTGGTTACGTTCTCAACCTTTGTGGGGTCAACTGCTATCCCTTTTCCGGATATAACATGTCCAAGAAATCCAACTTCCTTTAGCCAAAACTCACATTTGCTGAACTTGGCATATAACTGATGTTCCCTTAGTTTCTCCAAAACCAATCGCAAATGTTCCTTATGTTCCTCTTCATTCTTCGAGAAAACCAAAATATCATCTATGAACACCACGACGAACTTATCCAAAAACTCCATAAACACTTTGTTCATCAGTTTCATGAAATAGGCGGTAGCGTTAGTCAGTCCAAATGACATAACGGTATATTCATACAGATCCATATCTCGTGGTAAATGCTGTCTTATGTATGTCCCGCTCTCGAATCTTCAATCGATGGTACCACGATCGCAAATCGATCTTGGAAAACACTTTAGCTCCTTGCAAACGATCAAACAGATCATTTATCATTGGTAGTGGGTACTTGTTCTTGATTGTTACTTCATTTAAACCACGATAGTCTACAACCATCCTTAATGATCCGTCCTTCTTCTCTACTAAAAGTACGGGTGATCCCCAAGGCGAAGAACTTGGGCGTATATAACCTTTATCCAATAGCTCCTTAATCTTCTTCTTGATTTCCGCCAAATCCTGTGCGGGCATCCTGTATGGTCGCTTTGATATTGGGCCTGTACCTGGCAAAAGTTCAATCAGAAACTCAATGTCTCTATCCGGTGGCATTCTGGCAATTCCTCGGAAATACATCGTGGAAATCCTTCACCACCGGCACCTCTTCTGCACAACTCCTGATAAGGAATTTACTTGATTCCTATTTGGTCCATGTCGCGATACATGCTTAATCCTTCTTCCTTCTGGTGTGGTGAGCAAAATCGTCTTACTTGCGCAATCGATGTTTCCCCCATACATCGACAGCCAATCCATACCGAGAATCACCTCCAATCCTTGGGATTCCAAAATGATCAAATCCGTCGGGAACACATGCCTTCCTATACTTAATGGTACTTGAAAACATCCTTGTTCCGGCCATATATTCCGCTCTGGTGAGCTTACTAGCATAGGGGTTTTAAGAATCTGAGTAGGCAGGCTATACTTTTCTACAAATCCCCTTGATATGTATGAATGCATTGCACCGGTATCGAAAAGAACTGGTGCAGTAAATGACTTAACCAAAAACTTACCGACATCGCATCGGGCTGATCTTCAACCTCCTCCACATCAATGTGGTTCACCTGTCCCCTGTTGAAAGGGTTTGGCTTCTTTCAGAGCTTCCATTTCCACCTTGGCCTTCGGGACAGTCATTTGCATAATGTCGATCTTGGAACACTTGTAACGGTGACATGGCTCAGGTCTTTCTTGGTTGGGGTTGATGGTGTGGTCCGGTTCTGCCGTTGCTTCCTCCATTCCCATTCCCATTTTTGTGGCCATTATGGTTGTGCGAATTACCTCCTCCATGGGTATGCTGAAACCGAACTCCTGTTTAGGGGTATAACGGGCTTCATTGGGCTCGAGTTATACTTCCCCGCCCATACTTCCTCTTGTGATTCTCAATTTCTTTGTTGCTTTCCTTCAATCATGAGGGCACGGTCTACCAACTCCTGGTAGTTATTGAAACTTGCTACCATCAACTGTATGCTTAACTCATCATTCAATCCTTCCAGAAACTTCTCCTGTTTAGCTGCATCTGTAGCAACGTCATCTGGGGCATAACGTGCTAACTTACTAAAATCATCCACATACTGGCCAACAGTCCTTCCTCCTTGGCGTAAGTTGCGAAACTCACGCTTCTTCATGGCCATAGCTCCTGCTGAGACATGGGCAGTGCGGAAAGCTTGCTGAAACTGATCCCATGTGACAGTGTCTACAGGGTAAGTGGCTGTAAAATTCTCCCACCATGCTGCTGCGGGTCCTTCAAGCTGGTGTGCAGCAAACTTCACCTTCTCTCCATCTGTACATCCTGCAGTGGTCAACTCCCTCCCTACCTTACGGAGCCAATCATCTGCTACTATCGGCTTGGTGCTACTGGAAAACACCGGTGGGTTCAGCCTTAAGAAACGAGCCAGATGGTCAACTGGTGGTGGTGGCGGTGGGTTGTTGTTGTTGCCTTGGTTCTGTACCAGTGTTTGGATCAAAGTGTTCTACTGCTGAATCAACTGGGTGATTTCTGGCGGAAAAACAAACCCGGGGTCGCGTCTCGGAGGCATCTGATTGTTTAGAAAATACGAGAAATTAAGAATAGAGTGAGGTCTTAAGGAGAAACACTACCCAAATGTACATGAGCAAATGCACACAAAATAACTTCATTCAATTCAAACAAAGGGCTTACAACGGTCTAACTATCACAAAAGTGCGTGAACTAAAATGTTACATGGAGGGAATACTACTAATATGTGGGGGTCATCTATTAATTTGAACCGGTGGAAGACTCCATGATGTCTGCTCCAGCTTCGTCTTCAAAGTCGGGTTCACTTGGATCCGAATCGGTGTCCTCGCTGATGATGTAGTTGCTCAGACAGTCGACGTACTTGTCTTCATTCTTGAGCGCCAATTTCTTCTTGAGTTCTTCAATCTCATACTTAAGATCGTTATTGTGTCTTGCTACAGCTACGATCTCGTCCATGTAGTCCTTATGTGTAGACTTTAGTTCTTCTTCAAGTTTGATGATCCTTCCCTTTGCATCCTTCAATTCGATCATATCATTGCACATCTGTTTCTCCTGGCGTCGAATGTGCTGGTTTAACTCCTGGATGAAAGCTGCAATGGATCTATCCTTCTTGGTGCTGACTATCTCCCATTGTTCATCTCAAGGCGTCCACAAATCTGATAGATGGTGTCCTTGAGGTCTTCTTGGTAAACTTCTCCAATGCGTCCCATGGTGATATGAGCTGCCATGCTCTTTCCCAAACTCCAGGTTGGTGCACTGAAAACACTATCTATAGGCTTGGTGATTGGGGCGAATGTCCTTCCCGGAACGTGAGCTTGAATCTTCCAGCGCTCTTCTTCAGGCAGAGTGGCGTTGAAAGTCGGTGAAGCTTGGTAGTCCAATGTTCAGTACTTGGTGACTTCCTTCAAGTGAAATCCAAAAGGTGTGCCTTCATCCGGTTGGGCGTACTTGATCTTCGCGTCCTTCATCCTAAAGTATAGAAAAGATGAGGAGTTAGAAAATGTGAAGAGAGTAGTGATCTATGGCTTTAACTTAGTGGTCGTGTCCTACGGTCGGTGTGCTCGATACCATCTCTCAGAGCGACCCGACCGAATGGATCAAGTCTCTGTGCTCAAAGGCGTCATCCTGGATCAAGAATGTCGACACCACGATGCCGAAGGATTTATAACAGAGTAGCAATCACACACTTATTACATCGTTGCCCCAAAAGAGGACTTATTACAATAAATATGGCTTAAGGCCATCTAATAACGATAACAGCGGAAGGCTTGGAAGATAAGTGAGTCCATCAACTCCAGCGGCATCACTGAGTATAGAACCACAACCTAAAGCACCTTACTGTAAATGCGAAAAGTCTGCAACATGAAAGTTGCAGCCCGAAAACGGGTCAGCACATGGAATATGCTGGCAATGTAACACATAGAGAGTAATGAATAATAAGCCTGTTCTACATGCATATGTGGTTGGTGGAAAAGCTCTACGGTTACAGTTTTGCATAAAGCCAATTTTTCCCTACTACAAAGGAATAAATTTGTTTAACTATCATGGTGGTTGTTAAACATTGAGAATGGTTGACAGTATCCTCAATCCCAATTAAAAATACTCATTAAAAACCCAACAATATTAATTAGAGTAACATGTTGAGAGTCACATGATATTCAAGTACTAGATACTCAAGATGTCCATAAACAGGGACACGGCTAATCATGATTAGTTTATACACTCTGCATAGGTTTGAGCACTTTTACCCACAAGACTTGATCTACTCCGTTTGATTTCTCGCATCTGCAGGGTGTTTGAGAAACGGATGACCGAGACATAGTCTTTCGAAGTGCTAGCACCTTACGACGGGTAGACCGTACACCTACATCCCCTACATCTGCTAGTCCACCACTATAAGAGTTCGCACGACTTACTCAACTATGCCAGAGCCCATAATGGCTTGTGGCTGCACACGGAAGTTACTAGTTTGAATAATCTCATGATCCCTTTGAGCTTGGGTGGCGGTCCAAAAAAAATAGGCAATCACTAGATACCCCAGGTGCCTCAATCCACCCAGATGTGTGTTTAAGTTGCCACCTTAAATAAACCATTAATTTAACAATCTCACATCTGTCATGGATACACTCACCCAATCCACGTCTACTAGCATAGCATGGCAAATAAGCAAACGTAGAAGTAACTCCCAAAGGTTTGGTAATAAAACAGGTAATAGGTACTACCTCATCTACTTCCCATCCCACAATTTAATTAGATCCTAATCCTGCAAGTGTTTGAGGAATAGATCTAATGCATAAAGCTGGGTAGTAGAAAAGGTATGATCAAGTGTTACTTGCCTTGCTGATGATCCGCGAAACCTAGATATTCGAAGTAACAAGCGGCGCACTCCGGGTAATCTATCACAGACAAATAACAAGCATACAATAAGTACTCATAAAATGCACAGGTAAATTTCGAATAAAAGATCTAACCAGAAAGTTCAACTTAAGAACCCTGGTTGCAAAAAGAATCGAATCAAATAAAGCAACGAAAGTCAAACGACGAAAGAAAACAACTCGGTTCTAGCAAGTTGAAACTAAGTCAAATTTACAGTAGCAAAACTTTGTTTAAGTTGATTAATCGAACGGCGGTTTCGAGATGAAACTCCAGGCGTTTGAATCACCTGATTCCGATAAACGAGGGAGAAAATAGACTAGAAAGAAAATCGGATCTGAAATCGCTATCAGAAAAATAGCGGAATAAATCCGATGAGAAAGAAAACGACGAACGGTTGAACGAACGGACGTTCATTAACCGAAGCAAACCGGTGATCTCGTTCGTTAGGACAAACGGTCCGGCGAACGCTTGCTAAACAAAACCGGAAAGTAAAACCGGTGAGAAAAACCGATCTAGGGTTTCGGAAAGAAAACCGAAACGAAAAACCGATCTAGAAAACCGGAACGGAAACCGGAACGATTTACGAAAAACCGAACCGAGGAAAAGAAACGGTGACGCGGCGCGGGGCTAGGACCTCGAAGAAGCGAGGGGCTCCGACGGCGGCGGCGGCGGCACTTGGCGGCGGCGGTGTAGGGCGGCGGCGGCGGCGGTGTATGGCGGCGGCACTGCTGCGGAGGAGGAGGAGAGGAGAGGTGTTGGTTTGATGTGTTAGAGGGGGGGTGCGTGGGTCTTTATATTGGGGTGGGGAGGGTTTTTGCTTGGAGTAGGGGACAAGAATTAGAGTAGGATTAGGAATCCTAGGAATAAAAAACGGAATAACGAAACGGGTCCAAATCCTACTAGGATTTGTAAAAGAAAAGGAAACCGGGGGCGGCTCCCTGGCTCCCTGGTGCGGCGTGCGCTAGCGATGGCCTTGGCCTCCTGGCCGGCCGGCTGGCTTGGCGGCTTGGGCCTTTGGCCCAAGGCGCTGCGGCTCTCTTTTTTTTTAATCGGTTTCGCGCGCAGAAAAATACAGAGAAAAAAATCTAAACGAACTCCAAAATTAATAAAGTAAACTTTCCCCGACTCCTAAAAATGAGTCGAACAAAATGAACTTTTACTCGGGGCCTAAAATGCAATTTTTGAAAACACGCATTTTTCCCTAAGGCAAAAAAAAACGGAAAACTCCGAAATAAAAATCTTATTTGATTTTTTATTAAATCTTCATTATTTCTTTATTTTGGGAAAGTCATTTTATTCCCTCTCTCATATTTTGATAGTAGAAATAATTGAAGTTAAAATAAATAAAATCAAATGATCCTATTATTTCAAAATTTGAGAAAACTCAAATATGAAAATAACGAAATCTCCAACTCTCTCCGAGGGTCCTTGAGTTGCGTGAAATTTCTAGGATCGGCAAAATGCAAGAAAATATGTAATGCATGATGACTTAATGTATAACATTCCAAATTGAAAATTTGGGATGTTACATTAATCATAAGAACTCATATACTTATTGCAAAAATTTAGAAGTAATCAAAAACCAAGCACTACGCGCATGCTCCTAGGGGGATAGATTGGTAGGAAAAGACCATTGCTCGTCCCCGACCGCCACTCACAAGGATGCACAAGCAGGTACACTTCATGCTTCAAATTTGTTACACAACTTTAACCATACGTGCATGCTACGGGACTTGCTAACTTGAACACCAGCATTCTTTAAATTCATAATCACCCAACTAGCATGACTTTAATATCACTACCTCCCTATCTCAAAACAATTATCAAGTATCAAGTTGATCATAGCATCCAATTCACTTCCTATGATAGTTTTTTTATACCCAACTTGGATGCTCATCATTCTGGGACCAATTTATAACCATAGCAAATACCATGCTGTTCTAAAAGACTCTCAAAATAATATAGGTGAAGCATGAGAGATCAACAATTTCTTCAAAATTAATCCACCGCCGTGCTCTAAAAGATATAAGTGAAGCACTAGAGCAAACACTATCTAGCTCAAAAGATATAAGTGAAGCACATAGAGTATTGTAATAAATTTCAATCAAGTAGGATTCTCCCAAAAGGTGTGTTACAGCAAGGATGATTGTGGTAAAATAAAAAGCAAAGACTAATATAATACACGACGCTCCAAGCAAAACACATATCATGTGGCGAATAAAAATATAGCTCCAAGTAAAGTTACCAATGAACAAAGACGAAAGAGGGGATGCCTTCCGGGGGCATCCCCAAGATTAGGATTTTGGATATTCTTGAATATCTTGGGATGCCTTGGGAATCCCCAAGCTTAGGCTTCTGCCACCCTTTATTCCATAGTCCATCTAATCTTTACCCAAAACTTGAAAACTTCACAACACAAAACTCAACATGAAATCTCATAAGCTCCGTTAGTGAAAGAAAACAAAACCTGGGCATGCCCCCTGCCTCGTGGACACCTCGTGTGCCCCCAGGACTCCGTTTTCTTGCACGATACTTCTTTTGGTCAGTAAAAATTCGTTATATAATATCCCAAAAGTTTTGACCACCGTACCACGATAAAATCCTCTATTCTTGTTTTGAGTTGTTTCTGTCGTAGATCAGAGCAATATGTCCTCCCCCTCCTCCAACAATGTGGGCGATGATGCTTGGCTAATGAAGATAGAGACGAACCGAGAAGAAATCGAGGAAATCAACGAAGGTGACAAGATCAAGGAGGTCGCTAAGGAGCAAGTACCCACAGTAGAAGAAGAAGGCTTCTCTCAACCTTACCACAATCATCTCACCCTAAGTGAGATTGAAGCTTTCAAGATGATTGAGCTAGTTCGCATACAAAACAAGTATCTCACACGTGAACATATTTTGTTGCAAGAGCATATCACCGCACTCAAGGGCATTATTCGCAAGTTGAAGGAC